>OZ010786.1:456291768-457491768 GCA_963932465.1 Maratus speciosus | reverse complement strand
CCACATCTCCTCACAAAATGTTTTTGTTACTCGATAATGTTTTTAGGTTAGCTAAACATTCAGGCGACTCAAATTAACTTAAAGACATTCGCAGTTTTTAAATTTTCATTTACCATTTTATAGTTTATTTTAATATTTTATAATATCAGCCTAACTTCAAACAAATAAAAACAGCAGTAAAATAATTTTAAACTGCATTAATTTATATTCACATATCTTTCTATGCAAATGTTCAAACATATTCTTAATTATTTTATTGAGATCTTTGAGCTTGTTCGCAGCCAACGAAAGAGATTCCCCGATCTCAGCTTTTTTAACCTACCTTCATCACACCGTAGTTTCACAATTTTTGGAAACCAGCCTATCTTGATCATGTGACAGATTAGAGGTGTGGAAGTATCGCGACCTGTCTCATGGCGTTGGCTGTGGCTTGTTCCTTGAAGCCGAATTAACACCGCCGAGCCACAAAATTTTGTGTTTTCGTTTGAACTTTCTATTTCTATTACAGTCATTCAGGGTAACTTTGATCCGCATTTTCTCTATTTTCATATGCCACACACTTATTTTAAGAATATTGTTGCAACTAGGGGCATAATATTGAAGAAATGATCCTAAATTATTGTATGACTATAAAAAATTAAGGAATAATAATGATAAAAGCAATAAAAAATGAATTTTTATCCTGGTTCAAAGTTACCCAGCCATTTAGGGTAACTTTGCACCATATTATAAATATTATCTAAAATTATAAATCATTATAAAAAAAAGTATTATAGTTAGGACAAATTTGAACCCCCAAAAATGTTTTCAGATATGTAAAGACTCCGAATTTACATTTCCCAACATCACAAGATTTGTATAATTTATGATATTACAAGAAATATTATGCATAAGAAATATGGAAGAAGAGAACCATAAAAAAAAAAAAAAAAAAAAAAAAAAAAAAAAAAAAAAAAACTGTTGTTTATTGTTCAGATAAAACATAAAAATGCAGTTAAAAACAATTTTCAATGTTTTAACTCAATAATATATCCATAGTTACAGAAATACATACTAGTACTAGTAATATTCAAACAAGAATAAAAAATATCGAATGTATGAAATGTCAAATTTCAATAGCTCCGCCCCAAATAACGCCTTTAAATGAATTTTATGTATTTCACACATATTTGTGAAAATATTTACATGTTATATCTAATGCACACTTTCGGCATTTATATAAAATATACGTACAAGTATGGGAAAATTTTGACAATAGCACCTATAACCAGTAAATTATAAACATCAGGATAACTTTGAGCCGGTCAAAGTTACCCTGAAAATGTGGTAAAATGTTAGTGCCTTCTTATTTTACATTTTATTAATCATTAATGAATAAATAATCACAAAATATTAACACATTTACAACATTTAGATAATAATATGTCTGATAAATGAGGATATTGTTACTTACTGTGAAAAATTAACTGGATTACAAGCAAACAACAAACAGCATTCAAAATTAACTTGAAAACAGTACTTCACAAAAACAGCTAGATGATGCAATTAATTGCGCATAATGTTGCTAATTTATTTTCTAAAATAAAGAGTAGAAATCCCAGTTTAGAACCTTTCCAACAGAGCACAGTTCTGGAGTTTATTTAGTCTTTTGGAGTCAAAAATATTGAAAATTAGGAGGTGGTTCGAAGATACACCCCATGGTTCAAAGTTACCTTGAATGACTGTAGTACTAATGTTATTTTAATTTGTCTGTCAGAAACGTTACGTTATGTCTTGTACTACTAATATTACTTTAGCGTACCCCCAACCCCCATTCACGTAAATAAGTAGTAGGTTTAACAGGTTCAAAACTTTCTCACCATGCATGGAACAATTGGTACAATGGTCAAAATCAAGAAAGCCAAGTAAAAAAATATGAAAATAAAGTTACTGTAAAAATTGTAGAATTCCATCTAATATGGGAAGTGTTCGAACTCTCGAGTTTACCCATTATCTACCACTTACTCTAGATTGGGGACCACTGAGGTAGTTGTAGATCCGTGAATTGATCTAGAACTATATAGCAGTTGTTACACAGACATATATTAACATACAAGATGGGACATTTACGGCAAAATCTATTATTATTTCTCATATATTAATATTATAAATATTATTGAATTGATTGTACGTTATTTACATTAAAAGAATATTTTTATTTCAAGCATATATCCGTGCATGAACACAGAATAGATATTAGATATATAAAATAGAATATCTGTTCTATGTTCATGTATCGGTTTAAGATTTTATTGAAAACGTAAACATGCAACATTAAAAAAAGAAAGATCACAATAAGGTAGATATTCAATAATAAAAATATTACAAGGATGGGGAGTTTCTTCCCCATTGTCACTACGCATTACCATTACGCTCTATGTGAGTGTCCGATCTTGCATGTTGATCTATGTTACGCAGATGGCTGACGTAGGGGAGATGGGGGGCACATGTGAACAGTTCGCATAAATATAGCTTTTTCTCATAACTGGATTATTTTCTATAAACAAAAACAACTTAATATAGTAAACAGAACTTTCTTTTACACATGGTAATTTTTTTAAATCACCTGTATAGTTTTTCTTACATATTTTAATAGTTTTATAAATTCAAAAAATTGTTCACATGTGCCCCATCAGCGGGGTAGTTGTGAACACACGTGGGGCACATGTGAACACAAGGAAAAAATATCCTTTAACATGCTTTTTATTCTGTTATTCATTTGTCATCGTAATCATTAATTATATTACCTTTTAAATTCACCATAAAGAAAAATATATGTATATATTTTTCTAGTTTCTGGGTGATATGTTTAAGCAAAATATTATAAAATGAAAATAAGTAGATTTGGAGGGGAGAGGCTTAGTTGATTCATTAAATATTGTTGCAATACAATAAAAAAACAAGTTGGAAATTGCTCGTCAAACGTGGCAAATGAGGTGCGTTCGTACTATAACTAGTTTTATAATTATTTTTTGCACCCCATATTGTACTGAATGTATATTTTTTTGCGCTTCATAAGTGCATAGTCTGTAACATCATTAAAATGCACTTACAATATTTTTTTCCCCATTCCCCGTAATGTAACGGAAAACTTTTGACTGTCCCTGTAATTAAACTATACATTCGATTTTCATAAAATTTGAAATGGCTCGACAAAATTTTGCAGCAATTATATATTTAAAATTTCAGACCATTCGGAAGGCTGTAAAATCATTAAAATGCATTTGCAATAATTTTTTCCCATTGGCCATAATGTAACGGAAAACTTTTGGGTGTCCCTGTAATTACACTATACATCCGATTTTCATAAAATTGGAAATGGCTCAACAAAATTTTGCAGCAATTATATATTAAAAATTTCAGACCATTCGGAAGGCTGTAAAATCATTAAAATGCATTTGCTATAATTTTTTCCCATTGGCCGTAATGTAACGGAAAACTTTTGAGTGTCCCTGTAATTAAACTATACATCCGATTTTCATAAAATTGGAAATGGCTCGACAAAATTTTGCGGCAATTATATATTAAAAATTTCAGACCATTCGGAAGTCTGTAACATCGTTAAAATTCACTTGCAATAATTTTTCCCATTGGCCGTAATGTAAAGAAAAACTTTTGACTGTCCCTGTAATTAAACTATACATCCGATTTTCATAAAATTGGAAATGGCTCGACAAAATTTTGCAGCAATTATATATTAAAAATTTCAGATCATTCGGTCGGGTAGTTTTTGCTCTGTTATATGCGGACGGACAGACAGACGGACGGACAGACGGACGGACAGACGGACGGACAGACGGACGGACAGACAGACGGACTGAACGACGACTATAGGTGCTACGTATTTATATAATTACGAACGCACCTAATAAAGAAGCAATTTAAAAAAAAAGAAATTAAAACTTTTAAATTCTGCTTAAGGGTTTTTGTTTGGGAAAATTTTAGGGAGGGGGCATTTACATACTATTTATCGGAAATCTGCCGAAATACGAAAGATTCTCACTCCTGTATTTGACTTATTTACTTGTAAATTATAGATAAAGAAGGGTTTTTTAATGATTAAAAAAAATCTCGACTATAACCCCCCCCCCCCCAACTTCTTTTGCTTTTGAAAGAGGGATGGGGGTACAATCGGTATTTTACGGTAGTTATCAGTTTAAAAATTTTACTTTTTAAAATATTACTGGTATTTTGAATGGATAGCTCCATTCAAAGAATCATATGCATAACTGTTTTAGAGATGGAAGTAAGCCATCATTGCAAGGTTGGAACAAATGTAACAGAAAAATTTGAAAAGTTGTTCAAGGTAATACTTTTGTATTAACAATGCATAAAAAATATTGTTGTAAACCGTTTAGTAAAATAATATATAACACTTATTGCATTTTAGAAAACATTAAATTTATTTAAAATACAATTAAACGTAAACGAGCTTGTTGATCTTTATATATTTTCTGAAAGATGTGTTTGTGGAAGTTCCAATACAAAATAAACTTTGTGTGAGGAAAATATCTTCTATTTCAGGAAAATTGTAGATAATGGAACTTACATTATTTCTCATTAAGTTAACTGAAAGAAACAGAATCACAGAATGGTTATTGGGGAACTCACGAACTGTTCATATCTGCCCCAACTAGTCCGTTCACAAGTGCCCCACATTGCTACTTTTGTTAAATTGATAAATCATTAACATTTCTCAATTTTAGAAGAAAAAGAACTGTATCAAAAATATGTATTAGTATTCATAGTATATGTTAAAACACTCAAATTCAAATAAATGAATAAATAAATAAAGTTATTCGCTTATCAACTTGGAACAAAGATTTTACTTTTGAGATCTAAAAACAGTGTTTTGGCTACAGAGGACAAACAAAATGTCATAGAGCTTCAAAAAAATTTTACCAAATGTCTACAGGTGCTATCATCTTTAGTAATTTTTTTCAAATAAAAAAAACTTATAATAACTATCGAAAAATTGCGATGTTCACATGTGCCCCCATCTCCCCTATATCCTGCGACTATACCTTTCTTTCTTTCTTCTTACACTAAAGGAGCTGTTTTTCAATTAACCCCTTGGGGACGAGCGACACGTATACGTGCCGGAAATAGGCCTAAGGATCCTCGTTTATCCTCACCAGTAAACTTTTACTGTAAAATTTACCTTATTTAATCCGAGCATTTTCCCGATTTGAATAGGCACAAACTTCTGTTTTTTTAAACCGGTAGCAAAGTAATAAACATTTCTTAAAAGGCTCCCGTCGCGAAGGGGTTAAGTCTTGAAATAAATAGGTTCTAATTTTATTTCTCTTGTTTGTCCCTTATTTACCTAAATTTTTAAGTTCTAAATATATTCACTGTAGTTCTTTTTTCTTAATTTATTATTATTATTATTATTTGTACGTTCTTTGGTGGACTCATTAACCCCTAGATCCCCTTCTTCAGTGTGGAATTTTACATTAATGGAACGTACACTTTTACAGGAAATTTGCAAGAGAGTTGAAGAGAACAGTGACCCATCATCAGATTTGCGGTCAGCATGTGATTTGTACTATAACGCTTCCGGAAATTCCGAATGTTTTGATATATACGAAGAATACATTTATTGCGCAGATCCTACTGGTTGTACCACTGGGCCGGTCAGCAAGGCGTGGGATTATCAGGTAATTTCATTTGGAACATTCAAGCTGAAAATGTTTTACCTCACAAAATGTAACGTTATGTTTTCAAGAATGGATCTATGAGTAAAGTAAGAGATAACACCATTTTGACAGGTTTAAAATTTCGAGAATTTTTTTTCGCCTAAAGTATTTCTTCATACAACGCGAAAGACACATTTTATTAGTTAGAAATCGATATTGAGAGTGAAAGGACAGTCTTAGATCTATAAAATTAGAATGTCTCACAACGTGCTAAACAGTGAAATAAACTTTAAGCTCGTCTTCCCCAGAATGGCATTTTCAAAATCTGTGGGCACTCTAGCTCAATTTTCAATCAAGCATATATTTTTAAAAACTAATCGTTACACATTTTTCTAGAGAAATACATAGGCTTTTTTTGAAATATTGATCTCATCGAAAACAACTCATGTAATAAATTAGCCAAGTCTCATGACGCTTTAACCTTAAAAAAGTTCTGAGATCATGTTTTAGAGCCAAATTTAGCCCGCTTATTCACTCTGACATTTTAATTCACAAATTACACCTGTCTCTACATCTTTATAGTCCAAGAGCCGACAGCACAAAAACCTATATTATCAAGCACAAGAAAAAAAAACCTTTATTTTATGGGAGAGTAGAAATAAGGGAATCTAATGATCCATGTCTGCTGGAAGCGAAGTGGAGCATAAACCAAAAATTAATACCATAATTGACTCGTAGATTTATCCTTGTGTTTGCCCTACAACTATCCTCCATGATTTCATACCTTTGTTTTTAGGACAAACACAATGATAAGCCTACGAGTTAACCACAGTGGTATTAATTTTTGGCTTATGCACCACTTCACCTCCGGCAGACACGGATCGTTAGATTCCCCTATTTCTTCTTCATAAATTAAAGGTTTTTTTCTTGTGCTTGATAACGCAGGTTTCTGTACTGTCGGCTGTTGGACTATTAGTTCATGATTATTTTGTGGCTTGACAATTACGCAGCACAAGAAAATTACTACGTCAACACTTTACTATGTTTTGAGTTGGGATGGGATTATTTGATTAAGGCTGATTATAAACGAGAGGGATAGAAGCCTAAAGGAGGGATGTCTAGAGAATAAAAGGTTGGGGGTCTTTGTAAAATAGGGGTCTGGCTCGTACTCACGTTACATAATAGGAAAATCAACCAAAACTCCGAACATCTAGCTCGATCACTAGAGAGTTTTCGCAACCGCGCTTACAATGTTATGTAAAATTACGTCCACGCTACAAATACATATACAGTGCTCTTAAGAGTACTATTTTATGCAATACTTTACAAATAAACGTTAATATTAAAATGTAAATTACAGCTGTTACATTCGCGTGCTGCGTAATTGCCAAGTCAAAAAATAAGCAATAACTAAAGGTGTAGAGACTAGCAGTAATTTGTGTATTAAAATGTTAGCGTTAATAAGCGAACTAATCTTGACTCTACACGATCTCAGGACTTTTTACGATTAAAGAAAGTCACGAGACTTGGCTAATTTTTACATGCTATGTTTTTGATAGGATTTCACTTCTTTTTGTAAGGAGAAAGCCAACGAAAGCTTTTCCAGTAACGCCGATTTCAATTGCCCTATCTTTAGCTTCATAGACTTTATAAGCTTCATGCGTATAAAATGGCTCCTGATTTCTTTAATGATCCGCTTTTTCTAGAAATGCTTCGAATTTTGCCATGTAGGTTATAGTCTGTAATGCATTCATTCAATTTTTCTAGAAACTATATTAGCTTTTGTTTCAATTTATCAGCTGTTTTATCAAAGTTCTCCAACGTTAATTTCATATTGTGCAGAGTCCATTTTATAACTTTGTCTGCTTCCAGTCTACCTCCCATTTTTTTTTTTTTTAGTTAGAGCTCTCGTAATGTTTTCTAAAGTGTTTATTTTAAACTGCACCTTACCTCTAGGCCTTTTTCATTGGAAAGGTCTCAGAATCATGTCAAGGTGTGAAACAGTATAGCGCGCGACTGCTTTCCGATGGGTTTTAGGACGCAAAGAACTGTCGCGAGCTACGGTTTTCCAATTCAATTCAAGGTGTGAATCACTGTAACTTTTTAATGTGTGTTTTTGTTTTCCAGCATAATTTTGACGATAGAGAGCTGCAGATTCTTGGAGCTGTTGAGAACGTGACTTCTCGGAACTATTAGGCTTTCCCCTATTAATCTCCATAGGTCTTCCAACTTTTTTTCTGTAGCTGATTTCTCTCTGTGATAGGTATTCATTTGGAAAAATAATAGATTCTTGCGAAGTGTTAAGAAGAGAAAGTAGAACGTCATAGTGAACTCCTAAGAAGCTATCAGGAAAACGTATACGTTTCACTAGAGCTTGAGAATTATCACCAAATGATCCTTTGATGGCCATTTTCATAGACCTCGAACGTATAAAAATACAGTTTGGCGGCTTCCATGGGCTCCGAGACCAACCCATAAGTTGTAGTATTCAGCATTCAATGTTAGGGGAAATATTTTACATGCTCATCACAAATGTATGCTTGAAGATGATTCCATTCCAATGCGCAACCACATACTCAACTATAGCGCACTTGATATCTTACGACGAGAATATGTTGCCTAGCCTAGCCACAGAAAAGAAGATATAGAATGAAACAGACACGAACCAACTCCAGGTATAGGAACTACTCGATGAGGACTTTTTTCACCGTCATCAAAATATAACATTTCAGCTTTTTCCTTTCAAGCTTTCTTCTATCAATAATGTCTTTCATTGGAATGTCATACTACAATTTCGACTTTCCCTCGTTCAACTGGTACCTGGTTTTAATATCCACTTTTTCCCAGTAAATATAGAAAAGTGAAAGATACTATCCGCAAATCATCAGTAAATTATGGAGAATTATTTATATTTACCGTTCTTAGTCTTAGGACGTCGAAAGTGAAATGTCAGTGAACATGATGTCATAGTTGTGCAAAAGTGATGACGTTTAAGTTAACGTAACAAGCAAAAATTAGGTAAACTTAAAAACTCATTACCTATGAAATATTAGACAGACTTGGATACATTTAAAAAGTTTGTCTAATGTTTCATAATTAGTTTAAATAATAATTTAATTCAGACGTTAAAATGTACGTGTATCTTAAAAACTCAAAGCGCAACTAAAAATACACTTCCAAGAAACATGGCTAATATACAGTACTTAGGATACAGTAATAGTATTCGAAATCTTTTGTGTGTCCCTGTGAATAGTATGCACTTTCTATTATACAGGAAGTAACTTGTAGTAAACCTCAGCAACATATATCAATTTCATTATATGTGAAATAGTTTAACGTAATTAAAATATGCCGCAAACAATGTCCCCCCCCCCCCCCTAAACCATTATGTAACGGAATTCCTTTTCCGTTACATAGCGGAAAAAGAATTCCTTTGTGTAGCCCTGTAAATGAATAATAAATATTCTTTGCACCGCAAATTCTACAGAATGCATATTTTAGTGTACTTCATAAATGCATACCGATTTCATTATGTTCGAAAGTGTGTAACATCATTAAAATGCACTTGAAACTATTTTTACCCATTGATCATAATGTAACGAGATACTTTTGAGGACTGCCTCTGTAATTGAGCTATACATCCGACTTTCGTAAAATTTGAAATGACTCGACAAAATTCGGTAACTGTTATATATATTAAATTCCAAACCATTCGGTTGGGTAGTTTTTGCTCTATTATATGCGGACAGACGGAGCAGACAACGACTATAGGTGCTACGTATTTATTTAATTATGAACGCACCTAAAAACGATTCATACTCTGGAGTCTAGAATTCATATGAGAACAGCAACAAGAACAACAGAATATTTATCAGTGTAATGCATAATGATGGGAAATGAGTTTGTTGTCGAGCGGCTAAATGAAAGATTTGAAAATAAATTCGATATCATTTTTGCAACGGAAACAAAATTTGCTGTTTGCTTAATTACCCGACTGCCAAGAAGGGTTATGTGTTTCACGCGTATCTGGGTATGTGGATTTCTTTATACCCTCGAAACATTCCAACGGCTGGATGGATTTTGATGAATGAGGTCTCTATGGATTCGTCTTAACCGTCCAATGGTTATAGGCTAAGTTTTGTTTTTATAAATTCAAAATGGCGGTAGAGACGAGAAAATTTTTTTACGCACCCTATTGAGTGGCATATCATTGAATAGGACTTTCAAAATGAAGACAATATTTCATTGACTATTTTACAGTCAGAAGCTTCGTTTAAATATTATACAATCTGGAAGTTGTGTAGGTAGGATCCCTAGCTTTACTGCAACTCTAACCATCATAGACATCTATAGGCCTCATCAAAACAGTGTTTATAGATAGGAACTAACAATTAAACGCAACTTAAAAGTCATCAATACAAGTAAATAAAAAAAATAGGTAAGTAATATAATAATAGTTTAACATTGATGAGAAATAATTAATTAGTTCGCTTTTTACGCAGTCGGGTTTTTTGATTTTTTAAATTTAATGTATTTTATTTAAAACATGCTTTTGCTGTAGTTCTGTGAGAGAATTTCCAATTAATAATTATTATTATTATTTTAATCTATAGGCTTGCACTGAGGTTAATTTGGAGGGCGGCTCTAATGGTGTTACAGATATGTTTCCAGTGCTGCCGTTCAATTCTACAATGAGAGATGAACACTGCAGAAAAACATGGAGCGTCACACCAAGAAGAAACTGGCTTGATGTTCTTTATTGGGGAGAAGGTAACCGCACAAGATCGTATAAAAGATATTTCATAAAGCACCCCTAAATTCAAAATTCTATAATTCAATGGCTGTAACATTAAACTCGAAGCCGCAACGGTCGTTCGATAACTGCAGGGCCCCGATGCTCAACCCCTTTTCGTTCTTCGATGCATTAGACATATTGAATTTCGCTTTTATATTTTTTTCCCGGTGACGTCTTTTTAATTTTTTTCCTCCGGTCCGGTCAAGTGTCAAAAAGTGGTCAGTGTTAAAGTAAAAAGACTTTGGACGGGCACGCGGAACGTCGCACTCGGCAAATTCTGAGGCGGTAATACATCAAATAATAAAGCTAAAAAAGTGGCATATTTAACACGTATCTCATAAACTTTAAATAAAGTAATTTAAAAATACTTAACATTTTCTTCGATATATGCCTCTGTTCTGTCTAAACTGTAAGAATACGATCCCCAGAAGATAGTAGAAAATTAAAATCAACCTTACCTACTGAAATACAATCGACTCTCCTTAACCTTTAACTGACGTTATCGGTCTCTCAGACCGCGGCTTTTTTTTCAATTTTTATAGTTTAACTTGCAATTTTCAGTTTAACTACAAACACTACCGAAATTTTGTTCCGTTTGGAACTTTAGTACTATCACCAGAGACTTTTGAATAGGTGAATTTTAATTATAACAGTCCTGTGCAAAAAGTTTAGTACAAAAACACCATCCTATGAGTTAATCGTGCCTTTTATTCATCTTTCGTTGCAGCAGTCTCACAGACCGCTTTACACTAGTTATGTAACAATTTCTGTGACATCAGTTAAAGGTTAACCAAACTTGGATAGTCAGAAATACTGACGAGTAATATTGCTCCATGCTGCAAGAATGAGTATTAAAAATTTTTGAACCACATGTTTGCAAAATTTGAATTCTGGAATTTGAGCTCCCCATACAAATTTACTATAAAATTGGGAATTTCAATTTATTTTTCTTCTGCAAAAATAGCAGGCAGAATATTTAATTTGATATTCATTTATACAAAGAAGGTTTTCAGAAAGGAAACTTTTGCTTGTTTTTGGAAATTAACAGCAATCTCAAGTAAGAAATGAAACTGAAGGTATTTTTGTTTAAGTAAAAAAAGAAGAAAAAACAGTACGGCGTCATTCTCTGTAAGGCTACGATCACATTATCCGAGTATCAAAACAATATTGGCCAATTGTTTGTTTTGGCTACATGTTGACCAATATTACAATATTTCATTGCCAATATTTCTGGTTAAAGACAATATCTCTGCAATATTTGGAGTTCATTGCTAATATTTACAATTTAAAACCATTATTTCTGCAGTTGTAGCATTTCATTGCAAATATTTCTTACAAGAAGAAAATTAGCAAAGTGGTACACTCTTATATCTTTAAAACTTTAGTAGTTTAAAGGTCCTGGGTATAAAAAAAACCCGTATGAAATTTGGGCTGATATGTAAAAACAAAAAAGTTTTAGCTGTTTAAATTCTTCAATATTTTAGCGCTTTTATAAGCACGATTAGCGGCGCCATTTGGGAATGGCTAGAAGGTAGTCCTCCTCACGCCCCAAGGGGCTTTAATATTTTTTAGAAAATTTATCCCACTAAAAACAAAAAAATTAAAATATTAGCATTTAATAAACACTTTAAGCTCATAAATTAATAATTATCAATAATTTTTGTTAAAGCTTTGTTAGTACAACCTTTTCAAAGTGAAACTCATTTATCATTAATGAGTACTGTGGCTAATTAAAAAAATGTATGGGAGAATAAATCTATATTAATTGTATCTCAGCTGCGTACAACAAGATCAAAAGAAAACTTGCCCACCCCCTCCCCTCCCCTCTACACCTTTCAAAGGAAGACTTTTTTTTTTTTGGAAAAATCGGGTGAACCCGAATCCGACCCGCAGTAATCAAATCCCAACCCAAAGACCATCCGAAACCGAAACAATTAAAGTCAACCCGATCTTACCTCTAGTCGGGTTCGGATAAAATCGGGTTAATCGACCTGACGACTATTAGTGGGACCTTCAAACCAATAGAGTTTAAAAGAGTTAAGAGTGTAATTACTTTCACTCACATTCCTTGTGAAGCCAATATCTTACAAATATTTTGTATATCATCGGAAGTATTTCTGTTGAATGCAATATTATCACAATATTGAACTCCAATAGGAGCAATATAACACGTATTAGTTTTGCATCGTCTAACACGCATAAAAAATTTCGTTTATGAATGAGATCTTTATCGTTTCAGCTTTGTAGAAGTGTTGTTGGCAGCAATAAAAATATCCTTGCCTGGATTGTGTAAAGTCTCGTGCATCATAGTTGAATAATGCTTATAAGAAGTTAAACTACAGTATAAATGTTCTTTAATGAGAATAAAATTTTAATCGAAGAATATTCTCATGCTATTTTGATTGCATAATTTTCTTTAAACTGTATGTCAATTTTGCATAATTTTAAAACTATAATATCTCCTTACAGTTTAAACTACAAAAAGTCCGCTGTATGGTATAAAAATAAAAGTTCCGAACTCGTTCATAAATTTACAGAATATTTTATTGAGAGATTTAATAGTGAAGTTTCATTTTTATCTTTCTTAACTTTTAATTGATTTTTTTGTTACAGATATTTCGTTGTCTTCGAATATTATATTCAGCAACGGGTATTTGGATCCATGGACACCAGGAGGGGTGAGTGGATGTGAATCGTATACCCTCCTATTTATTTTAACTTTTTCGCTTTTATTAAATTACACTAATGTCCAAAAATCAAGGGTGAGTGACCGGACGTTTTACACGTTTACACATTTTACACGTTTTGTCGAATATCAATTGAAATTATCACCGATTCGTCCTTGAACTTCTAGAATGTAAAGAACATGCTTGACTTCATATTTTTCAGTGAAGATTTAGTCACGTGAACAACTAGAGGGCTAATAATAAATTTAATAATAAAATAATATTTACGATCACCCGTGTGAGAGAAAATGCTCAAAAAGGTCTGTCACTATATTAAATGACCATGTGGGTCCAGTTCAACGTTACACATAATCATCAGTCACACATAATCATAAAGATGTTAACGTTTCTATGAAAAAAATCACAAGTGTTTTGTTTATAGCATACAGAGTTTTCAACTAAATTTAACACAACTTTCCGAAAACTTGACAAAGAACAGAAGCACCAGTATACTACGAATTAAATATTTCCAACTGAGCGAAAAAATGCCCAGGCTGGAAATCGAACCCAGATCCTTGGCTTACCAGGTCAATGCTTTACCATTTAAGCTAATTGGGCCAACAACCAGCCAGCATATTTCGCTCAGATAACCTTATTGGTAGTAACATCTGGTCTGTAATGTAGAATAACATAGTAAACCGCAGGTAGAGGAACTCCATATAAACGACGGATACGTAGATGAACTATTTTTTAACACATTCAATCTGATTGGTAAAATTATCATACGAATTGAATATTTCCAACTGAATGAAAAAATGCTCAGGCTGGGAATCGAACCCAGATCCTTGGCTTACAAGCTTACTAGATCCTGACTTACTTTCCTGGCTTACTTGGCCTTGGCTTACCAGATCCTTGGCTTATAAGCTAAGGATCTGGGTTCGATTCCCAGCCTGGGCATTTTTTCGCTCAGTTGGAAATATTCAATTCGTATAACTTTACCAATCAGATTGATTGTGTTAAAAAATAGTGATCCAGCATACTGCCATTAAAACATGAATATATTGAATAAATGAAGAGATATGGGCATTTGTATGAAATAATTTTTAACTGCGTGAGCGTGGAAGATTACTAAATTTTTATTTCACAATTTGGTAGTCAGCTATTTAGGGCAAGTTATATAAAAACTTCAGCCAAATATCGCAAAAATTCAGAAAGATTCTAGCGATACAGTGAGTTGCGATACAGTCAGTTTGATTAAAATTCTTTAATTAAGGTAGTGCTTGATTACAAACACATTATTAAGGCTATCATATAACTTTAAAAATTAAATAATTATTTGAATTAAATTATTTGAAACAGAATCATTATTTAAAGTTTTATTATCTTGACCACTGAAACCCCAATCATTATTTTAGCTTGTCCACACTCATCCCATTCCATGGGGCGAATGTGGACAAAATCAGTTTTTTTTTAAGATCATATTAAATGTATATAAGGCAAATCATTTTGATAATGTAAACAAAATAAAGGTAACATTCCAGTTTATGTTTTAAAATCCATTTGCTTTGTAATAATTGCTATTTAAGATATGTTTTTTTTTTTTCAGATTTATAAAAATTGCCCACAGTAGCCCTCTTCATCCATATATAAATAGACATGCAGGCTATAAATGAAATTGGGGCACAGGGTGCTTTATGCATTCAAACATGAAATTTTTAATAAATTTCAGAATTTTGTTATTTGAATACATAATTGATATCTTTCCCATAAAAATGCTTTTCTTTATGGTAGATATTTATGCACTTTCCCTTGGCGCTTTTTAAAAAACTTTGCACAATTCCGTCTTAAGAAAGGGAGTTTTGTTTCCAAATGTTACAAATAGCTACGGAAACAATACTGATGAACTGTGGTGCTTCTTTACACGTTTCTGATTACACGTATGATACACTTCTGATTACACGTATTAGATAACTCAGTTATGTTTGTGTACAACAACAGATAAATAAATGACTTCTGTATGTTGAAAAAATTGTATAAACATTGGAAAAATTACTTGTATGTGAACCAGTGAATAAGTTGCCAGAAAATAGATGTGAAAAATTTTGTTCGCTTGCCAAGGGAAATACCCGATTTTCATCTGTTCTGTACAGTGGGCGATATGTTCTGTAATACTACGTTCGCATTGAGATAGTTGAGTGAGTAAATAGTTGAGATAGTTGAAGTTTTTTGAAAAGGACGTACCTGGATTCTGCTGAACTTTTTATTTTTTTTTTTTGAAACTGTTCTTAAAATTAGAGGTGAGTTCTACAAATAATTATTCAGCTTTCTGAATGATCTCTGAACGATCCTTTGAATTGTTTATTTAACTAACACGCCGCAAAGAATAAAAACAATTATAAACTATGTATAGTTAGAAGTTGTAGTTACAAATTTAACATAAGTTTAGTCTTTTAAAACTTTTGGCAATGTGAACAGGGGAAGCCAAATTCCGGGTTTTCCATTTCAAAAAAGTTAAGTGACTAAAAATTAAGTGACTCAGCTGTCTCAATGCGAACGTAGCGGTAATGGGTTACTGGTGTTAAGGATCCTATATTAAAGGAGTCCTAACTGGTGAGTTTTAAAAAAGTGTGTCAAATCTATGCTCTCCTTAAAAATTGACTAAGAAGTCGTTACAAATAGAAGTTCCTTAGAAACATGATAAGTTTGCACGCTGATTTTTTTAAAACAAGAAACTTTTTCAAAATTACATTTCCTTTTCTTCAATTTCTAGTAGACAAAGAACTTTTAAGTAATTCATGAAATGTTTTTGTATTTTTTTGGCGACATCGAGGCGGAATTTATTGAAAAGTGAGACATTTTGTTTGTTATTCAGATGAGTCAAAAAACATATTTTATTCCCCGATTCACAAAACCGCGGTATTAACTGTCGTTTAAAATTTCCTCTCTTATTAGTATTATTATTTCTTTTATTTAAGTCAACCTTGTTTTTGTATGTAAAGATGGAATTTTGTATTGAATTTTTCCCTCATTTCCTGATAGGCTAGAATTATAACAATGACGTCCATAGGTGTAATTACAAATATAAAGCACTAATCCGTTAGCTCGCCACGGGGGATAAATCGCTAAATATTCTCTACAACTCGTACAACTCGTATACGAGTTGAAACAACAAATGATTTAATTATCCACCAACAAACGCACACGCCACAATATGCCAAATGGCTGTGAAAGTACAACAATAAAACTTTCCAAAGGCTAAAAAGTAGAAAATAAATTATAAATAAAGAATAAAGAGTCTAATATTAAAAAAAATATGTGTTTATCTATTACAGTACAAAGTCTAAAGTTCGGACACCTAAAGTTCGGAGTTGTCCGAAGTTCGGACTTTCCAGCGGCAGTATTTAAGAAAGAAGTGAAAAAACAAAATTGTTGAAACAAAAAAAGATCTACAGCAAAGAATCTTTATTACTGAATCTTA
This sequence comes from Maratus speciosus, assembly GCA_963932465.1. Classification (NCBI taxonomy): domain Eukaryota; kingdom Metazoa; phylum Arthropoda; class Arachnida; order Araneae; family Salticidae; genus Maratus; species Maratus speciosus. The sequence goes on along the minus strand of OZ010786.1, from coordinate 457,475,151 downwards.
ACTCATTCCTATGTATAGAATAAAAGAAAAATTTCTTAATGATATACCTAAGTTAATAAAGCAGTCCACATTAACTAAAATGTTTAATAGTTAAGAAAGTTACAATTTCTTCTTAAATTGTATGTTCCCTAAAAGCTATTCTCAACTGCTCTTCCCAACAAGCGTTAAACGTTTGACACATTTACAAGTTCATTTTTTAACGAAAAGATATAAAATTGGAAGTCGTGACTATGGAAGAGATTTGGAATCGAACTGTGTTTTCCAATTTTTGATAAATAAATTACCTAGTGAGTTACAAACGATTTTGATCACGTGATAAAAACGTTTTTCACTCTTCCTTGAGTGGTTATTCTTCTTTTGCGCGGGAATTCGGTTCAAAACGCCCACCTTGACACTATTTTCTGAAAGATCTATAACGTTTGCAAAAAAAAAAAAAAAAAAAAAAAAAAAAAACGGAAAACACTGTTCGATTACATAGTTTCTGAACAACAACACCTACTAGTTTCGTGTATCTCCGAACAAAAATAAATTACATTTTATGTCATTGAGTTGCCTTTTTGGATTTGAGAACAGCTTTAAATAAAGGTTTTTGTTTATACTTTTTATTTTATTATGATTTATTTAATAAAAATGATTGTTTAATTTAATATTAATAGTTGTTATGCAATTTTTAATATATGAACGTCATATTTTGCCCTTTTAAGTAGTGAAATTTCTTTTTCTTGTTATTAGAAAAACAATATTTTTCATGACTCAAAGTTCGGAAAAATCCGAAGTTTGGACTTCGTAAAGTCCCGAGGATTCCGGAGTTTAGATTTTGTACTGTAATAGTTTAATATTAATTAATTTACGATTATACTTTGAGAAATCAGTTTAGAAATCCGCGAAAGATATTTTACATAACGTTTCATTTTCCCTTTCCCGTTCCCTCTCGCCCCCTGACCGCCGAGCAAAAGGGCAAAAATGCAATGTTGTTTTCTCTGTAATAATTTAAAAAATCTAAAAAGAGATGATTTTTCCAACATGACATAAAAAATGTAATTACCTATAGGAATAAAAACCTTGAGAGTATTATTCATGACAAAATGTTTTAAAACTGCATTATATTTGTGGAATTATATTAATTTAAATAATGCTACTATTTTAGTGAAACCTGCAGGTTAGTGAACGAATATATCAATTGGTGGCAGTAATTAGGTTTTTTTTTTTTTTTTTTTTTTTTTTTAAACACCTTTTAACCCTCTAGTGCATACTGTTGCCAATTGGCAACATATTAAATTTTCCCTCCTTATTGTTTATTTACCGATGTCTCTTGACAACTTTATGCTTTACGTATTCATGTTGGTCCTATATTTAGGTTTAGTTCATAAAAGTATCATAGTTGGCAATAGTTGTTTATAAGTTACAAATAAAAAGCAACTTTTGATACCTTCCATTTTGCTAGCCATAGTTGGATTTCTAACTCATATAAAAAATATTTAATATGCAACATTTCATTTGAAAAAAAAATATTTCTGAAAAGAATATACTTTTAAAAGTTATTTTAAAATAAACTAATTTCTAATAAACATTATCAGTAATGTTTATTAGAACAAAAATTGCATGCACATGAATATACATTTGTTGCCATTTGGTAACACCATGAATTGACTTCCGCTTTTGTAAACATTTTGAGCATTGTTTGTTTCACAACTGGTTCGCATGATATTTAATTTTTTTCACTTTTATCACCATATGTCACCCTAACTCGATAAAAGACTCTTATTAAATACAAAATCTTCTCAGTTTACTGTAAAACTAGGGCCTGACTAATGCAGGGGCATGCGGGCAGCTGTCCCGGGACTCCCGATTTGAGGATCTCCCCTAATGGCATATATAAGTTTTTTTGTTAAACGCAGGGATGAGAGCGCTCCGATTCAAATGACCGATTACTACCACTAAATTTTAATAGTATTTCTCGCATTATTTGATCACAGAATTTCTGAGATTTAATAAAGGAAAGAATACTATTAAAATTTAGTGGTAGTAATTGGTCATTTGGGTCGGAACGCTCTCATCCCTGTAAACGGGAGCCAAATGATAAAAAATGACCAAAATATTTCTTTTTCAGATTTAAAGGGGCTCTATTCTCCTTCCCTTGTGCTTCCGTGTCTATGCCCCCTAAAGGTACCAGTTACATCATCAAAAAAGCCATTGACTAAAATTCTATAGTAACAACTTAGAAGTCCATTGTGGTCAGCTTTATGACAACTTCTAAAGATGTCAGGAAGGATAAAATTCATCACTGGCCACAACACTTAGATAGTTCGGGCTGTATAGGTTACACTAGAGTAAAATGCATTAAGTGTTTGGTACCTCTATATTTAAACAAAAACAATAAAGGTTCTATTGGTTACTATTCATAATTTTGATAAATATTATTGATATAAAATTCTGTTAGTATTCTGCTGCATTGCCCGTATGTTTATGGAGTATATTTTATTAGCCTATGATTTTTTCATTGTATTTTGCATGTGATATTACACTTTATAAGCCCATTTTGGTTTTTAAATTTTAAATGATTTCAGTTGGTTTAAAATACAGGATAAATATGGCTTCTTTTCCGCAGTTTATTACGTATTTATTTAATTATATTTTTTACAATACTTCTATTGTGTTCTGTATCAGTACAGCATATCTTCTTATTCATTTATAAATTTAAAATGATTCTATTGTAGCATCTAACTTCATATGTTCATTTAATATCTTAGAACTACAATTTGTACCATTATTATTTTGTTAATAGCTAACAATTAATGTATAATATTATTATATGCCGTCTTTATTTAGAATTTTGGTTAATATTGTCATCTGACTTGTAAGTTAAATTTTGATTTAAACTTATTATATATGTATAGTATATGTATACATATATATATATATATACGTATATGCATACATATATATATATAATTTTATTTTTCTAAGTGTATGTAAAGTATTATATGCATTTAAAATCTTATAATTTACAAGAAAAAAATTGCAATAAAACAGCACAGTGTTGCTAGTTTGCAAAATTAAAATTTTTTTTTTGTGTTAATGCATGGTGTTGCCATTTGGCAAAAATTTAAAAAACTTCAAAATACTAAAAAATATAAGAGTGAAATTTTTTCAATATTTTTCCTGTAATTTATGGCTGTCAAGGAAGCAAATATTTTTTTAAATAAAAAATGAAAAATCATGCACTAGAGGGTTAAAAAAACAGATAAAAAATTATATATATATTACTTACCCATCATACGTAGTATAGGGTAAGTCTTGTAATCGTTTTAAAAAACGAAAAAAATTTTGTTGACGTATTTACACATTTCAGACACTGGAGATTCCGAAAAACATATCCTTCTATATATAAAAAAAAGTTTTGATTTGTAAATGGACGAATGAAAATCTGCGTAGATATTCCCGGCAGATCGGCATCCAATTTGAATGCTTAAGCATGGCCTCTCTTCGTTAATATTAAAAAAAACTGTTGCATACCAAAATATGAAAATAGGCAGTATTATAGAGAAATGTTTGATAAATACGCAGATGCAAACAGTTTTCAAATCGAAGAATTATTTTAAGAGATATTTAATGCCAAAGTTGGACAAAATCGTTCCATTAAAAAAGTTTTATAGGAGCAAAACTGTACATAGGAATTTAATCATTTTTAGATCATTTTATGCGTCAGAATTTCCCGGTGTGCAGACTGCATTTAGTTTTTTAATTTGACTCCTTTTTTGAGGTTTTATTTCTATTCAAATTTTCAGCATTTTGAGAGATATTTTTTACATATTTTAGAAAATTGTATTAATTTAAACTGTTGCCAACTGTATAAACTGCGCAAACAATAATGTTTGCTTCAAATTAAAAATTTATTTTACACGTGACTATTATAAAAAGAAAATATAAAAAGCAGGAACTCATTGAAAATGACGTCATAAAACTATATTTACATGCGAATTTTAAAAGCGAAAGAATATTGTAAAATAATAAATTCATTAACATGCGTTAGAAGTCTTAAATAGGACAATTTACGTCATATTACACTTATTACGTAAAATGAACAAAAAATATTATTGCAAAACAGTTTAAATTTAAAAATTGAGTGAGACATTTATTTGATATTTTAAGATGATCCTGATATTTCATTTCTAACAAAAGTATTTTTACGTGAATATTAAAACGAGAAAGAAAAGTTTGGTGAAAATTACGTCAGATTATAATTAGCCCAGTGGTTAGGAGGTTGAATTCAGAATTAATTGGGGAAAGCTGGAAATTGTTTTAATCCCTTCAGTTTAGGTCTAGAATGAATATGCTATGTTATCCCCCTCATACTAGATGAGCATTAGGAAATATGTATAGATTTATAGTAAAAAAACACGTTTTTTTACATACCATAACAGTATCTCCAAAAAGCTAACTCTGTCAAAAACATTGTCAATAACAATGTTGTAGAGCTTAAAATTCTGAGTAAAATGAGTACCTACACTTAATATTTTTGTTGAACATTAAGGTCACAATTCCAGTTTAAAGTTTTAGACCCGTGGTCAGGGGGTTGAACTCAGAATTCATTAGGAGAAAACTGGAAATTGTTTTAATCCCTTCAGTTTAGGTCTAAAATGAACGTACTATGTTTTCTTCCTCGTACTTGGGTGAATGTTAGAAAATATGTACATATTTATTTTCGAAAAACACTTTTTTTAATTACCTTAACAATATCTCAAAACAGCTAACAATATAAAAAACATTGTCAATACAAATGTTGTAGAGCTTAAAATTCTGAATAAAATGAGTACCAATGAAATGATGATTATGATTATGAGTACCATCATTAATGTTTTTGTTCAACATTAAGGTCGCAATTCTATTTCAAAAATTTTCAAATCAAGAGCTTGAAGCCAGGAGAGACCAAATTAACTTAACAATATCTCAAAACTGGGCCTTAATATTGAACAAAAATATTAAGTGTAGGTACTCATTTTACTCAGAATTTTAGGCTCTACAACTTTTGTACTGACAATGTTTTGATAGAATTAGCTGTTTTGAGATATTGTTAAATTAACTTTGTCTCTCCTGGCTTCAAGCTCTTGATTAGCGATTAAGAGGCTACTTCAGTCAAATGAAAAGACGCGTTAGCTAATGCTAATCCTATGGAAGAAATTTATAAAGATATCTCGGTCGCATTTCAATATTTTTTAATGATTTTTTTTCATTGGATAACTGAGATCGGTCTGTATGCAGGCCGTTTTTTACTTTTTCGATTTTGATTACAGATTTTTTTAATGAGGATGCTTTTACTTTCGAAACCGGTTCCGAAACTGAAAGCGTCCTGATTAAAAATACTTGTAGACAAAATCGAAAAAGTAAACTACAGCCTTTGCACAGATCGATATCAACTATTCAGTGCAAAAAAAAAAAAAAAAAAAAAAAAAAAAAAAAAAAATCATTTAAAAATATTGAAATGCGACTGAGATATCTTTATAAATTTCTTCCATAGGATTAGCATTAGCGGACGGGTCTTTTCGTTTGACTGAAGTAGCCTCTTAAGGCAAAATTTTGAAATAGAATTGCGACCTTAATGTTGAACAAAAATATTAATGATGATACTCATTTTATTCAGAATTTTAAGCTCTACAACATTTGTATTGACAATGGTTTTTATAAAGTTAGCTGTTTAGCAGTTTTGAGATATTGTTAAGGTAGTAATTAAAAAAACATGTTTTTCGAAAATAAATATGTACATATTTTTTAATATTCACCCAAGTACGAGGAAGAAAACATAGTACGTTCATTTTAGACCTAAATTGAAAGGATTAAAACAATTTCCAGTATACTCCTAATTAATTCTGAGTTCAACCTCCTGACCATGGGTCTAAAACTTTAAACTGGAATTGTGACCTTAATGTTCAACAAAAATATTAAGTGTAGGTACACATTTTACTCAGAATTTTAAGCTCTACAACATTTGTATTGACAATGTTTTTGACAGAATTAGCTGTTTTGAGATATTGTTATGGTATGCAAATAAACGTGTTTTTTGACTATAAATCTATACATATTTCCTAACGCTCACCTAATACGAGGGGAAAAACATGGCATATTCATTCTAGACCTAAACTGAAGGGATTAAAACAATTTCCAGCTTTCCCCTAATTAATTCCTAATTCGGCCTTTTTTTGGTCCCGTACCACTGGACTAAATTGTCAGATTCAAATTATAATTCAATCTTCCGAAACCTTTTTAAAGCCGATCAAATTAGCGTGCTGTTAGAGTCTGCGGTGTCTGAACGGGGGTTGATGAGCGTGGTATGGATGAAACTAGTGGTATGATGAAACGTGGTATGATGAAACTAGGGGGCAGAGCCCCCTAGTTTTTAGAAAAAAAATTTTGCCGTCCGTCTGGGTGTATGTGTGTCTGTAAACGTTCTATCTCCCGAACAAATTGAGGTAGAGATATAAAATTGTGTGTGCTTAGGAAGTAACAATGGGAAGAAGCCTATTGAATATCAGTAACCTCGATTATCTGGAACTATTTTTTTCGGACTCTCGAAATATTCGTTATGATAAAAGGTATAGGGGAGACTAGGGAGGGTTGACCCACTTTTTACAAAATGATTTTTAATGTTTTAAATATAGAAAGTAAAATCAAGTTTTATATATCATTTTATTCGTTATACAATCAATTATCAAAATAAAATTGCTACATAATTATAATATATAAGAAATTTGAAAAATGATCGATTTTAACCATGAGAAAATAATGGGTCAAGGCTCCCCACATATGGGAGGTTTGACCCACTATATTGGAGGCTCGACCCTCTTTGCATTATATTAAAATATTTGTGAAGAGAGATAAAATCTGTTTAAAAAGGCAATATAACTTTATGCTACATGCTTTAATTATTATAATTTTTTTTTTTTTTTTTGTAAATATGATGCTTAAACAAACCTGTTTAGACGCAATTGCAAGTCAGAGGGGAAAAAAAATGTTTTAAACATAATTCGTCTGAGCAGGTATAATTGTACAGCAGGGAAAATGAAAGTTTAACATTTAAGACAGTATTCCGTTAGAGACAGGTTCCGTTTTCATAGGGTTTCATGTGTTATTATGCCCGGAATTTATATCCACTGTCCCGCTTTTTTTTTGTCGCCTTTTCCTACTTTTTGTGACACTCGGCTTGACAACTCTAATTGTCACATAGTTTGGCAATCTTCTCACTGTATTCATGCTGGTGAAATTTGTCTACATACCTTCCAAAAGTTTTCCGATCAGTGCTATATTCTTTTGCAGCCGCATGTGCATCTAACTGATCATTATCTTCTTTATCCCTTTGAGTGGCAAAGTACTTTCAGCACTAAAATATTGAAATAAATGACTGGTACCGGAATTTGCGAACACATTTATTTGGAAATAAGAAAACGGGTATATTTTCCATGCACATTAGATGGAAAAGATTTTAGCAAAATTCTGGTGCCATTGTGGCGTTTGGAAATTAAAATTAAGTGGTTTCATAAGCATACCGCTGCCCCTGAAAGTGTTAAGACTACTACTTTCATATTTTCTAGTCCTTTCTAGTCTTTTACACTATTTCTGCTTACTTGTTGTAGTAATATTTAAATGGAAAAAGTTCCTATCAACTTTCCCATTTATATTTCATTAAATGTTTTCTTGCTATATATTATAGCAATTTTTCACATCTTTCTTTAATCTAAACATTTTTTTCCATAACCCTATTTTACAGTAGCTTTACAGAATAAATTTACATTCTTTTTTATATATAACCATTAACTTTCCATTATGCCTAGTGTATAATAAAAAGATTTCATCTGGTCAACCCTCCCTCACATTGACTGGGTCAAGCCTCCCCACATAGCCGTTTTCTAAAGAATAGCACATTGTTATATTAAGCGTAACTTACTCTACAATCTTTATGCCTGGAATGAAAACTCGACATTTCTGCATTACTTAAAACCTACTTACTTAAATTTCTATAATAGATTTTATCTGAAAAAAAGCTTAAAAAATATTTCTAAAAAACACAACTTTTTAGGTTGAAAATGCCTCACAATTGATTTTTTCTACACCGATTTCGATTATCTGTATGAAACAAAGACTGTTGTTTGAGCATTCCTGTAGCCAGGGCCTGTTTACGGAATAGGCCCGTGAAGCCCGTGCTTACCCACTGAAATAGAAAAGGGCCCCAATTTTACTTTTCAAAACTAATTTTTAGAAAAAAAAAACTCAGTCATTGTAAAAAATACATTTTTTTTTCTTATGAAACTTTTTTTTCTTACTATATGGCAGTTTGTAAATAACAAAAAATACTTTGAAGTTCACATATTCTCAACTATAGTTCCATATTTGTCATTTACAAAATAAATTGGTCATTTACAATTAAACATATAATAAAATACTTTTATATAGGTAGTTTTAGTTTAATATTAAAAATGTTATTTACTCTAAACATTGATGGTAAAATTTCAAATTATTTAAGCATACGAAAATGAGATTTAGTAAATAAAAAAACAATTTGTAGAGTAATAGGGGCCCCCCTGTGTGACGTCGGGCTTCCCCCATTCCTAAGTGTTAAGCGGGCTCTGCCTGTAGCTTTGGTTGACACCTAATGATAAATCTCTGAAATTCTTTTAAATATGAAAACTGATGGGTGGGTCAAGCCTCCCGTTTGGTGAACCCCCCCTAGTCTCCCCTACAAAAATTTTCGAAATTGTTTATTTGAAGGAGTGAGTATAAAAGACAATAAAAAAACATAAATTTTGCATCATGAATGAACTCAATCGGATACTTAGTTGCCGAGATATTTGTAATCCTATTTTTCACACTCTTCGATTTTTCATGACCCTGTATTTCATTCAAATTTCAATTCAAAGATATATTTTAATTGGAAATGGGACGCTTAATCCGACACAGTAAACTGTTAGTTTATATGATTATAATTTTTCGAGTTACAAGGATGTTTCTTTTACGCAATTCGGTACTACTCGATTATCCTGCCGACCAAAAAACTATCGCCAAACTATAAGATTAAATGCCAATAATGGCTTATCGTAAATGTCAAGCATTTAATGCATCTCTATACCTATAAGGGGGTTTCCATAGGAGGGACCCTGTTCTGTCGCCAAATACCGCCAAGTTTGGCGCCAACTTGGCGATATATCGCTAAGTTTGGCGACCAAAATGAGTCGTCAAAAGCGACGCCAAATTTGCGGTATCTCTAATATTTCGCCAAATTCCCATAGATTTCCATTGTAAACCAATAGTGTTTGTTTGCTTACAGAAAATCACCAAATTGAGATATTTTAATGCAACAAAAAGTAATATTAGCTTAAGGGATTACATTAATTACATTTAAGGGAGTCCAAGTAAATTAAATTATGAATAAAAGTAACATGATACAATGCTTAGCATGTATCACATGTTTTATTTTCATATTTTATATTATGTATATCCATAATGGGTAAGTATTACTGTGACCCCAAAGACTAGTTTTTTAATAAATTCACTTTCTTGCGCGAAGCATAAACTACGAAGCATTAACAAGAAGTGTATTTTCCATAAGTTCGATGCGCACACCAATTGTGCACACCTATTCTAATGTCAGTTTTTGTGGAAAGAAAAACATGAATTGGAAGTCATGAAATTTGGCGTGATTTTAAAGATAAACATTGAATCCTTATAAAAACGTTTCTTAAAAACTATTTTTACTTTTACATATAAGGACGTGAGTTTCAAAACTCGCCTTATCCAAAATTAAAAAAAGCGGTTTATCTCTACCAATCTGTTCTGTTGGTAAACCTGCATCGAAAAAACACTATAATGTGAAAAAAAAAAAAAAAAAAAAAAAAAAAAAAAACTACTTTTATCGTGTATTTCTGGCATTGCAAAATCTTGGTTTACAATGCAAACCAATGAATGTAGTCAGAGGTTTTCGCGATTTCCCAAAATTTGATTTTCTGAATATGGCGAATTTTGAAACTCACGTCCTCATATATTTTTTTCAGAAACTAACTATTGTATAACATTATATTTATCTAAAATGTATACATAAAAATATTAGTATACTTCATTTATCTCTCTCTCCTTTTGATTAATAATTTAAAATATAAATAAATAATTTCAAGCAAATATAAATCTTTCTTCAGGTTTTGAAGAACATATCTGATTCCATATTGGCCATTCTCATAGAAGGAGGAGCGCATAATTTGGATCTGTGGTATGCATTTTTTTAAATTCTTTTTAATTTCCGAAAAAAGGCTTTAATATTTAAAAAATACATTAAACGAATTCATGATGAAATTAACAAAGTTTATGATGCACAGCTAAAACTTTCCTTGAATTCATCCTAAATAAGAATAAGAAGCAAAAGCGAACAACTGAAATTATTTATTTTTTTAAATTTGCCTTATTAAAAGATTTCATTCGTGATCAGCACGTCTTAAAACTGTTATATATTTTTGAATTCTTAATAAATCTTTCTGCTTTAACACTTTTATCTTCATACATAATACTTCATATTTAATACACTACTACCATACTTACTTACATCCATTTCTTCATATTACATCTAAAAATATACATATATCATGCTTCCAATACATATTAAATACATTTTAAATTTCGAAAAAAATTGCAATTTTAAAATTACAATACATTTTAAATTTCGAAAAAAATTGCAATTTTAAAATTACAATACATTTTAAATTTTGAATTAACTAATTTCACATTCATTTCAAAAGCACGCATATATTCCAACAACTATACGCCTGCAAATCCGCGGGTTTTGCTACTATATCTCTCTATTCTAAAAAAAAGTAACTACCGCCGCCGCCGCCGGTTTTGATTTTTTTGTGACCGGAGGCCTTTCTTCGTTAATATTAACAAAAATAATGCATACAAAAATATGAAAATCGGTGGTTTTATACAGAAATGTTTGATAAATACGCTGATGCAGACAGTTTTTAAATCGAAGAATTATTTTAAGAGTTATTTAATGCTAAAGTTGGACAAAATCGTTCCACTAAAAAAGTTTTATAGCAGCAATAACTATACATGGCAGTGTAATCATTTTTAGATCATTTTATGCGTTAGAATTTTCCGGAGTGCAGATTGCATTAATTTTTTTATTTTGACTCATTTTTTCAGGTTTTATTTCTATTTTAAATTCAAATTTTCAGCATTTCTAGAGATATTTTTTACAGATTTCAGAAAATTGTACTAATTTAAACCGTTGCCAACTGTATAAAAAGCGCAAGCAATAATGTTTGCTTCAAATTAAAAATTTATTTACACGTGACTATTATAAACAGGAAAAAAACTTTCAAATTAGAATTAAATAATTGCGTATAAAAAGCAGGAACTTATTAAAAATTACGTCATAAAAAGTATACACGTGAATTTTAAAAGAGAAAGGATATTGTAAAATAATAAATTCATTAACATGCGTTAGAAGTCTTAGGAGCTCGCTTAGGAGAAATTACGTCATATTTACGTCACATTATAGTTATTACATAAAATGAACACAAAATAATGTTGCAAAAAAGTTTAAATTTAGAAATTGCGCTAGACATTTATTTGATATTTTGAGAATTAATTTAAAATGTCTCATTTAAAAGAACTTTCTTTTCGCTTTGTTAAAAAATACCAGGAGACAAAGACTCTCTTTACTTAATTCCTTTTATATTAGCTTATTTTGAAATGCTGTTACACGTGTATACGTCATCAAGTTATTTTTACTTCGACGTTTTATTTGTGTTTTTATTAATGTTGTACGAATTTATTTATTCTTTCGTTATTTAAAATAAAAATTATATCAATTTGTATAATTTGGCGAGAGGTTTGGCGATTTATATAATTTGGCGAAATTGGTCGACAGGATAATCAAGTACAGTCGAACCCCGTTATAGCGAACCCGGTATATAATGAACTCCCGGATGTAACGAACGAAAATTTTGGTCCCGTCGTTTTCCTATTTTATTTAATGCTGATTTATCCTTTTATAGCGAACCACGGAAATCTTAAGAATCGGCTATAACGAACATTTTTGTCCAATCGACCATGTTTTTTACTTTTCCAAAGTTGTGAGAACAGGACTTCGACTCCAATTTCATAAGAAAATGTATGCCAGCTAGTGAAACATGGGGCAAATCAGCGATAAGTCTTTAAAAAAAAAAAAAAAAAAAAAAAAAAAAAATGGAGAAACAACTGCATTTTTTCGCTTTTACGAAAGCCACTCTGCAGGTGTGATCCCGCCCACCTGTCAGTCATTTTCCCTTATTCCTGATCACAGCTGTTTTCTCAGTTTGTGATATGCAATTGTTTGAAACATGTGATGATGAAGTTATTACATGTGAAGCTGAAGATCCGACTGATGAAGAGATTGTGGAAGAAGTTAAAATGAATACTTCTGAAATCGAAGATTCTGCATCTGATGGTGATGAAGAGGACCACATAAATGACGAAATCCCCACAATCTCAGATGCTACAGCAGCGATGCGTGTAATTCATAAGTTTTTGTCTACACAAACACAAACAGTGGAAGAAAGAGTGTTGGGGTCATTTGATGTACTAGACAAAGAAATTCATAATATGTTTTTGAAATCGGCATTACGTCAGTAGAAAATTACCGATTATTTCTGTATCAAAACAGTGAGCAACAATTAAAGGTAAAATTAATTTATTCATGTTTGTCTTCATTGTTAGTTAATTTAATTAGTATTGTGTTAGTTTAATGTAATCGAATTTAGACAATTTAATTCTTTAATGGCTATATTTAATAGATTTTACATTATTTTAATACATCATTATTGAATATACACATAGCAACTAATGAGTTATACATTTTGTGAACTCTAACATTTTTCTTGACGGTTCGGATATTGCGAACCACCGGATATAGCGAACAAAACCTTCGGCCCCTTGAAGTTCGTTATAACGGGGTTCGACTGTAGTACCGCAGCGGATTTGGCGTTAAAATTCCCCCAATCAAAGAGAAATGAATAGAAATTCGTTTATAGGGAGATCGCCACTGTTTTTTAAATTATAATTCAATCTTTCGAAATCTTTTTAAAGCCGATCAAATTAGCGTGCATTTAGCGGTGTCTGGACGGGAGTTGGCGAGCGTAGCTCGTAGGGGGCCGAGCCCCCTAGTTATATAGATGAAAATAAAAATACCGTAAAACCTTCCTAAAGCGACCACGTTCCTTTCCAATAAAAAATGGTTTCTGCGAGAGGTGGTCTCTTAATGGAGGTCATGTTTAAATCTAGATTTTAATTGTTGAAAAAAGGTAACAATTAACGTTACTAAAATTTATTTTTCACATTAGGGAAAAATATAAAAATTTAAGTGACAAAACAAAAGTTATTTGCATAAGTTAATTACTGCAGAGTTTAAAAAATGAATACGTTGACGTTTACTCTGATTTTACGGTTTTATCTTTTATAACTTATATTTCCAAGTCCTTTCGAATTTCAGCAAATAAATGCAGTTCTTTTTTGGATGGGAATAAAGAATAATTATTTTATTAATTTATCTATTTCTTTGAGAGTTTCCTGACAGAATAGGGCGAGGGAGTTTATTGACCGTCATTCTTAATTTGTCATCAGAGTTAAATTCATTGCCTAAGAAAGGCACAAAGGTGTTTAAAAGCTTAAAAGTTACCGGAATAATAATAAAAAAAAATCTAAACTTAGATTAGAAGTTTGATGAATAATGCGCTCTCCGGAATTATTTTCCTAATAAAACCTTCTTCAAGAGACCAGGAACAAACGGAATTTGTTTCATTTTCTTCTAAGAAATGGGTCGCTCATGGAGGGAGTCCAATTGGGAAGGTCTCTGAACGGAGGTAAAATTAGTATTGAGCCTATCGGAATAAATTTCGTTCCATAAAAAATGGTCGTTCAAGGAGGTGGTCGCACAGGGAGGTTTCACTATACTCTATTGTCTATTGTTAGATTTTGCAAAATTTTCAAAGTGTTAATTAAAAATTTTCTAACTTACAGATAGTTATTGGTTTAAAAAGCCAGGAGTTTTTTCATGTCTTCTCTTGCGAAATTCTCCAATCACCCTTTGTTTATTTTTACAGGTCCTATCAACCAGAAGATCCACAATCGGTGATCGATGCTAGAAATTTTGAAATGAGAAACATAGAAAAATGGATCGGAGAGTACCACGAAGCTAAAAATAAAAAGTAAACTGAAAAAAAAAAAAAAAAAAAAAAGAAATGTAATTATTTGTGTGGTAAAAACAATCGACAGTTTATTTGTTAATTTTGAATTTCATGAAAATAGACTTATGTAATATACATTTTTGTTTTAAAAACTCATAAATAACATGCAAAATGTTGAAATATTTTAGTGCAAATAAATAAGTTTTTTTTTTTTTTTTTGTTTTAAGAATTCATTTTTTTTTCTTTACTGTCTTCCATCGCTAATATAACAATTAAAATGTAGGCAATAAATTATAAAAAAAAAAAAATAATAACAATAAAGAACTAGAGAACAGGAATTCTGCTTTTTCAGAATTTAGTGTCGCCCCCGACATTTCCATTACTTCATTTTCTTCTGAAGGACTGATGGCTTCTATTATTATGAATTTATTATTATTAATTTTTATAATGAATTTATTATTAATAATTATTATTAATGAATCTATTATTTAAAAAAAAAAAAAAATAAATAAATAAATTATGGCCATTTTTTCCCCCCATTCAGACCAGAAAATCAGAGTTCTAACTTTTTACGGCTGCTCTTTCATCTTCACCTAACACTTCATTTATAAAGGCTGCTTCATAATAATAGAAGCCACCAGTCCATCAGAAGAAAATAACTCGGTTAGCCCTTTCGAGGGCGGTGTCCTTAAAAAAGGACACCTAATTTTAGTTCCAAAACTGACAAACGGCACCAAGAATATTTAGTTAAAATTTTCCTTTTATAATGCACGAGAAAATAAGCAAGTTCGTATTTTCTAATAAATTCTTTTATAAATTTTGATGTCAGTCTATTATTTCATCAGTTTATAAACAGAATTACCCCGCGCCGGAAAAGGGTTAAGCGGGACTCTGCTGCAGTACAAAACATATATCAATTTTAAGACTTAAAGCATACGTTTTATTTTATGTAAAAAGATGTCATTCGCAACCGCTTAAGAATTCCACATTTGCTATCTACTCTTAAACATCTACAGCAAAGCATGCATAGCACATCACTATCGCGAAACAATGCACAAATGCAGCAAAAAGGTGCCGTCATTTAAGAAAATCGACAAAAAAAAAAAAACGGCTATCTAATGATTCATAGATACTTACAATTAAATATAGTTTATAATAGCTCCAATGTTTTAACAGAAATCATTCGTTTACATTTTTTCAAAATAGCACGTATTTTAATTACATTTTATTTCGGTGGTCATGTCATGAGAAAATGGCAACAAAAGCATATAATTACTATTTTAGAACTATTTTTCCTTTACTTTCTACAGAAATGGAGTACTTCTGTTGCCAATATTAAGCAAATGGCTCTAAAAACTACAAAAAATTTAATATTTCAAAAATAAATGGAGATACAGTTTTCAAACAAATTGCATTTAAAAGTACTTTTTTTTTCCAATAGGGGCCGTTCAAATATTACGTAAGCACCTAGAGGGGGGGGGAGGGGGTTAGCGATTTGCTTATTTTTGCTGACAAGGGGGAGGAGGGGGTTTGAATGATGCTTACGTAAGACATTTTCAAAATCTCTTAACTTGTAAAAAAAAAAAAAACTACTAAAAATTTCAAATTGAAAAAAAGAAATAGCAAAAGAATATTAAACTTGAAGTTCTCATGTCAGCTATTTTGACCGCACAAGGAAAACATAAACGATCTCTTTTATCTAGAGGTGACTATTCATGTTTGATGCATGAGGGCTTATTATCTCTGAGAACTTACTACTACTTCCAATTGTGAGAATAGAATAGAAATAGAATTGAATGGACCGATGCGATATATTGTATTGTGACAATACGAGTTTTCTGGGAAAGTTTCCAAAACATAAGTAAAATTGCATCTTCTTTGCTCCCACCCCTCCTCTGCCAAGTGGTTGAACCACATAACCATAGTGACCGACTGCTCTACTGTCTGGAGTCTCCTGAGTTTTGAAAGCATCTCAGTACTGTAGTGTAGTGGTGTTTAAAATAAATGAAATCGGAAATATGTCTCTTCATTTCGAGAAATCTTGTATAAAAAACTTTTTGAAAGTTTCAAAAAGTCTGCATCAGATAAACCTTTGAAGGAAAACAAACCTTTGAAGTATATCCAATCTAAAACTAATGATGTGTGGTGGCAGTACAAAAAGTGTTCTAAAAATGACAAAGAGTTAGAGGTATTGGTGCTAAAAAGAACGGAGGCCGAACTGCGTAAGGCAACCAAAAAGAAATCAGTTTTTCTTGATTATTTTATAAAGGTAATTATAATCAATTTATTCTTAAAATTTTAAATATATTTTATCATAACTAAGTTTACATAATTACTTGTAAAAATTGGAAAAAGATAGATAAGATAAAATGACCGTGTAGCCTTGGCGAAACATGGTCAGTATGGTAATAAATAAAGACCAAGAAAATGTCAAAAAATGAGTTATTACTTTTTAATAAATATGGCGTAGCCAAGCTAAACCTTATTTTTTCTTTTCAAAAAACTCGAAAATTAATGCATCCAATGGGGGAAAAAATTAAAAATATGCAAGTTTTGTAGCAGATAATCTTCTAACTGTTTTCAAATTTTGTACCTTACTAAAAATGAAATGTAATCCAATTGGATTGAAAACAATGTGTCTTATACTTCTACTACTATCTTAAACATTGACGGTTATCCTGTTACTGCCACATATGTTGATTCAGGCGAACCAGACTCTCTTGGTTATGACTTAGATTGGTATTTGAAGCACGTACAAGAAAGTCAATACTTGCTGCAAATTGTAAAATGTGAAGAAAAGAATTGTTGCTCTCCTGCACGCAGTGGAATATTTCGTATATTAAAAGGACGATTCATTCCTCCTCCAATTAAAATGATACAATCGTCAAATGACATCATTATTAAATTACAAGTGAGGAGGGGGAATTTATAGATTTAAGTCTCCGTCTGGCCTTAAATCTAATTATTACAGCAAAGGGATTTTTAACGATGCCGTATGACTGTTTTTGCCCTTGCATAAAGTCGCAATTATCCGCAAGAACTTGTGAAAGTTGTGGCCAATGTCATGCATTTCAGACGTCATGAAACAGACACAAAAAAATTCAACACAGTGAAAAAAGCGAGAAGGCCTGCCAAATACGACCATTGAGAATTGCTGCTCGAAGATGGAAGATGTTGAGTGGATCAATGAAGATGAAGTTGATCAAGATTTCATCCGAAAAGAAAGCGATGAAGATAATCAAGTAAAACTGGAAACCAATATCATACAGTGGTGGTCAGAATTAGAAGAACAATTGAAAATTGCACAGAAAATTTTTATTTATGAACTAAATAAAGTGAAATTTATAAGTAAAATGCTTTTTTATGCTAGAAATCATTGCAGAATGTAAAACATCGGAAAATGCAAAATATGAATGTTTTGTCATAATTAACAAAATATGTCATTGTGAAAATTGAACAAAATTATAAGGACAATGAATATTTTTGCCTGAAACACACTAATAATTAATATACTCCCCCTTCTTCTCAATCACTTTTATCAGTCCTTGACGTCATGGAGTTTGATAGTCCCTTAAGAATGTTCTTGGAATTTTTTGACCAGACTTTTTCAATGGAGGACACGAGCTCTTGCTTGTTTTCATATTGTATACCATTTTTGTATACTTCGTGTGTCAGAATACTCCACAGATTTTCCATTGGATTCAGATCAGGGCTTCTGGTCTGCCAATCAAGTAGTTTCACGAAATTAGCATCAAACCACGATTTTGAAGTTTGGGAAGCATGTACTGAGGCATTGTCCTGCTGTAAAAAATAGTCTCCACTCGTTATTAACGGTGCTTCCGGTAAAAGATTATCGCCCAATACATCAACATAACTTTCAGAATTCATTCTAACCTGAAAAGAAAGGAAAAAAAAACTATTGGAGTAGTTCCACCATTTGCGAAACCTCACCAGACTGTAACTAAGCCACCTCTAAATGCACGCTTTGAGAAAATGTCTTTTTCTCTACGGAGATCATACCAGAAGTAGCGAAAACCATTTGGTTCATCCAAATTAAACGTTTTCTTATCGGAAAAGACAACATCATCCCACATTTTTCCCATAGTAATGCATTTTTTGGCAAACTCCATCCTCAGTCTCTTATGAACTTTTGTAAGGGCGGTCGTGACGTATGTTTACCATAGCGAATCTTTTTTTTTTCTTTTTGTAAAACACGTGGAACAGTTCGACCACTGCATTCTAAGTTCAATTCACGTTTTATTTCTGTTGACATTTGTTTTTTGGAGCAAGCTCGCCTTATTATCATTCTTTTCTCAAGTACAGAAACAGAAGATGGCCTACCTGTATGTCTTTGCCGTCCATATTTACCGGGATTTTTAAGATAACCGTTCTTGATCTATTAAGCTTTGTCGCAATTTCGCATACAGAAAGTTCTGAACTTTTAAATGCATCCACTTTCCCTTTCTCAAACTCCGAAAGCTTTGTACCTAGCAGCATGACTGAAAAACAGAATATGACGTTCCCAAACGCTTACTACGCATTTATATCGTCCGGAAGTTCCGTGCGCAGAGCAGAAAACATACAAATTTTACTTTTGAGAACACACAAATACAGCTGTTCTTATAATTTTGTCATTATCAGATGGCTGTATAAATCTTATAAATATGAATTTTTGACATATTTCCATAAAAACTTCCATAAAAATAATCTTCGTTTTTCCTTGGTTTCCAGCCATTAAATTTGCTTAAGTTTCTGGCCAAATGTAGCCGAGCTTTGGCGATTTTTGCCTTGTCCTTATAATTTTGACCACCACTGTAACAGATATGGGAAAATGGCTTGAGCAACCGTGGTCAGCATCGGAATAGATATGAGCATGTTCAAATTTAAATTTTACAAACGGCTAAGTTCTTCAAGAAATTTTCTTAAATAGAATTGTAAGGAAATAAAAAAAGCATTTTTTTATTATTTGTTTTAAGTCGAGTAGAGTTTTTTTTTAATTTGAATTACCGTATTTTATGGAAGAAATACCGCGCCGTTTACGAGTTTGAAAGTTAATTTTTTTCCAACTGCGGCGTTTACGCCATGTGTGGCATTTACGATTTTTTTTAAATACCAACTGAGTTTTCTTAATTTAAAAATTCCTAAAAATATTTAAAATCGGACTTGAATATTTTAAATTAAACTTCAGACATCTTAAGATATTAAAAATAAGGCATCCTACACCGCTCAGAAAACTTTGATTAAAGTTAGGTCAATGTGACGCTCTCGACAAAAGAAGTGTTCCGACGGATGCGGCGTTTACAACAGGTGCGGCGATTACGATATTTTTAAGCTTTTCAGGCCAATTTGAGGAGTGCGGCGTTTATGACGGGTTAATTACGACGGGTTTCTTCCATAAAATACGGTAAGTCCTAATTTTTTAAAATTAAATTATTGCTGTTAAAAAAAGGTTTGGAGGGGGGGGGGGTTACAATTTTCTTACGTAATTATTAAGGGGGGGGGGTTTGCGATTTGCTTATTTTTGCTGACAAGGGGGGAGGGGGGGTCAAAATTTGCCAAAAACATGCTTACGTAATATTTGAACAGCCCCATACGACGGTATAAAAATCGAAAATGTGCGATGCTTAGAAGTTAAAAAAATTGCTATAGAGTATTTAATCGTACTGGCTAGTTTTACGGCTGGCTTCCGTAAGATAACGTTATTTTTTGGAATACACAAAATAAGCTGGGAGAAAGAACATTACCGTACCGGGGGCTAATAATTGAAAAATAATATTTTAAAGTAAGTTGAAACATAAGCAATGACATATATTTTTCATAAATTTATAAATTTCTAAATCATATATGGTATTTCTGTTGTCAACATCTTTTTTCGCAACTAACACACTGGATTCTAAAAATTAAGGAAAAATAACAAAAATAGCGATTACTCAAAAAGATGTAAGATTTTAATAAAACTGGGCCACAATATACAACACATAATAAGGTGTAAAATAATATTAAAAGAAATTACCAGACGATTGTGGCTTTCAAGAAATTAACACAATTAAAAGATAAACAAAATAAATGTGGCAGTTTGGTATGAGAAAAGTATCTTTAGTATGGAGTATGATTACCCCTAGTAGCAATACAGCACATACAGAGGTGTGTGATACTGTCAATTGTGCGATCGATAAGTTCGTTGGGAAGTGCGGGCCATTGCTCTTGTAAAGCAGTTCTAAGAGTGGCAAGGGTCTGAGGAGGGGATTGAGAGCAGCAACACATCTTTCTAAAGCATCCCAAACATGCTCGATAGGATTCAAGTCCGGTGATCGAGCTGGACATTCCATGCGCTGAATTGTTTGGTGCTGAAGATAATCTTTCACGATGGGAGCCCTGTGCGGTCTAGCGTTGTCGTCCTGTAACAGTAAATCATTGTCTACTGCGTCGGCATAAGGGCGCACATAAGCATCAAGAATGTCATTTCTATAGACGTGGGCATTAACAGTTCCACGTGGAAAGACATGCAGGTCTGTGCGTCCACTCAAAGAGATACCAACCCAAACACAAACATTGCCTTCTCCGTATAAATCTCTTTCACGAATGTTTGATGGATGATAGCTTGTTCCCTGTTCTCTCCAAATCAAACAAAGCTTAATATCGCTTTGGAGGCTAAACCGGGATTTATCTGGGACGAGAACATGCCTCCATTGGTCAGTGGTCCAGTGGACATGTTGACGCCCCCACCTTAAACGTTCCCTCCGGTGACGTGAGATGAGCGGCACAGAAGTGGCTGTTCGCCTCGCGTAAAGATCACCTTCATGAAGCCTTCTACGCAGAGTAGACGTTGATGATACCAACCTTCCAGTGGCTGCAGCAAGGGAGGTTCTAAGAAGAGAAGGGGTTGCTGTTCTATTCCTTCGTACACATAACCGCAAATATCGGTCATCGGTACTTGTGTTAGCTCTTGCCCGTCCTTGGCTGAACCTTCTGGAGGCCGAACCAGTTGCTTGAAATTGTTGCCAAAGCATATAAGCAACAGAAGGACTCACATTCAGACATCTGGCCACCTCTGTCTGACTTTGACCTGCCTCCAATCTTCCAATAGCTCTATATCGAAGTTCTGCGGACAAATGATACCTCGAGGTCATACTAATGAATTGGCTATCTCAGTTTTCTTATACCATAATCACAGCGACATCTGCAGCCGTACTCTCTAGCATGCATTTTTATGCTCCTCACAGATGACACAATCCGATTGCAGCGCTACTAATTTGCATTTTGTAATTTTATTCAGCATCTTTTAGTTAACAACATATGCAAATTTCATACGGGTAGGCTTCTTTTTGAACGAGTTACCGCTCTTTTTGTGATTTTTCCTTAACACTAGAACGCCCGGAAATTTTATTCAAGTTTCATAAAAATATTTGACACCAGAATTTTTATTTAAAATTATTTGATTGATTTATTTAACGTAAATCTGCGTGGTTTAAATTTAACTTATTTTATGAAAGAATTTCTGGTTCCATTTGACATTTAATCATATGGTCGGAGTCGGATCGACTCCTTCCGGGCGTTCATGTGTTAATTTTTGGAAACCAGTGTATGTAGCGTACGACGATAATGAAGTATCATTGATAGGATTTTTCGTCCACATCTGACATCACAAACGGAATTTAACTAATAAGTAGCGTACAACGATGAATGAAGTACCATTGTTAGGATTTTTTGACCTCATCTGGCACTGCATACTGAGTTTTTCTTATAGAGTCAAGTGCCCTAATTTCGTCCCCCTTTACTTCTTCGCTTCTGCGAAAGTGGCGCCACTTATCACGCAAGGTTAAGGAAACGGAAGGTAAAAGGGGCCAGCAGTGAAAGTTTCGTTCGCCAAGAAGCTTACATATATTAAAGACGCAGGATTTCTCATTTTTAGAAGACCTGAGCTCTTATTTCGTCGATTGTAGAACGTTATTTACTGTACTGTAAGTATTTATTTCTTATTAATTGCATGCATTTTACGTAGGTAAAATGCTGACAGTACCATACAGTGAGTTTTAAGACGCTCATTTCATCTTAAGGGAACTGAAGCTCGCCATATTGGGAAGTAACGTGGCCCCAATTTCGTCCCCTCTTGCAGTTCTTATTTTCGTCCGGGGACGAAATTAGGAATGCTTTTTCATGACAATTATTTCAAAATGAAAATAAGGTTTAATATAAAATAAAATAATAAGTATAATAAAATAAAATAAAATAAAATAAGAAGAAAAAAGTTTAAAATAAAATTCAAAATGAAAATAAAGTTCAATATAAAATAAAATAAAAAGTATAACAAACTAAAATACAATAAACTGAAAAAAGTTTAAAATAAAATTCAAAACGAAAATAACCTTATTACTTTAAAAAAAAAAAAAAAACTTTTATTTTTATTAAAAGGGAAAAATATTGTCTTTCTTGATCGTTGCTGTTGGTGCCATGGAAGAAGTGAAATAAATCTTTGCACGGGTGATGTTTTAATCTTGTGTTTGCCTCCCCACTCAACAGCAAAGCTGCAACTTCCCTGTGTCCAGTGTTGTCAGTGGGCTACTTTTTTAAAATTCAGATTTCTTGATTGGCACCACTTTTTTGAAATGTATAAATTTCCCTAGTTTTTGCCTTAATTAATATGCCATTGAACAAGGAAAATTTTACTACTTCAAAAAAGTGGTATCAATCAAGGAATTTGAATTGAAAAAAAGTAGCCTACTGCCTGTGTCGTGTTTATGTTTCCTTTAAAACTTTTTATGCTAAAGGAATAGAAAATTCGCTGTCAAACCATCCTGGTAGAAAAGTGGAAACTTAGAAATCGGACAACTTTTCAATGAAGCATACGAGCGTGCCTGATCAACCATTATCAAACGGTCAAGTTGTTGTTGATATCAGTCCTAAAGGTATCAGGGAAGTGCCACTGATCACAACAGCAACTTCTCCCGAAGAGGTTCAGCAACAATGAGCACTGGATCACCACAACCATGTAAAATGTCCGAGCGTGACCTACCCGGCGACTTTCATGACGAAAGTGACTCTTCTGTTGACATTCCTTATGATGATAATACAAGTGATAACAAGTTGGAAATGCTCGTCGAACGTGGCAAATGAGGTGCGTTCGTATTATAGCTAGTTTTATAATTATTTTTTGCACCCCATATTGTACTGAATGTATATTTTTTTGCACTTCATAAGTGCATAGTCTGTAACATCATTAAAATGCACTGCAATAATTTTTTTTCCATTCCCCGTAATGAAACGGAAATATTTTGACTGTCCCTGTAATTAAATTATACATCCGATTTTCATAAAATTTGAAATGGCTCTACAAAATTTTGCAACAATTATATATTTAAAATTTCAGACCATTCGGAAGGCTGTAACATGATTAAAATGCACTTGCAATAATTTTCCCCATTGGCGTAATGTAAAGAAAAACTTTTGACTGTCCCTGTAATTAAACTATACATCCGATTTTCATAAAATTTGAAATGGCTCGACAAAATTATGCAACAATCATATATTTAAAATTTCAGACAATTCGGTTGGGTAGTTTTTGCTCTGTTATATGCGGACGGACGGACGGACTGAACGACGGCTATAGGTGCTACGTATTTACATAATTACGAACGCACCTAATAATGGCGGCAATGATGCAGAATGTCCTATTTGCTTGAAGCGTTTTTCTGGCGATAAACATGGAGAACAATGGGTTCAGTGCCATCAATGCTGTACTTGGTCACACGAAAAATGCTCAGGAGCCAAAAAACTATATAAAATTGATATATTCCTTAAGTTTGGATGGCCAATGTTTCGTTATGTTATTCTTCCACTGATAATTAGTACATTTCTTTGTGCCTTAGTTTAATGTAAATTAAATTACTCATTTAGAAATAAATTTTGATTTAGTTATAAATTAAGCCTCAGCGTATTGGATTTTTTGAGGCGGACGAAATTGGGACAATATTTTTTCTTTTGCCATAAATAGATACTTTTGAAAAAACAATTTTTCGCATTGTTAACATTTTTTTTGTACAACATTTGCCTATGTTACAACGTGCGTGGGTAGTTAGTCTATGTAAAATCCAAATTTGGTAGGTGTTCACAGAAAATAAAAACTTCCAAGGGCCTAACAGTGACTGGGGGACGAAAATAGGGCACCTTACTCTACTTTTAGATTAAGTATCCTTATACATATTATTTCTGATGTCGACATCCCTTGTTTATGCACATAAAAAACGCACGACTATAAATGGGGTGCTATACGAAAGGTTTCTGTACGGACTTTGGATATAGTACACTTATATTCCATTAAAACAAGTTGTTTCATTTAAAAAAAAAAAATTGCAGTTAAATATAAATGAATGAAAATGCAGAGTTTCCCCCAGACAGATTCAGGAGGGTGCAGCCTGCCCTTAGGTTTACAAAATAGCACCCTTCTTCCCCCTCATCCAAACAGTTAGCACCATTCTTGCCCACCAGTTGAAATAAACAGGACCGAAACTAAGGGGGGGGGGGCAGAGGGGGCATATGCCTCGGGCGCCAGAGCCAAAGGGCGCCAAGTGAAAGATTAAACCTTTGGAATCGACCATTTTTGTCTGATGGACTGATGCTTTTCATTATTATGAAACAGCCATTATAAATGAAGTGTTAGGTGAAGATGAAAATTTTTTTGCAAAAACAAATTATGGCCATTTTTTTTCCCCATTCTGACCAGAAAATCAGAGTTCAAACTTTTTACGACTGCTCTTTCATCTTCACCTATCACTTCATTTATAATGGCTGTTTCATAATAATGAAAACCATAAGTCCATCAGAAGAAAATAACTCGGTTAAAGCGGAAACTCGGTTAACCGGGACTCGGCTAATCGGAACGCTACTGTATAAGCAAACACTGTAAATAGCCGGTAATACATACGAATTATTTTATGTGAACAAACTATAATTGCAACAAACGTCACATTCAATTTAAGTACTTTGTAAATATACTTTGAGTGTGAAAGGGGGTTGGGGGGAGGCGCCAAAATTCATGTTTGCCCCGGGCGCAAAAAAGGCTAGTTTCGGCCCTGGAAATAAAAGTGTCTTTACTCCTTTGTGTATTAAAAAATTAACTTGCATAGTAAAAATTGACTCATTGGCGCCTTTAAAAGAGTTCCTTGACTATTAAATATTAACCCTTTGCACCCCGTTCTCGCCGCTGCGGCGACATCATCTTTCTTTGTAAAATGTGATTTTAGCGCCAGTAATAAAGGAAAATAAAATTTGCCTTATTTAATCAGAGCATTTTTGAAATTGTGTACTTGAAGGAAAATTCTTTTAAAAAAGTGGTGCCGACAGAATAAAATTTATGTAAGAAACGCCAGAGTCCAAAGAGTTAATGTAAGGGTTAAATTTATTGAAACTTTAGTGTATTTCTAATTGTTATTGTAATTGAACGAATCATCAAAATATTAATTTTTCTTTCGCATTTGCAAAAATATTTATTTCAAAAACAATAATGTAATTTGTAAAAGAAAAAAGTTTTTTTTATGAGTATATTTTGCAACGAAATTCATATTTTCGAACTTTGTAACAGAAAATGAACTCAAACATTGCAGTGGGAAAGCCTCGTACCTCGTACGTGTCTACTGGTAAAACTGTAAGAGAAAAATTGTACAGGATTCTGGCGTAGCAGGTACGACTGAATTTATCAAATAACTCCATACGCAGCAAGGTTATTTTCGTTGCAATGACTCAATTAATTGCTTTTAAACTTTGTACATAAATTGGATTGTAACCGAGAAAAGGACAGGATGTGATTTCATGTCATTTAAGTATGTGCATTTTTTAATCTGAAATCTGTCAACCCGATCATGTATTTGGAGTATTTTAGCTAGTATGGTTTTGCGAATCGTTATAACCAGGGCTGCGGAGCCGGAGTCGGAGTCTGGCCCATTTTTGAACGAAAGAGTCGGAGTCGTCCATTTTATAAGCAGGGCTGCGTTGCCGGAGTCGGAGTTGGAGTCAGGCCCATTTTTGTGCGAAAGAGTCTGAGTCGGAGTCGTACATTTTTCCCACCGACTCCGCAGTCCTGGTTATAACTAGGTTTTCTTTCTTTCTTTCTCTATTTTTATTTTCATTTTTTTGTGTGTGTGTACGTGCGTGGGAAACATTTAATGGTATACTAAATGATGATTTGCTTGCTCCTATGTGATATTGATTTTAATCTATATCCTGTACTCCGGGAAACCCTCATTGGATCTCATTGTGTAAATAAAAGAAAATTCATAGTTAAAATTTCATTGAAATCAAATTTTGAGCTTAGCATCAAGTTCCATTTTATTGGTAAGGGAAAAAATTGCCTTATATTTAATCCATTTGAAATTTATCAGTCTTAGTGCATCTGTCTAAGCATTCTTTTCTAAAACCTAATTCATATTGAATGACAGGATTTTCTTTTTAGCCCCGATATGCTATTTCTTTCGGCCAGTAATTAAAGTATCGTTTCTAAAATATAACGTTACCTTATATAAGCCAGCCGTAAAACAAAGTAGATGTATACACTATATGGCCAAAGGTGACCGGCCACTTGCGATTTTAGACGTTTTGTTAAATACCTAGAAAAATAATGAGGAATTAACCTGAAACTCCAGGTGTGTAAGCACTATAGTATAGATCATATATTTCCGTGAAGAATTTTCCCCGAAACCCCATAGGGGACCGTCAACAAATTTAAAAAGAACGAATCTCTTTTCGACAACCCTGTAAAAACTAATGTAGCAAAAGCGTTCAAACTGTAGATTATAATTAAGTGCCTTACTGTAATAAATTGTGTTCATTTTTATGAGAATAGCATGCATATTCGTAGAGAAATTAAAGTTTTTATAAAAAGAATCCCAAAATTTGCCTAGTTTTTTACTTATAATTTGTAGAGTTCTTAATATAAAAAAAGTTATTTTCAGAAAATATGATAAATAACATTGTACACAATACCCTGCAAACAGAATGAAAAAATAACTAAAATTGTATGAAAAATAAGCAGTTTAAACAAAATATAATTTGCATAATGTAATAACAAAATATAATTTCCACCTGGAGTTTCAGGATAATTACTCATGAATTTTTCTAGTTATTTAAGAAAACGTCAAAAATCGCCGGTCACCTTTGGCCATATAGTGAATTGTACGGGATAATCTCTACTGCAATTTTTTAAACTTCTAAGCATCGTACATTTTCAATTTTTATACCGCCGTATAGGAAAAACAAACTTTTAAATGTCATTTGTTTGAAAACTGCATCTCAATTTATTTTTGAGACATTAATTTTTTTGTAGTTTCTAAAGAAATTTTTTTAATATTGGAAACTGAAGTACTCCATTAATGTAGAAAGTAAAGGGAAAATAGTTGTAAAATAGTAGACTATTATACCTTTTTGTTGCCATTTTCCCGTAATAGCTGAAAAAAAAAGTGTAATTAAGATACGTGCTATTTTGAAAAAATATAAATGAATGATTTCTGATAAAACATGGAGCAATTATAAACTATATTTAATTTTATGTATCAATATTAATGCTTCAAACAAATGAAGATATGTGAATCATTAGATAGCCGATTTTTTGGTCGGGTTTCTTAAATGACGACATCAGTTTTTGCTGGAATTGTGTTTTATTCAGCAGTAGTGACGTCCTATGCATACTTTTCTGTCGATGTTGTTTAAGACTGGATTGTAAATGTGGAATTCTTCAGAGGATGCGAACGACGTCATTTTATATAAAACAAAAGTGTCTGTTTTAAGTCTTAAAACTGAAGTATGTTTTGTACAATCTATATTTATATACATACTTTTTTTTTCATCGGGAGCGACACTAAATTCGGAAAAAGAAGAATTCCTGTTTTCTAGTTTCTTTCTTTCTTTTTTCCTTCGTAACTTTGATCATCTATTAACTTAAGAAAATAAAAATCCGTTATGTAAGACAAAATGTCTTCAAGGATTTTCCGAAACTTCCGTCTATGCAAGGAAGAAAAAATAAGTGTTTTTCGAAGGACATTACACGCACGAGGGGGTGGGTAGATGAAGGAGAGCAGAAACAACTTCCCCTTATCTTTTTTATGTTCGTTTTTCTTCCTTTCGTCGAAAAGCAACAAAACCACTAAAGAAAATCTTGTATAATGAGGGAATTTGAAAAGAAAGATAAAATAATAATGATAATAATAGTGAATAATGATAATAATAATGATAATAATAATGAGGATTTTTGTAGCGATTGTGAGAGAATGTATTTCTGTAAATAACTTGCAAGCTACACCATTGACTAAACAAGAAAGAAAAAAATCATACGTCCAGCATAGATTATGATACACTTTCCAACACATTCAGAATAATTCAACGTTTCAAGTTGAAATATGATGGGTAATTGAATGATTTGGAAACGCATAACACATTTGAAAATCCAATTTCAGCAGTTCCCATCTACATTAGGAAAGTCATCCGCATTCTTTGAGCAGCCCTGTATATGATATATAGATTTGTATCTATTAACTACATGCATGCTAAAATTTAGTTCAGTTCAGAAATACATATATCCCAGTTGAAAATTCCCTTTAGAATTTTTGGCTAATAAGGGCTACTTGAATTCTTTTGTGCAGCCCTATATACGAGGCATAGAATTTATATAGAACGAGTAACATGGAAAAAATGAGTTTAATTTAAAAGCGCATACCGAATTTAATATGATGGATGCCCTAATCTATCGTAATCATCTTGTATTGCAGTGAAATTTTGGGATTTATATCAGTTTAAATACATTCCGAATAGTTTAATGTCATTAAAATGCTCTGCAAACGATATTTTCTCATATATCGTAATGGAATTCTTTTGAGTGGCCCTGTAAATGAACTATTACTGCTACACACATCATATACAATGCCGACCACTCCATGGTAATCATCATTAACATTTTTCAATTGCATGAAAATCATTCATTTACAGGGACACACAAAGGAAATCGGTTACAGCACTGTCTTTGAGCAATAACTGCTGAAAGTGCGTTTTCAATTTCGGTATGCGCTTTTAAATTGAACTAACTTTTTGCATGTTACTCGTTCTATATAAATTCTATACCTCGTATACAGGGATGCAGAAAAGAAAACACGTATCATTCTCCTTATTAGTGTAAATTGCTGAAGGGGCTGTGCATATTTCACGTTATCATTTTAGGGGGGAGAGGGAGGGTCTGGCACATGATATCGTAAGATATCTCCAGGGGGAGGAAGGATTTATGTTTTTTTTTTTATTGTTATCATTTTTGTTCCAACCAAATTTTTCTCTTTTTATTTGTAACTTGGTCTTTACATCAAAATAGTATGTTATCCATTTTTAGTTTGTTATCTATTTTTAATGAAAATACAAAGTTATTATTAAAATCATAAAGTGATTATAAAATTATTTAATTCCCAAATATAGAATACCCCAACATTTGGTATTCTTATTCTTCTGTCATATGTGTATGCATCTATAATCCGCTGTTCGAGAAACCATATGTCAAGTATGTTTAAAACGATACTTGTGTTTACTAGTAAATAAAAGAGAAAGACTGTTGTCCCCTGTTTTGTTGATAAGAAATTCTGTCAGCCGCCTACCCCCCGTGCGGGGGCAAGTGCAAGAAGACATTATTATTGTTGAATGCATTATGTAACAAAAAACTATTATTAAATATTTTTAAATAGTAACTATTTAATTTAAGTGTTATTTGATAAAAGGTTATTTCATATAAAAAAGGGATATTTTGTTGATTTCTCTTTATTTGATTCAATTGAGTATGTGAAAAATATGTGTAACCATCTTTGTATATCCAAACAAAAGAAAAAAAAATCCAAACACCAAAAGAATTTTTAGACGATATCATTGATAACGATATCATTACGGGGAGAAGGGGTACGAGGGATGATAACGTATGATATCGAAAGAGGGGGGGCGGGGGTCCAAAATTACCAAAAAGTTGATATCGTTATATAAGTACAGCCCCTGAAGGGAAATTTTTAACTGTGATATGTATTTCCTAACATAACTCAATTTTTGCATGTATGCAGTTTATAGATACAAATCTGTATATCATATACAGGGCTTCTCAAATTTGGATAATTTTCCTAATGTAGATGGAAATTGCTGAAATTGTATTTTCAAATGTGTTAATGCGTTTCCAAATGGTTCAATTAGATATCCTATTTCAACTTATTAACCGGTGAAGTTTTGTTACATTATTCTGAAAGTGTTTCAGAATCGATGCTTGGCGCATGCTTTTTCTTTCTTGTTTGATTTAGTTTATAAAAAAAATTAATACCTTACATTTAATCTAATATATAAAAATGAAAATTTGTCTGTCTGTCTGCAATGCTATATAAATCCACAGTTTAGAAGCCAGAATTGTGAAATGTTACGTACATGTGTATTAAAACACGGCCGAGGCAACTAAAGTAATCCAAAATCGGAATAACTTATAGTTAATTTTTAATTAATGAAAAACGAGAAATTTAACAGCAATTTCCAATCAAATTGAAACATTTTTCTTATAGCTGTTGCCAAAAATTAAAAATCCTCAATAAAATTCTTACCACAACAATTACTTTTCTATTGCAAGATTTCCACGAGGAAAAAAAGAAATAAATGGTTTGACGAATTAAAAAAAAAGGGGGGAATATTACATCATAACTTTTCTACTGCAAGATTTCCATGTGAAAAAATGAAAATAAAATAAATAGTTTGACGAATTAAAAACAAAAGTGAACGTTACGTCATAATTTTTCTGTTTTATGATTTCTACGTGGAAAATTATAATTATTTAATTAATTTGAAGAATTAAAAAATGGAATATTACGCGTCCTATTGGAAATATAAAGGACGTGGTGAATATAACGTCATATAAGTGTGAAAAAATGTATCGAAGCATGATTAAAACTCGATTATGGAAATATTGGCGTATTTTAAAATTATTGCTCCATTGATGAAAGGAAATAAGTTCATTCAAATAGCTGTATTATTTTGCGTCTGTTATATAATAGTCCAAGAGCTGTTAAACATTTTAGGGAAGGTATTTGAGGCACCCTGAAAATTTGTGCAACACTTCTTTTGTAATGCCTGAATACAAAATCGAATGTCTGGCTGAAGGATCGTGGCCCAAAACCTGTGCCAGACAAAAAATGGCACTTGACACGTGTCTGGCACAGTATTTGTGCCGACTAAAGTGTCTGTCATTTTCAAAATATTTTTTTCTAAGCATAAATATTATTGTGCCTCAATCTCAGCGTGCCTCAAATACCTTTTTTGGGAGTAAAAAAAATGGCACTTGACACGTGTCTGGCACAGTTTTTGGGCCGACTAAAGTGTCTGTCATTTTCAAAATATTTTTTTCTAAGTATAAATATTATTCTGTTTCAATCTCAGCGTGCCTCAAATACTTTTTTGGGGTAGTGTCAAAAAATGGTACTTGACACGTGTCTGGCACAGGTTTTGGGCCACGATCCTTCAGCCAGACATTCGATTTTGTATTCAGGCATTACAAAAGAAGTGCTGCACAAATTTTCAGGGTGCCTCAAATACCTACTCAAAAATGTTCAACAGCTCTCCTACTATAAATTTATACATTTTTATATTGAGTTTTCATTTGATTCATGTGTACAACACCTCGACTGTTTTTTTTTTTTTTTTTTTTTTTTTTTTTTATGTTGTATGTTAAATTTTGAAATTGTTTTTTCAAAACAAAATGATCTTAAAATTCTTAAAATTCCGGGCAACGCCGGGTACTTTATAACTAGTATGATATATATATCCCTATGAATTTATAAAAATGATAAACTATAAGCTTTTATCTAGAGCACTTGCCACAAGTTAAATGCTATCTTAGTAAATGAAAATTTTAGAGATGAGCGAAGTGTCAGTTATAAGATTTTGAACAGTTTTACCATGTTTCTGTTCAAATAACAGGCAATAATTTTGAAAATATTCATGTAATTAAAATTCTTTTAGTAGATGCACTGGGCAACAATATAGACAAAGTTCTCAAAGTTTTATGAAAGAGTGATAATAATAGTTTTAATTATAATTTTTGAAGTGAGTTAATTTTGTGTAAAAATCAATTTTGAGAAAAACGCATTTAAGGCTGCTCTGCTCGTCACTCAGTTTACGAATTCGCCTCGGCAATGTTAAGTCCATGGGCGTTTGATGCATTCATATATTTAAAATATCTCTTCAGGATATTAGTATTTTAGACCCCGTATGCTATTTCTTTCTCCCAGCTTATTTTGTAACGGTTATAATAAAAATAACGTTACGTTGTATAAGCCAGCCGTAAAACAAAGCAGATGTATTACTGTACTCTTAAATACTCTATAGCAATTTTTAAACTTCTAAGTATCGCACATTTTCCATTTTTATACCGTCGTATTGGGAAAAAAAGTACTTTTAAATGCAATTTGTTTGAAAATTGTATCTCCATTTATTTTTGAAAGATTAATTTTTTTTGTAGTTTTTAGAACCAGTTGCTTAATATTGGCAACGGAAGTACTCCATTTCTGTAGAAAGTAAAGGGAAAATACTTCTGAAATACTAATTATATATTTTTGTTGCCATTTTCTCATAACAACTGAAACAAAATGTAATTAAAATAAGTGCTATTTTGAAAAAAATATAAACGAATGATTTCTGTTAAAACATGGAGCTATTATAAACTATATTTAATTTTAAGTAATCTATATTAATGTTACAAACAAATGAAGGCCAATGAATCATTAGATAGCCTTTTTTGTCGAGTTTTTTTAATGACGGCATCTTTTTGCTGCATTTGTGTATTATTTCGCGATACTGACATGCATGCTTTACTGAAAATGTTTAAGAGTGTATTGTAAATGTGGAATTCTTAAGTGGATGTGAATGACGTCATTTTACGTAAAATAAAAGCGTGTGATTTAAGTCTTAAAATTGAAATATGTTTTGTACTATTTATCTATGCATATATTTTGTTTTTTCATCGGGGCGACACTAAATTCTGAAAAAGCAGAATCCCTGTTTTCTAGTTTTATTTCTGTTTTCTGTGTGCACTTCTTAAAGGATGTTTTTTTTTTTTTTTTTTTTTTTTTTTTTTTTTTTTTTTTTTAAGTTGTCAAAATATTTCTAAAATCTAGACTTAATTTAATATTTTATGTGTTAAAAGCGGGCGAACTGGGTGTAAAGTTTTAACACTTCATATTAAATTAAGCTTAGATTTTAGAAATATTTTGAGAACTAAGAAAATAAGAGACATCAAGAAGAACACACAGAAAACAGAAATTGAAAAAAATGAATTTAAAATAATTGTAATTTAATAGATTACAACGACCATTTGGAATTTATTTTGTCCACCAGATTCCGTCGCATCCTCTTCAACAACAGATCGCAAACATCAAACTTCAGACGACCAAAACCTTCATCGATAAACTCTCCAAGTCCCGTTTCGAGAAGAAAAACAGTTTACAAATAGAAAGCAATTCCACCGAATCATCCACAGATTGCGACAAATTACCTACATTGATGTTAGAAAGTGAATAATGATTTACCGAAATTGCAAGACATTGTGAAATAATTACAGCTGTGTTTCAAGATTGCATTTGATAGATGAAATCGTTTTTTTATCTGAGTGGAAAGCAACTACCCATTTCTCCCTCTTTTCTTTTCACGTGCAGAGAGAAAAAAAAAAAGGAATTTCCAACATCTGGTATACATAAAAGTGTTGCACAACGAGATGCAATAAGAAGGACTAATGAACTGAAAACTTTTCTTTCTTTTTTTAGTCAGTCTCTAAATATATGCCCTAAGCAAAACACGCAGTGTGTCTGCGCTCTGAAAAACCTTAAAGATATAATATGTTAATTAAATATATAACTTTGAATGTAAATTTAATTTTAACTTTCTCTATGTTCCTTTAATTAAATAGTGTAGTCCTGTGATCCTGTGCACACTTTTGTTACTGAGTGGAATATTTTCGTGCTGATTCACCTTGGATTTTTATAGCAGGTTGGATTATCTGAATTACGCGGATTCGATCAACGCTGAAAATAAAGGTAGGAGCATGCCAATTTTATCTTTCTCCTTTTTTGCGAAGATGTTAAAAGGGAAAACATTATTTTCTAAATATAATTCATGAAGAGAAGCTCAGTTATTTAACTGCCGTGATTTCACAATAAAATCATAAAAGATTATGAGACTGACTGAAGGCTGTGAACACGGCAAGTTACCGCTCTATTCTATTTAAACTATTGTGACAATAAATGAAAATAAACGAAAACTCTTGAAAGATAAGAAACTAAAATAAAAGAAACCTTTTAACGATAAAACAATGGCCTCCTCCCTAAAAGAAACCTTTAATATCGAAAAATTAAATCCGCATAACTATGCCCAATGGAGTTTTAAAACCAAGATGCTCCTAATGAGGGAAGATTTATTTAATTATACACAGGATGACCCCCCAACACCACTAACTACTGAGTGGACTAAGCGAGATAATCGTGCTAGGGCTACAATTATATTAACTTTAGAAGACTCACAACTTATTTATGTGAAAAATGAAACGACAGCCAAGACAACTTGGAATGTTTTAAAAACTATACACGAGCGCGCAAACCTTTCGAGCAAATTATATTTACTCAGAAAGTTATACAGTATAAAACTCGGGGAAAACGGAGATATGATAAGTCATATCGTAAAAATACTAGAAACAACCGACAGACTAAAGGCGATATGGGAAGAAATTAAGGACACGCATTTATCCGCGTTACTTTTATGCTCCCTCCCACCGAGTTATGATACTTTGATTATCGCACTTGAAGCGAGAAATGAAGAGGAGTTAAACTCTGAATTTATAAAAGGAAAATTGACCGATGAGTATCAAAGGAGACAAGATAGCTCGAATAATACGTCGCGCGAAAATGTGTACAAAGCAGAAAAAAATAATACTAAACCACAATATCGCAAAGAAGAACAAAATATGTTTTGTACATATTGTAAAAGACGAAATCACATAAAATTAAATTGTTGGTTCCTTAAGAATAAAAATTCAAATTCTAAAAAACCAAACAATGAATAAAGGGAGACAGAATGCTACATTA
The DNA here is from genome assembly GCA_963932465.1 of Maratus speciosus. Lineage (NCBI taxonomy): Eukaryota > Metazoa > Arthropoda > Arachnida > Araneae > Salticidae > Maratus > Maratus speciosus. The sequence continues at coordinate 457,439,831 of OZ010786.1, read as the reverse complement.
TGTTCTGAAACGAACAAAATCACTCCGGAAGTAGAAGTACAAACAAACACACAGACTCTGGGGAATAGTAGCAAAGAAAACAAAACCACTTTAGATACAAAGGTGTCTCAAAACAATTGTTCCTTTTACGCGAACATTGAAAATAAATCTACCTGGATAATTGATTCAGGGAGCTCTTCACACCTTTGTAACGACATAAACCTATTCAGTGACATTGATACAAATAATAAGAACACAGTCACGATTGCAAACGGAAAAATTCTTGCTTCACACGGGACAGGCACAATAAAATTACAAACACAATCAAACGACATTACTTTAAATGAAGTTTTGTACGTGCCAGAAATACAGTCAAATTTAATGTCTGTTAATAAAGCAGTGAAGCATGGGTGTAAACTCATTTTTGAAAACGAAACCTGTAAATTAATCCAAAACGGCATAACCTTTATAGAAGGGAAAATTAAAGGTAATTTATATGAAGTAGACCTTTACAAACATAAACAAGTAAACCATGCGAATTTAGCTCATCAATGCAAGAATAAAAACTGTATTGAACTCATGCATAGGAGATTCGGGCACAGAGATATAAATGCTTTAAAGCAACTGCAAACTAAAAGTTTAGCAACAGGTTTTAATATGGAAAATTGTAAACATGAAGTAATATGCGAAAGTTGCATAAAATGTAAATTAACAAATGCTCCGTATCCTAAACAAGCTACAAACAAAGCTAGTAAAATTCTCGATTTGGTTCATTCTGATGTATGTGGCCCGATGCCAACAGAAAGTATGGGAGAAAGAAATTCTTTCTCACATTTACTGATGATCTCAGTAGATTTACAATGGTATTTCTTTTATCAAAGAAAAGTGAAGTCATCACTAAACTAAAAGAGTACGTAGCCATAACGAAAAATAAATTCGGTCGCAATATAAAGGAATTAAGAACTGACAACGGCGGGGAATATACCAGTGATGAGATAGAAAATTACTTAAAAGAAGCAGGTATACACCATCAGCTAACCGTGCCAAATTCTCCAGCTCAAAACGGGGTTTCGGAGAGGAAGAATCGTACACTAGTTGAAATGACGCGATGCCTGTTATCGGAAGCGAAACTACCTCAGAAGTTTTGGGGTGAAACTCTAAATACAGCGGTATACTTAACTAATCGACTCCCCACGAAAGCTCACAATTCTACTCCATACCAATTATGGACAAATAAAATACTGGATTTAAGCAACATTAGAATGTTTGGCTGCAAAGCTACGCTTATCTCGACAAATCCCAAAGAGGAAAACTTGATGATAAAGCGATTGAAGGAATTTTTGTCGGTTACGACAATAGATCTAAAGGTTATAGGATCTATACTGGTAATAATAAAATTATACGAGCAAGAACCGTCAGATTTCTAGAAAACTTTAATTCAAACACAACACCAAATACAAATCTGAAAAATGATAGCGAAGTTCAGAAACAACCCGAAAAAGCAAAGGAAAATTCCTCAGAAATTATAATAAGTATGCAGGAAGAAAAACAAACAGACAGTGAGGAAAATACAACAAATGGACCTAGAAGATCACAAAGATCGAATAGAGGTGTTCCACCAGACAGACTCGCATACATTACTAAAGAAAATAAAATTATAGAGCCGAAAAATTTCGAAGATATTAAAAATCTAAACAATCCACAGGAGAAAAACCAATGGTACGAAGCAACTAGTGAAGAAATTGCTTCATTAATAAAAAATAACACCTGGGATCTAGTTGATCCTCCACCAGGCGTAAAAGTAATTGGAAATAAGTGGGTTTTTACGGTTAAATATAATTCAAATGGAGAAATTAATAAATACAAAGCGCGTTTGGTAGCGAAAGGCTATTCTCAAAAATTTGGTAGTGACTATTATGAAACCTTTGCACCAGTAGTAGCCTATACAACGCTAAGAGCATTTCTAGCGTGTGCAGCTCACAAAAACTTAAATGTAAACCATTTAGATATTAAAACCGCGTTTCTCCATGGAAATTTAGAAGAAGTTGTTTATATGTCGCAACCAGAAGGTCATATTAAACCGGGTGAAGAAAATAAAGTATGTAAGCTAAGAAAGGCTATATATGGCCTAAAGCAAGCAGCAAGAGCATGGAATATTAAAATAGCTGAAAGTTTAAACAAACTAGGTTTTGTGCAAAGCACCGCTGATCCATGTCTCTTCACACGAGAAACTAACGGAAATAAAACTTATATCATCATTTATGTCGACGATCTGTTAATTTCAGGAGATACTAAGGAAATAAATGAAATAATGAAACAACTTAGTAAAGAATACGAAGTGAAAAATTTAGGTATGGTAAATTACTACTTAGGCATAAACATAAAAAGAATTAAAGAAGGAACTTATGCACTCGATCAGGAAAATAAAATAAAAGAACTGATTGAAAAATTTAATTTAAAGGACTCTAAACCTTGTGATACTCCGATGGAGGCAGGTTACTTAAACTTAGATGACGATGAAAATTTACTACCTAATAATCATAAGTATAGACAAGCCATAGGGGCATTGCTATACATAGCTACGATAACTCGCCCAGATATTTCAGCGGCTATTAACATCCTTAGTCGCAGAAATGAGAAACCAAGAGAAAAAGAATGGAGGGCAGTCAAGAGGGTTATAAGATATTTAAAAACAACACAAGAATTAAAATTAGTTATAAGCAACGAATATGATCCGATTCTGACGACATTTGCAGATTCAGATTGGGCAGGAGATAAAAGTGATCGAAAGTCAACCACAGGAAATTTAAGTAAATTAGGAAATGCAGCGATTTCCTGGTCAACAAAAAAGCAAAACTCAGTTGCATTATCATCTGCTGAGGCTGAGTATATTTCCGCAGCCACATCAGCACAAGTAACCATATGGTTGATAAAGCTATTAAAGGATCTAGATTTAAACCAAAACCTACCAATTATTCTGTATGAGGATAATGTGTCATGCATCAAGATGACTCAAAATTATAAACATCATTCAAAAACAAAGCACGTGGATATCAAATTTAATTCAATTAAAGATTTACGAGAGAAGGGAATCATAGAATTAGAATATTGTCCCAGTAAGGAAATGACTGCAGACATCTTTACGAAGCCCCTTCCCAAACCTGACTTTATCAAACACAGAGACAACTTGAACTTAAGAACTATTGCAACTTCAGAAATCAAGCAGGGGTGTTAGAAAGTGAATAATGATTTACCGAAATTGCAAGACATTGTGAAATAATTACAGCTGTGTTTCAAGATTGCATTTGATAGATGAAATCGTTTTTTCATCTGAGTGGAAAGCAACTACCCATTTCTCCCTCTTTTCTTTTCACGTGCAGAGAGAAAAAAAAAGGAATTTCCAACATCTGGTATACATAAAAGTGTTGCACAACGAGATGCAATAAGAAGGACTAATGAACTGAAAACTTTTCTTTCTTTTTTTAGTCAGTCTCTAAATATATGCCCTAAGCAAAACACGCAGTGTGTCTGCGCTCTGAAAAACCTTAAAGATATAATATATTAATTAAATATATAACTTTGAATGTAAATTTAATTTTAACTTTCTCTATGTTCCTTTAATTAAATAGTGTAGTCCTGTGATCCTGTGCACACTTTTGTTACTGAGTGGAATATTTTCGTGCTGATTCACCTTGGATTTTTATAGCAGGTTGGATTATCTGAATTACGCGGATTCGATCAACGCTGAAAATAAAGGTAGGAGCATGCCAATTTTATCTTTCTCCTTTTTTGTGAAGATGTTAAAAGGGAAAACATTATTTTCTAAATATAATTCATGAAGAGAAGCTCAGTTATTTAACTGCCGTGATTTCACAATAAAATCATAAAAATTGAGCCCAATTTTTCCCGGTTAGAATCGACCAATTGTAAAATGCCGTGTCTAGTGGATTGGAGCCCCTCGAGACATGGCCTTTTACTATCAATCGATTAAACATTAGATTGTTTCCTTTTTCGCGTTCGTATTTTATTCTGTAATCGATTCTCATGGGCTACATAATCAGTTTAAGACCTCGATTTTCATGGCCTACATAATGAGTTGAAGACCTCGATTTTTGCTTTGCAAGACGATTTTCATTTCGGCGTCGCTCTTTGGCTTTGTTTTTTTCCATATCTGATAATTTGCGCCTACCCATTTTGTAACTTTTTCAATTTTTAACGATTTTATGCCTTTCGATTACCTATTCAAACAATTTTTAACGATTTTATGCCTTTCTATTAACTATTCAAATAAAAATTCTTCTAAAAGTAAAGAACATCGTTAAAAAAATAAAATGCGAGCCTCATTTGGCCCCATCCTCGACCGAAAATAAAAACCATTTCCAAATGGTTAAAAATATTAATTTCCCGAGGAGAAATTTTAAATATAAGAATGCCCATCAAATGTTCATAGATTTTATACATGGAATTAATTCCAGAGAGAAACATTCGCCTTGGATACAATATTTCAAATGAAAATCAAATTTCAAAGTAATTGTTTAAAAGGCGCAAAGGCCAACATAGTGTAAAAGATTCCAAGCCGGGACTCGAACCCGGGCCATCAGTATAGCGCACTGACGTTCTACCGACTAAACCACTTGGAACGGTTCCTAGCTCGGAAAATTTCTCACTATTATATGTTGGCAAGGCTACAAACGCAGCTCAAGATGGAATATTTATCGTGAGTCACCTACCTGGGACAAACACGTACCACAATTAAATCCAGCATCGATAGAAACTATATTTATACATGGAATTTATTCCAGAGAGAAACATTCGCCTTGGATACAATATTTACGTTCTACCGACTAAACCACTTGGAACGGTACCTAGCTCGGAAAATTTCTCACTATTATATGTTGGCAAGGCTACAAACGCAGCTCAAGATGGAATATTTATCGTGAGTCACCTACCTGGGACAAACACGTACCACAATTAAATCCAGCATCGATAGAAACTATATTTATACATGGAATTTATTCCAGAGAGAAACATTCGCCTTGGATACAATATTGATTTTCATTTGAAATATTGTATCCAAGGCGAATGTTTCTCTCTGGAATAAATTCCATGTATAAATATAGTTTCTACGATGCTGGATTTAATTGTGTTATGTGTTTGTCCCAGGTAGGTGACTCACGATAAATATTCCATCTTGAGCTGCGTTTGTAGCTTTGCCAACATATAATAGTGAGAAATTTTCCGAGCTAGGTACCGTTCCAAGTGGTTTAGTCGGTAGAACGTCAGTGCGCTTACTGATGGCCCGGGTTCGAGTCCCGGCTTGGAATCTTTTACACTATGTTGGCCTTTGCGCCTTTTAAGCAATTACTTTGAAATTTGATTTTCATTTGAAATATAGTTCATAGATTTATTTAACATTACTTATCTGAATTCGGAAACTGGGTGACAAGCAGCCTTAAACGCTAAATTTGTATAATTTTACTATAAACTGAACATAACTTCTGTTCTAAAACATGGTAAGAACAAATAAAAAAGTAATTTTAAAATCGTAAAAGGTTGTACTTTGAAATGAAATAATAAAACACAAATTGATTAATTGTCCAGAAAATGCTCATTTCCCATGTACGCAGATACCTTAAGCGATTGTAAAACACTAAACTGGGTTTCATAATGATATGAACACCTAGTAATTTCGTGATATCCTGGCAAACATTTATAAATAATTATCAGAAATATCCATTCTCGAGAAAAATAGGGGCGGTAGGGGAGGTATGATACACTTTTTTCTTTACTAATTTTTTACAATCCTTAGAAAGCTATTTTTAAATAAATTTTTCGTGTTTTCTTATAAAGTGACCTTTTATTCATTTATTAAAAATATTGTGAATTTAAAAAATAGTCATTCAAAAAATGTATCCCAATTATTTTGAATGGTTACTACTGTATACATTGTTATGTAAATTGAAAAAAAAAAAATGCAAACAATTCAATTTATGCGTCATGCAATTTTTTATGATAAATCTTGAAATATTTAAATAAGATTTGAAACGAAATGACATTGACATATTTTTGTTTCAGAAATGTTTTTTACAAAAATATTTAAACTATTACAGTATTATATTAAATATAATAAATATTATATTAAACAATCCTATTTCCACACTTTTTAGAAAATAAATAATGAAAAAAACCCTAGAGATCTGGCTGCAAGAAAAAATGAAGTGAACATTGCTGATTTGCAAACAATTTAACATAAATTTAGCACATTTAAGATTCCTTTAACCCTTTCAGGGGCAAAGCATTTTCAATGCTAAAGTGTTGAATAAATGAATGGCACCGGAATTTACCAACAAATTTAATTAGAAATAAAAAAAGGGATATATTTCACTTTCATACTAAATGGAAAATATTTTACCAAAATGCTGGTGCCAATGCGGCGTTTCGGAATTAAAATTAAGTGGTTTCATAAACATACCACCACCCCTGAAATGGTTAAAAGAAAAACTAATAACTCTATCATTCTGATAAGTAAAATCGGGTAGCTTTAACGTTTTTTCAGTTTTCCCTTCAAAAATTATAGAAATATTTTCCCTTTCAGGCCATTTAAACTTTTTCCCTTCTACATGACGAGCAAAGCGAACTAACCATCTATCATCGCACTGCTTTTCTATGTAACCTACATAATGTCTATGAATAGTCTCTTTGTTCTTCCTTATCAATTTCAGTAGCTCTTGCTGTAATACACCCTTCCCCTTCCCCCCTCACACATTCGCAGAAGGTTGAATCAAAAAATCATCTCAGAGTGGCAAATTTATTGGGATGCGTCTACCAAAGGTAGATACTCATACGATCTCATACGTATAGTGTCAAGAGAAATGTACTTTCTCTCACCAGCAACTACAGCATTCCTCTCTGGCCATGGACCATTCAAAGAATACTTGAAACGTTTCTATCGGGCAGCCACCCCCTTCTGCGAGTGTGGCGAGGTCGGCTCTCCAGAACATAGCTACTATCACTGCACACTTACCCAAGCCTGGCATATTAAACGCCCCCGCATCCTTCCCAAAAATTGGCTTTCCAATATTCTAACAAGACCCCTTCTTATAGGCAAATTAAATAGAATTTATAAATTTCAAATGGAACTAACAAACCTCACCTCATAGACCTGCATGGTGCTGCAACTTACCCACAACCTTGTGGCTACTCCTCCACAATTAACTGGACTTTTTGTGTGATCCAGCACACTCCACGCTCACCCATTCTGCTCACCCGCCCCTTGTCGCGAGGGAGCAGCCTGTGCTCCGGCGGGAGGAGCTTGTATTGTACATATTATTATTATTCTTTTTTTTTTTTTTTTTTTTTTGTTAACGAATCCCCGAGTGTCGGGGAGCACTCCGGGTGGGGCAAATAGAGTCTACATCGGACCCTTGAGGTCTGGTGATTCTGTCCCACTTAGGCAATAAATAAATAAATAATGAATATTACAGTCCTATATTAGTTTGCAAACTTAAAAAAAACTATTAAATTTCAAATATACAAGTGTATCATTTCTCCCCAGTACTAATGTATCATTTCTCCCTATTATGCCTTATTGGATTTTCAATCACTTTGTACAAATGCAGTTGCAAAATTGTAATCTACTTTCTAGTAAAACTAATCCTAACAATGTGCTTTATAAATAAAAAAAAATACAAGATATTATCGTCACAATAATAAGAGTTATGAAAGAAAATCAGTCAATGAAAAAATTTATATTAACATTCCAAAAACCTTCAAAATTAAAAGAAAAGTAAAGTTGTCAGTTCTTCACTGATTAGTCCAGCTAATGATGGCTTCAGCAAATAAAAGAATCCTTCACATATGTTAGAATGGCTGTTAATGCTATTTGCTGAGAAAAATTGTCAATGTATCAACCCTCCCTATGTATCAAACCTCCGCTACCTCCCCTACAGTAATTTTACATAATACATAGCTGTAAAAGAAATATCAAACTTTAAATTCCTTAAAAATATGGTGTTGCAAAATGATATATAAAACAAGAAATATCAAACTTTGAATTCCTTAAAAATATGGTGTTGCAAAATGATATGAACATTGATAGAAATTGTCACTAAACGAGCATGGAAACTGTACAGGAATAATGATTGCCACTCCGAGAAGAACAAACCGAAGTATGCAAAATTGTTTAGCATATAAAGATACTTCGCAGTCTAGGAAATTTCCAAACCTGAGCGCAAATTGAATTCTAGAAGTATGGCTCGTAAAAGAGCTTTAAGTGGTTTTGAGAAAGGGAAAATTTTGGCTTTTAAGGATCAACGACTTTCCGCCAGAGCTGTCGCAAAAAAAAAAAAAAAAAAAATTAAAAGATCTCCCGGTGTAATATTAAATTTTCTTCGATTAAAAGAGGATTATGGAACAAAGAAGTCTCCCGGACGTCCGCCAAAGCTATCTAAAAGGGAAAAAAGAGCCGAACTTTCAAGAGATCCACTGATAGCAGTGTCAAAAAGTACCTTGTCCGGAGTAGTCAAGAACTCTAAGATGATGAGGTACAAGAATAAAAAGCCCCAACCACGTATGACTAAAATGCATCAGCAGAATCGCCCTGATTGGGCAAAAGATCACATGTCCTGGAAGTTAGAATATGAAATAGTAATATTTTCCGATGAAAAAAAAAATCAATTTGGATGGTCCGGACGGTTTTTCTTATTATTGGCACGATCTGCGCAAGAAACCAGAAACGTTTTCAAAGCGGCAGCACGGTAGAGGCTCTCTCATATTTTGGGTTGCGTTTGGATTTCATGGTAAGATCAACGTTGTGTTTCCCTCAGACAGAATGAGTGCATTAACCTTCCAAGATCTACTTGAAGAAAACTTGCTGCCATTTGCTGAAGAAATTGGCGGGCCTTTCTTAATGCTTCACCAAGACAATGCATCCATACACACGGCAAACAGCACTTGGGAATGGTTTCTTAATAAGGGTGTAAATGTAATTCTATGGCCATCTGTTTCTCCTGATTTAAATCCAATGGAAAATGTATGAAGTCTATTGGTTAGAGCAAAATGTTTTAGCAAATGGAAAACAATATGCCACAATTTAAGAATTAAAAGTTGCTATCATCTTCCACTAGAATGAAATCGATCAAAATATATTAAAAATCTTGGTCTACTCCATGTTTTTAGATTAATTAAAAGATCTGGTGCATACATACACTGGCTATTAATCAATATTTTTGGCCAATGTTCATATCATTATGAAACACTTCAAAATGGAAAAATGTAGTTTATTTTATGTATAAATCGCTATTTCAATTATATTAGATTATAAAATAAAATGATTTGTTCTATTTCTAACGTTGATTAGACTTCAGTTTGTTTTGTAACATTTTCTTCTTTTTTATGCTTTAAAAACTGGTTGATCATATCATTATGAAACCCAGTGTATAGCAAACCTAGACTGCATTCATGCTTCTTAAAGAGCAAGATTTATATCCATTTTCCAGTTTGTTAAGAAATAAAATTTTCTCTCTGAGCCCAAGCCCTATTCCGAAGACTGGTATAAAAATAAGTCTGTCTCGGGATTGGGCTTGGGCTCAGGCGTAATCTTCGAGATACTCAAGGCAGTGACACTAAATAAAGATGGCGGACGTTTCCGTCCTATGATGCACCACAAACAGACATGAATATTTCTCTCAAAAGCGAAACAAAAAACAAACTTTTATACAAAATAGCTTTTAATAAGCATGTAATAACAATAATACATATCTTCAAATATTTTCCTTTGTGCTCTTCATGTATACCCTAATTAACATGCTCAATTAATTTTTTCACACGGTTATAATTTCTTAAGAGGATTTTATTTTATTATAAAAAATTTCGAATTTATCTTTTTTTAATGCAAATTTTACTCTCATGAAAATAAATGAGAAAATTTTCAGAATATTCATTAAGTATTTAAGCATTAAAACAGTAAATGAAACAATAACAGTAGACTCATGTTTGCATGTATGATTTTAAATTTATTTATGTGCATTTTGAATTTCGTCAAACATTTTCATATCAATAGTTAAAATTTTATACAAACAAAGGACAAATAAAAGGCTTTTTTATTTTCAGATATTAATTGGGCAAGTAAAATCAAAATAATTAAAATACTTCATGTAACATTTTCACACTTAATTCTAATCATGTTCTCCAAATTTTAACACAATAAATTCTTGTGATTATTGCAATAATGATGATTTAAAATATTGATTTTTTAAGCATTTAAAAATATTTTATGTTATGTCATTGCTATAAATATTAAGCAATCAAAGTAAAAATTAATAATTTTTCTTCAAATATTAATAAATCAAGTAAAATTATAATAATTAAATAATTTCAACGATGTTTTTACCATATATATATATATATATATATATTCCAAAGTTTAAAAAATATATATTCTAGAGATTATTTCTATTATGATAATTTTTATCTACATATATAACTATATTACAGTTTCATAAAGCAATTTTTTTGTGTGCTTTATATCATTCCTTTGAGTCTTAAACAGACAAAGTACAAATTCAGGATTTATTTTTTCAGCTATTAATGAAGCAAGTAAAATTTTAATAATTAATTAATTTTAATTATGTTGTAAGGATTTCCCTCCTCCAAAATTGATCTGGAAGCGCAGAAAGGAAATCTCCCTGGGTTACCCTTCGAATAATTTTATTCTGGGTTTTTGCAGAATTATACACATATTAATCAGGGTCCACATCAATTATAAATACGAAGGGACATTTGCCACAGAGTCTAGGATACACAGAATGTCTTATTACATTTGAGACTGATGTCTCTGTAAGAATATCTTATTACAGTTGAGACTGATGTTTCTAAAAGAAATCTCGCCGGCTGGTGTCGTCTGCGAACATCTAAGATCTCACTCAAAAAAGTCTAGTTTCTAAATTCTAGCGATTGGTCATCTCTAGGAGATAGGGATTTCGCCGGCTGGTGCCGTCCACGAACCTCCAAGCCCTCTCTCCCTTCCACCAAACTCTCTCCTCCTCTCCATCCTCCGTTTCTTCCCCCCAAACCGACGGGGCATGTTTCTCTTCCAATCGGCCAAGTCCCCGCGTTCTCATTGGAGCATCTTTGTTCTCTGCTTGCGCCCTGTTGCCATTCGGAGTCTGCGAGATGCTGAAACTCTCTGCGCTAGGAGGTCGTCTGAAGGAGATTTCGATCGATAAGGGACGGGCCATAGAGAAATGCTAACGTCACGAGACATTGAAACTAGAATATCTCGAGACATTGTCCTATTGTCCATTAAAGATGAATGGTTTCTAGCCCGTGGGAACGCAGTCCGCTTGTGAAGTCTTGGTACAGGCATAGTTCTGTTAATTAATTATTTAATTACGCTAAGACTGTATGTGAATACTGTGTGTAACTTTAAGATTGAAGACAAATAGTTTTCTTTTTCACATTTTTATATCACACAGCACACAAATGTTACAAACAATCACAAACACTGAAAAACATGTAGAATGATGAGGTGACTTTGGGGTGATAACCCGCTGTTAGAACAAGTGACGTTCGTAAAACATCTTTTGGGGAATACTCCCGCTATAAGCAACAGAATAATTGGGGATAAGACCCGCTATAGCATAATGTGCCACAATGGCAGCTCAAGAACAACATACTATACTTGGGGATAACACCCGCTCGAATACACAATGTGCCGAAATGGCAGCTAAAGAACAACTATATACTTGGGGATAAGACCCGCTCGAATACACAACGTGCCGCAATGGCAGCTAAGCCACAACTGAACTGGGTCACATGACCGCAAAGCTACGGAGCTCGTTCGGCATGCGCACAAGGTCCGAACATGCCGCCCCGCGTTGCAATGTGCGTAGCACATTCAAAATATTAAAATACACTATAAATACAAGAACTAAATAAAATACCAATACCATAAAATAATATTACAATACAAATACAATAATAATAAGTAGCAACAATAAGGACTATACAATACAATAAAATTAAATTCTTTGTTACAAAATTTAAGCTCTTTTCTAAAAATAGTTCGATGTATCCTTAAGAAAAGTTGAATGTAAAATAACATGTAAATCTTAGGTGCACTTTAAAATAAGTAGGCAATGAGAAAAGGTATGTACATTAGGTTTCATTAATGGGCAAGACACACAATCTAGATATAGATCTAAGAAAGATATTTGAGGCTGTTTTAACCTTTGCAACCCTAACATTACCATCCTTTCCTGGTATAACCTCTAAGATTCGTCCTAGCATCCACTTACAGGGAGGTAAATTGTCCTCCTTTATGACTACCATCGCCCCTGGTTTGATGTTTTCTCCTTTTACCTGCCATTTTGAACGATTTTGGAGATGACTCAAGTAATTTAATTGCCAATTTCTCCAAATTAATTGGACGAATTTAGTGATTCTCTGCCACCTAGATAATCTCGATTCTGTGATATCAATCAACTGAGGTTCTGGAATGGCATCGACAGGCCGACCAATTAGGAAATGGCCTGGTGTCAATGCATTAAAATCATTTATATCGGTCGATAGCGGAGTTAAGGGACGCGAATTTAGTACCCCTTCGATTTGGGTGGTGACTGTTTGGAATTCTTCCATAGTCAATCTAGCACCTTTTAATGTCCGTTTAAGATAATACTTGAAAGATTTTACACCAGCCTCCCATAAACCACCGAAGTTGGGCGATCTAGGAGGAATGAACTTCCATTCAATAGCTTCTGAAGTAAGGTAATTAGCTAATTTTTCATCCGGTCTACGAACTAACTCATGAAGTTTTGCAATTCTGATTTAGCACCCCTAAAATTCGTAGCATTGTCTGTCATAATAGAAGCGCATTTTCCTCGCCTTGAAACAAAGCGTTTAAGTGCGGCGATAAACGCATCAGAAGTTAGATCCGTTACTATTTCTAAATGAATAGCCTTTGTTACTAAGCAAACGAAAATCGCGACATAAACCTTATGAAAAATCCCTTTTCTTTGATTTTTATATTTAATCTCAAAAGGGCCGCAAAAATCGGCTCCTGTATGGTTAAACGTAAAATTTGGAGTTACTCTTTCCGATGGGAGGTCACCCATGATTTGTTTAGCAGTAACTGGGTTGTTCCTAAAACAGACAACGCAATCATGCACTACTTTTCGCGCTAAATTTTTTCCACTTACGGGCCAAAACCGCATACGTACGTAATGGATTAAAGTTTGGGGACCAATATGAAAATACTTCCTGTGAAAATGCTCAAATATGAGTTTTGTGAGCTTATGGCCTTTCGGCAAAATGATTTGATGCTTCTTATCAAAGTTTAAATCTGAATTTTCCAACCTACCGCCAACTCTTAAGATATTATCTTGATCCAAAAAGGGGGATAAACATTTAATTTTACTGGAAGGGGGAACCCTTGATTCCCGTTTTAAACCCTTAATCTCTTCCTGATATTCTGCATTTTGTACTAATCTAATTAGAGAAACTTCTGAATTTTTTATTTCTGGAGTTGTGAGGCTGCCTCTGTGCCGGTCTGCTAACTTACATTTGCAATTGTGAAAAAACCTATAAACATATGCCAGTATGCGAAGAATACTATAGTATTTACCACTTATGTTGAGAAAAAAATTTACTTCTTCAGGATTCCTGAAAAGAGAAAGAGAAATATTAGAATTGAAATCATTACAGTTATTTTTATATTTTGATTTAGTCTCTGGAATGTAATCTGTTTCTGGCACAGAAATAGTTTCTTGCTCAGTCACTAAGTCATCAGCTGCTAGGAATTTTGGTCCCCTAAACCACATTGGATTCTCTACAAGAGAATTAACACTCGCACCTCTGGTCAAGAGATCGGCAGGATTGTCCTTGCTAGAGCAGTGATACCAAGAGTTCGAATCTGAAAGTGCATTAATCTCTATGACACGGTTTGCCACAAACTGCTTCCATCGCTTTGATGATCCTTTGATCCAGAATAAGGTTATTTTGGAATCTGTCCAATAGTACACCTTCGATGTGATTTTTTGATCTAGGATGGGTTTTACTTTATTGGTCAGTCTTGCACTTAGTAAGGCTCCGAGAAGTTCTAGCCGAGGCAGAGTTATCTCCTTTATCGGTGCAACACGACTCTTTGAAGTCACGAGATTGACTTCCACACCACTCTCTCTTTTTATTCTCAGATAAATTGCAGATCCATACGCTATTTTACTAGCATCAGAAAAGGCGTGTATTTCTACAGCTATTACTTGATTCAAGCAACCAAGAATTTTCCTCGGAATTTTTAATTCTGCTAAATTTGGAAGTTCTTCGAGCCACTTTAACCATTTTTCGTGCACATTAGTTGGTAACTGTTCATCCCATGCTGTCTTCTTTAGCCATAGTTCTTGGAACAGGCATTTTATTCTAATGGTGAATGGCGTCAGCATGCCTAACGGATCGAAGATTTTACCAACTGCTTGCAATAGTAGACGTTTTGAGCTTTTTTGCGATGACAAGAATTCTATTAAACTTTTGACTTCGAATGTCAGACAATCTTCTTCTGTTTTCCAGGACATTCCTAATACCTTGCTTAGATTGCTTCCTAGGCTTATTGCAGCATGTTCTGCTTGAATATTTAAACCTTCCTTTTGCCAGCACTGCAGTAACGCTTCATCATTTGTTATCCATTTTCGAAGAATCATTCCTGCTTCAGACATTATTTTGTTAGCATTCAGGGAAACATCAAGAGCTTCTTGCAGCGTATCTTCGCCAGATATAAAATCGTCCACATAAATATATTTATCGAGTAGGTGAACAGTTCTTGGGTGTAGGTTCATAAACCGCTTGATGTGCTCCTTTATTGTAGCAGATAGGAGGAATGGAGAGGCATTGACTCCAAAAATAACACGTTTGAATCTGAAAACCTTGAAAGATTTTAAACCATCATCATACCACAGAAAACGGACAGAATCCCGATCTTTTTCAGCTAGTGAGATTTGAAGGAACGCCTTCTCGATATCAGAAGAAAAGGCAATTTCGTATAATCTGAAGTGGATTAAAATATCAAATAGAAGTGGATTTAAGTTGGTGCCGGGCCATAAACAATCATTAAGGGACAAATCATTGTTATCATGAGAGCTGGCATCGAAGACGATTCGGACCTTTGTAGTAAGTTTATCTTCTTTACAGACCGCATGATGGGGCAAATAATAAACTGCCATGTCTAAAACAGGTTCATTTTCTTGCACCTGCTCTATAATTCCTTGCTTTAAATATTCCGTGATTATTTCAGAATATTGTCGAAAAAGCTCTGGGTTTCGATAAAATTTTCTTTTTAGACCTTCCAAACGCTGTTTCGCAACATTAAAATTATCATTTAAATCCTTCCAGTCTCTTTTCCAGGGTAACTGAACTTCATAACGATCGCCTACAAATTTGACAGTTTTATCGAATATTTGTTGTGCTTGATCAGTTTCCGATATTTTCGGATCATCATGTTTTATGCCTATAGACTCAAGCTCCCAAAATTGTTTTAAATTATCATTTATTTCATCGAAATCTCTAACGAAATTGCACATAGTAATATTGTTTGTTTGCGTGTTCTCCTCTAGCGCCCCAGTTGGGATCCATCCAAAAACAGTGTCTTGCAGAAAAAGTTTATCATTTATCTTAATTGAATTATGCTTTAAAATTCTATAAAATAATTCAGCGCCAACCAATGCGTGAACTTTTCCCGGTTTGAAAAATGTGGGGTCTGCCAATTCCACAATATTCGGTAAATTAATGTCCGATACATTTAATTGCTTTGATGGAATTACATCCGTGATTTTGGGAACAATTAAGAAATCTATATTCTCCCTGAAAGAGCCATCTTCGTTTGTAATTACACTCGAAATTTTATTTTTTACATTATAAGTATAACCGTTTAATCCTGTAACGGGTACATTAATTATCCTTTTTTTAAATTTCAGCATGTCAGCGCAATCCTTAGTTAAAATATTGACATTGCTAGCATTATCCAAAATGACTCTAAACCTTCGTTTATTTCCGAAATTATCTTCTATAAAAACAAAGCATGTACTCAATAAAATTGATTTTCTTTCTTTACTTATATTATTCAAGGTCTTTAAAGACTCATTATTTAACGAAATGTTTTCAGTTTCTCTATTTACCGCACCTGCAAGAGGGGAGGAAATTTGGGGGGAAGCCAATTCATTTATGGATTTATTTTTTTTATCTCGATGAAGCAATGAGCTGTGTCGCAATCCACAGGTATTACAATTATATTTTGAAATGCAAGAATTTACGCAATGAGAATTATTCAAACAATTAATACACAGCTTATTTTTCTTCACAAAATCGTATCGTTCAGAAACATTCATTTTTCGAAACTGAGAACATTTGTTCAAATTATGAAAAGCCAATTTACACAGAATACAAGTTTTTCCATTCGATTTATCATTCGAATTTAGCATAAAATTTTTTTGTTTGTTCGAAAGAGGAATGTTTTTGTTTAAGGGTTTTGAAGCAGAGTATCTATTTACGCTTTCTAACGTAGAACTGCGGTTTTCCAAAAATGACATTAATTCATTAAATTGCGGGTATTCTGATTTTTTAATCGAATATTCAAATAATTTTCGAGATTCCTTATCTACCTTTTGCAATATAATATTGATAAGGATAGCATCAGACAGATTGTTTTGTTCATATTGTAATACTTTTAGGGCCCTCAAATTTTTATTTACACAATCAATAAAGGATCTCAATTCTTTAGAAGACTCGTAATGTATTTTTTCATAATTAATTATAGCTGATAAATGAGTGTCAATGAGCAAACGTTGATTTTCGAATCTTTCAGTAAGTGCTGTAAACAATGACTGAAAGGAATCGTCTGGGCTCTCTAGTTGTTTTGCTTCATTTTTTAGCGATGCTCGCAAATAAAACAGCTTCTGAGCGTCATTTAACTGAGCATTATTGATAATTAAATTTGTAAATTGTACTTTAAAGATTGACCACTCTTCATATTTACCATTGAATGTTGGTAGTGGGATTTCAGGTAACTTAACTTTAATATTATCCAAACTTATAGATTCAATACTATCAGCATGCACATTTATTTCAGAAACTTTAAGATTTTTAAGAAATATGTTGAGACTTACCTCAAGTTTCTCGAGACGATCTTCGAGTTCATCTAACTCGTTTTCGATTTCTGGTAAGTCCTTAATCTCAGGGATATCATAATATTTATCCCGTATTTCCGATACTTTTGCTTGAAGCTCGGGTAATTTTCGAATCTTTATTTCGAGCTCGGTACTCGAGTAATTAATTTCGTCTGTATTATCTTTTACGAAATTTTCTAATTTCGTTATAGCACCTTTTAGAGCACCTTTTGTTCTATTTAATTTTTCCATAGCAGCTATTTCGCTGCGAAATCGACGGACCACAAAAATGTATGTGAATACTGTGTGTAACTTTAAGATTGAAGACAAATAGTTTTCTTTTTCACATTTTTATATCACACAGCACACAAATGTTACAAACAATCACAAACACTGAAAAACATGTAGAATGATGAGGTGACTTTGGGGTGATAACCCGCTGTTAGAACAAGTGACGTTCGTAAAACATCTTTTGGGGAATACTCCCGCTATAAGCAACAGAATAATTGGGGATAAGACCCGCTATAGCATAATGTGCCACAATGGCAGCTCAAGAACAACATACTATACTTGGGGATAACACCCGCTCGAATACACAATGTGCCGAAATGGCAGCTAAAGAACAACTATATACTTGGGGATAAGACCCGCTCGAATACACAACGTGCCGCAATGGCAGCTAAGCCACAACTGAACTGGGTCACATGACCGCAAAGCTACGGAGCTCGTTCGGCATGCGCACAAGGTCCGAACAAAGACTTTACAATATTTTAACATTCATTTATATAATTTTTTTCCAAAATTACAAAGAAACAAATTACAAGATTATTTCTATAATGATGACTTTTATTTACAAATATAACTATATTACACTTTTATAAAGCATTTTTTAGTACCTGTCGGGTTTCCCTATAAGTCCACACAACTTTGAAGAAATCCTTTACTTTCTATATGCTGCCACCACCGACATGATTACGTGATATCGGTCACATTATGAGAGGATTGTTGAAAAGAATACCAACTCTTTCAATTAAATTTAACTAACAATTTATTTACACACTATTTACAAATAACAAAACAATTTTTATACTTAAGAACTTGGATATAGGTGATCCGGTCCAACATTAAATTAAACACTAAATACTACCTGTACATTGTTAAACTACTCTGTATTCCTCTTACTCTACGCTAGTTAAATTAGAATTATCCGAGATCACTATTAATCTCACAACACATTAGCTCTATACTCCAAGAGCTTCACACCGGCTAAATCCCACTCTATCTCAGAGCTCTTCTGGAACAACTCATACCTTCAGTTCCAAGCATAAACTGAACTCCTTTTAGCTATTTTACTCCTCCCCCCATACAGCATAAAACGGGGTTTCCCTTCTGCGATCAGGGTCCACTTCCCTTCCTGCAATCTCAACTGTTACCTTCCCCTGACGTCCATTATCTCCTTATATGGCGAAACTCTTTTGTCTGCCTTATCTCAGGTATGCATTTGAATAGCAGGGAAAGCCCATACTATGGGTAAACTACATTCCTTCACCTACTCTGTATAACTCACTAGCTCGAATTAAATTTCAGGTAAGAAAAGAGTGTTACTTTAAAATTCCCAGTACACTGACAAGATACAAGCAAAAAAATAATATATAATTATAGTTCTAATAGTATATGTTCCTCAAAACCTGACAGTACCTTATATCATACCTTTGAGTCTTAAGCAAGTCAAAGTAGAAGTTGGAGAATTTTCAGATATTAATGAAGAAAGTAAAATGATAATAACATTAAAATAATTCCATTTATGCTTTTTTATATTCATTTATATAATTTGTTTCCAAAAATTTCATTAACTAAATTCTAGTGATTATTTCTATAACGATGTTTTTTACATACAAATGTAGGGGAGACCGGGGTTACTTGTGCCCGGGGCAAGTTGTGCCATCGAGCTTCCTGACTGAGCCAATAGGTTGCAGCACCTGTCGCGTCATGTGAGTGAAGTGGTTGATTGTCTCAGTGTGCTGCGTATGTTTTGAAGTATAGCGTTGCGTTGTTTTCGAGATAAAAATATTTATCTTGTTTTCTATCGTAAACGTAAATTTTGCGACCTACGTTGGAATCGTCATTGCCACTAGCGATACTGAGGTATGTAAACTTCCCTTACATTATTTAAATGCTTATATTTTGTGCTGTTATTCTATGTATTTAATTTGTTAATCATGCCAACATTTCGGAAACTAATGAATAAAGTTCAAAATGGCGTAACGCGGGGCTAGTTGCGACGAAGTCTAAGAGGCACATTGTGACAGTGTCACTACTTATCCCAGCATAATTTTCCCTCATAATTTTAACTTTCTATGTTCCTCAGTAACTGATCGACCGTTATCCATCAGAGATGAGAGCGGTAAAGACCAGAATGACAATGAAAAAAAAATTAGTAAATATGAAGCTGTTAATAAACCAAGCACTTCAGCAATAACTTTAATCAATGATGGTGAGATTGCAGGACCGTCTTCAGAAGTAAGAAATCTCATTGAATTAGATGATTCTATGACAATTGATAATAGCAATGTGTCAGTGGTAAGTCTTACAGAAATAAGACCACTCCCTAAAGTAGGATCTCAAAAAGGCAAGCGATCTATTCGTAAATGTTTGAAATCTGACATTCTAACAAGCACACCTGTAAAAGAGAAAATTCGAGCAGAACAAAAAGCAAAAGAAAACAAATTGAAGAAGAAAAAGCAAAAAAGAAATTGTATGGAAAGGCCAAGCAGTGCATAAAAAAATTACACCCAGGTTATTGAAAAAAAGGAGAAGCAAGTATTGGATAGCTCTGAAGATGACGGAAATTGCTTACGTCTAGTTTGCTTGGAGCAATACACAATTTCTAGGCCCGGAGAAGACTGGGTGCAATGCATGACATGTAAAAGATGGGCGCATGTCAAATGTACCAAAAATAAACCTTATTATATTTCTATTAACTGCAAATCAGGCGCTAAAACAAACGATGACAATGAGTGATTAAAAATATAAGGTATAGGCCTACACGTTGTAGTAGGCTACCGAGTCAAAGATCAATATGGCCAAAGATCAGTGTTGGCTTCCTTTTTATTTCTTTCCTGATTAAGACAGTTTTTTTTCTTTTTATTGCTAAGTGTCTCTAAAAGTATCTCTATAAAGGACTAAGAGCTTACAAGTGTTAACAATTTAACTATTTTATTTTCATTTGATTTACAATATTATTAAAACATGAAAGTGTTTTATTGTGTTAAGAACGTTATAAATAAATAAATTTCCCATTATTGATTTAACATATCCCATTTAATCGCCTTTCTTACATAATTTGTGAATGTTACAATGTACTTGTATGTGTCACAATGTGCCCCAAGCATGTCACAACTTGCCCCGTAGCGGGGGTTAGTAGTGACAAATTTCGAGGTTACGCAGAATTCATTTTGTGTTATGAAAAACGTTAATAATGCTAATAGTAGTTTTATAAATATGTTACGTAAGATTTACTCTAATGATATGATACAGTAAATGTTTCGCCTCAGTTCAAATCTTACGGTTAATATCAAAAATGTCGAAAATGTCACTACTAGCCCCGATCTCCCCTAACTGTATAACATAATTTTTAGGCATATTTTTAAAGATTTATGTCATTCCTTTGGGTCTTAAGCAAGCAAAGTATAAATTAAAGGGTTTTTTTTTTTAATATTAAAGAATGAGGCCAAACGATAATAATAATACAACAATAATTCCGTGCATGCGTTTTACATTAATTTAAATACAATGTCCCCAAATTAAAAAAAAAAAGTTTCAAAAAATAAATTCTAGTGATTATTTAAATTAAAATAGAGCGTCTTCCTTTGCTGGAAACTGGACGGAAAAGTTGCATACCCCCACTGAATTCTGGGGATTGTCACCACCTTGAGTATCTCGAAGGTTACGGCTCAGGCCGACATCAGCGTCGGCTGAGAAAGATCTTGTTTGTTTCTCGCTCCTTTGGACGGAGTTCATGACGCCAAATCACGTAATTCAACACCGACCCAATCGGCCGAGAAAGCTCTTAGGGACCCCCTCCCTAGGACGGCTTTGCCGGCGGAGACCACGTGATTTGAAGTCAGGAACTCAGTCCTAAGTCACCGTCCAGACAAACAAGAGCTTTATCTTTACATAAATAGTCAAATCATATTCAGGTCATTCCAAATTGTGTAAATCTAAATTAAAAACAAACAAACAGAAGTTGACTATTTTTACAAATACAGTGCTTTCTTCTCATGACTATAGAGTAGAAAAAAAGGAAAACAGTCAAAATTACGTTATTTGTGCGGAATCGAAATAAAAATT
Organism: Maratus speciosus; assembly: GCA_963932465.1. Classification (NCBI taxonomy): domain Eukaryota; kingdom Metazoa; phylum Arthropoda; class Arachnida; order Araneae; family Salticidae; genus Maratus; species Maratus speciosus. The sequence goes on along the minus strand of OZ010786.1, from coordinate 457,418,355 downwards.
TATTTATAATGATTGTAAATACGTATATTTACATGGTCGCAGGTAAAAAAAGACAACAAAGAAAATTGGAAGGTAGATTATGGTAACCAGCATCCGTATAGACAATAAGAAAAGCAATAAAGGTAGCGATTCCTTATATGTGTGAAACGTTTTACACCTGCCCATAAAAATGCCCGCATTCAGTTGGAAGAGAAACATCCAAAGCATCAAACGAATTATTTTCAAATTAGTTTCACCGATGAAAAGAAGTTTAATTTCGGTGGTACGGGCAGTATTTATTCATACTGGCATGACCGTCGAAAAAAAAATCACATATTTTCCACGTGTGAACGAGGCGGATACTATCTAACGGTTTGGGCCATTTTTTTCTCATAAGGTAAGCTGCAAATTGCTTTTTTAGAAAAATGACAAAATAGACATAAGTCAAAGGATCAACCGAAAGAGGCTTTTAAGACCGAAACAGAAATCGAATTTCGGTAACCTTTCTATTTTCGGCCGAAAACGAAAGTGTCAATTTATTTTTTCAGTAATTAATACATAAATGAATATGAATATACTACATAAATATTAATTAATTATACGTGTTTATTAAATATACATAATTATTAATTAATTATACGTGTGTCTCAAATTGGCCTTTTTGCCTCTAACTAAAACTTTTCATTTTCATATAAAATAAAATGTAATTAATTCCTCAACGACACAGAATGTTTTTCTAATTACACGAACTTCATCAAATATAAAAATATTTTAGGTATACATTACATACCTCGATTTATCTGTTATAATGATTTTTGTAATTCATAATTTGTTGTTATACTAGAACTTTTTCAAAGAGTATTCGAAATATTTCTGTGGTTTTAATCTAAAAAGTTTCTATTACTGTTAAGTCTGTAGCTTTTAATGAGCACGTGAAAAGCGTCTTCAAATTTTAGTCGTATATGCATTACTTGCTTTATAACTTGAACTCACGTCTTGAATCAGTCATGACTGAAAATTATAAATGGATATAACAATAAATAAAGAGTGTCTCACTTGAGTCGATACAGCTCAAATCAATGAGTAATGTTGAAATTTTTCAAAAGAAGAAACGAGATTTTTGGAATACAGTACACGTAGTTTCGGTCTGACTGAACGAAAACGAATTTTCGGTTGATCACTACATAAGTCTATTAATAATAATAATAAGTAGGCCAATGACGTATGCATATGCAAATAAGCTACGTACTTTATCAATCGCATCATATTTAGAATCGCGTACAATACTGCAAAAGTAAAAAGTAGGTATAAACAAATAATTGAGTCGTTCAGACGGCAATCTAACTCCATTTTAAAGTGGAGTTTTTTTAAACAAAAGAAAATTGAAAATTTTCTATATATTTATGCAGTGATAAAAAGTTATCCTTGATTAAGTGAAAATTAATGAGTTCAATCAAAATATCCCAGGAAAAAATATTATATGGATACAATATTTTTATAGTTACAATAACTTTAACTGTTTATACTGAACATTTTCATTTGATGGAGTTAATCGATTTGTGCACCGAACGGCTCAATTAACCTTTTGCACTCGAAGTTTTGTTTCATTCGTATTACCAGCAACTCGAAGCAATTTTAGTTATATCTTATTATTATTTTTTTTTAATTCTTTATGAATACAAATGTTATGATATATATATAATATATATATATATATATATATATATATATATATATATATATATATATATATATATATATATATATATATATATATATATATATATATATATATATATATATAATTATTACATTTTGTAATCGTCCAAAGTGTGATACCTCTCGAAGCAATTGCCAATGTGTAATCTTGGCTTTTCTAGACAGGTATCACAAAATTATTTGCATTGTCTCCGTTGCGGAGTCCTCGAGTTTGAAGACAAATTTTAAATGGCTCCGCTCCGGAGCCCTCGAGTGCAAAAGGTTAATAATAAGTTAAATATTAGTTTTAAAAAATTCTAGTGAAGAATATTTTATAAAATTTGAGTAAATTTCCTGGAAGTTTTAGGGTTAAATGACCGTTCCTTTCATTTTACACCCCGATATACTCTGTCTCATTTCCTTGATAATTTGGCCTATGGAATTGGGCCCTATGGATTCAGCTGCAAAATGACTTAATAATCGATTAAATAATGGTATGTTTGAACAAATGGATATAGGGTGACAGCGGCAGTAGGTGATACCCCCCCCCCCCCTAGTAATTGATCCTATTATTGAAATATTGCGCCATTTCAGGAGAAAATGAGTTTTACGTGTAGCACTAAACATAATATTTTTTGTCAGAGCCCCTGTTGCCACACTGTTGTCAACTGCCTGCTGTAAGAGGAGCAATTTTATGAATTTTTTTATTAGAAAATGTAATAATTTAGTTTTTGATTAGTTGGAGACAATTACGGTAAGTTAAAATAATCTACTTTTATCTTGCTTAATTCAAGCAATAGTTTTATATGAATTATTGTTAATCACAGCTTAAGCATGATATTTTATAGATTAATTTTTGAATTTTCGACTGATTTCTTCGATTGATCAACTATTGGGAAAATGGCAATGAAAGAAACTATTTGCGTATAATTTTGTTGCTATATTATTTCAGCAGATTTAATTTTTGTCCATTATAGGACATTCCTTAAGGATTGTAGAAATTATGTTAGTTTACTTCTAAAACTTAAAAGGAAGGAAAAATAACTAGAAAGCAGAAATTCTACTTTTTCAGAATTTAGTGTCGCCCCCGATGAAAAAAAAAAAATATGTATATATAAATAGTACGAAACATATTTCAATTTTAAGACTTAAAGCACAAACTTTTATTTTATGTAAAATGACGCCATTCGCATCCGCTTAAGAATTCCACATTTACGATCTACTCTTAAACATCTACAGTAAAGCATGCATAGGATGTCACTATTTCAAAATAATACACAAATGCAGCAAAAAGATACCGTCATTAAAGAAACTGGACAAAAAAACGGCTATCTAATGATTCATAGGCATTCATTTGTTTGCAACATTAATATAGACGATTTTAGTCGTGACGTCAGTCATGACGTTTTCGTTGGAAACTGACTCCAAACAAACGGTTGCTATGTTGTATTTTCTATTTTGTTTGCGTGTTGCAGCTATATCTTATATCTATATGTCACATCTAAGTGTTTTAATACTTGATATGTACTGGTAACATTTTCCAAGATTTATATTTAAAAAGATATGACGGATAGCAACCGTTTGTTTGGAGTCAGTTTCCAACCAAAACGTCATGACTGACGTCACACTGAAAGGGTCTACAGGTACTTGGAATTAAATATAGTTTATAATAGCTCCATGTTTTATTATTCGTAGAAATTATTCGTTTATATTTTTTTCAAAATAGCACGTATTTTAATTACATTTTCTTTCGGTTGTTATGAGAAAATGGCAACAAAAAGATATAATTGCTATTTTTCAACTATTTTCCTTTTACTTTCTATATAAATGGAGTACTTGAGTTGCCAAAATTAAACAAATGGTGCTAAAAACTACAAAAAAATTAATATTTCAAAAATAAATGGAGATACAGTTTTTCAACAAATTGCTTTTAAAAGTACTTTTTTCCCCAATACGACGGTATAAACATTGAAAATGTGCGATGCTTAGAAATTAAAAAAATTGCTATAGAACATTTAATTGTACAATAATACATCTGCTTTGTTTATTGCTAGCGTCTGTAAGGTAACGTTATTTTTTGGAGGCAAAATAAGCTGGGAGAAAGAAATAGCATACCGTTCCGGGGGCTAATAAAAACCTCGTAATACCGACTTTATTTGATCAACTACTGGCTCGGTCACCCTATTCGTATATCCATATTCCAGGATATGAACCAGGATAAGAAAGTTAAGGGTCTTAATTGTATTTTTCGACAATTGTGGTGGAAACTTTGGTGGAAAAAGGTTGTAAAATTGCTTTTTCATATTTAAAAATAGAATTTTAGAAAAATTCCGGCGTTAATTGAACAATATTGAAACATAATTACTTGTTCCTGAAAGGATTAAAATAAACTAAGTATATAAAACAGACAATAATAACTTAAATGAATAAGTTTTAAATAAAAATACTGGTGTAGAATATTTTATAAAACTTGAATAAAATTCCCGGTAGTTCTAGGGTTATATGATCGTTCCTTTCATTTTACATCCCGATATACTCTGTCTCATTTCCTTATTGGTGATTTTCCCTACAGAATCGGCTGCAAATTAAATTGGTTCGGGACACAAATAATTTTTAAATATTTTCTAAAATAATTTGTGATATCTGTGACAGACCGGGATTTAAAATAATTTTTATTTATTGAGTTAAAATTTTGAAATTTTTTGTGATGGCTAACCATACTATTTGTAAACAAAATCACATGATAAAACTTCTCATTTTTAAAAAAAATTTAAAATTTAAAATTCATTAAAAAAGTGGGGTAATTTAAAATCGTTATAACTCGAAATATTATTTGTAGAATTTAATTTTTTTTCATTCAAATAAACAGAAATACATAGGTTTTAATTTAGATTCAGCATTTTAAAAAATATTAATTAAAAAAAAAAATATTTAAAGTAAAAAAAAAAAAAAATGGTGTAACTTTAAGAAAAAAAACCATATTTATCAAAGGTAAATACTTTTTTCTAATTTTCTGAATCAGAATTAAAGTAAAACAATTGATAAAGACATGTTCCAAGTTTGAACCATTTATCTTTAACGATTCTTGACTTATAACGATTTAAATACGAAAAATGGTGAAAAAAGCCATCATGAAGTAAAACGCTTTCGTTTTCATGACAACTATTGCTTGAAAGCTAGATCTTGAAAACAAAGCAAAACGAAAAATTTAATATTTCCTCTTCTAATTAAGATAGAAACATGATTTAACCGTCATTTTAATCAGAAAAACACAGAGAAATTTTTAATGCAATAAAAGTTTTTTTTTTGGAAAATTTGGAGATATTTGTATGCCGGACCCCCTTGACAATCGATTAAATAACTAAAATAAAAATACCGGATGATTTGTACGAAAATCTACACAGTTCTTGCGATACCGGTCTAAAACATATTCGACAAATGAGAGCTCAATCAGAAGTACCGTTTGGCAATTCACGGGTTTCCTCGCACGCATACATGCAAATCATGACTGACAATACTTCTTTTATACTATGTATTCTGAAAACAAAAATGCCTCTTCCTTGGGGGTGAAGGAAAATAACAGTAATGATTTTCTACTTTGTTAGCAGCGATGGCAAACCTAACAAATTAATAAGAGTCGGGAAACTGTACGTCAAACGTGACAAATGAGGTGCGTTCGTACTATAACTAGTTTTATAACTATTCAGATCTTGGTGCAATAGGTGTTGCACTCTTATGCAAAAATGCATGAATACAAAATGTATTACGATTCTATATATTAAATTCAGTAATACGGAAATAATAGGACTCCATCTTAAATAAGAAGTCATCACCATGGCAACCTAGAATCATTACCGATCATGGGATATCATTGAAATAATTACGTATGATAGGATTTAATAGAATGAAGAATACTTTTATTAATATCTTTTTAAGCTTTGATTCGATTTTCATAAAATTCGAAATGACTCCCCAAAACTCTGTGACGAATATATAATGTAAATTCCAAACCATTTGCTTGGGTCGTTTTTGAGCTGTTATATGCAGATAGACGGTCAGACAGACAGACGGATGGACCAGGCGACGACTAAAGATGCTACGTATTTATATTATTAGGTTGAGCAAAAAGTTCTGGGAATTTTTTAATCTAATGGTTACCAGAATTTGTATCGTATGTAGGAGTACTTGTGGTATATCTATAGGAGTTCAGGAATTTCGGCTCCAAAATGTCTATTGAACAGCATGATTTTCGAGTATTGATCCGGCATTATTGGAGAAAAGGTCTAACGATTCTAAAAGCCGTTGATGAGTTTGCACAGTTGGACGGCGTCGAAATTCTTCCACACTCTGCCTACAGTCCAGACGTGGCTCCATCAGATTTTGGCCTCTTTCAATCAATGCAACACTTTTTCAAGGGCTGTCGATTTGAATCCTTTAATGAGGTTGAAAAACCATGTCGAGAGTTTTTCGATTCCAAGGAGCAGCCATGGTACTTCCAGCAAAATCCGGAATCTGGCAGAACGATGGCAGAAAGTCGTAGACTATGATGGTCTCTACTTTAAAGAATAGTCCTTGTTGTTTTTGTTGTTAATTTTCGCATAACAACGCAACTTTCAGAAATTTCCCAGAACTTTTTGCTCAACCTAATATTACGAACGCACCTAAAAATTGAAGATGCAGCTTATTTGTAAAGGATTTTTAAAGAAAGTTTTTTTTGACTCTGTTAAGTTGTTTGTATTGCTTGCTTCATTTTGTGGTAAAAACTTACGTGAAAGAGAGTAAAAATTGGGTATTTTTGAACTTAGCATGTTGAAAAAAAAAAAAAAAAAATAGAAATGCACAAAACGGTGCAGAAAACAAAAAGTTTAATTTTGTAGACATGCGTTATACTTATCATCAGATTGTATAATACTGTTAAGCGATTTATTTAACACTATTTCTACCACGATTTCGTGTATACACTGCAAATCTCTGAAACACTTTCTACTCACAATACATCACATTTATAAACGTCTTAGGTGTCACGATGTGTTTCCAATCTGTTACATGCATTCCCAGGTGTTTCAGATTGTGTGATAAAATCCGTTTCTCGAACATAGGCTGTAACTTTCGTAAAGAATTAACCGCAAATACAACGCATGCTTAAAACAGAACGGATTCAAAACGCATCTCGGTAAACGCTATATTCAGAGTTGAATTCAGGCACTTTTTCCGGAGGATTTCTGTTGCTGCGGGGTGAAGGGGTGGGGGGTTGCACTTTCAAAAAATGGAAATTTGAAAAATCCAGGGGGGGGGGGATTTAATCTGAAAGGAGGGGCGAGTGTTCACGAGTCACCCCATTAATTCATCCATGGACACATGTTTTTAAAGCGAAAATCAGCTATTAATGCGAGTTAATAAGGTTACATGTTACGTGCATTGAATGTTCTGTCTAAACAAAGTTCTGCTCCCCGCTCCGTAGTGACGTAGCGTAAGTGGAGCAAAGCGGCATAAAAGCTTCCTTCCAATAGATCTCCGGGAGGGCAGAGACCCTCCGGAGCGAGCCTGCACCCCCCCCCCCCTCCGAGAAACACTTTCTGTTGAGGTAACACTACAAGTAATAAACTGCATTCCAGTGGAGCCCGCAAAGAGGAGGAGGGGGAGGACACTGCCATTTACTGGATTTCTAAATTCATTCTAAACTAAATTTAATTAAATTTCCTTTTACCTGAAAATCTAAAAAAAAACCAGTAAAATATATTTTTCCCTAGTTTCTCTAAATATTTTAAACACCGAGATAAAAAGAAACTAATTATTTTTCGTTCGGAGAGCACCTCTGAACTGAACTCCCCGTGAAAGATTATTTCTATTTCTGTTTTTCTTTTTTCATTAATATTTTTAAACATATCTTAACTGTGGGGCGCTTCTGACGAAGAATAGTGTAAAGTATATTTATATTATTTGTCAGGTTACATCTTTTCCAAAATATTTCCCCTTCCTGGATCTCGTTCAGCCGGCACCCACGCTATAATTTTTTTTATGATTTATTTACCCCTGCCTTCCCTGAAGAACAACAATCTGAAAGACACAAAATGTTGTTGCATAAAAATTTATAGTATAAGAATCTGTATAATAGCCTCTGAGGAGGTGGATGGGCCCCGCACATTTTCAATTTCAGCGCCCCCGGCCACCTTGCTTCACTTTTCTTTTGAAAAATGAAATTTCTCGCTTGCAGCCAGCGATAACTCAGTCAGACATGCGCAGTTGATAGATACAAAATCCGGCGAAAAAGACCCTTTCATAATAAAACAATATTCTAAATGTCTTTTTTTATATTTTTCTTACAAAATTTATGATCAAATAATTGAAAAAACAATCTTCTGCAAAAGTTGCTTTTCACTCATCAAAACACAGAATGCAGGATTCAGTTTAAAAAATAAATAAAATTACACAACAAATTCTGAAATACAAAATAAAGTGTATTTTTTCTGTTGAAGAATTTGAACATGAATGTAAGTTTGTCTGCTTTTTCATTCCCTAACCTACTGCATCTATTGAAGGAGAGTCTGTAAACAACCGATAAGTTAAATTATCTTTCATGGGCTGTTGTAATTTAATATTATCCCACCAAATTTTTTGGTTCAACATTTAAATATTCAGTTTCAAACATAAAGCGTATATGAGATTTTTTTGCTAAAATCCAATCACCAATTAACCCCTTTATCTCATTCTAGAAGGTGCAGTCTACATAAAGAATTGAGACAGGGTAGGGTGGTATTGTTCAAAGACACATTTCTTATGATGGCAATGGGAAAGCTGCAGGTACAGTCCAAAACTAGTTTTTGGAGTGTAGGGAATATTTTGGGAGCTATTCTTTTTAGTTATTTATTTACAGATGGGCTAATTTTTAATAACAGTTGAAGAATTCATTTGCACTTCCTTTGACTGAAAATATTTTGAAAATAAATATCAGATATATGAAAATATTAAGAAATACGACATTTAAAAAATAAATATCAAATACATGAAAATGAAAATATCGAAAATATCAAAAATCTTGATATTTTGAAAATAAATATCGGATATATATCATGATATATATCAAGATATATATCCATTGATATATATCTAAAGAAGTTTTTTTGGAAAAACTTTATTGCCAGGGCAGAACTTTTGAAAAAATTGTCTGTGGTAACGGTTCTGCCGCTTCCAGTAAATGGTTTAACGGACTTCAAAATGACAGACTCACGCAATGAAATTGATATCAGTCCCATTTCATCTTTCCCTAAGTACAGAAACCCATTTACAAAATATTTGCTTTTCAAATTAGATGCCAACCAAAATTTTATGCCAAATTTATCTGGCTTTTCAACATGTAATGTGTGAATCTATATCTAGCTTTCGTTGGGAAAATCTACTCATCCACTGTGATATTTGCGGCTGGCTTATAACAGTTTTGGCAGTTTTCAATGAATGTGTTCCATACGCTTGTTGCCAATGCAAATTTATCCTACCCCAATCGTTGGCTCTGCTCTTTTTTTTTTTATTCAAAACGCAAAATGAAGAATCCCGTTTTTATTCCATAAAAACGAGGGGTTAACTTTTTCCATTCATATGTACTGTGTACAAATAAAATACATATAAATGCCTCTACTGCGAGATAAAAGTCCGTTCTTTTCCTAGAACTCTTTGTGCTTCTATTTCCGTACATTTTATAATGTATTCCATAATATTATTGTCAAATAGTAAATAAAATGCGGTGCTTACTTTTCCCATCATAATGTTTCGTTTAGAGCGCCCAATTGGACCAGAGACATCTATGAAAATGGTATGAAGAGGTTGTCTGCCAGGAGAGGAACTTGTTTCGATCTTTTTTCCAAACTGTTCCATCATTAGTAATTTCAATATTTCGCCGCTCATTGCTGTCTTCACTATCGTCTTTAGAATACGTCAACAATCTCATTCTATTTCGCCCTCTACCATTTCATTCAAATTATGTATCTCTTCATTAGTGCTTGACGCGTAATTTTCATAATCGCGATCGAATTCATGGTAACTTTCGAACGAATCATTCTACTCATCTTTACTTTCCGATTGTGAGCTTTCACCAATTTCAGAGCATTCTTCACTAATCAGGCATGAGAGTTCTCCAACTCAAATGACCGATTATTACTACAAAATTTTAATAGCATTCTTTGCTTTATTAAATCTCAGAAATTCTGTCCTTAAAGAATGCTTGAAACACTATTAAAATTTAGTGGTAGTAATCGGCCATTTGGATCGGAGCGCTCTCATTCCTGCTTATGCTACTTATTTTTTTCAATAACTCCTTCTTTCCTGAACCTCCAGACATCCTTAGCATTAGAAACTAAAAAATAAATAAGGTTATGTTATTTACATTTTTTATTTTTTAAAAAAATAGCAATTTTTACCAGTATTATAAACACTTTTACGACGTACATACCGGCAATACTAATTTCAACAACGTGTTTTCAAATTTTAGGCGAATGAAAAGAAAATTCATGTGTATTGAACTCACTACCAGAATCGGAGAACAAAACGCGTTATTAATTTTTTTAGAACTAGTTACTGCAACGATCTACACTAAAATGCAACATTGCGAAAAACATTCGAATATAAAGTTATACAGTAACTACTGTATATTTCGTTACAACTGAAATCGAGATTCTCTAATCTGGTTGTAATTGATATGATGCTGTAAAATGGTGTTGATATTTATATATAAAATGATTTCAAATTAGGCACAGTTGGGGCATTCTCACAATCTTTTGACTTTTATGTCCCTGAATAATAATTTTTATTTTAGTAAATGTTCTTGTATTTTTTTAATTTCATATACTGAGGAACATCCCATTGTATGATTGCATAACAATATTAACGAGATAAAAACGTTTTGGACGATGTTAGGGGTCCAAATACCAGGAAAACTCCTATACCGTCCCGTGTCCCTGATGCTGATTTTTAAGTTTGGAGTTGTCTGTATAAAATTGTTTCAATAAAAATAATTCGATGTAATTTTTTTACAAAACTGGAACTATTGTTTTATATAAATATGAAGCAAAAAATGAACCTGCACACATTTTTAGAATAGTTATTATTTTTTAAACTTTGTCCCTGGGTTTTAGATTCCCTACTGTCCCTCTTCTAAAATTATACAGAAAATCACTTCAGATGCAGCAACAGAATTTTTTTCAAGTTTTTTCTCATGCAGAAGTATGATAGAGAAAGAATGTCTAAAATTCTTTGACAGGAAATTTACTGCAGAATTTAAATCAGCATTTAAATATCAATTTCAAGCATCGTGGCTTTATTGGTAGTCTTATCGTCCCCAAGGTTTATTCCTGCACTTTTCGAGGTAGATTAATTATTTTTTTTTTTAATCCTATGTAAATAATTGTTTCTAAAAATCAATGAACATTGTGGCTACCACTAAGTCTTAACATGATTTACCTAAAATAAGTGATAATTTTCCTTACTGTTCCATCCTTACCGTCCCTTTTTTTCTCATTTCGTCCCTTTTTTCTGATACCGTCCCCATTTTTTACCTTACCGTCTCTTCTTTAACACCCCTTTAAGACAATGTTATACCAAAATTCTGTACTAAATAAACTACATTGTTACTATTTCTTATTTGAATGTCCTGTGGGTACTATGCAAATTCATTATAAGTAAAAATTTAGAAGAAAATAAAAAGTTTTAGTGGTAAAATGGTAAGGAAAATTAAACTCGCAAGTTTAACTTTAACCTCAGTTAAATAAAACAATTTTCGCTGCTGACCATTTTTACTTCATTTTGAATCATTAAGGCATTCGTCTATCAGATTAAAATGTTATTTTAGCAAGTTTAATTTCACCAGATTTGTATTCCCGAAAGTCAAAAGATTGTGAGAATGGCCCAGTTGTGAATATCAAAAGACACTTCATAGTAGAAATAGGTATACCATCTGCACATTTTTAGATCCAGAATCTGCTGCAGGAAAATGATATCGCTGAATTAATTTAACAACTATTATACGAAAAGTCAAAAAATTAATTGTAGAGAAATGATTGAACTTAGAGAATAATTTTAAGTTAAAATTTGAAAGGTGTCTTTTGACACCTCTTGTTAGAAATAGTGTTAAATATTTTCTACTTTGAAAATTTCCACGAAGCATAATAAGGAACAATAACACGGAAATACATCTTTAAGCAAATACGCATCATTTTTAAGATAAGACGTATTTATCAGAAAACAGCTCAAGAAGTAGTTCAAAATTTTTATTTTGGAGTAGCATTTGAAATATGACTTTTCTTTTTTTCTTTCATTTTACTTTCTTCTATCTTTACAAGAAGAAAGTATTGGATTCGTGAAAATTTTCGAGTTTTGGTTTTCGATGGATTTATACGTTTTAGAAGGTCCTGAACACGATTTGATGATTTTTAGAAAATGTCTGTCTGTGAGTCTGTCTGCTACTCTATGAGTCTATCCGTATGTGACAAAAATTTTGTGGGTGCCCTATCTTCAGAATTAATGCACTGAATTTCATAAAACTTTAGATTCAGTTAGATCTTGATAAAAACTGGTGCTGGTTAGTTTTTGGTGTACATCGCCCAACAGCTGGCACTGCTATGCTGCATTTTTCTCGATTTTCGCAATAGCTCTATCTCAAGAACTAACACACGGATTTTCATCAAACTTCAGATTCAGTTACAAGTTGACTTAAGTTGTTGCTGATTAGGTTTTGGTGTATATCGCCCAACAAGTGGCGAACCTATGCTACATTTTTCACGATTTCAGCAATAACTCTATCTCAAGAACTAATGCAAGAACTAATGCAATTTCATAAAACTTTAGATTCAGCTATACCTTGATATAAGCTGGTTAGTTTTTGGTGAAAATCGCACAAGTGGCACTGCTATGTTAATTTTTTTAGGATTTTCGCAAAAGCTATGTCTCAAAAACTAATGCCCGCAATTTAATAAAACTTAATATTCTGTTACATTTTCACGTAAATAGATCCTTATTGTGTGTATCTTGAACAACAGGTATCGATTTTATACTCTTTGGGTTGGAAATTTTGTTTGTGGATATCGAAGAGGGTGAGTTCCTAAATTCAATGATTCGTTTGAAACAATTTCCTTGTTAAATGCACACAATTTGTTTGAAACAATGCGAAACTTATATTTCCTTGTTAAATGCATCCAATTCAACGAATCTATGTACAGTCGTGGAAAAAAAAAGTAAACACCCCCTACTAACTCCTCAACAAATTATCGTAGACGAAAGTTACTGGTACCGAACGATTGGAAATAAAGTCTACTTTTAAATGACGTACATAAAATTTGCTTAAGGGGCCATCTAAATATTAAAACGAATCCAAACTTCATTTTTTTCAATAGCAATACCCAATTTTAACGAGATATTTCAAAAATTTTGGCTCAAACTATGCCTAGATATCAAATAGTTTTTGAATTATAAACATTCAAAATTTAGTGCTTCTAATGTTAAATTACATTTTCATATTTTTATTTATAATTTCTGAAATTATGATCCTAATGTTTTAATTTTTTGTGTGGCAATAATACTAATATACCCAAACATAAATACGTTGAATTTGCAATTTTTATAATTTTCTGATATGAATTATGAAATTAATATTAAAAAAATTATGAATTGTAACTTACAATTTTTTTGATGGATTCAGATTTGATTGACTGCTTAGGGTGCCTTGATCACGAAGTGAGCTCTCTCGGTTAATAATCGAGTACCGAACTTCAGTTTGGATACAGCCCTTAAAATATGCTCGTTTTAAAATAATTAATTCCTCGGAAACTTATGGTACGAATTGCATAAAAATTTGTTTTTAGACTAATTGAACGGTGTAGACTGTAGAGTTCATTTATGCTGTCAGAATTGTGTACTGCTATTGAAAAAAACAAAGTTATGGTTCGTTTTAATATGTAGATGACCCCTAGGCAAATTTTATATACACCATTTAAAAGTAGACTTTATTTTCAATCGTTCGGTACCAGTAAATTTCTTCTACGATAATTTGTTGAAGAGTTAGTAGGGGGTGTTTACTTTTTTTTTTTCCACTACTGTACCTTTACAATCATCATGATGGACATAGGTTGTCCTTTAATTTTGACATTGTGATAGCGAATTTTGAATTATTAACATGTATGAGATAGAAGAAAGTTTTGGGATTGGCACATCCGACTATAGTTATATTTTTACTTTTATTTTTTTCAGACCAGTTGGTATTTTGAATAGAAAGTTTCAGTTTTCGAATGACACAAAGTTTGGAATAAACAACATAAATAGAACATTTGGTCAAAACATGAAAATACTTTTGGGGTGGATCTTTTTCATTGCATTGCTGGTGACTTGTATTGCAACAGATTACAAGGAAGCTTACTACGACCAAATAATTGATCATTTCAACTTCAGAACATTAGGAAGTCAAACTTACAAGCAACGGTACCTTTATAATGGTAATGTATATATATGTATGCATATGGTATGGTATCTGTCCTGGTACATCTAGTGGTATTTGTATACAGGGTCTCCCTTCTTTTTGTTGACCAATAGCTAAATCTTAACCGTTAATTTTAGAGGTATAGTTCCAATAGCAAAAATGTTTAAAACGGTATTCTTGATCCTATAGAAAGCTATTTACGTCAAAATAGTTAATTTTAAAATAAATAAATAGAAATTTTAAAATTTCATTTGGTCCTATAAGTTATATTTAGAAAAACTTTATCAATTCTTTAACGAGTAAAATAGTAAAAAATTCCATTTTTTTTATGGTCAGACATTATCTAATGATGATACTTTGATTTTTACGCAATTTCAGACTATATTTGGACTTAAAAACGGTAAAACGGGTTTTTAAATTAGTTAATGGTCTACAATAAGAAGGTACATCCTATATATTTTGTTATTGATAAAAGAAATAGACAATTTAAAATTTAACAATCCAATATCGAAGTTGAAAGTTTTTATATTCTTCTGCATGTTTAGAGTAAATAAATGTAGATATTTTAACATTTTGCAGTAAATTTAAACATCGTGATTAATATTTAATATGAATATTTTGGATAATTAATTAAGTTTAGGAAAACCAGTCGCTTGTGCCAGTCTTTCATAGATAAAAATATTGATGTTGATTTTGTATCATATATTTGTGTTTGCACTTCTGAACACCGGCATTCAAAATATTTTTAAAAACACGTAGTTAAAAAAAAGAACTAAAAACTGGAGACCGTCATTTGAACAAAATATTCTTAGTCCTTTTCTCTTAGTGTTTAACTATTTTAGGATATAACATCACTTCTTAGTCTGAAGTCTAGTCCCATACATAGCAGTTGAGAAAAAAAGTATGCATTTTTAACACTTTCCGACATAGTTGAAAAGTGTTTATGAATTCAGTTTATCTGTCCATCTGTCTGTCTGTCGACGGTCTAACTCTGGTAAATATGCTTGGATTTTCATGCAATTGCTATATGTTAATGATGTTTACCATGACATGTTCAGTACTGAATAAAATGTGTAGCATTAATAGTTCATTGACAGGGCCACTCAAAAGAATTCCGTTACATTATGGTCAATGGGGGGAAAATCGTTTGCAGTGTATTTTAATGACATTATGCTATTTCAAAGGCATTTAAATGGATATTAAATCAATGAATTTCACTACGAGATGACTACTATGCAATACAGCGATCATAGCATTTATCGTTCATTTACAGGGACACACAAAAGAAATTGGTTACACTACTGTCTTTCAGCAATAAATGTTGGAAGTGCGTTTTCAATTTCGGTATGCTCTTTTAAATTGAACTCATTTTTTGCATGTTACGCGTTGTGTATAAATTTTATACCTCGTATACAGGGCTGCACATAAGAAGTCCCGTACCATTCTCCTTATTAGTGGAAATTGCTGAAGGGGAATTTTGAACTGTGGTATGTATTTTTCAGCTGAACAAATTTTCTGCATGCATGTAGTTTATAGGTACAAATCCATATATCATTTACAGGGCTACTCAAAGAATTTTCCGACTGTAGATGGGAAATGCTGAAATTTGGTTTTCAAATGTTTTATGCGTTTCTAAATGGTTCAATTAGACATGCTATTTCAACTTATCAAACGGTGAAGTTTTGTTATAGTATGTGTTGGAAAGTGTTTCATAATATAAGCTGGACGCATGATTTTTTTCTTTCTTGTTTGTACTGGCATCGATTCAAAGATAGATATCAATTTCAACCACAAAATTCGTTACTCAAAGTTACACATAACAGCGAGATATTAATATTTCGACGAGAAAAGTATGTAACAATTAATTTAAATAACTAGGGGGCTCGGCACCCTACGAGCTACGCTCGCCAACCCCCGCCCAGACACCGCAGACTCTAAATGCACGCTAATTTGATCGGCTTTAAAAAGATTTCGAAAGATTGAATTATAATTTAAAAAACAGTGGCGATCTCCCTATAAACGAATTTCTATTCATTTGTCTTTGATTGGGGAATTTTAACGCCAAATCCGCTGCGGTACTGCTTGATTATCTCGTCGATCAATTTCGCCAAATTATATAAATCGCCAAATTATACAAATTGACATAATTTTTTATTTTAAATAACGAAAGAACAAATAATTTCGTACAACATTAATAAAAATACAAATAAAACGTCGAATAAAAATAACTTGATGACGTAGATACGTGTAACATTTCAAAATAAGCTAATATAAAAGGAATTAAGTAAACAGAGTCTTTGTCTCCTGGTATTTTTTAACAAAGCAAAAAGAAAGTTCTTTTAAATGAGACATTTTAAATTAATCGTTTTTAATCTAACGTAATTTTTACCAAGCTATTTTTTTCTCTTTTAAATATTCACGTGAAGATACTTTTGTTAGAAATGAAATATTATTTGCGCTTTCCTAACAAAAATAGTTGAAAAGATCCTCTCAAAATATTAAATAAATGTCTAGCGCAATTTCTAAATTTAAACTTTTTTGTAATATTATTTTGTGTTCATTTTATGTAATAACTATAATGTGACGTAAATATGACGTAATTTCTCCTACGACTTCTAACGCATGTTAATGAACTTATTATTTTACAATATCCTTTCTGTTTTAAAATTCACGTGTGTACTTTTTATGACATAATTTTTAATAAATTCCTGCTTTTTATACGTAATTATTTAATTTTAATTTGAAAGTTTTTTTCCTGTTTATAATAGTCACGTGTAAATAAATTTTTAATTTGAAGCCAATATTATTGCCTGCGCTTTTTATACAGTTGGCAACAGTTTAAATTAGTACAATTTTCTGAAATCTGTAAAAAATATCTCTAGAAATGCTGAAAATTTGAATTTAAAATAGAAATAAAACCTGAAAAAATAAGTCAAAATAAAAAAATTAATGCAATCTGCACTCCGGCAAATTCTAACGCATAAAATGATCTAAAAATGATTACACTGCCATGTATAGTTTTTGCTGCTATAAAACTTTTTTAGTGGAACGATTTTGTCCAACTTTAGCATTAAATATCTCTTAAAATAATTCTTCGATTTGAAAACTGTCTGCATCAGCATGTTTATCAAACATTTCTGTATAAAACCACCGATTTTCATATTTTTGTATGCATTATTTTTCTTAATATTAACGAAGAAAGACCTCCGGTCACAAAAAATTCAAAACCGGCGGCGGCGGCGGTGACAGCGGTAGTTACTTTTTTTTAGAATAGAGAGAAGAGAGATAATAAAAAAAAAAGATTGATTGAAAATTGGTGGAGGCAGAGTGTCCTCCACTTTTGAAAAAGTTTTCCTGAAAAATAAACGAACTCAATGTTTTCGTTACTGTTTACTCGCTGTGGAATGCTCCACTTCTATAGCTCCAAAATTGTCCTTTCATTTTCGCGATCAATTTCAAATTACAAAAGGAAAGAAAAAATCATGCGTCAAGCATAGATTATGAAACACTTTCCAACATATTCAGAATTATGTAACGAAACTGCACCGTTTTAAAAAAGTAAAATATTACGTCTAATTCAACCCTATGAAAAGGCATAACACATTTCAAAACCCATTTTCAGCTGTTCCCATCTACAATCGTAAAATTATCCGATTTTTTTCAGCAGCCCTGTATAGGATATATAGATTTGTATCTATTAACTACATGCATGCAAAAATTTAGTTCTCTTATGAAATACATGTACTTGAGTTGAAAAATCAATCCCCTTCAGCAATTTCATCTAATAAGGAGAATGGTACGTGAATACTTTTGTGTAGCCCTGTATATGAGGTATAGGATTTATATATAACGAGTAACATGTAAAAAAATAACTAAATTTAAAAGCGCATAGCGAATTTTAAACCGTATATCAAAGACAGTACTGTAACCGATTTCTTATGTGTGTCCCTGTAAACGAATAAAAGATTCTATTATTGCCCTGTTCTAACGTGATCGTAGTGAAATTCAGTGATTTATATCAGTTTCAACATATTTGAAATAGCATAATGTCATTAAAACACTCTGCAAACGATTTTCCCCCATACACCGTAATGTAATGGAATATTTTTGAGTGCCCCTGTAAATGAATGATTAATCCTACATACTTCATACACAATACCAAACATGCTTGGAGGACCCTAAATAACCTTTATCAATTGCATGAAAATTCGAGTCTATTTACGGGAGTTAGAGCGTGGAAAGACGGACAGACGGCAGACAAACCTAATGCATAAACACTTTTCAACTTTGTTGGAAAGTGTTAAAAATATGATTTTCGAATGTATAAGTAGTAATTAAAGTGACTTTTTTCTCTTTTTATTAAATAATTAATTAATTTTTGAAGCGGTTAAAATTATCAAAATAGTGTTATCCTTTAAGTCATCTATATAATAATAGCCTAAGTCATGTGACTGTCATCAATAGTTCCGGGTTGACAGCTTCGCTTTTTATATCCCAGGTGACCATTTTTTACATTTTTTATTTTTCGCGTGGTAAATTAAAACAATGCTTTGATATTGAAATTAAAAGTCATGGTTTTTGGTATTATTTATTATTTTTCTTTTCTTTTTCTTAAAAAAGGGAAAGAAAAAGTGAAAGTCATGAATTTCAAATTAAAATTATGTATTTTAAATAAAATGAGTGAAATTATTATATTTTAGATGAATTTAATGAAATATGGAAAAATGCGATTGGAAAGACAATGTTTGATGATTTATCTTAAGTATATCTTAACTATATAAGTTATCTTAAGTATATCTTAAGTATATATTTTTATTTTAAGTAGCGAAAGAACAAATAAATTAGTATAACATTAATAAAAATACAAATAAAACGTAGAAATAAAAATAACTTGATGACGTAAACACGTGTAACTTGCTTAAAAACAAGCGAATATGACATTTACGATCAACCATTATTGATATTTAAACTTATAGTTTGGCGATATAACGGGGTCGACGGGATAACCAAGTAGTGCCCATAAAAATACGGAGTTCTTGATTTCTCTACTAGAAACTTCTGATTTGACGAAGTATTGAGAAAGTAAATTAAATTTTGGATAAAAGTAACATGGTACAATGCTTAGCACACATCTAACGGAGACCAAACTGGTCGCCAAGGGCGGCTAGTTTGGAAAGAATAACTTTTAGTATTTTTTTTAGTTTAAAAGTAATCACATGTATTTAAATATCAAGATCCAAGAAGGGACAATGGCTCACCGTCAGTAGCGCAAACTTTTCAATAATATTGGGTGGGCTCAAAAACTTTTGAGTAAATCAACAGATATATAATTGCTTTCTCTTAGTCTTTATGTGTGTGAAGAGAGAGAGAGAGGGGGGGGGGGGGGAGCGAATGACTAAAAATGATAATTCGAAATTAAATTATGTTTTCTTTAAGCAATTTTTTAAATTATTGTAATTTAATTGTAATTTTATAAATAGTTTCATTAAATTACATTCTTACGAGTTCTTTCTTATAAATACATTAATATTTATTTTAAATAACATTGGAATTGCTAACTATTGAAAGTGCAAAAAACGAAATGTGAAGAAAATCATACATTTTAACCACCCAAGTGCTTCATTAATTCATCAAAACAGATGGCAAAATGTGCAGGAAATTTGTTTTCGTGAGAAATTTAACTATACATCCGCTGAAGCGGTTTTCAGTGCTCCTGTAAGTTTAATTTGTGTCCTTACTATTTTTCAAATCAAACTTATTTGAGAAAGTTAATAAAATCAAATTTCATTTCAACGATTAAATAATTAAAAAATTAAATTACGAATTAAATCAATCACAATTGGGCGGGTGGAGAGATCAAATTATTGGGTGGGCTCAAGCCCCATGGGCCCATATAAGTTGGCGCCACTGCTCATCGTTGCTTTTTTTGCCGGTGATCCTTTTATATTTTGACAATATAGACTTCTGGGGAGGTCAGGCCCCTGACCCAGTAGGCTCTCGAAGTACTCTATGTATCTTGTACTCTGATTTATCGAGACGGTTTTACCTCAGCTCAGAGCTCTGGCCTTAATATAGCCCACTACTAAAGACAGCTTTGAGTCTAAGCAATGAAAAGGATATGTAGTCACTGAACATTTTATGGGGTCTCAGGACTGTTAAAATTGGAAAAATAGAAAAAAAAAGGACCATTTTCAACATTTAATATCTTAAAATGTATATGATTTTAAGACACAATTTTTAATTAGGATGAACGATATAAGTAAGTTCTTTCATTTCATGTATTTCCAAAAATTGCAAGATGCAGAATTAGCATTTACAGGGGGTTACAAACTGTCACGCATTTAACGAGCAGAAAATTGGTATGATTACGCGCAGGATTACAAAATAAAATTTGCAACTAGAATGAAAAATTTGGTGTCTACTTGTACTTCAGATTGTGTTAATTTTCCTGAACCCAAATTAATTTGTATTTAAAGCATTTTTATATTTTTAATACAAATTTGTCTTTAGCTAATACAAAATTTTGAAATTTTCAACAGTATAATCACCTAAAAAAGTATTTTTTTTTTTTTAACAATAAAAAGGAAATTTTAAGTTCAGTTTATACAGATTAACATGAAACATATGGTATGGTTTGAAAATTTCATTCAGAAGTTTTTGAGACATCTTACGCGTTATGCCCCAAAATGTCAGTTGAAGAAAAATGACTTCAAAGTTTCGGAAACGTCGCTTCAGCTATTGAGCCGGTATAATTCTAAAAGCCTGTTCTAACGGGAATTTCAAGCGTATAGCTCGACTCGCGTATAAGACGACCCCCTAACTTTCGAATGCAAATTCTGCAGAAAATCAAAAACCCGCGTATAAGTCGGCCCGCTAACTTTTTACTTCAATTTTGCGCAAAATCAAACCAAATATTTCACTTGCCTATGCGAAAAAGTAGTAAGTAAATAAAAATAAATCATTGAAAAATTTTTTAATGATAAATTATTATTATTTGTATATTTTCTGTAATATTTTATTATTCATGCACATAAAAAGCCAGAATTTTGCAGTATTCGAACTTTTATTTTTAATTTTTTAATTGACTCGCGTATAAGTCAACCCCCCAAATTTGCTTGCCAAAAATTGTCAGAAATTCCTCGACTTATACGCGAGTATATACGGTATATCAAAATGTTCAGAAAAGATAGGAGTTTAACATCTAAAAAAATTTAAATTTCGAAAATTTTAAAGCTTTAAGAGTCGTGAGACCCCTTAAACAATCAACTAGTATTTTGAATGCATTTAAGAAATACAATATCAGCAATTAAAGTCAGTTATATTGTATTAGTTTTGTATTTAAATTTATTTTCAGATACTTGGTGGGAAAAAGAACGAGGTCCTATCTTCTTCTATGCTGGAAACGAGGTTCCCATTGACAAGAAGTGGAATGATGATAGATTTGTCATGGAGATCGCTCCGACCCATAAAGCATTTGTTTTATTCGTTGAACATGTAAGTATATAAACAAACAAACAAACAAAAAAGAACAACAAACGTGTTTTATATAACATACAACACAAAACTAAATATCTTCGCAGATTTTCTACCCTTCTACAGATAAAATCCATGAAAAGACGCATATGTTTTAGTTAATCTAAATTTTTATTTCATCAAAAGAAGATTTCGAAGATGTTAAAGATGATTATTATACCTTCCACATCGAAAATTTTAGTCTTTATCTACTAAAAATATGCCTTTTTGTAAAGCACCAGTCCCCTCCCGGAAAATGAAATTAAGCTGCACCATGTATACTCATTTCTTGAGAGAATGACTTCTTGGAAACAATGCGCTCCTGTTGGTTCCTTGTAAATGCCACAAAACCTGCACGTAAAATCAGTGGAGAGGAGAATTTTCTCCCTGGATAGTCAATTCGGTAGGTGGGAGAGAGGTACAAAGTCAAGATTCCCCCGTTTCTATTAAGGATAAAAATTAATTGGAAAATATTAAAGCCTAGTCAGTCTTCCTTCATTCTGATGTCCCGTCAGATGGGAGCTATTACTGTACCCTAGGGTGGTCACAATCAACATGGGGAAAAATTTTTTTAACGTTTTCTTCGGGGGGACCCTCCTAAAAGTTGCCAATTAGTTAGAAAATGAGATTGGCAAAGTTTCAGCTCAAATAAATAATATTAACCCGTGCCTCATCGAGGTTGAATTCTTAAAAATTTGCAATTTTTGGCAAAAAATTGTCGTTTTTCTTTCCTTACGTGAAAAATATTTGTCTTAGAAACCTGATTTTTGTTTTATTTCATAGAAACTGTTATTGCCTTGAACTTTTACTCTCATGAAAACTTATATTTAATGAACATTTAGTATTTTTCAGGACATTTAGTGAACCATACCCTCAAACTCTGCATTTTTGAAACATAGGTAAAAAATGACAAATTAAAAATTTTATTACTTTTGATAATTTTTTTGTATCATTTTTATTAATAGGCAAAAATAAGTGAACAATTTTTGTAACTTTAAAAATATTTCACGAATTATAATTGATTATTAGTTATCTAGTTCTGTGTCTTGTAAGAAAGAGCTTCTCGATTTGTGTTGCAGTTGAACCTCTGAATTTCTCTTTTTATTACAAGGCTGTTTTTGTTATCTGTTATGGTTATCTATTTTTAGAATTGACGAAACATTCCTTAAAACCCCTTCCCCCTCTTGATATGATGGCAGAAATGTAAGATTTTTTAAATTGGCCACATGTCTCATCAAATCATCGACAGTAAGCAGCCAAGTAATTGTCAAGTTTTATGTATTTTATTTTATAATATTCGCAAAATGAACTGAACGCCAGAGAAGCTGCTAGACTTAGAATACATCCACTAGGTAACCACAGACATCGACTCTGCAAATAACTGTTTCGTAAATAAAAAACTGAGCTCATCAAAAACAGATTTTTAAATTTCCGTTTAGAGAGAACTGTTGTTCACAGGGGTGAAAAACTGCTTCACCATTTTTTGAATAAAGAAAATGTAGAGTGGATAAATGTTTTAATTAGTTGTGGGGATGAAGAACAGTTACTACGAGTTCCTCAACTTGAAAATAGTATTGGAATAATTCAGGCGAAAGCTGTATTTTCAGCAGTTGAAGAGTGGGAGGAAGTTGGTAAAATTCAGGCAATATTTTTTGATACAACTGCAGTAAACACAGGTCGCCTCAGAGTTAACCTGCATTCTTCTATAGCAATTGTTAAAGGAAGAGTCTTCTGTATTTACCATGCCGCCAGCATAATTTAGAAATTTTCCTAAAAGCTGTTCTTGATTGTAAAATAGGCATAATCACTGCCCCTCAGCCAGATATTTAAAAAAAAAACAATTCTGATTGGGTGGTCTAAATTAAACCAGAGTAAGTATACAAATGTTATTGAAGATGAAATACTAGGTATAAATAGTTAATTCAGAAGTAATTTCAAATTTTCTTACAGGAACTCTTAAAAATTAACAGCTCAGGGATGATTATAGTTTATCCAACTTTGTTTAATTTTTATAGAACTCCTTCTGCAAAAGACTTTTTTCAAAGCACCTGGTACTTTTAATCATGTCAGATGGATGGAGGCACAGGCCATTCATTCTGTCAAAATATATTGTTTCAGGGATCAACTTTCAATAACAAATTTAGAAAAAGAAGGTATCAGAGATGTTTTCTTATTTTTATCAATATTTATGCAAAAGCGTGCTTCAATACTTCCACTGCCACTTTAGCCCCCAATTCAAGACCTGCAAATAATAAAATCACTTGTTCACTACAGAAAATTTGATAAATAGGTTACAGACAAAGCACTTGCTAAAATGACAAACTGCATTTAGTATTTTAACTCGGATCAAGTTGCATTTTCATTTTTAGATAATGCTTTGGTAAAAAAAAGTCAACATAAGCAACCTTATCTAAATCATTACCACTTCAATCCTTTCCGGCACAGTGTCCCACGCCGGGACCAACTAATTTTAATTCCAAACTTACAAACGGCACGAAGAATATTTTAATAAAATTTTGCTTTTACAATGAAAGGTTAAAGTAATGTGATTTTAATTTCTAAAAATATCGTTTGTAAATTCCGGGGTAGACAATCATTTCATCCTTTTACGAACAGAATTTTTCTGTGCCGGAAAGGGTTAACATGACAGTTGTAAGGGAAAATAATTTATTTTCTTTATTATACCTCCTTTCTTGTAACACAACTTTAATAATAAAATGCAATTGAGCATTATTTGCTCTCATTTCTATACTTCCTTTGCCCTCCTTTTTTTTTTTTTTAAATTCTTCAGTTTAAATTTCGATTTCTTTTCCTTTTCTTTGGAATTTTTTTTTAATCAAACACTTTATTGGACTTCACAAAACGAAAAAAAGAAAAACAAAAGGTGGAAAGCAGATGAAATGGAATGTTACAAATTTTTTTTTCGCTTTTTCATAAAAAGTCAATTTTTAGGATTCAGGTGAAGCCTGGTCCTGAAAAATGCGCATATTTTTAAATCTATACATTTTTAGAAAAAAATGGTGTGTGGTTCTTCAAAGCAAAACTTTTTTTATAAAATGAGACCTGCATTATGTTTCTAGGTTCAATTGTATTCATTTCATGAAGGAAAAACAGCATTTTTTGCGAAAAATCACGTTTTTTTCAAACTTAAACCTCAATGAGGCACGGGTTAATATTATCCAAATGAGCTGAAACTTAGCCAATCTCATTTTCTAGTCAATTGGCAACTTTTTGGGGGTCCCCCCGAAAAAATTCGAAAATTGATTTCTTGTGACCACCCTACTGTACCCCTTCTCCCAATGGCTTTAGGACGTTTTCTACCTTTATAGCCGGCCAAGGGAATATTAATACCAACAGCAGGATATCTTTCTGGAACTGACCTTGAAATATATACATCTTCTGTTGATGATAACCTGTATTCATGAAAATGTGAAATAATCACATAGCTGTAATGTTTTTAAATATTTCGCCATAATATAATAAAATCAATCGAAAACAAATGGCGTGATTTACTGTTAGCGCTTTTCAACTTAATGCTATTGGAGTGTTTTGCCATTTTTTATATTATTGCTATTTTTTTCATTTACTGTTGTGTTTATCCAAAAACCATGTAAATCGTTTTGGTAGTTTTATTCCTTAATAATACAACACGCTGATAATTTTGTTTTGTGCTATTAAAAAGACGACATTATTTATCAGCTGGACAGAGGTGTATTACTTACCTAACTCTTATAGAATTTTTTTTTTCGTAATTCTCTCTATTCTAAAAAAAAAAAAAAGTAACTCACGCTGTCACCGCCGCTGTAAATAAATTTTTTTGCAACCGGGTTTTTCCCCCTTTAATATTAAGAAAACTGCAGCATACAAAAATATGAAAAATGGGTAGTATTATAGAGAAATGTTCGATAAATAGGCTGATGCAAACAGTTTTTAAATAGAATAGTTATTTTAAGAGATGTTTAAAGTTGGTCAAAATCGTTCCATTAAAAAAAATTTATAGGAGCAAAAACTATACATAGGAGTTTAATCAGTTTTTCTAAGGATATAAATTAGAAGTTCCCGGTGTAAAGACTGCATTTCATTTTTCAATTTGACTCTTTTTTGAGGGTTTATTTCAATTTTAAATTCAAATTTTCAGTATTTCCAGAGATATTTTTTACATTTTTTTAGTAAAGGTTATTATTTTAAATTGTTGTCAGTTGTAAAAACAGCGCAAAGAATGCTATTTCCTTCAAAATAAAAATTTATTCACACGTGACTATTATAAACAGAAAAACAAACTTTCAAATTAGAATTAAATTATTATGTATTAAAAGCAGAAAATATCGAAAATTACGTCATAAAAGCTATATTTACACGTGAAATTTAAAAGGGAAAGAAAATTTCAAATAATAAATTTATTAATATAAATAAATAAAGTAAGACAGACTTGAATAAAGTTTAAAATAAAATTTATAAAAAGATTAAAATACTATACACATTAAAAATACATGTCAATAGATAGGTGGGGTCACCAGTCGATGGTAGTGAATCATAACAAAATCTAGAAAACAGTAACGCATGGTAACAGGTCTAGTGAGCACTAAATGCCACTGACACAACGAAAGTTCCTTGTAATGAAAATGGAGCGAGTTCAGCACTCATTGTCATGCCAGAAAATTAGCTACTCTGCACAATTTCCTTGTTGTAATGTAACATACTCAGCAGTTATTTTGCTTTAAATACCGGGTGTTCCAAAAATGACTGATGGATTTTAAAGTTCCATAACTTGCAAACGGTGGCAGATATTTAAAAAATTCTTGCAGGAGTGTTATGAAAGATGTCAGGAGTTTTTATGCTGCGATTCTCAGTTTTAGTTACAAATAGCATCGATAGATGGTGCTGCAAGCCATAACCGCTAAATCCAGGCTCGATTTTTCGGCCTTTCTCTTCTTCCATGCGAAAAAAGGAGATTAAAATGTATTGAATGATCCCGAAATACCTAAAATCGGGTTTGGACTGAGCGCCTATTGCTCTCAGCGTCATCTATTGTTTGAAATTCCAACTAAAATCAAGAATCATAGTACAAAAACTCCTGACATCATACATAACCTTCCTGCAAGAATATTGTAATTATATGTCACCGTTTGGAAGTTATTGAATTTTAAAATCCATCAGTCGTTTTTGGGACACCCGGTACTTGTAGAAATGCTTTGTGTGGAGAGACTTCACACCACTTGTCTAGATGAATCCGGTCGCGCAATGACATAACCGTCTGTTTAAAACCGCACCCATCTTGTACATAGCCCCATTTAATCAATACCTATTTAAATAAGTTAAAAACATATACAAGACTTTCTTTTGACATACATTTAGTAGCATAAATTTAAATACGATAAGTCAAAATTAACCGGTGTCGTTTATGCCATTCCCTGTAAAGATTGCAATAGCGTTTACATTGGGGCG
Organism: Maratus speciosus; assembly: GCA_963932465.1. Classification (NCBI taxonomy): domain Eukaryota; kingdom Metazoa; phylum Arthropoda; class Arachnida; order Araneae; family Salticidae; genus Maratus; species Maratus speciosus. Next base: position 457,391,264 of record OZ010786.1, on the reverse strand, counting down.
ATTCTCAAAAGGTGGGCACTGGACACACGTCATAACTTTAAACCTTTCAAACATAACTTTAATTATCATTGACTTTTTTTTTTTTTTTTTTTTTTTTTTACACTGAGTTTTTAATTCTATTCAGAGACAGAAAATGACATAATTTATTGTAAAAGCTTTGTATAAATATCTTAAAATTTTATTATTTTATGCTAAAGAGGCCAATTTCGGACATTCATAACGTTAACTGCTCCAATGTACCACCAACAAAAAGAGTTTTAACTTTTTTCCAGGTGGTTCTAATGGTAAACAACGAATGCATAAAGGAAACGGATGATTTTTTGATAATTTCGTTAAGAGATGGCAGGCTGATTTATTGCTTTTTTGAAGCTAGAAGGACTTTTCTATAAAGAAATTTTCTGTATTTTGTTATGTCCGAAAGTAACGTACGCGACAAAGCATTTGATTTTATTATTATTATTACTGAATAACAAAAAGTTAATTATACATATACAATTATAGGACACATTTACTACATTCTTAGTCTTAAGAATTTTTTAAACTTTGTTTTTTTCTGTTATGTACGTGCGAAAAAATGTCCAAAATTTGTAACGTACACAACTGCTAATTAAATGCTTTAATAATTAATTTTCCAGAATAGTTGTTGTCTTTTAATGTTTGTGTATAATTTTGTAGACATACTATTAAAAATATTTATATATTATATTTATAGACAAAATACTATACTATTAAAAAAAATTGCCCTTGAATTTGAAAAATTTAAAAATTACATTAGTTAACGTTTAATGATCCCACCTTTCGAGAATCTCCCATTGGTGAAACGGGTAGATCGATGGGAATTCGCCTGAAGGAACATATTGTTGCTTTCAAAAGAGGAAATCTAAATTCAAAAATACTGCATTCTCTTGAAACGGACCACATCCCGCCATCTGCGAGCGCTTGTATTTTGAAATCAGGTTTTAACACTTATCACTGTAGTTTCTTCCTAAAAGGCTGGTTTACTCAATTACAATCGCTGACATTGAATGAAACTTGTACCATTCCTGGTGAATATTGTTTGTTTCTGAAAAAATAACTTTAACTTTATCTGTACTTGATTTGAACTGTTGTTTGTTTTATAATCGTTAAATTGTACTGATGAGGCCTTGCTGTTGCTTGACGAACGTCTACTAAATGTATTTTTAAAGTTTTTAGTATTTCACACTTATTATAAATTTTATTATAAACTGTATTCAAGTCTGTCTCACTTTATTTATTTTATTTAGTCTTTTAAAAGAGAAGATTGTTAGCCATTTAAACTTAGCATTATGTTGCAAATTTTACTTGTGTAAATTAATTACTTTTTAGACATTTGAAGGACAATTGCTATTGTTTAAAACACTTACATTTAGTCAAAATTTGCACTAGGATTTTTGAATAAAACTTCAATTCTATAAGTTACGTGAAAAAAATTATTGCATTTATTTATTTTCGAATAAATTTGTAAATTCTGCTGCGCTTTTAACATTACAGCAACAAAAGTACTTGTCTCGAAACGGTTAAATATCTCTAAAAAATTATGAACATAATGATCACACTATCAGCCTGTGGACAAACAGGTGTAAGGATTATAAAGTAAAATTAAACAGAATAACATGACATATTAATTCAGCAGTATCAATCAATTCGATTTTGTATGACACCAACAAAAAATTAGTTCAAAGTCTTGACCATAGAGGGCACTACAGCAGATAATTCCATGGAATAATTCTATATTGCTCACACAACACGAGATTTGGAAACAAAAAAAATGTGTACATACAGTATTCTCTAATGTTTTTGCATCCAAATCTTGCGTTGCGTGAGCAATGTGGAATTATTCCATGGAATTATCTGCTGTAGCGCCCTCTGTAGTCGAGATTTTAAACTAATTTTACTGTTGGTGTCATACAAAATCCCGTACCACGCTGAATATTTATCTGCAAACCGCACGTCTCTTCGACCTATAGATCCTTTTTTATCGCGTTTTACTTTCGCACTGAACTTTTAAAACACCCGGTATGTTTCTCGGAGAATGCCTCAATTGATTTTCAAATTATCTATTCACACCGGCTTCTCAACCTGCCATGATAGTCAAACTTCAAGGGCTTTTTTAATAAGTAAGAAAAAATATTTTAAACTATTTTTAAAAACATCTTAGAAAACTTTTACAGGGTGCGTACTTCAATCACAATTTTCGAATGAAATTTTAACATGATTATTCCAAGGCTCGAAATGGAAAAATCCACGAACCGGAAAGATATTTCAAAATTATTGTCGACTATTTTTTTTATTTTATTTTATTTTATTTTTTTTTTTTTTTTTGTGGAAAGTACAGTAAAGTTCTGATTATCCGAGTCCCGCTTAACCGAGTTTTCGCTTTAACCGAGTTATTTTCTTCTGATGGACTGATAGCTTCCATTATGATGAAACAGCCATTATAAATGAAATGTTAGGTGAAGATGAAAGAGCAATCGTAAAAAGTTAGAACGGTGATATTCTGGTCAGAATAGAAAAAAAAAATGGCCATAATTTTTTTTTAAATTATGGCCATTTTTTTTCTCATTCTGACCAGAAAATCAGAGTTCTAACTTTTTAGACTGTTCTTTCATCTTCACCTAACATTTCATTTATAATGATTGTTTCATCATAATGGAAGCCATCAGTCCATCAGAAGAAAATGATCCATTCCAAAGGTACAAGTTCGATTGAAAAAAACAATTTTATTCCCAGTATTTCGTAAAAGTAACGGAAATGTACATCAAAGAGATGTTACTAGTACCATAAAAAGGATTGAATTAAGTTAAAATTTATGCTTCATCTCCTTAGTTGGTGACGATTTGTGTAAATTCGGTTTATACGAGTTTTTTCCTTATCCGAGGTGAGCTTGGTCCCTATTAACTCGGATAATCGGGACTTTACTGTATAGCAAATTTAAATTTAATCGTAGAAAAACCAATTTTAAAAAATGCATTCAAGATTTTAAATAATTAGAAAAAAACGTTACAGAGAGCATAGAAGCTATATCTATGAAACTGTATTAATATTTTTTAATAATTCCACGAACCGGAATAATATTTTCCATACTTTCACGAACCGGAACAATATTTGTCTCAGTTTCACGAACCAGAACATTGTTCCGGTACATTTCGAGCCCTGATTTAATAGCGGAAAGATTTTTAAACAGAATATAAAATCTTAGACAAGGATTTCTAATCTAAAATAGCGGTGCCATTCTCCTTGAAAATTCTAAGGAATATACGCACCTTGACTGCTATAAATGTATTTTCTATGTCCTTCCTACAGCGTTATCGTGGAAAATCTCTTCCCTTTGGAGATGACAGTTTTGAACCTTCAAATATTGGCTGGTTGAGCATCGAGCAAACTTTGGCAGATTACGCTTTCTTTCTCGAAGATTTCAGGAAAAAATTCAACGCACAAAACTGCCCAGTGATAGGATTCGGAGTAAGGCAAGTATTAATTCATTTTTATAACTAACTTTAAACGAGCTGAAATGCTGTGAAGAATAACATTTATGCATGCATGTATGTACGAGTATATCTGTTTATGCTTGTGTGCTTATGTACACGTTATGTTTGTAGGGTGTGTGCGTCTCTGTGTGTAAGTTCGTGTGAGGACGTGAGTTTCAAAACTCGCCTTATCCAATAAATGAATAAATAAATAAAATTCATGTATTTTCTATTCATTTATTCTTTTATAAACCTGTATCGAAAAAACACTAGAAGCTGCAACAAAACTAGTTTTTAGTAAGCCTGTATCGAAAAAACACTAGAAGCTGCAACAAAATTTGTTTTTTCGTATATTTCTGCCATTGTAAAATATTGTTTTACTTTCAAAATTCGCGTTATATGCTAGGGATTCGTCTACCAAATCTTTTTTCTCCTGAATATCGGAGAGCTAAGGCATTCCAACATCTGTTCACGAATTGTCATGAACATTTGCGTACTTTAGCCTTTTCTTTTTGTATATATCTTAGTCCAAGAGCCGACAGCACAAAAACCTATGTTATCAAGTACAAGAAAAAACCTTTATTTTATGGGAGAATAGAAGTAGGGGAATCTAATGATTCATGTCTGCCGGAAGTGAAGTGGTGCACAAGTCAAAAATTCATATTACCAGTGGTTGACTCGTAGGCTTATCGTTGTGTTTGTTATACAACTAGCCTCCATGTTTTCATACCTCTGTTTGTAAGACAAACACAATGATAAACCTACGAGTCAGTCACAGGTGGTATTAATTTTTGGCTTATGCACCACTTCACTTCCGGCAGGCATGGATCATTAGATTCCCCTACTTCTACTTTCCCATAAAATAAAGGTTTTTTTCTTGTGCTTGATAACATAGGTTTTTATGCTGTCGGCTCTTGGACTATCTGGGAATGCATTTAGTGTCCCTAGCACCTTCCAATGTCCAAAGCACCACCTGCTTCCTAAGAGCCGATTGACGACAGCAGCGCTGCAACGAGAATGCATGAGAGACACGGAGCGCATGCATTCGAGGAAGAGAGTTTCCGGTTGCGAATTGAATAGTTTTGAGACCTCAGAGGAAAGATAGGAGTAGAGACCAAGCCCCATTGTTCTTTCAGCCAGATTTTGAATCCAACATCTTTTCGCTCTTTCATCGACAAAAGAATGTCTTTTTTGGCAACTTTCGGATTTCATTCACGGTCAACTCAAGGTTCCGGAGAGAGATTCGGAGAAGCTTTTGCAGGGAGTAAAACCGGTTTGGTGCACACCTCTGCCCTCCATCACGTGACGGAGGGCAGAGATGTAGGCTTCAAGAAAAGGTTACCAAATTGGGGTCTACTTATATGAGAAGTTTGTGATTGCGACGTGTCTGTTTAAGGCGACAGTGGATGTTCAAAAACATTTTCTACAGTTTTTGCTCAATTGTTTTGAAATTTAATACACGCATAATTTGTGCAATAATTAAGAAAATTTCTTAATTTCATTAAAAAAAATTAATATGCAAATGAGTAATTAATTAATAATATGGTAATTAGTGATACAAATTAAAAATGCTCCATGCGCATTAAATTTTGTTTCAGAAACTTGTAATTTTTTTTTAGGATAGCTTTTTGATATTATATCAAAAGTTGCTATACATTTTAAAATTATACTAAATTCCTTGGCAGAAAAAAAATTAAAAACCTATAATATTGATCATTTTGGATAAAATTCAATAATAAAATATTACTTTTTGACCTTTATATGAAATAATGTACACATTTTAATAGCAAGTTTTGTAATAAAGTATATCAACAACAATATTACCAAGTATTATGAAAATTGGTATAAAATTAAGACGCATGGAGCATTTTGAACTTACTCAGTCGGCGAAAATTGTCATTTTGAGAAAACTGGATTTAAAGTTTTAATTTAAGTGTGGATTAACGATTGTTTACGTTAGAAAAACAGCTGTATCTCTGCAAAAAATTATCGGATTTGAATAATTTTTATTATATTTGAAAGTAGAAGATTGCCAGAACATTTTTTTCCAAAAAACAAAAAAATGATTTTTTAAATGTTTTTTGCGATTTTGAACGTCCACGGTCGCCTTAAGACGGCTTGATTTCTGTAAATAATATTTCTGTAAATAGACTTCTTTGTAAATAACTGAAATTTCAATATAACCATTTCAATTAGAAAGTGTCGCTTATTTTTGTTTGTATTGAAAGGAGTCAGTTTCTATAGATTTTTCACATAAAATATACCGGACATGATATAAATATGAAAATTATATTTTTCTAATCTACAAAGATCAGGTTATTAAAGAAAAATCCCTTTTCATTCAAATTTTATTAGATTCATATTAAAAATAATTATTATGTATCGGTCGTTTTACGCATATTGTAGGAAACAATCCCAGTAGCACACCCGCTTAGACAGATCCAATCTAAATGTCGCAATTTAGGCAGTTTTCAACAAAGCAAGCCGGGAGAAATTTATTGGAGGAAATAAACATCGTCCACTTTAGGGCAATAAAGTTGCCCTAAATGTGATGGGCAGCCAAAGGTATTTTATTTTTATATACATAATTTGTGTCTTTATATATGCTTAATAATAATAATATTAGGGGTGGACTACCGTGATGCATTTTACCCTTGTACCTAATGCAGTATAGGATCCGTTATCCAGATTGCTTGGGACCCGAGATATTCTGGATAAGGGGCTTTTCCGTAATTCGGAACACTTTACTATGAAAGTTAAGAATAGTACAAAATAACAACATAATGTATAAAATATGAATAATATATAAAAATACATAATTATAAATTTGTTAATTTAATAACTTATTTACATATAATAAAAAAAACCTTTAAATTACAATTCAAATTAAAAAATATATATATTAGCATATAAGACAGGTAAGTACGCGATCGTAGTTACGGAACAGGCGAAAATGCGTTCGTGCTGGATGCTGATTGGCCAATTTGATTTTAGCGTCAGTGCAACGATTCTTTGGGGCCATCTGCTTATGGTCAGTCTCACTTGTCAGCAATGTAGCAAAAGGAAGAGGTCGTGTGTTTGGTGCTTCGGCCTCAGACCCTTTTTTGAGAAGTTAGATATAACGTCCTGACAATTGAGCTGCTGATGTCCTGACTTCAAATTTTCACTTATAAATGCAATTACAATCAAGTTAATAATGTTTAAAAGTTAAAAAGGATTTTTCTAGAATTGGATGTCCTAGCGGGTGTCTCTGCAGGTTTTCATCGTTCTTTAAAGCAGCATTTTCCCATCGAGACTTTCCGTTGAAATAACTTGAGCACCTTGAGCTCCGCCGATGTTCATCTCGTGCTTAATCATCGTTTTATCGTCGAGAATTTTCATCTAAATTGTTGATTTTTGAAACATCGTTTTGGAAGTGCCGGGGATGTGCCTTTCCTAACTTTCCTGCTGATTTTCATAAGTCTTCCATCGACTATAAAAAGCATTTCCAATAATTATGGAATAACAACGAGCAGTTGTACGTCGTGGTATCCGCGGTTTGCATCTTCTACTTTCATCTACGATAATCTTTTGATAGTGCAGCTAGAATAGTACTACCAACATGAGTTTTAATACCAGTAATTCTTCACTTTAATTTCCAGTGGTGAATCCCTTCATTGATCCAGCACGACTATAAAGGACAGCCCTTCAACCATAAATTAATAACTTTTCCCGAAAATATAAAAATCTAAAAGCTAATGTGAATGTTTCTCTGAGAGAATTGTTTGATGACTAAAATAAAGTACAGCTTACCAGTTCATAAGATCCATGCAATAACATACGTGAATTCTATTTTATATTACTAATTTCATTGATTAATCATCTGAATAGCTGAAAATATCATTTTATATGTATAGTTACTTGGCCAAGTTTTGTATATCTGTTTGCTGTATCACATGCGTAAAATACATCTTTAGTTTTTATGTTTTTGAAATGAAATAAATTTTTTTGGGGTTATCATTTTGCATTCTGGTTTTCGGAGCCTTCTGGATACGGGGTTTCCGGATAACGGGTCCCATACTGTATAATGAATTATTCAATCTAATTCTTGAGGAACTTTAAAATTGTAATTTTAATGACAATATATGATTTAGGAAAAGAAAATTAAACACTTTAAAAAGAGACTGAAAAATCAGCAAAAAAAAAAAAAAAAAAAAAAAAAAGAAAAAAAAAAAATGCTGAACTCAATGTTAGGGAAGTGTGTGTATCATCTTTTTATTTTATTATCTCTCTTACCTGTAAATATATTATATATTTTTGTAAATAAGTAATTGGTTTTAATTAAATTTCTTTTCGTAATTATTGTAACAAAAGGGTATGTGTGTAATCACTTTAGGTCAAATTAAGTTATTATCTTATCAGGTACATATGATTTACTTTTCCGCCAATTTAATTATTTAATTATAGATAACTCATTAAATTTTCTATGTTATTTTAATTATAACTAATTGTGGCGAAAGGACCACTTAATTTTTAACGTGAGCGTTGATATTATTAGATTTGAAGCTCACGTTACCCTATTACAAGAACGATCATTTTAATTGCGATCACGATTATTGATTTTTTTAAAGTAAAATTATTGTACCAACATGACTTGATGGTGACGTGTTTTAAATGTTGGACAGAATATGTAATAAACCCAGCTATGAAAATAAGGTGCTCATTTCTGCCCAGTACTAGATAAGGTGATTGTCGAAACTTACGTTATTATGCAATGCAGGTAAATTACATGAGAAAATAAATATATGTACGGCTGTGTGCAGGGCCGAGACTAAGGGGGGGGGGGGGAGAGGGGGCATGTGCCCCCGGGAGCCAGAACGAAGGGGCGCCAAATGAAGGATTGTACCTTTGGAATGGATCATTTTCTTCTGATGGACTGATGGCTTCTATTATTATGAAACAGCCATTATAAATGAAGTGTTAGGTGAAGGTGAAAGAGCAGACGTAAAAAGTTAGAACTCTGATTTTCTGGTCAAAATAGGAAGAAAAAAAATGGCCATATATTTTTTTTTCATTTCATCAGAAGAAAATAACTCGGTGAAAGCGGAAACTCGGTTAAGCAGGACCCGGATAATCGGGACTCTAACTGCATATTTCATTTTAAAAATGATCTTTAGAATATTTTTGTTGGTGTTCAGAGGGGAGTCATGACCCCCGTGACCTCCCCCTTGGATCCGACATTGTAGATTACGTAGTTCAGTATTACATATTTTTAATTTAAAAATAAGTCGGCTACTAGAAAATTAGTAAAATTATCTTTGTAAATATACTTTGCGGAAGAGGGGGGGGGGGGCGCCAAAATCCATGCTGACCCCGGGTGCAAAAAAGGCTACTTTCGGCCCTGACTGTGTGTGTTTTGTGCATGGAGAAGGTAGACAAAGGTCGACCACGCCTTTACAAGTATGGGAATTCTGCGCTGAAGGCTGAGGAAAACTTTTTTAAGAAAGTTAACCGAGAAAGAGAATTAAATTTTATTATTATATTTATGCAATTGAAAATCATTAAATGTTATTTAAAAGTATACTTTTTTGTTTAGCAACAGTCAGCAAAAACATTATTATTTCTATATTAAATTAATTATCTTTCCCAGTTAATAAATATGCTTTATTTATTTTTTCACAGTTATGGAGCTATGTTAGCCGCTTTCATGCGTTTTAAATATCCAAATGTAATCCAAGGTGCCCTTGCATCCAGCGGACCCATTTTTCAGCTAGAAGGAAAAACGAAAAGTGATTTATATTTTCAAGCAGCCACAGAGGTAAGATGAGAAATATTTCTTAAACGGAAGTTTTATAAATTTTTAGGAAAAAATAATTTTAATAACTTCCGCGTTTCTGAAGCGAAAAAAGATCGAACTGGAAATTTAAGGGTGTATTCCAATCCAAACTGCTTATTTTCTGATTTATTTTTAAATTAATTTTTGCTCTCAAACGCATCAAACTGACAAATTCTCTTATTTAGAAACTGCATAATGTGCCGTGCTTCGCGATTTTTTGATAAATGCAGAAAATATGTCAAAAAATGCTGTCAAAGTTGACGTTTTGAACCGAATTTTCCGAAGCGGGAGATCTGGGAATGAAAGAAATGGGCATACTGACATACTGAGAAAATAATTGTTTAAAAATCAAATTTTAATTAATTGAGCGAAAAATGAAATCACACGCCTCTTATACATCTCTTCAAAAATCACCTCAGCAAGTTTCATGTTTTTACTTTTAAAAATAAGTCTGAAAATGTCTCAGAAAATTTCGAGCTGTTGAGAGTGAAAAAATATTTTTTCGAATGCACCCTTAATAACACAGTTCTTAAAATTGCTTATAACTCCAATTAATCTAAGTGTTTAGGACTTAGCTGTTGTCTAATTCAGAGTTTCGGAGTCTCGATTTTTGATTGGATATTCATAGTGATTCAAAATTTAATTTAAGCCATACATCTAATTTATATAGTCTTCGAGAGAAATACAGTCTATGGGCGAAAATTATTTGAAATGCGCTTTAATTATGTTACAGTATTTAAAACGGAACAAAATTGATTTATGTTGTTGAAATTAAATATTGCAGATTCTCTATTCCAAAACAATATGCTTAAAATAATAATAGATCAGTTTCAACCACGTGATCACCAGCCCATCAAGTTTCATCGAACCAATCATAATCAACTATTTGTAGCCTGTATTATGAGCTAACCAATCACAATCGGCCAAATTTGGGGGATCAAACAAAAAACATGGCTGGTTGCTAAGGTTGTTACCAGGGTGTGACGTCAGTTGAAACTGACCTATAATAACAAAAAAAAGGCAAATGTATTTGGATAATTACACTGTAAGAGCGGCAATTGAAGCCGATTAAAGATGTGAAACATTTTGAAACAAAACGAAATTTATCCATATTATTAAAATTCTCTAAAGGCAAGTTCTCATTATAACTGTCTATCAGGAAAATAGAATGAACGATTTCGAATATATAATGGTTTACCGATGGTAACCACTTCAATAAAGTAGATTTTGGTGCAATTTCGTCTCATCAATATCTATATATGATGACAACGGTTCCCAAACTATTGGTCCGGACTCACTGGGGGATCAGATCTTCAGATATATCATAGCTGCCAACTTGTACGGATTTCTGCTACCACTAAAATGTTATACAAAGTTTTGCCTAATTCAATCGCCGAATTGCCGTGAATTTTGATAATTAAATAAGGCAGAAATTTCTTTTAAATTTTAGTGGTAGCAAAAATCCGTACAATTTGGCAGCTATGGATATATGTAATTGACTTTATTTTCTGCAATAATATATAAAAAAACAATATGTTACAACTATGAAGTAAATATCGTGACAAGATATTATACTGTTATTTCAGAGTTAATAATTTGCCGTGAAATAATTTACATATCAAGTTCAGGATCTACAAAATAAAATTCTTTCTAGAAGATACAGGAAATTAGTCTGAAGAAAACACTATAGCCTTACAAAAAAAAAAAAAAAAAAAAAAAAAAAATCTTTAATTGAAACAGACACTCTTGAAGCAGAATATAAGGATGTGGGTGGTGCCTTAACCCGTTCAGGACCGGCATCTTTTACACGAATTTTATTCGTTTGGCACCACTTTTTGTTCATTATTTGACGTAACTTTATAAATCATGAAAATGTCGTAATTAAATAAAATCAATTTTACTTTTCTTTTTTACTGGTATCAAACTCAAGCGTTTTAAGCACTTTTTGAGCACCCATGGTCCCGAACGGATTAATCCTCGTATAAAGTCAAAAAGCCTATACATCTTTGCAGGCAGGCCGTCAGAGAAGGAATGATACAAAAATCATAGCCGCAAATTCTTCTTTTAGTTTCTTGGCATACTAAATTTGGTGAAAGAGCATGAATCATGAGATATCCGTTAACCCTTTCCGGTGCGGAGTAATTCTATCTGTAAAATGATAAAATGATGGATCGACACCAGAATTTACAAAAGCATTTATTAGAAAATAGCTTGCTTATTTTCACATGCATTAGAAAAGAATAATTTTATATAAATATTGTTTGTGCCAATAAACTTAAATGTAGGTGTCCTTTTTTTGAGGACACCGCCCGCGAAAGGGTTAATAAGAACATATAGAATTTTTTTAATTTAAAGAAAACCATCATTTAGAATGACTAAACGTGGAACAAATAATACGTTGCTCAAAAATTTCAATAACCCCATGGCAAGGAATATATAGACCAAAAAATGCGAAGAGACTACCACTTCGCTCGTTACGATTCCGAGAGAAATAACTGAATAAAGAAAGACGTATAAAAAATGTTAAAAGGAGCAAAGTTAGCTCGGCAGCTGGGATATTTCTTTTTTTTTCTGATTTCACCGGTTTGAATTCATGTGCTGTCTATTTCATTTAATCGCAGAAATGTTTGATATCTTTCACTCCTTTATAATAGAAACAAGTTGGAAATTGCTTGTCAAACGTGGCAAATGAGGTGCGTTCGTACTATAACTAGTTTTATAAATATTTTTTGCACCGCATAGTGTACTGAATGTATATTTTAGTGCACTTCATAACTGCATATCAATTTCATTCTATTCGAAGGGCTGTAACATCATTAAAATGCACTTGCAATAATTTTTTCCCATTGGCCGTCATGTAACGGAAAACTTTTGACTGTCCCTGTAATTAAACTATACATCCGATTTTCATAAAATTGGAAATGACACGACAAAATTTTGCAACAATTATATATTTAAAATTTCAGACCATTCGGAAGGCTGTAACAGCATTACAATGCACTTGAAATAATTTTTTCCCATTGGCCGTAATGTAACGGAAAACTTTTGGCTATCCCTGTAATTAAACTATACATCCGATTTTCATAAAATTTCAAATGACTCGACAAAATATTGCAACAGTTATATAATTAAAATTTCAGACCATTCGGTTGGGTAGTTTTTGCTCTGTTATATGCGGACGGACAGACAGACAGACGTACCGAACGGCGACTATAGGTGCTATACGTATTTTCATAATTACGAACGCACCTAAAAATGGGGTTTAAATAAAATTTGTTGCAATTCTAATCAATGAATGATATGAAAGGATATTTTTAATTAAGTAAAACGGCCAATTTAAACCTATGTCACGGTTCGTAAGAATCCCGTTATTTTCCAGGTAAAATAGCAGTATTTTTTTATTATAAAAAAAAAACTAAATCTAGTTCAAATACGCGAAATTCTGCCTTATTTAAGGGGTGATTTTCTACAAGAAAATACTGATATCGAACAATTTCCTGGTCTGGAAATGCCAGGATCCGTACGAACCCTGTATATGTGATTTTCACAGATATAGACATAGAACTTTGTGAATAACTAGAGAGTATTTGAGGACAAGAATAAAAAGTTTCGATCCTTGTCGTTTGTGTAAAACGAGTGTCAAAAAACGCATTGACTTTAAACTGTATCTTTAACACATCAATTAGCGAGTTCTTTTACGTAGTAGGGGAGACCGGTGCTAGTTGGCTACAGGGGTAAGTAGGCGCAGTCCCCATAAATCGCCTGTTTGTGGATAGATTGTGCAACCAGTCACAGAGTACACTTCTTCTTGCGTTTTACAATCCTCATTGTAGTTTTGCAGCGTTACCTACGTGCAGTGTACATTTATTACGATTTTTCTGTTTTTTGCGCTCATAAGTAATTTTTTGTTGCTTCATTCTTTTTCTAATTTCTAATACTTATCTTAATAATTGCAATTTTTCTTAGTGTATGATTAACTGTACCTACCCCATATGTGATTTACTTGGATTATTTATGCTTAGAGGATTACGTGTCCCTTTTGTGAAGGAATTTATTATGGGGCTAGTAGGCGCATTGAACACGGGGCAAGTTGTCTCGGTGTCTGGTGTATGAAAAACAGCAAACACCGAAAAAAGTGGTTGCAATGCAAGATTTTGGTACACGAGGCTTGCCCAAACGGAGACACTCGATTTTTTATTTGTGACAACTGTAACTCTGATGATGTTATCGAGTAGGATAGAAGTTACTCAATGTTAATGTTTTATTCATTATTTTTTATCTGTATAATTTAGAATTTACATTGTACGACGATAACGCCTTTGATTAAACCTACTGGTAATAAGGAAATTGATTTCTCTTAACTGCGTGTCTTATTTAAATTTTTATAAAGCGTGTGCCAACTTACTCCATAGGTATAGGCAACTTGCCCCGTGACGGCTAAGTTGGCGCACAATTTTCCTTTTACTTTAGGCTTCCGCTAAACATAAACTACAAAAGTTACAAACTCAAAACTCCGGGTATTTATAGCCCAATGCCTGTTCTTTAACGGCGGTTTTAATGGCGGACAGGGTTTTTAAAAAACCCTGTCCGCCATTGATGCTGTTTGACGTGATTTTTCGAGCTCATTTTCAAAGTTCTTTTAAGTTGGTAAATATTTATTTAAATTAGCTTATTTTTGCATTCATGGTTAACTTATTCATTTCAGTACATATTATGTATTTATTTTGAGATTATTTTGATATTTAGGCATATTTTGAACTTATTTTGTTTTTCTGTTGCCGAAGCACATGTAAAAGCATTGCGCTTTTGACATTTCAATCTTTTTACTAATATTTTACTACTTTTACTTTATTATATCAGTTTAATAAGTTTTCATAAGTACTCACTTAGTATTTCTCTTTCTCTGGATATGTATATTATTGTTCTGCATATATTAATTACTTGTTAATAGTTCTTTTAAGTTTTCGGTGGGCATTTCTTTTTTCTGTAATTACTTCGCCATTTTGAGCTCAGTGTCGTGTTGAGTTGTTTTCCTGCTTATTAAGTTAGGCTTACTTGTTTTTCTTTGTGTTGAGCTGTCTTTAGGTTTTAGTTTAGTTTGGAGTTTTGTAAGATGGAGTTGTCCTGAGTTTCTTTTTTTTTTTCAGTGCTATTACGTCATAGTTTTAGTTGGGCTCTCTTTTGTTTTCTTGTTGTGTACTAACCTGGCTTAGTCTGGGTCACGTGTCGTGGGAGAGTCGTTCTGAGTTTCTTTTTTTTTTCAGTGCTATTGCGTCATAGTTTTAGATGGGCTCTCTTTTGTTTTCTTGTGTTCTAGCCTGAGTTAGTCTGGGTCACGTGTCGTGGAAGTGCTTTAGTTTGTTTGTTTATGAGTTGACTTGGTATTGTTTTTGATTCAGGAGTTTGTCAGCTGTCTATGACGTATTTCTTTACTGACCCGTTTATCCGGCGTTGGTATTGATCCATTTAAGCGGCGGTTGCCTAGTTACTTTTTTACTCTCTTTCTCTAGTTGCTTTCTGCTGTGTTTTTTTTTATTTATCAGTTTTTGTTGCTATTTGGGTTAGAGACTAGCTCTACATATATAGTGAAAGTTAGTGCTGTTTGTAATCGGCTTCACATTCATCCACGGTGGGTTTTTTCTTTGTGTGATTTTTTGATAGACGGTCTCTGGCTCGGGTTTATCTGATTAATTTTTAGTTATTTTTGTAAAATTTTGGTGGTCTTTTGGGGTCTATTCTGGCGGTTAAGTTGATTTTGATCATGGCGAAAGTGGATAAGTTTCTGGAGGGTTTAGCGGATGATGAGTTCCCGGAAGCTGTGCAAAAGGTTAACTCATATGTGTATGAATTATTGGAGGGTCAACAGGCCAAGAGTAGCGGTGGTAAGGTAACCCGTGAAATTTTAAATACTATAAAGAAATGCTTGGATTATGTTAATCTAAGACTGGTAAAGGCACACACGGATTATGTTTCTAGTGAGACGAAATTACGGACGATGATTACGGATAGCAAGGCTTACGAGGCGTTGTTGATGAGAAGATCAGGTACTTTGGACTCGACTCCGGTTTAGAAACTGGCGGATCGTGCTGTTAAATCTAAGCCGTCAAGAGTGGATACAGGATTCTCGGTTTTGATAACACCCAGTGAAGGCACGGTGGATGATATCAGGGGAGAGCTGAGAAGGTTTTCCAAGCGGGATATGGAGTTTCCAAAGCTCTCGGATGTGGTAACAACAAAGAGTGGCCAGTTGGTGCTAAAGGTGAAATCTAAACAAGAGTCAGACAAGTTGATTAAGAAAATTGAGCCACTGGGAAATAAAGTGAAAATATCAGCGCCACAGAGACGAAGATCAAGATTGCTATTATTGAGTCTGGATCAGGAAATTGACGAGAGTATCGTTCTTGATTCTGTTAAGGAGGCATTGGTTTGTGAGGGGTTGGATCAGGAGAGAGACATTGATGTGGTAAGAAAGATTTGTACTAGAATGGGTAAAGTGAACTGGGTACTGGATGTCGATAATGATGTGTTTAGATGTCTGATTGGAAGAAGACGTATTTGCATAGATTTTAATCGTTATAGAATCGTGGAATTTTTACAGATAATAAGATGTTTTAAATGTCAAGGATATGGTCATTTGGCATCCAAATGTCAGGGCGATCAGAAATGCTCGAAGTGTGCGGGTGACCATCGATTGAGTGATTGCACAGTTGAAACAGAGTCTTGTGTAAATTGTCAAAAAGAAGAGGATGTGGACACGGACACTGGACATCGTGCGGACAGTTCTGACTGTCCGACTTTTAAAGCCTACCGTGATGGTTTGATGGCGAGGAGATTATAACATAGGTCATGTCAAATGATTCACTATCTAGTGGTGTTGGAATCGTTCAGATTAATCTTAACCATTGTACCGATGCTTGTGAGGCTTTGTTTGACTATGCGGAGAGGGAGGGCGTTTTGTTTTTTCTTTGTCAGGATCCACATGCTTACGGTGGTAAAGTTTCTGGGATTTCACCAGATTGGTTGATATTTTCTTCTTTAAATAACACCTCCTCCATTCTGTGTACTAATAAAACCATGAATTGCACTATAAGCTTAATCACACCAAACAGTGTTTTTATTACGGTGACTTTTGAACAGACTTCACTGACTCTTGGCTCAGTCTACTCGGCCCCTTCGAGTAATATTGATTCTGACATGTCGTGTTGGATCAATTATTTTGAAGATTGCTCGTCACTTATTGTTGGTGGTGATTTCAATGTTTCTCTGATGACATTTGGTTATACCAGAGAAGACGATAGATCGGAAACATTTCAGGATTACTTGATGATGGGTAATCTCACGATTCTGAATGATCCTAATGCTCCTCACACTTTTGTTCGTGGTGAATGTAAAGGCCGCCCGGATCTCACCTTGGCTGGTACTGACGTGGTGCAATACCTGAATTCTTGGCAAGTTGACGATAAAAATTTTTCTTTCTCGGACCATAGGTACATAAAGTTTGATATGAAATTGGTACCGTTAAATGTTACAAATAATATGTTAAATGTATAAAACTAAAAATAAGTCTATGAGGAAGTCCAACAAGTATTTTGGAAGAATGAACGACAGATTGCAGAGCACTCTTGAAAGAGTACAGGGTGTAGATGGATTGGAAGATTGGTTGGCCAACTTCGATGACTTTTTGCATTACGTTTTAGATAACTGTTTTAGAAAGGGTTCACTTAATCATAAGCCAACGGCTACATGGTACACAGATGCTCTTCGCATAGAGAGAAATAAAGTTAAAGCATTGTATAAAAGGTATCATAAAAATTTGTCTAATATAGCATATAGGGATAGTTATATCTCCGCTCGTCGATCATATAAACGTCATCTTCGTCAGGCAAAACGCGCTGGGTGGATCAGCTTTTGTCAACGTGCGGACAACGCTTACGGTAATCTGTACAAATATCTCTCAGGCAAGAAGACTTCACGGTCAGACATGGTTTTCATGACTCTAGAGAATTCTTCGGTATTTGCGAGTTACGATGAAGTGGCTTCCCAACTTATGAACGAGCACTTTGGCATCACGAATACTCTAGCACAGATTCATAATTTTGTTAGTGATAAGGATTTTCTGGATCACCCTGATTATAAGCCTTTTACCCGACGTGAATTACGCTTTGCTCTACAGTGCCAGAACAACAATAAAGCTCCGGGAGCTGATGACGTTGATGCTCTGGTAGTAAAAAATATGTGCACAAAATATAGATTTATTATGTTAATGTTATTTAATACTTGTCTGAGGTTTGGCCATTTACCGGCGAATTGGAAGAAAGGCGTTATTATTTTTTTCAGGAAGAGAAACCGTCCACCGAATCTTCCGAAGTCATATAGGCCTATTACTCTTCTGCCCATTTTGGGTAAAGTTTTCGAGCGTCTTTTGAAGGTGCGAGTTCTAACTATGTTAGAATCTCTGAATTTTCTTGATAACAATCAACATGGCTTTCGTGAGACTAGGTCAACGCTCACAGCTTTAAGTTCTCTCAAGACTTTGGTTGCAGAAAAGCTTACGAAATTCAAGTACTGTTCTGCCATTTCATTTGATATTGCGGGGGCCTTCGATGTCCTGGACTGGTTGGTTGCTTCTCGGATTATTGATGACCTACCCATTTACAGCTATCTAAAGTATACTTTTAAGAGTTACATTTCTAATCGACAAATCGGTTTTCGTTTTCTGAGAGGCATCCGATGGTTCAGGATATTTGTGGGCTGCCCGCAAGGATCATGCCTCGGCCCTTTGATTTGGACGATAGTGGCTGACGAGATTTTGAAGAACGCACGTAAGGTGCATATGGATTTGATTTCATATGCAGATGACTCTGTTGTTGTTGATGGTGCAGATACAAGACAGTCGCTTGAAGACAAAATGAATAATCATGTGGAAAATTTTAATAATGTTTGTAATAATTTGAATCTCACCATTAATCCATCAAAGACTGTTGCTATGATGTTTGGCACAAAAACGTTGAAGAAAAGAAGACCAATCTTTAAAATTTTACATAACAGCATTCCTGTAAAAGATGCAATGTTATACTTAGGTTTTACTTTGGATAACCTGTTTAACTGGCTCCCTCATTTGGAAGCTGTCATATCTAAAGTAACAGATTTTTCCTGTAACATCAAGAAGTCGAGGATTCGTGACCGGGGTACTCCTCTTCAATATCTTAAATTGTGGTATCAAACAGTTCTTCTGAAACAAATAAGTTATGGCCATGAGATTTGGCTGGGGGACTTGAAGTATCACGGTATTAAGCGTTTATCCTCTTGTCAGCGAGTGGCTTTGTTTTCATTTATTCATGGCTATCGTACAACTTCTACAGATGCGCTTTGTGTATTAGCTGGTGTTCCTCCAATTTTTCTTCAGCTTTCGATCTCAGCCTTAAAATACAATGTGCCCTCATAGCATGCATGGTCACAGTGACGTCATTGTGACGTCACTGTAAGTCACTGTGGTCACGTCACATCTGTGACCAAAATGCCACCACTCAGTGATGTCACATTGTGACTGAGATGTGAACTTCTTAGAAAACTTTAAAAAATTACGAAAATTCTTTAAAACATGTTATTTACTGTAAAATTATATTTTTCTGGCAATTAAAAAAAAATGTGACGTCACTGTTATGTCACTGCTATGTAACGTACGTCACGTCACATATGTGACGAAAAAAACCACTATATTGTAAGTCACAGTGTGACAAAAATATGAACTTCAAAAATCTTTGAAAATGAAGAGAAATATTTTAAGCAGTCACCAGTTATAGCGGCATAAGGAATGAAAATATATTAGTGGATAGCAAATGATAAATTCTGTCACTAAAGGGGAGAGGAGGGGGGGGGGCATAATAAATAAAGTGCACGATACAAGCATTAATAAACTAAATTTTCAGGCTATATTTTATCCATTTGATATCTAAGACAGTGAATGTATACTTTTTCATGATTTCAATTTTATCTAGCATTTGGATAATATATTTAGAATTAGGATTATTAAATTTATACACTTTACATATTTAGTTTGCTGGGAGGAAATTTCTTTCTTTCTTTCTTTTTTTACCGACCAGGATTATTCGAAACACTTCTGTGGTTTCAAACTAAAAATTTTCTATTACAGTTAAATCTGCACCTTTTAATGAGCACGTAGAAAGAGTCTTCAGAGTTTAGTCATCTATGCATTTCTTGCTTTAGAATATTTTTATAATTTGTATTCAAGTCATAAATTCTACTTCTTTCAGACTTTTTAAATAAAATTAGTATTTTCCGAAAATAAAAGAAATATACAAAATTTGTGCAAAACAAACTTTACTTAAAAAAAAAGAAGAGAAAGGGGGGGGGGGTCGTTAATACCATTAAATTTATTTTTACACCTTTTAAAAATTTAAACAATGTTTTATCTAATAAACTCTAATTAAGAATATTATTATTATAATTATTTAGAAAAAAGGAACTTTACAATGCATTTAACTTGAATTATTTGGTACGGATAAAAAGAAAAGGTTAAATATATAGGACATGTCTTCAAATACAAAATTTTAATTAACGATACTTTCAGAAAATTACTGCGCATTCAAGTTCAATATTTCTTGTATACAAAAACAAATAATCTGTAACAGAACATCTGCTTGAAAATCGTCTGCCCACAGAAAAATAAATATGAGAAGACGCGGGAAATTGTTCACTGTTTTTAGAACATCACCAAGTCTACAACACTTTAAGATAAGGAAATGACAATTTTAGGATACACGGATATTAATGGAACGTATATGTAAGTGTTATTTAATTTAAATATTTTGTTCCTGATTTGTATATTATGAGTTAAATAGTTTTATGTTATATTTGTAAGAGACTGATCTTTATGTCAGAAGCGATATTTTTCAATTCGATAACTGTAAAGAAAAATATCTTAATCTGCCATCGCTTGAAAAAAAAAAAAAAAAAAAAAAAAAAAAAAATCTGCGCAGAGACTGATTCAGGCTTAAGTTCATACTGGAATTAATATAAACATTAATTTACTCTTACTTGAGATTGAAAATGTATGGAACGACAATGATTTGGAATTATTTTATCGCCTTCTTACTATTTTTTGATTACTAACACTTATAGTTATTATTATTTTGGGCTTAAATATGATGTTCGATTATCATGAGATTACGAAACTGTTTCAGATTAGAAATTAACATTATACTGGGAAAATATATTTTTACATATTACAGTAGTGAAACATTTGAAAGAATTTTTTTTTAGTGCTAATAATATTTTAAATTATCTTTTAAAATCCTAAATCTTCAAACCAATGTTTTCAGATTTAACATTTGCCAAAATTATAAAATAATAGTAATTCCTTATACCATACGGAAATATTTTTGAGATATTGTTAAATCTAATAGTGCATTTAATTTATTTATTGTATTTTGCTGTTGTTTAATAGTACAATTATAAATACTAATTATTAATTTTTAGTGTTTTTGAAATTGGTATATTTATTTTTTTAAATTGTATGTAAGAATTTTTGTGCTTGTGATTTTAATCAAACATTTAATTATAGACATTCTGAATCGGTTATTAAATTTTCTTCTATTGTAAATTCATTTTCTACGTTTATGATACGCATAATTATTGGCACTAAAAAGTAAAATATGATATTTAAGCATTGAAATAAAGTGTTTTTCATGCTTGATAGGAAGTTATAGATTAAACTGCTTTAGTATATATTTTTTAAAAGTTCATATAATACAGGATACATAATATAGGACATAAGTTGAAAAGTGCTTATGACTTAGGTTTGTCTCTCCGTCTGTCCGTCTAGCAGTCTGTCCGCACTCTAACTCCCGAAAATATACTCGGATTGCCCTGAAATTTTTGGATGTTATTGACGTTTACCATAGCACGGTACCTATTTGTAATGAAGTTTGTAGCATGCTTTGTTCATTTACAGGGCCAGCCAAAAGTTTTCCGTTACATTACGGCCTATGGGAAAAAATCGTTTCAAATGATTTTTAATGATTTTACGCACGCTTTCAAACATAATAAAATTTATATGCATTTATGAAGGGCACTAAAATATGCATTCTGTTGACTATGCGATGCACAGAAATAGCTATTGTTCATTTACAGGGCTGAAAAAGGAATTCAAATACATAATGATATAGGGGTGGAGGGAATTGTTTGCAGCATACTTTAATTATGTTAATCTATTTCATATATAATGAAATTGATGTATGTCGCTTAGGTTTACATACTATAAATTATTTCATGTATAATACGAATAATACGTATATAGCATTTACAGGGACACCCAAAATATTTCAGATACTATATTGTATCCGAAGTACTGTTCATTAGCGATGTTTGCTGGAAATGTATTTTTAATTATGATATGCGCTTTTATGATTCACTATATTTATGCATAGTATCGTGTATATAAATGCTATAATTCCTATACAAGGCTACACAAAAGTATTCGTAAGGATTACTGGGTATGGGCGCAAATTGCTTAAAGGTGGTTTTTAAATGAGTTATGTTTTTTTTCGCTGAACTGCATTTAATTTACCAATAAATGTTTGTAGAATATGGATAAAATTATACACAGGGTCACGCAAGGAAATGGATACATGGCCGTCTATAAATGATAATTTCTGGAAATGTGATTTCAGCAGTTTTAAGAGTGTCTTAGTTTGAATTAAATTTTAACTAAATAGTAGCGTGTAATAAAGATTCTAGGTAAACTACAGGGTTGTACAAAAGTATTCAAGTATCTTTCCTTACATTAGTATAAATTGCTGAAAAAGAATTTCAACCTGTTAGGCGTTTTCTTGCTAAACTAAATTTTCCCATTATATAGTATATATACACTTAAAAAATGGGTACTCAAAATTGAGTAAGAAGTACCCAATTTTAAATGCGTCACATACTCAAAATAGCTCCGATCCAAATGTACTCAAAGTTGAGAAACACATGTATTCATTTTTTATTCCATGGTTGTGATCAAATATGAATCGTTATGCACTGCCCCCCCCCAAAAAAAAAAAAAAAACAACCTAAAATTTAAAGTAAAAATGTACTGACATTTATTTCCCGTTCAAAGTTCTTAACAAGAAATGTTTAATTGATTATTTATTAAGAAAAATAGCAAAATTCTTAGCAAGATACTCAAATCGAATATTTTTATGACAAGAGCATTATTTCCAAGTACTTTTAAATTATTTTTAAAATGCTGTGCATAATTTAATATTTACATTAATGAACATCATTTATGCCGCTATAAATGAAATGAACCATTACAGGTACAAAACTATTCGTTTGTTTGGGTTTTATAACATGTGATGTTTCAAAATAGAGAAGGCATAGGTTCATTTTTGATCCAAAAATATTCAATTCGATATGAGTACGTCGGTTTACTCATTTTTGAGTACTTCATTTTTTTTCAGTGTATCAACCTACAGATCAAATACAGGGCTGTTCAAAAGAATTGGAAAACATATTTGGCTATGGACGGTAACTGTTGAAATCAGTTTTTCAAATGTTTTATGCGTTTTCTGAAATGTTTACTTAGTTATCTTATTTACGTCATTTCCCTAAATTACGATGTCTTGTTAAAGCATTCAGAAAGTGTTGGAAAGTATTTTATAATCTATGCTTAACGCATGATTTTTCTTACTCGTTTTTTTTTTTCTATTTCCTAGATCAGTCTTTTCCTATAAAACATACCAAATCTATTTAGCTCATATTCACAAAATACAATATACACGGGAATAAAAAATTTAAATAAATATCGCTTATCATGCCGCTCTATAAATAATAGTTGTATTAATATCCGTTAGTCTCCATGTTCATATTTATTAAAGCAATGACAAATAACAACAAATTAAAAAAACTTACACATTCTAAATATCAAGCTTGAACTCAATATCAAGCATAGAACTTAATAAAAAAATATGGCAGTTGATAAGTATTGTTTTTTAAGTGGAAAAATTTAAAATGTTTTAGAAGAATAGGACTCCAAAATAGCGATATTTTGATAAAAAGTACGGTAAAAAGATAAGATTTTATATTTACAGCAAAAGTTTATTTTAAAATTCATCGCTGTATTAATACTTAGAAAATTTTCCAGAGAGAATCATTCGCCTTATATACAATATTTCAAATGAAAATCAAATATCAAATTAATTGCTTAAAAGGCGCAAAGGAGTGAAAAAGATTCCATGCCGGGACTTGAACCCGGGCCATCAGTATAGCACACTGACATTCTACCGACTAAACCACATGGAACGACGCCCAGCCTGTAAAATTTCTCACTATTACATGTTAGCAAGGCTACAAACGCAGCACAAGATGGAATATTTATCGTGAGCCACCGACATGGGGTAAACACGAAACTTAATTAAATCCAGCATCGATTGAAACTATATTAATAATTGGAAATTTTTCCAGGGAGAAACATTCGCCTTGCATGCAACATTTCAAATTAAAATTGACTTTTAAGCAATTAATTTGAAATTTGATTTTCATTTGAAATATTGTATGCAAAGCGAATGGTTCTCGCTGGAAAAATTTCCAAGTATTAATATAATTTCAATCGATGCTGGATTTAATTAAGTTTCGTGTTTGCATCATGTTGGTGGCTCACGCTAAATATTCCATCTTGTGTTGCGTTTGTAGCCTTGCCAACATGTAATAGTGAGAAATTTTTCAGCCTGGGTATCGTTCCATGTGATTTAGTCGGTAGAATGTCAGTGCACTGTACTGATGGCCCGGGTTCGAGTCCCAGCATGGAATCATTTTCACTATTTGCGTCTTTTAAGCAATTAATTTGAAATTTGATTTTCATTTGATATCACAGTGTTTATGACAAGTTCGTCACAAATGACACATATTTCACAAATTGGTCACAGTGTGACTTCAAAGCATTGTCGCTTTCGTCACAGGTTCGTCACAAAGTTAATGCCAAAATAGTCACAAATGACACACTTTTCACAAATTTGTCACACCGTGACTTCACAGAGTGGTCACAATGTGACGTCACAAACGACCTCTAAAACGGCCATAACGACCTCGCATTCTAGTCACTATGACGTCACATCGACGTCACGTGACGTCACATCGACGGTCACAAAGTCACAGTGTGACTTCACAACGACGTCGCCGTGACGTCACCATGCCTTACGGGTGCTGAGTGGCGGAACGTCTATTGAATTGAGTGGTTGTCGCATAGATTCGGATAAACTAGTAAGAAGGATACCAACTTTTGATTATCCGTATTTTTATTCTCCTCATAATGTTAATTTTATTCGTCCAATGATGAAATATAATGCATTTGCTGGTCACCCAGTTCTGTTTACTGACGGATCGAAGATGGATCAAGGGGTTGCAGCAGCTTATGTTGTGTTCAGGGGCCCTGACTCTATATTTGAAAAAAGGATAAAACTTAAAAATTATAATTCGATCTATCAGGCAGAGCTGGTTGAAATTGCTGATGCAATAGATTGGTGCAGGTCATCACAGTTTTCAGTTTTCTATTTGTTTACGGATAGTTTTTCATCGTATTGCTCTCTCCAGTGTCTTTTTCCTAACGATGATCTTTTAATGAGAATTTACGATAATCTGAGATTAATGAGTGATAAAATTATTAACATAGGATGGGTTAAGGCCCATATTGGCATTTATGGAAATGAAAGAGCGGATTTCCTTGCTAAATCAGTGATTCTTAACGATGAGTATGATATTGAAGAAAACATTCCTATGCCGATCTGCATGTTAAAAGCCGGTCTGTCTAAGAAACTTATTTGTGATTGGCAAACTGATTGGAATAATAGTAAAAAAGGTCGTTTTACATATGACTTATTAAGTAAAGTTAATTTGGATTATGTATGTTATTCTCAGATATGTGTTTATTTTTACACAGAGCATGGTGCCTTTCCGGCATATCTTAAAAAAATGGGAAAAGCAGAGAGTGATAAGTGCAGTTGTGGTACTAAGGGCGATGTTCGACATTTTTTATTTGACTCATGCCAAGTGTCTGCTGAGAAATTTGATTTTATTAGGAACCGTCCAGTGGCATGGAATATCAGAAGAGTTCTCGCCTGTCGTGGGAACTATAATAAGTTACGAAATATCTATAACAAGCTAAATAAGAACTTTTCATTTATTAAATATGTGTTTTGAACGTCCACTTCTTGTGGTTTTTACTGCAAGCTGGTGAAAGTACTATAAAGCTGTGCCCTTATTGTGACATTGAAATACTTGGTCTGCTGGTCGGAACTATCTTTTTATTTTCGGTGCTAACAGTGATTGGCATGTTGTGCGGCTACATATGATGGTCTTTTAAAAACTTTTTAATAACATTATTATGTCTTTTTACGAACATTTCGGACTACTTTCTACAGACTTTGTGTTTCAGAGTGTATGTGGTGTCCTTCTTAGGAACTATGATACGAACAATTATTTTGTAGGACTTTGGCGATGGACTCGTTTATTTTAGTCTCTTGCAATTTGTATATTTGCAGGTCAATTTAATTTATAATTTAGTTCAATGTGTGATTCCAGTTTTGTATAAGTTTTCAAGTCAGTGACCTTGAACATCTGTGATGTTTTTGTTTTGGTTCTGTTGGTGTTTAACGAGAGGTGTTCTCGTTCTTTGTTTAAATTTTATTTTGGTTTACAAATTATGTAACCTTATGTATGTAGATTTTATTTCTAGTGAGAGTCTCACTACTGAACGTTAGTCTATGTTTAATTATTTGCCGTCTGGTTTTTCTGGGCCTGTTTTCTTAGCGGTGGTTTTTCTTGGTGGTGCATAGGGTTTACCGCCGGAGCAATAGAACCTATGCCAAATTTGGTGGGTGCTCCGGTTGGGTGATTCTGCCTGTTCTTTAAAAGTACAGTTAAAGTTTCATAAAAAAACTTAAACAAAAAATTAATAAAAATCAATAACTAAAAACTGCGCCTACTAGCCCCGGTATCCCCTAAAACATCTTAATAACTCTACTTTCACATTAGTGTCATCTGTCACTGTTCTTGTGGGAATGATTTCTGCCAAAGTTTATTTTTACCAAAGAATACACTGTAAACAAACGTCCATTGACTGCCAGTACAATTTTCATATTTTTACGGAAATTGTTTTCTCCGAGGAAATGATTACGTAAATGTGTCAAAATGTAGGGAATATGGATTTAAGAATATACTTGTCAAATAATAGTGTTAAAAGTCTAGCTAATTTGCCATTTTTGCTAAGGCTTTGTTATTTTTTTCATATTTTTACACTCCAAAAAGGATTTCCGCATTTTTACGGATTTTCTTTTTCTTTTGCAGTGTAATAATAATAATAATAAAAAATCACACAGCTGTAGAGGAAATGAACATTTCGCGTTACCTTTCAAAAGTATTCTTAAATCTATGTTCGCAATACTTTTTGACTCATTCGTGAAATAACTTTCATTTGAAAAAATAATTTCCGTAAAATTACGGAAATGATATCGGTAACCGACGGAATTAATTTCATTATACTAAAGGGACAGATATACCCATATATTATTTGAGTCTAGAAAAAAATTGAAACGTTAAGGTGGGTAGCGTTACAATAAAGCTTAGAAGCTGATAAATAATATGCTATTGAAAACATTACAGCATGTTCCTTGTTAAAATAGTATGTGTAGTCTTTATACAGGACCTCAGAAAAGAACACCGATGCATTAAAATCTTCGAACGAAATTTCTTGAAGACCATTTTCTGTGATATCATGCGTTTTTCAGATGAACTGAATTTTAGACATAATATCGTACGTCTATCATCTATAATTTCAATAAAGTAATGCGTAAAATAATTCATATATATTACCATGTATCTTCGATCATTGCATAAATATTTTTCTCAGTGATGTTATATATTTTTAAATTTGACTAAATTTTTATATTGTTACCAAATATCAAAACTTTCCTCTGCGTATGCGCTATTATTTTCCGTAAAAATCTTTTTACAGGCATTCCTGATAATGTCTATCATGCACAGTTCATTGTAAAGGTCTGTACTGGTGGCTTTGTCATCAAACATTTATTTAAAAAAATGCAGGACTTATTTCAGTCAATTTGTATAGAAAATTCCACATTACTTGTGTAATGTCACAAAATTCTATTACGGAAGCAAGGATTACTCGACAATCAGTGAGTTAGTGCCAAGCTGTTGCTGGCGATATAAAAGACACCGGCAATACTTTGGACTCCTTGTAGATACAGGGATGCACAACCTATGGACCGCGATGGGTTAGCGTGTGGCCCGCGAACTTCGTCAATTTATAACTGGAAAAAATTGCAATTTTTGTCTATAGGTCGTAGAAAAAAAAATTAATTAAGCGAATTTCGTCAATTTGCCGCAAGAAAAATTGAAAATTTCGTCAGCCATTTAAGAATCGCGAATTTTTTCAATGAGGAGCGAAAAAATCGCGAATTTTGTCAATGAGGTGCGGAAAAAATCGCAAATTTCGCAGATCGGCCACGGAGAAAATACGAGTTTTTGCGTCGATCAGCCTCGGAAAAATCGTGAATTTCGTTGGTCGGGCACGGAAAAATCGTCGATTTTGTTGATGGTGCGCGGAAAAATTTGGTTGCGAAAAAATCGTGAGTTTTGTCAGTCGCGAGAAAAGATCGCAAATTTCGCCAATTGTCCGCGGGAAGAAATTGCAAATTTCGTCAGTCAGTTAAGAATCACGAATTTCGTCGATCGGGTGCGGAAAAATCGCAAATTTTGTCGATTAGGAGAGGAATAAATTTCTTTTACCAGCTGCGAAAAAAATCTCATGTTCGTCTGTTGAACGCGAGAATAAAATCGCGAATTTCGTTAATTTGCCGCTGGAGAAAAATTACAAATTTCATCAGAGTCAGTTAAGAATCGGGCGCAGAAAAATCACGAATTTTGTCGATCAAGCTCGAAAAAATCGTAAATTTTGGTTGATCGAGCACGGAAAAATCGTCAATTTTATTGATGATGCGCAGAAAAATTGAAAATTTTTTTGATCGGCTGCGAAAAAATCGCGAGTTTCGTCAATCGCGAAAAAAAGCAGTGAATTTTGTCAATTGTCCGCGGAAAAAAATTGCAAATTTCGTCAGTCAGTTAAGAATCGCAAATTTACTGATAGGGCGCGGAAAAATTGGGAATTTCGTTGATTAGTCTCAGAAAAATCGCCGATCGGACACGAAAAAATTCGCAAGTTTTGCCAATCTGACTCAGAAAAATCTCAAATTTCGTTGTCGGGCACGAAAAAATCGCGAATTTTATCGATCATGCACGGAAAAATCTCGAATTTTTTTGTTGATGCGCGGAAAAATTGCAAAATTTGTTGATCGACAGCGGAAAAATCGCCAGTTTCGTCAGTTTATCGTGGGAAAAAAACTCGAATTTTGTCAATTTGCCGCGTAAAAAAATTGCAAATATCGTCAATCAGTTAAGAATCGCGTATTTCGTTGATCGGGCGCGGAAAAATCACAAATTTCGTCGATCAGGGGCGTGGAAATCGCGAGTTTTTCCGATCGGTATCGGAAAAATCGCGAGTTTTGTCGATCAGCTTAAAAAAAATCGCGGATTTCGTTGGTTGGGCACGAAAAAATCGGGAATTTTGTCGATTGGGCGCGGAAAAATCGGAAATTTTGTAGATCGGGCGCGGAAAAATATGCGAATTTCGTCGATGATGCGCGGAAAAATTGAAGATTTCGTTAATCGGCAGCGGAAAAATCGTGAATTTTGTCAGTTTATCACGAGAGAAAAAGGCGAATTTTGTCAATTTGCCGCGGGAAAAAAATTATAAATTTCGTCAATCGGTTAAGAATCGCGAATGTCGTTGATCGAGCGCAGAGAAATCACGAAATTTGTCGATCAGGGTCTGAGAAAAATCGCGGATTTCGTTGGTTGAGCACGAAAAAATCGCGAATTTTGTCGATCAGGCGCTGAAAAATCGAAAATTTCGTCTATCGAGCGCGGAAATACAGCGAATTTCCTCGATCAGGCGCGGAAAAATAGTGAATTTTGTCGATCATGTGCAGGCAAAGTACGGAATTTTGTCAATCAGGGACGGAGAAATTGCAAATTTCGTCGATAAGGTGCAGAACAATCGCAAATCCCGTCGATCGAGCACGAAAAAATCGCGAGTTTTGTCGATCGGATTCCAAAAAATCGCGGACTTCGTTGGTCGGGCGCGAAAAAAATCGCGAATTTTGTCAATCAGGTGCGGAAAAATCGAAAATTTCGTCTATCACGCGCGGAAAAATCGAAAATTTGTCTATCAGACGCGGAAAAAGGCGAATCATGTCGATCGAATGCGGAAAAATCGCGAATTTTGTCAATCGGCTTGTCGATCAGGCGCTTAAAAATCGCAAAGTTTTTTGATTGAGCGCAGAAAAATCGCGAATTTCATTGATCGGGTGTGGAAAAATATCAAATCTCGTTGATTGGTTCCTTCTCTCCTTTTCGTTCATAAAGTTTGCATTTTTTTGTCCGCCACTCGCCACTTTCATGCCTATGTTTGTTTTTTAGCACTTATAAAACAAAATTTACTCCGCCGAATAAAGTCAAGGAATATTATCACCCCTTGAAAAGAATCCTTGCTATATCTGTGTTGTATACATACAAACGTAAACTGTTGATATATCCTGGCCAACTGAATTGGATATGTTGATTGGGTAGGGGAACCTAGAAGAGTAACCCCCCCCCCACAGACACACACACCCTGAAACCATATTTTTTTATTTGATTATAGGACACAGATCGCCTCCCCGAAATAGAATTCTCTCCATGTTACTGATGTGGCCCTCGACAACCCAGATATTTTTGTAAGTGGCCCTTCTCTAAAAAAGGTTGTGCACACCCCTATTGTAGAATTACCGTTGCAAGATGATTGCTTGCAATTTGATGGGCTAAACTTTGAGTCTGTGCTGTTCTTTGTGTTTTGATTATTATATTGCGTATTTTTCCTGCATTTTTGTGATGGGGGTTGAAAAGGGTGTGGCATGATTAATGAATATTTGCCTAATAGAACGCGTACTTTCAGGGAAAACGTATTTACACTGTTAAAAATCTGCAGCATTTGCTGCATAGTCACTCCGCCACTATTATAGAGTATCTCTACTCTGACCAATTAGAATGCTCCATAATATAGTCAAGTAACCGTTTTCTAAAAAGCGGTGGAGTGACTATGCAGCAAATGCTGCAGATTTTTAACAGTGTAGAAATCTCTTTTCCCCATACAGGAAGAGATTAAAATTTCGCAACAATATGTTCTTGTGACCTATGAAAATGTTTTATAACTTATGCTTTATGCGTATTTTTTCTTATTTTTCCTTAGTAAACATTCACCTCTTTTTATAGACATTTCGTAGGCAGTCGGTCGATTGTGAAGCTCGTGTCAGAGCTGGTTATCAGGAGATGGACAAATGGGTTTCCAATGGAAATTTAGGTATGTTAAGCACATTGAATGTGGTGGGATATTATTTATAGTACACTAGAACCTCGATTATCCGAAGTAATTGTAACAGACCATCTTTTGGAAAATCGAAATTTTCGGATGATTGAGAATGCTTAAGATTAAGGAGAAATATATGTAATATTTCGTATTATGGTAACAAGTGCTTAATAAAAATAAAGCAATAGCAAAATAGAAACAAGAATAAATTACTTGAATTTTAATTTTGAAATAAAGTACCTTTTACATGTATCACAAGGGTTTAAAAAAAGTTTTGTTTATCGCAGTTTCGATTGCCTTTGCTTTGAAACTCTATCACGGAGTTTTTAATATTATTAGTTCACCAGTATCAGTCTTTCTGCTATTACAGCCATGCTAAAACTTTTGCAAAACATTCAAAAGTTCCAGAATTGGTAATTTGTTCGTTTTCTTCGTTCCACTCCGCAGCTTACGGGAGCTCAAGTTAAATTAAAAGGAACTGTAAGAAAGGGGGATCGAAAATATTTATATGTACTCGAAGTTCGGAAAGGACCGCGTGCACAAAAGGAATATGGTAGTTAAAAAAAAAAAAAACTTTCAAAATGGATTTTGCACACGAGGAATGTGACAGTTAAAAAAAAAAAAAAAGCTTCAAAACTGGATTTCGGTTAATCGAGAGTTTCGGTTAAAAGAGTTTGGGATAAAAGAGGTTCTACTGTAATTAATTTTAATCTCTTAATTCCACAGTCGCATCGGAATTTTGTAATAAAATTTTGTTCTTATAATCAGTGGCGTGGAGTGAAAATTTTCGGTGGTCATCGCAATTATTTAAGTTTGTGGTGAAAAATTATTAACTCTAAAATTCAATAGTTGAATGTTCAAAAAAGAAACTTTAAATCTTACCTTCACTTATACATGAACTCCAAATGTTCTGCTAAAACTGGATCGTAGAGTTTTAAAAGCTTATTAAGAGTTTTAAAATGTTGCTTGGTCATCGCCGCATCCAGCGATGACCGGACGCCACGCCACTGCTTATAATATAGACGAAAGAGAGCTAAGAAAGAGAAGAGAAAAGAAAAGCTTTTATTATTTTTTAAAAATAAATTTGCTCGTAATTTCTGGTGACATTCAATAATTTCAACATTTTTACAAACCGGAGTTAACGGGTTAGTAACATCATTTCTTAACAAAAGCTTTAAAATTAGTTTATATATATACAGGTTTCTCAAAAAGATTGAAAC
The DNA here is from genome assembly GCA_963932465.1 of Maratus speciosus. NCBI lineage: Eukaryota > Metazoa > Arthropoda > Arachnida > Araneae > Salticidae > Maratus > Maratus speciosus. Next base: position 457,359,260 of record OZ010786.1, on the reverse strand, counting down.
ATACTTTAATTTTTTTTACTTCTTAAAGTTTGCAGGCAATGTAAATTGCAAAAATTTGGAAAGGTTTCATAATTAATACTAAATTAAGATGTAAGTAAGTACTATTTGATAATACAGTTTTTCATAAAGCTTAAAAGGCTGGTAAATTAATATGCATATATTACGAAAATTAAATTTCCACGCCTTATTAAAATTATTCCATAGAAATTTCTTTTCTAAGTTACTCTACAAGCCTAGTTTATTAAATTATTCCCTATCTTAAATAATATTTCATTCATCCCGTTCATTTAAAATCATTCTACTTAAAACGCGTATTTGATTCTCTTCAAATTCTAAAAAACATTTCCTCTTAATAGTTTTTCTTCGAGACCTTTTTCTTTCTCAATCTTAAATCGTTGATATTTATTAAAGTTATCTGATTTATGCCATTACTTTTCTTTCATCTTTTGTATTCTATAACTCGATTTCCCGCGTAATTCCGACTCGGTTAATTCTCCCCAATATTATACCGCTTACAATAAAGTTTCCCTAACTTCGCCTCATGCTGATTGGTTTTTCCCTATATCTGCATTGGCGTAAAAGATCATCCACTTCTGACTATTTAACCTGAAACATGAGCAAGGGGCTCGAGGGCGTTTGTTGTGTTAAAAAACTGCGTTGCTGCCCAGAAGAAGTCACTGAAATAATCGAATGAAGTGTAACGTCGTATAAAATGGAGTGTCTACAGCGATGGTAAGAAAAGGTGTTTAACGTTTATTAAATTTGTGGTGGATGCTTGACCCCTGTATTATGATAAAAGAATATAATTTTAATTAATTTATCATTTAATTTTCAGCAGTAAAATTGCGCTCGAAATTATTGAATATAGAATACGTGATTTATCACACTGCTAACGAAGCATAGATCCAACAATGTGAAAAATGTCCAAGCCGGGAATCGAACCCGGAACCCTTGGAATAGCGCTCCAAGTGCTCTACCATTTAAGCTACGAGGACGAGGCCCATCTTAGCATTTCCCACATATGTTGATAAGGCTGTAAGTGCAGCACAAGATGGAATAGTCTTCATGAGCACACAATCTTGTGGCGAAACATGAGACGCAAACAAACCCAGTATAGGTGAACATATCTATAATTTTAATAAATTTATCAATTAATTTTCAGCAGTGAAATTACTGTAAATTTTTGAATATATAATGCGTGATTTATCACATTGCTAACGTATCGTAGAACCAACAATGTGAAAAATATCCAAGCCGGGTTCAGTTCACGGCTTACATTACATACCCGGTGATTTACACCTCAATGTGCCCCCCTCTTCCGATCAATGAATGAAATGTCGCATCATGATACACCGTTACATCAACAAAATAATTGTAACATCGTCAAAGAATCATCGTATGGAAATATTGTAATCACACGTAACTCATTTTTTGCGAGAAATACCATAACAAATAACGAAACCGGCTAAAGTTAGGTTTAACAGGTTTGATTTTCTAAACAAACCATTCGTTGCCATTGGCAAACGAGAAATAACTGCTTTTTCGCCGCCACGTACCTTAGTATTTTATCGTATCAGAATATTATAATCATAAGTAATTCATTTTTAGCAAGAAATATACAAAGTATTTCACACCACAACAGATCAAAATATTATAACCATAAGTAACTAATTTTTTGCGTGAAATAGGCAAAATACTGCACACCACAACAAATAACGAATCCGGCTAAAGTTAGGTTTAGTTGATTTGATTTTCTAAATTAATTACTCGTTGCCATCGGCAAAAGACAAAAAATCGTTTATTTTCCACCACGTATACCTTAGTGTTTTACATATATATAGATTGATCTACTTAGAGATCCGTAGATTAATAAATAAATAAATATAGGTTAATTTGAAGGGGCCGAAAAAAATAAATCGGCTCCAGGTCCTCAAATGCTTTAAGACAACCCTATTAAATATTTTTCTTAATTTGAAAAAATATTTAAAAATAACATTATGGTTACATTATGACTTCAAATACCGGTGATTTTGTGGGTCATATTTATGACGTGACGTACATCACGAAAATTTAAAAATTTGTCAGAAAAACACATTTTACAATGAATAATGTGTTTCGAAGTGTTTTCAGAGTTGTTTTTTTAAAGGGTTTTTGAAGAAGTTCACAATTTAGTCACAATGTGACGTCACTGAGTCACAATTGCATTTTGATCACTAATGTGACCTACAGCGAATTCCATTGACATCACAGTAGCTTCGCTGTCACCATGTTTGCTATACGATTAGCTATTAGCCAACGGTAAGAAGGACCATCTTTTATTTAACTTCTTTTTAAAATAACAGTTGTTTGGAAAAGAAAATATTTATTTATCAATTAAGTCTTAGCAAAAATTTAAAAGTATTAATTAATCTTAGCTACCCTGGTGTGTAAACTAAATCTGTCAATAAAACAGTCTTTTTTCTATCTTTTTTTTTATTGTACCTTCAAATATATTTTAGTTGATGACAAATGACTAAAAGTTTTCAAACTTCTTCCTCTTGAAATATTAATATTTGTATCTAGCTCAAGAACTTTCAAATAATGTTCAGCAAGCAGGGAAGAACTCTAGAGGTATCTGGCCTGATTTTCCTGACATAGGGGACACAACTGAGAATAAAAAAAAGAAAGGTATCATTTATTTGATTTTCCAAAGATTTTCCAATAAGATTTTTAGCAATTAAATCATATATATATATTTAACATAAGCATAAAATCAAGTAAAATAGAATTTTCAAAATCTGTAAATCTATTAAAAAATTACTGCTGTCTTTGGAATAAACTGTTGCTTTTGGAAGGCAGCGACTTAATCTAAATACAACGACTTAACCCGAAAAACACATTACTTCGGCCAAATTTCGGAAGTTGATGACGTAGCACTCTTTTCGGAGGCAACTTCTTGTCTTCCGGATGCCTTAAAGATCCGCTTCACTGATTCTCCTCGATCGTGAAATCTCACGTTAACCTATGGGAAAATCGATTTAGCTAATTACTCATTACCTTATAGAACTATCGAAAAAAGTTTTTCATTACCAGCAATTTGATGTCCGATGACAACGTATTGCTGTTTTAAAAATCTGAAAAAGGAGATAAACTGTAAAATTTCTACTGCATGGAAAATTCTCAAATTTTATTATTCTCTTAAAAAAATATTTAAAAATTAAAGAGACGCTGTAGATTAACATGCGATTTCGGGATAGGGTGGATGCTAGTAAACTATCCGTCCCCCACCCTAAAACAAAACCTGTAAATAATGGTGAATTATTTCGATAAAGCAGAACGTAATGGTGGAAGCTTACATGTGTTACGTAACAAACATGCATCAAGCTTATGTATCTACCTGCAACTTTTTCAGGTCTCAAACGCATCTCAAAGGCATTTCGTTTATGCAACAGAATGAAGACGGACACTGATTATGATCGCTTTTTAAGATGGACACGCAATGGACTTGTGGATGCAGCTCAGAACGATCATCCATTCCCCACAGATACATATCCAGCTTTCCCTGTGAAGGTAATTTTCTGATTTAAGTAAATTTTATTGCTATAGAATTTTATTACTAAACATAATATTATGGCATATTACATTCATTACTGTAGAATTCGATAAATAAAAATATTTTTAAATATCGAATAGAATAGCAATTATTGACATCCTGAACTAACAAAGTGTAAAGGCAAACCACGTTATATATATATATATATATATTAACTGGATGGTATAATGAGATTAGTACATGGGAAGTCCAGAGCTTACATTTCAATTAGCCTATCAAAAAATGAGAAATGCAATGAAAGAAAATACTTTGTCAAACACAGAAGTGTAAACCTTGGACTATGTTTCAACATATTGCTTTGTGTATCCCTGTACCGAAGAACGAAGCCAACTTTGATGATATCCACGCAGTAAAAGACTGTTTGACCATATCGTCAACATAAAATTTCCAACCATCAAGAAAAACTCTGCAAAAAGGTCATAACGAGTCTTCCCTCGTGGCATATAATGCCACGCTTCACTTCCCCAGCATGGATAGGCTTTCATGAGAGACTGTTGCCCCAGGACAATAGATCCGACTCTATTTCTGTTGGAATTGTGCAATCTCTTTCATCGGTCAGAGGAATATTTGAGGAATTTATCAGGAATAACGGTAGAGAACACCAATTAATTGTCCACTACTGTCCAAGTCAAAACGGCGTTGTCGAAAGGTAAACAGATACATTTTAGACATGACCAGGAGGAGTGGGAGCAGTGGTTAGCTATTAGAAGCAAACTTACCACAAAAACTGTGGGGAGAAGCACTTAGCACAGCTAACCGCTTACAGAATCGAGTTACCATTACAAAACCTACCTAATGACAAGACTCCTTAACGAAATTTGGATGAAAGGAGAACATAATTTGCACTACGAGTCTTTGACTACAAAGCCTATGCTTACATAAATAAAACAAAACGCGGAAAATTAGATTAAAGAGCTGAGCAAGGGATTCTTGTAGGCTATGACAATCAATCGAAAGGTTACAGAATTTATACTGAAGACGGGAGAGTAATACTTGGCAGAACAGTCAAATTCATAGAGCATAAGATCTCGAATTCAAATGATAGAATGGAAGAAAACCCTAAGTTATATACGAAAAGTCCAGGAGAAAGCGAAAATACACGCAGCCCAATAACAAGAATCAATTCGAGGTAGACTTTACACTCAAACAAAGTGAACCACCCGCGTTCAAACAAACCGTACATCAGCTAAGAAGATCAAACAGGCGAGTACCGCCCCACAGGCACGCATGCACTGTTAAAACCAAACCGATAACCGAACCACCAGTCTGGAGGGATTTTATTGAAATGAACAATTCTCAAGATAAAGAAAATCCGCTCAAAAGCACACAAAACGAGATAAACTCTCCAAACAAAAACAAACGTGGACACTAGTCGAACCTCAGCAAGAAAAAAGAGTCATTGGTTGCAAATGGACTTTTAAAGTAAATTGAGACAGCTTAAGAAATGTCCAAAGCTACTAAGAACGCCTAGTTGCGAAAGGATTTACTCAACGAAGACTATGATGAAACATTCGCACCAGTAATCTGCAACACCCCGACTCATGCCTCTTTATACGAGGAAAACGGTGAATTTCAACCTACATAATAGTACATGTTGACGGCAGATAATCACGGGTAAAAATAAAACGATAGAAGAAGTAAAAAAATTAGAAAAAATTATGAATTGAAGAACTTAAGAGAAATCAACAGGTATTCAGTAGGTTGAGCAAAAAGTCCTGGGAAATTTGCGAAAGTTGCGTTGTTATGCGCAAATTAACAACAAAAGCAACAAGGACTATTCTTCAAAGTAGAGACCATCATAGTCCACGACGTTCTGCCAGATTCCGGATTTGCTGGCAGTACCATGGCGGCTCCTTGGAATCGAAAAACTCTTGACCTGCTTCTTCAACTTCATTAAAGGATTCAAATCGACGGCCCTTGAAAAAGTGTTGCATTGATCGAAAGAGGTCATTATCCGATGGAGCCACGTCTGGGCTGAACCACTAGTACTCCTATATACGATACAAATTCTTGTAACTATTAGATTAAAAATTTCCCAGAACTTTTTGCTGAACCTTATCTATCCAAATCCAAAGAACAGAAGGCGGCTTCTTACTAAATCCAAAATTGAAAATTGAAGGAATGGTAAAAAGTTCAACCTGAAATATTCAATACCATGCAACACACTTATGTAAACGGACTACACCTGCCTAGATGATGAAGACAATCCATTGCCCAATAACATACAAATACAAGCAGGCAATGGGAGCACACATACCGAAACCGGTTTCGAAACTGAAAGTACCTTTTTTAAAAAAAAATCTGCAACCAAAATCGAAAAAAACAGATATTAAAGATTGAGTTCAGCTATCCTATGCAAAAAAATAAAAATCGTTTAAAAATATTCAAATTTAAACGAGAAATTCGAAAGCATCCTCCCCATTGGTTTAACATTACGGAGCGGATGTTTTCAAGTGAGTGAAGAACCCCCTTAAGGCTCGATGACCTTGACCTTTTTTTCTAAGGGGTCCCTTTCATGTGGTCAGTCGTACTTTTTCATGCGGTCAGTCATCAGAAGCTTGTCTTGAGGTCCGTAAATATGGGTTCTGAGTGGAATGAGACACCTTGTATTTCTGACTAAATAAAGAGATTGCGACAATGATTTCCCATACACAAAATGTTCGTTGCAGTATCAGGGTTCGGTGATATATATGAATGGATATATATCAGGGTATATATCAATAATTTATTTTCAAAATGCCATGTTCTTTCATGTTTGCGTATATTTGGTATTTATTTTCAAAATTTTGTGTGTGATATATTTGCCCCCGGTACGGTATGCTATTTCTTTCTCCCAGCTTATTTTGTGTATTCCAAAAAAATAACGTTACCTTACAGAAGCCAGCCGTAAAACAAAGCAGTAGGATTAAATACTCTATAGCAATTTTTTAAACTTCTAAGCATCGCACATTTTCGATTTTTATACCGTCGCATTGGAAAAATAAGTTTTTTTAAATGCATTCTGTTTGAAAACTGTATCTCTATTTATTTTTGAAAGATTAATTTTTTGTAGTTTTTAGAGCCATTTGCTTAAAATTGGCAATAGAAGTACTCCATTTCTGTAGAAAGTAAAGGAAAAATAGTTCTAAAATTGTAATTACATATTTTTGTTGCCATTTTCTCATAACAACCGAAAGAAAATGTAATTAAAATATGTGCTATTTGGAAAAAAATATAAACGAATGATTTCTGTTATAACAATGGATAAACTATAAACTATAAACTTATAAACTATATTTAATTTTAAGTATCTATGAATCATTAGATAGCCTTTTTTTGTCAATTTTCTTGAATGACGGGATCTTTTTGCTGCATTTGTGCATTATTTTGCGATAGTGATGCGCTATGCATGCTTTACTGTAGATATTTAAGAGTAGATCGTAAATGTGGAATTCTTAAGAGGATTCGAATGACGTCATTTTACATAAAATAAAACGTGTGCTTTAAGTCTTAAAATTGAAATATGTTTTGTACTGCAGTAGTGTCCCACTTAACTGAGTTATTTTCTTCTGATGGACTGGTGGCTTCTATTATTATGAAACAGCCATCATAAATGAAGCGTTAGGTGAAGATGAAGGAGCAGCCGTTAAATGTTAGAACTCTGATTTTCTGGTCAGGATGGGGGGAAAAATGGCCATAATTTTTTTTTTCAAAAAAAATTATGGCCATCCCCCTCCCCCCCCCATTCTGACCAGAAAATCAGATTTCTAACATTTTACGGCTGCTCTTTCATCTTCACCTAACGCTTCATTTATAGTGGCTGTTTCATTATAATAGAAGCCATCAGTCCATCAGAAGAAAATGAAATAATGGAAATGCCGGGGACGACAATAAATTCTGAAAAAGCAGAATTCCTGTTCTCTAGTTTGATATTTTCATTCAAAATAAGTATAAATGAATTTTTCAAATATTTATTGACTGTGTTGTTTTGCAGGTGAAGTACTTTTGCCTCTAATAGTGACTTTTTTAGTTTAAAAAAAAAATATTTTCCAGGTTTTATGTTCAAGTTGATTTTTTAAATGCAGAACCAATAATTAAGTTGGACAAAATTATCTTAGAAGAGCCATTGAAAGATAAACTGTCTAATTTAGATAATCTGTCAGTTACAGATTCCTTAGAAAGAACGTTTTTTGGCAGGGGTGTAGTGAAGGATATACGCCATACACGTTCTGGATTTTTTGTAAGAAGCTCCGTATACGCTCTGTTTCTCAAATAAAGCTATAGCGCATACTCTAGGCATGATGTGCATGACTTTATCATCATATACCCTCTTCCTATAGCGTATACTCTCTGGTCTTACTACGACTTGTTCAGTTTAAACTGCCCAACAGGTTAAGGAATAAAAAAGCAGACAAGTTACATTTTTTTTCAAATATTTAAACATTTTTTTAATTTAAAATTTTGGTTTTATAAACTAGTTATTGCATAATAATTTCATTAATTGTTGCATAAAATTTTCTTAATACATGGTACTGAACAATATAGTAATTTATTTTTTGATTAATGTAAAATCAAACTGTTTCTGTTTGCTATTAGTTAATTTTTAATTGTGATTCATAAGCGGCACAAGAAAGACAATATATTTAAAATAGTGTTTTATTATGATTCACGTTAAGTGAAATATGCTTCAGTTACTAATTTATTATTAAACCTTTAAATATTTACAAACAGCAGTAAGTTCACTAATGTGAAAATATCCCGTACATATACAAAATTTCAGATATGTTTCAAAACATTGGATATTTTTTATATTTTCGAACACTCTGCAGTAATATGCTCTCTAACTTCTACAAGTCTGTACACGATCTATCTGGACATCCTGTATATGTGTTCCTTTTCAAAGTTTACACGAGGACGTGAGTTTCAAAACTCGCCTTATCCAAAATTAAAATAATCGAGTTTTCTGTACCAATCTATTCTGTTGGTAAACCTGCACAGGAAAAAATACTATAATCTGTAAAAAATATTTTTATACTTTATTTTTGGGTTCTTAAAATATTGGTTTGGTTTCAAAACTTGCCTTATCCACAAGGGAGTTGGCAACAAAACTAGCTTTATCCCTGCGCAGGCGTAGACCAACGGACGACTAACTTATTATCAGCTACTATCACAGTAATTTTCCTTCATTTTTCTGCGACCTGTTGCTATTTTCGTTTAAAGATTTTACCTGTTCTATTCCTACAAACTAACTGAATAAGTTTTACAGCATGTCTTATGTATAACGGGCAGTGAATAAACTCTTGCATTTTGTGGGGGAAGGGGGAAGAACAAGAAGAGAAAAAGTAATACGAACACACGGGCTAATAAAGTAAACACGCAAAAGAAGATTAAAATGTAAGTTCAAAATGGAGAATCACTTTCTATATTTCTTACTCTCAGAAGGTGTTAAAAGATTTAATTGTTATTCTCAGGAATAAACCTAAGGCATTTACGGTCCTCTCAAAGTGCACTCACCAGAAAGAGAACTTCGAGCATTCAACTCCCTCAATGCAAGATGTATGACGCTTCCACCAAGCACTTTTTTTTAAAGCAAAGACAAAACTACATAAGATAACTTTATTTTGAAGTTCACATCTCAAACATATCCTTCAAGAAACCGTCCTGGTGAATAGGCATGATACATCCAGAAAAGTAAAATTTTCACCTTGAAAGTTTTTTTAAGTGCATCTCAGTGCGGTTTCAAAGACATTACCATAAGGTACTATATAAAGAATAAGAACCACGGCCATCTTCAAATTTGTTGAAATGTATTTCGGAAGATTCTTGGAATATCAATATTCAGAGTGTAAAAGATGTGCTAGAGGCAAGTAAAAACTGGACTTTCTTTTTAAAAAGAAGGCGTAGGGAGTCCCCGTGAAGCAAGAGAAACTTATGGATGTCCACGCATTGTTAAAAAAGCATTTTGATGAAAACTGGTCAGAAATGGAGGTGCTTACTTTCTATAAAAATATTATTTCTAAGGAACCAGAACAGAAGGAAATGGTCGAGGAGGATTACAACAAAACTCTTCTTATCCATAGGTTGGCAACAAAACTCTTCTAATCCGAAACTTTTTCCAATTAATTAAGTAAATGAATTAAAGTAGATTTTCCAACTTAACACAATGATATTACAGAGCAACTAGCTATAAGTATACAAAAAATTGGAGGTATTCTATGCACGGGGTCGCAGTTACAGGTTTTTCGCGATTTCCCAAAATTTGATTTTTTGTATAAGGCGAGTTTTGAAACTCACGTCCTCACATCTATTTTCAGGTGATGTGTGAAAGATTAAGGGAGGAAAGTTCTGCTGTGGAAGGTCTTCGTTCAGCGATAGATCTGTTCTATAATGCAACTGGTACCGTCAAATGCTATGATGTTGAAAGAGATTTCATCTACTGCGGAGTTTCTCAAGGTTGCGCGCCAGGTGTTATCAGCACAGCCTGGGATTATCAGGTACAGTTGAGTCTGACTAGAAAAAACATAAATTATCACAACAAGCCAAATATTAATTTAAATAAAATTATCAAATATATTGGAGATAATACTAATAAAAAAAATTCTGCAGTGTGGTCCAAATAGTCTAGCCATAGTTGGTGTGGTGAAAATATAACATAACAGGGATGTCCGGTCTCAGGGACCGCATTTAATTATGGATCCAATAAAACATCCTTATTACGAGGAGTGTTCAAATGAAAGTTATTCGATGTATGTATCCATGAGATGCGTAGGGACAGAGATGAGACAGATACATAGATAGAAACAATAATGTCTAATGAGTGAAATGCATACAAAGTTTGTTAAAAGAAAACACCCATGGCGTTTAGGCAGGCGTCCCATTGCTTATGAAGGTTACGAATTCCGCCCGCGAAGAACGATGTCGGTTGATCATGGAACCAGTTCAGAACTGCAGCCTTTACGTCCTCGTCGGAATGAAATTGTTGACGCTTTAGGATTTTCTTCAGTGGTCCAAAGATGTGATAGTCATAAGGAGACAGATCTGGACTGCTGACCGTCGACTGTCTCCTGTCAACCGTCGCTAAACATTCTCGCCCACCTCGTTGCGGTGGGCTTTGACACACACGTGTCACCGTACACAGCCAGCATTCTGCGATGAATATCACCGGCTTACATCCTTCCAGTGTTAAAAACTTAATAACAGCTCGCTGATCCATTTTGGACTCAGTTGCATCCACACCATCCAGTTTTGACTAAATGCCACTCCCTTACGAATGAAGTTATCACAAATCTGCTTTCGCTTGCGCACGCGTGGTACATACACCTTCACTATCGTGTTTGTTTCACGAAAATACATTGAAAACAGTTCGCATGCGACGCTTTGAATCACTTTCATTTGAACGCGCCTTATACAAGCTTTTATTTAACTTGCCTTGTGTGCCCGTTCGGCTCAAGTCTTGCAATCCAATTTTATCAGACTTCCTGTTCTACACTTTTACTACAAGTAGTGTGACGTATTTCCGGTGACAATACAATACTTTGTAAAAATATATTTGAAATCTGTCTCTGCCATCTCTTAGGGCGCAAAAACATTTGTCTAATAAGGGTAAGGCTACTACATATATAGTAGCTCTAAATAAGGGTACGTAAATGTCATGACGTATCTGATCATGTGTAAATGGCATTGATTGCTTCAGAGATAGCTGAAATGCACCCTCTTTCTGTTTCACGTTGGGGTGAATCGATGTGGGTTCGATTTTCAAGCGGACTTTGATCATTTATTTTTTTCTTGCCAGGAAGTTGGATTTAAAATTGTATATCCATTATAGGGTAATTCCGGGATTTATGCCACACATTTTTTTGAACTTGTGTATAAAGTCCTATGGTGGACATAAAATAAAAAAAATCATGCTGTGCTATTTAATGTTAAATATACAACACGTGCACTGCGACAAAAAAGTTCAAAACAAATTATTAATATTTTTTAACAATTTTTTTTCTAAAACATGACACTGCGGCACGTCACCCGTACATTCCAGCTGAGACGCCGCACTTGTGCGGTAGTTATGCCGCGCTTGTAATAAGAACAGAATGAAGTTATAAATAAAAATATTAAAAAAAAACATTCATATCTGGACTATAATTATGGATGTAATAACAAAATGAAACTAAATGAGTACAATGAAACGTATTAGTAGATTCAAATTAATAATTGTTGCCTACTTTCACTATTAAAATTATCGACTTATTTTTTTACATTAAATTTTAATTGTTATTTCAGCAACAACGTAACATCAATGTATTAGAAAGGGAAAAGAAAAAAAGTAAAATTGTGTTTACATAATTTATTTGTTAACCCTTTCGGGACCGGCGGCTTTTACACAAATTTTATTCGGTTGGTACCACTTTTTTAAAAGAAGTTACTTTTACTTATATAATCATAAAAATGCTCTAATTAAACAAAGCAAATATTATTTTTCTTTTTTACTGGTGCCAGAAACAAATTTTGTAAGCTCTTTATGAAGGTGCTTAAATGCACCTATGGTCCCGAATGGGTTAAGAGATCGACTTCAATCTACAGAAAAAGTGTCAAAAAATTACAGTCTTTATGTAACTACATTTAAACACATGATGCAACAAAGCCAATCAACTTTCTCTTATTTGGAGTAGTTTGCAAAGAGCGTCTGCGTTACGCGTAATCCAATTTTTCATTATTATCATCTTGACTTGCTTCTTTCTTGCCCTTCTTACTTCTTATTTACCCTTTTTTCTCCTTTGGTTTTAGTAAACTTGATAACATGCCTAACATGGTTAGTCTTTGCAAAAAGAAAAGGGAAAGTTAATAACACTTAATCATCCCTTACAAAAGAAACTGCGGCATGTATACCGGAATAGGACTGCGGCATGTATCCCATTTTGCATGGTGCAGACGTCGGCCATCACAGTTACCTGCCATCGCTAAGGGGAATGGCGTACTCATACACACAGTACTCTATACAAACGCTACACTTAGTTTTGACTTCGAAATCATTCATGCATTTAATAATTAGTGTATGAAAAGTATTTAAACATAACGTGTTTAAAAGTTTGGACAGTGAAATCATGCACTTACGTCAAATTAAGGAATATACTTCTACAAGTAAAATCGAAATGGGATTCACGCTATACACTGGTTAAAATAATCTCATTGCGCACCTATACTGTGCGTTTGACGATCATCTATTGATAATTACAAGAAATAGAAGGGGTGCGGCATCTATCCCGTATGCGGCGGCTCTCCCGGATTTACCCTATATTTAAAAAAAAATAAACTTATAAAAAAGCACTCGCAATTTAATTTATTTATTTGAAAAAAAAAAGATATTTATTTCAATCAATTTTCCTTCAACAATTTTTTCCCTTCTTAGTAAAAAGGAAATAATTCTACTTTTTATGCTATGTTGAATAAAAGTTTATATTTAAAACATTTTTTTACTTATAACTTATTTAATTATTACTATGGAAATGTACAGACTTAAACTTTGAAAATCATATTACCAGAGGAACAATAACAACGGCAAAAGAGTAGTTTCCAAAAAAGTCTTTTGCATAAAAAACATTTTTAAAACATGATAGCTACTAAAGATGAGACGGACGCAACCCGAGCCCGAAAAAGACACGGGCTCGATTTTTATTCAGTCATCAGGTTCGAGTTTAAAGTCGAAATTTTATTTATTTATTTATAAATAAAAAAAAGAAAAGAAAAAAAAAGCTTGCTAAATTTCTTACACTGTTCTACAATTCTTTAAAAATCAATTTGAAAGGGAACTGCATTGTTATTCATGGGTATACGAAGAAATATTCTATTTGATTCAGTAGCCTTTGCACGGTCAGTGTTACATACATCCAAGGCTGTAGCCAGAAAAATATTTCGGCGGGGGAATTGGAGCCTAGAATTTTATTCTTGTCGTATTTTGGATTTATTTTTTACTAATGAAATAGAGGCAAGTATTAACAAGTCTTTATTAAGCTTTGGTGAAAATTCAAATAATTCAATTTTATACAATTGCATAAGAAAATTTAAGCCTTCTTTATTGCAAATAAAATTAGAATCTTATTTAAATGCTTCTTCTATGACGCATTGACGTTAGTGTCAATTAAATTTACATTTGAAATTTTTTACATATGTTTTCAAAGGTTTTATTGCCAAACATGTCTTTCCATTAGCATGCATCGGAATAGATAAGTTAGTGGATACATTAAATGACTTTCATCGCATTCTTCAAAGAATTTGGGATAAACAAGTCTGGCGATAATATAGTCCAAGCTATTGTAGGCATTTCAATTTGACATTCTGGTTTTACAGAGCTCTATTCCAAAAAATTCAAATGAATTTTAGAGATTTCTTAAAAATTGTATTTATATTATCAACATACTGGCGGAATCAAACGATAAAGATATGCTAGTGTAGAATTTTGAGTTTTGATGTTAACTCTAATTGATTTTCGAATCTTAACCATCTTGACTGTTAATTAATAACATAGTTATAGCCATAGTGACAAAAATTTCGGAGGGTGATCAAACCATGGCGATTCCCTATTTTCTACGGCCTTGCCTATAATAGTATTAGTAATATAAAGAAGACGTGGGATATCCCTTGTCTATAATGCTTTTCCATAGTTACTGAAAAACAGAAATCATGTCTTTTTGACTAGACAATCAATAAAATTTGCATTAACATAAAAAGTAATAAGGTACAATTAAAATTCGTGATATAGTTAATAAATAAAAGCAGTTTTGCTGATATACACATATAAATTATGATCAAAAGTTTGAAATTATAAAATATACATTAAATTATATAAAAATGTGCTGTCCCAAAAGTATAGACAGCTGTAATTTTTTTTGGTTTCACATTTATAAAAGTAACTAAAAACTTACTTTTAATATTTAATTGTATTGCCACAACACTTTATATCATCAAATACACATTGCTCCATGGAATTAATTAAGCATTGCATTACAGAAGGAGGTATTTCATACCACGCTTTGTCAATTGCAATTTTTAAGTCATTTACACATGTATATTGCTTTCCATTTTGATATATTTTACGAGATAAGATCCCTATATGTTCTCCATGGGATTCAAATCTTGACTAAGTTCTGGCCAGTCTAATAGTGTGATATTGTTTTGTCGAAACCATGTTTTCGATGATGTGGAGGTATGGATGGATGCCCATATTGTTGGAAAACACAGTCCGGTCCTGATAGTAAATCCAAATTACATGATCATAGAATGTTATTAAAAATGGCTTCAGTTGATAATTTATCTGTGTGTGAAATTGCACCAATTTCCAGAATTTCAAAAAGTACTGTACACAGAAGAATTAAAACTTCAACAAATATTTTTTACAGGAGAATGAAAGCAAAACCTTGTTTAAAGCAGAGACATAAAGATGCACGGTGCACGTCTAAAGTGGGCTAGAAAGCATATGTCATACGGTGAAAAATGGATTTCTGTCATCTTCACTGATGAAAAGAAATGGAATTTAGACAGCGCTGATGGTCATAAATTTTATTCGTATTTCCTAAGAAAATAACCCAAGAACTGTTTCAGTAGGCAACAAAGCGGAGGATCCGTAATGACCTGGGGAGGGTTTTCTTTCAACGGCCAAACATTTCTAGAATTTATGGACAGAAAAATGAAATCAGAGGATCACCAGGATATTTTACGTAACAATTTACTACCAATTATGGATTACTACCAAACAGAACCGAACTGTGTTTTCCAACAATATCGGGCATCCATCCATACCTCCACATCATCGAAAACATGGTTTAGGCAAAACAATACCACACTATTAGACTGGCCAGCACTTAGTCCAGATTTGAGTCCATGGAGAACATATGTGGGATCTTATCTCGTAAAATATATCCCATCAAAAACATCTCATGTAAAAAAAAGCCAAGTCTCCTGACTCTTTGACCATAAAAAGTTCTGAGATCATGTGTAGAGCCAAGCTTAGCTCTCTTATTAACTCTGATATTTTAATTCACAAAGTACTCCTAGTCTCTACACCTTTAGTAAATGATTATTTTGTGACTTGGCAATTACGCAGTACAGGAAAGTTATTACGTAAACACTTTACTTATGTTTTAAATTGGGATTAGATTATTTGATTAAGGCTGAATATGAACGCGAGGGATAGAAACCTGAAGGAGGGATGCACCGATTGGGGGTCTTTGTAAAAGAAGGGTCTGACTCGTATTCACGTTACATAGGAAGAAAATCACCCAAAACTCTGGACATCAAGTTTGACCAGTAGAGAGTTTTCGCATCCGGGCTTACAATGTAATGTAAAATTATTTCCATGCTACAAATACATATACGTTCAGTGCTCTTATAGAAACTATTTTATGCAAAACTTTATAAATAAACGTTAACATTAAAATGTAAACAACAGCCTTTACATTCTCATGCTGCGTCATTGCCAAGTCACAAAATAATCATTTACTAAAGGTGTAGAAACTAGGAGTACTTTGTGAATTAAAATATCAGAGTTAATAAGAGAGCTAAGCTTGGCTCTACACATGATCTCAGAACTTTTTATGGTCAAAGAGTCAGGAGACTTGGCTTTTTTTTTACATGAGATGCTTTTGATGGGATTTCACTTCTTTTTGTAAGGAGAAAGCCAAAGAAAGCTTTTCCAGTAGCGTCGATTTCAATTACGCTATCTTTAACTTCATAGACTTTATGGCTCCTGATTGCTTCGATGTTCCGTTTTTCCTAGAAAAGCGAATTGGCATGTGTGCTACTGTTTGAAATCCATTCATTCAATTCTTCTAGTAACTATATTAGTTTTTGTTTCAATTTATCAGTTGTTCAATCAAAGTCCTCCAAAGTTAATTCTACTGTGCAGAGTCCATTTTATAACTTTGTCTGCTTCCAGTCTATTTCCCATTTATTTAGTTATAGCTCTCGTAATGTTTTCTAAAGTGTTTATTTTAAACTGCAGCTTACCTCTAGACCAGTGTTTTCCAACCTTTTCTGGGCCATGCCCCACCAAATCATCTCTAAAACCTTCATGCCCCCCCCCCCCCTCACCTCTCTGTGACAAATAATTCTTATTATATAAAAAGTGAAGTCTTATTCCCTTTAAAATCCAATAAGACATTTTAAAAATGCAATAAAAAACTTAAACAAATAGAAAAAAGGTCATAAAAAGAGCATAAAGAAAGAAAAGTATTCAGGAAGAAATCATTATTAATAATAGTAATAATATGCATCAATAGTAAAAAGCAAATTAGATTTTGAAATATTTAATAACGAATTGAGATACATAAAAATTACTTTAACTGAGGCTTTTTCGATGATGCTTTTATCACTTTAATTGCTGACAGTAAAAAATTAGAATAAATAAATGTATAATAAAATAAATTCAAATTATAAGATTCGAGATAAATAGAATAAAATTAATGACGTCCTTGTGCTTCATTTTGGTTTCAGAGAGATTGTATATCAGGTACTAGATTTGTCAACTTTAATCTCAAGTCCCCTCGTTTAGTGATGTCCAGTCGATTTCTTTTCTTCAGTAATAAATCACTTACTACACTAAAACCACATTCAGCTAAGTACGAAGATGGGAATGGCAACAATATTTTTCTTGCTAATTTTGTTGAATTCGGATACTTAGTTTCTGTCTCAGCACAAAGCCATGCCTTAGTTCCTTTTATACTGAATAAGGTTTTAACTGACTCATCGTTTTGAATTTCAGCGATTTCTTCTTGATAACTTATTGAAACATCAGACGATATGTCAACTAGTATTGGCTGTATGACCCACGATGAAAAATCCGTTTGCTTTAAATCAGAAAATCTATCATTCATATCAGACGCCAACATTTTCAGATGATCGACAATCACAGTAATAGCAGAATCTGTTACTTCGCATTTTTTTAACCAGTAAAATAAGTCAAACTTTCTCTCAGAAATATGTTTTTGCCATACTTCAATGGACGCAATAAAACCAAATACTTTTGCCTTTGCATCAACAAGTGTTTTGTTTTTTCTTCGCAATTGTTTGTTCAACGTATTCAATTTTTCAAAGATATCTGCTAAATAACTAACAAATGCTTTGCCATCAACGGTTTGTAGGTGCTTCATGCCAGGCTTGTCATTTAAAAATTCACCAAGAACATCAAACAACTCCATGAATCTTTTTAAGCAATTCTCCTTTGACAGCCATCTCACATCAGTGTGAAGTAAAAGCCGAAGGTGGCCTGCACTTTGGTCTTCACAAAACTGCTTGAAAAGAGTTCACATTTTGCGTCGGATTTTATGGAGTTAATACATTTTATAACTGATTTTAACACATTACTTAGAACAGATGAAATATTTTTGGATACCAAACTCTCTCTATGAATTAGGCAATGCACAATTAGTATTTCTGGATTCTCATCTTTCATTAATTTTAAACATCCAGCTTTTACCCCCATCATAACTGGAGCACCATCTGCAGCGCAGGATGTTATATTTGCCACTGGTATGCTATTTCTATCTAAGTAACTTTTCAATATATTAAAAATAGCAGTAGTGGTGGTCTCTAATGATTTAAAGAAAAGCATTTCTTCAGAAAATTCATCTGTATCAATATATCTGACATATGTTAACAATACTGCTTCACCATCTCTCAGAGTGGATTCATCCATTTGAATTGAAAAATGTCTTTACTTCAACTTTTCAACAAGTTGTTTTTCAATGTCGTCTCTCAGATACATGCTCGTACATACATATACATGCAGTCAGAAAACGTACACGCCCGGAATGACGGGGAGTTCCTTCTGAATTGTGACAGTAATTCTTTTCCAGAACTGCTAAAAATATTCTATCACTGACTATCAGTTCAAATTAAGTTATTGGAATCCTAACATAAACATTTCTAATAAAATGCGTTTTAATTGGTTGATCAAATGTGATGTGTCTGTCGATAGCGCCTTGACATTTTATTGTAGTGAGTCAATTTGAAAGAATTAAAATTAAAAATGCTTCAAAGCAGGAAATTTATATAGTTAAATGATTTTTAAATTTATTTGTTACTTTTACATTTACTCATTTAAAATGAAAAATATAAAAAATTAAAGAAATAACATATTATTTCATGATCGTAAGAGCGAATGTCCAAATTTCGCAGAATTCTCAAATTGCCCCCCTAGAAAGCCAAATTGCCCCCCTGTGGGGCGTACGCCCCACGTTGGGAACCACTGCTCTAGACCTTTTTCGTCAGTAAGCTCCAATATTCATACCAGGGTGGGCAATAGAACAGCGCGAGACTTCTTAGCGAGCTACGTCTTCCCATTTCAGGGTGTGAATCGCTGTAACGTTTTAATGTGTGTTTTTGTTTTCGAAGATGGTTTTGACGATAGAGAGCTCTAGCTTCTTGGAGCTGTTGAGAACGAGATTTCTCGGAACGATTAGGCCTCTCCTTTTTGACCTCAATAGGTTTCCAATTTTTTTCTGTAGCTGATTTCTCTCTGTGATAGGTATTCATTTGGAAAAATAATAGATTATTGCTAGCTGTTAAGAAGAGGAAGTAGAACGTCAAAATGACCTCCTAAGAAACTAATCCCAGGTAATCCCAGTGCGCAACCACATACTCAACTACAGCACATCTGATATCATACGGCTAGGCTACGTTACCTAGCACAGAAAAGAAAATATAGATGAAACAGATACGAATGATCTCCAGATGTAGGAACTACTCGATGAGGACTTTCTTCGCTGTGATCAAAATATAACATTTCAGTTTTTTTCCTTTCAAACTTTCTTCGACCAACAATGTCTTTCGTTGGAATATCATACAATTTCGCGTTTCCCTCCGTCACCGCGTCTTTTCAGCAATTTTGCAGATGCACATTGACATCTAGAATTCAAATTTTACGCAATAAAAATCTGTGTCGCCAAAATTTGAAATTCAGTTATTCCTCTTTTCGATATGTAACTCTTACAATCAAGTTATTTTTAGAAACAAGTAGGTGAAAGAATTTTACACTAAACATTCAAACCTTCATACTTTCGAATTTAAAGTAAATCGTAATATTTTTTTTATTTAAATGATTTTAGTACACAGTAGACCGAGCATAGCTCGGTATATATATATTTTTTAAATATTTATTTTGTTTTAGTAACTGTAGAAATGTGATAGATACTATACGCAAAACATCAATAAGTTGCGGAGAATATAGCAGAATTTTCGTTAATGCGTCTCCTCTTAAGACGTATCTCCGGTTAATGCGGACAGTTTCATTTCTACATCATATTTTAATTAATGTTAAAAGCATCGTTTATTGCGGATTTTGGTTAGTACAGATGAAAAATGGCCTCCCTTGGAAGTCCATTAACGGTTGTTCACTGAATATTCATATCTACCGCTCGTAGTCTTAGCACGGTTGAAAGTGAAAAGTCAGAGAAAATGACGTCATAGTGGTGCAAAAGTGATGATGTTTAAGTTTTAAATATAAAAATAATTGATTTCTTTCGAATATTTCTTTTTTTCTGGGGAGAGGGGAATGTAGAATTTTGATTTTGAATTCCAAAACGATAATTTGAGTACCTAAAAAACATATTTAAAAAAGTTATACATCGCAGGGGAGTTTGTATTGCCATTAAAAAAATAAACTTTTTTTTACGTATGCGATTATGTTAGTCATATCCTGAGTGCCACTCTCCATGTTTTATAAAAATTGAATTTATTATTCTTCAACAATTGTTGTCTACGTCAATAGTTTGGCAGCAAATGCGAGCTATTTTGTAAATATGAGGTAAGTTTGACAGCAAAATTCTCTTGCTTTTAAAACTGCTGCTAATTTGCGCCATGGTCTATTGCCATTGCATCAAACTATAGCAATGTTTAAAATAATAATATAGTGATGTTAAATATAGCAAAAGTATAAGAGCAGCTATCTATCAAGAAATGTTGCCATATTTGCAGAATGTTTATAAAATATTTAAATTCACCAAATTAACATTTGGTAAAATAAATTTATTTTACTTGGGTACTATTTGATTATCCCGTCGATCAATTTCGCCAAACAATTCGCCAAATTATACAAATTGCCGTATTTTTATTTTAAATAACGAAAAAACAAATAAATTAATAAAACCTTAATGATACTACAAGTAAAAAGTCGAATTAAAAATCATTTGATGACGGAACAAACACGTGTATGGTGTTTAATGTCAAGTGAATGCGACATTTACGATCATCCATTATTGGCATTTAATCTTATAGTTTGGCGATAGTTTTTCGGTCGACGGGATAATCAAGTAGTACCTTTATTTGTTCTAGTCAATTAAAACGAATTTTACTGTATTCAGGACCCAGCTATTTCGTGCTCGATTTAGTATAGTTGACAAACCAATGGTTTAGTTGACAAACTGCATTTTATCGTGTTGATAATCAGTGAGCAATAGTATTGGCAAGAATTCCGATTACGGAAGATAAAAGATTTTCGATTTTTTTTTCGAATTATCCGAATTTTTTAATTTTTCCTTTCTTTGTATCCCAAATACTACCTTCTTACTAAATTTCAAATTTCTAGGGCTACAGGATGTACCTCAGATTTTTGATGATCGGTGAGTCAGTCAGTCAGTGTCGAAAAAACGAAACTTTGATTTCATATATTTTCTGAACTAGAAAAGATAGAAACGCGGATATTTAAACATTTGCTTCCGCTTGAAGAGTACTTTTAGAAAAACAAAGTTTCAAGTTCCTGGGAAATTCCAGCGCAGGGATATGGTACTGTCAAAAGTACCCTGAGTTGCTTCCAGAAAAGGATGCTTACGGCTGTGCTTTCTCGACTTGGCCCCCAGATGAAAATGAAAAGCAATATACATGTGTAAATGATTTAAAGATTGCAATTGACAAAGCGTGGTATGAAATACCTCCTTCTGTAATGCAATGCTTAATTAATTCTATGGAACAACGTGTATTTGATGTTATAAAGTCTCGTGGCAATACAATTAAATATTAAAAGTAAGTTTTTAACTACTTTTATAAATGTAAAACCAAAAAAAAAAAAAAAAAAAATTACAGGAGTCTATACTTTTGGGACAGCACATTTTTATATAATTTAATGTATATTTTATAATTTCAAACATTTGATCATAATTAATATGTGTATATCAGAAAAACTGCTTTATTTATTACATATCTCACGAATTTTAATTGTACCTTATTACTTTTTATCTTAATGCACATTTTATTGATTGTTTAAACTTTTGGGACGCGGTGTGCAATGATATTGCAGAAGAATAAGAACTGTTATTTTTACAGAATACTGCCTCTGGTTGAGCATAAATAACAAATTTGCTATTTTAAACGGATTTCCATGCCATGAAAGTCACGAAATCTAGAATTTAGGATTAATACTTATTCTTATGTAAGAAGGTTAGGTACTTTTCGGTTAGCCGGGCGCCAGTATTATATATACACATATATATACATACATATATGTAAATATACATATATATACATATACATATATTGTATATAAAAACATACAGATATATGTAAATATATATGTGTATATACATACATTTATGTATACATATATATGTATATATAACACTGGCGCCCGGCTAACCGAAAAGTACCGAAGAGTATTTTTAATTAAAAAATTAATTATGAAACAATTCTAAAATGTTCTTAGCAATTTTTCTGCTGCTTACTTTCGATATTGGGCTTAGACTCTGATGACAGAAAGTTTTCCGGCCTTGGAGTTCAAATCGGGAGTCGGACTCAGAAAAGAGATCCGAACACATATCTCTTATCACATTAAAAATTCTCATTAGGCTTAGCAGATACAGCGCTGTCTGTGAAACCGTTCATTGTTACGGGTTAAAGAAAAAAGATGTAGAATATTTCATTAGTATATGCAAGAAATAGAAATAAGCAATGTATTTTGAAGAGCAGATTCTTTCTTCTTCAGCTTAGAGCTCTTGTAACCAGTGCAACCGAGAAATCAGTTTGCTCTTAAGAAAGTTGCTTGTAATTTAACTTGAAGAATTCACTTGCTTTTATTGAAACCCGTTGCTTTTTCCGCGTTTTAAAGGATGTTTCTTGCTTTATTGACGGGGGAACCACTTTTGATGAACCGATACAATTTATCTGTAAAAATATTTTACGTCAAAACGAGTTAAGCTGCCAAATAGAGTGCTAAGAATCCAAATGACTACTCACACACAGCAGACGACTGTGACATTCGGCCAGGGCTATCGGGGAAAATCCTATGGTGTCTTCCTAACGCCAATTTTGCGCCGCCAAAAATGCAATTATAATGTTGTATTTTTCCTAAATAAAATTCGTAGGTTCTCCAAGACACGTTTTAACTTTTTCAATGTTTTATTCTTATTATTAACCAATTTGAATCTTAAAGTACTTAAAAAAGAGCCTTCTATGTTAATAATCCAACAAGTAGCCTCAAAAATTGCCTTTTCAGAAAGTTATACTGCTGTAAAATCAATAAATACGCTTTTCGCAAACAAATTTTATCGGTGCTCTAACGTTGACCTATAAGGCTATAAAATGCACCAGGTCGCAATTGTAAGTATGATTTGTTGAAAATACATCGCTCACCTGCAAAAAAAGTGACACATCTCGGCAAAAATAAACTTCACAGGAGAGGCAAAAGAAAAATTTGCATGATTTTACTGTAACTTGAAATTATAACACTTAGCTCTGCAATGCACAATAAAAACGTGCAGAATAAAAGATTTTCCACGAAAACAGGGAGAAGGATGGCAAAACCCGCGTCTGTATGCTGCCTAAAGAATGACGACGTAGGATAAGGTTTGGAGGGTTGGGTCATTTTACCTCCCCACGGAATCCACCCCTCTTCTGTGGTCATACATGGACATATACTATATGGTGTAATAGGGTTATTTTTCGTATAATTACACTTACGAAACTTTTTGTGTAGCAAGACACACCTATGACAGACATTATTGGAATAAAACGCAAAATGAATTTTTGCGAGATGTGTCAATTTTCTTGCGAGTGAATGATTTTATATATATTTTTAATTTTACCTTCACGAATTTAATACTGTATCTAGGCATGCACCCAGAATAATCTGGAAGGTGACTCCAACGGTGAAACAGACATGTTTCCTGTGTTGCCGTTTACAGCAGCCATGCGAGATGAACACTGCAAGCAAAAATGGAATGTCACACCCAGACGAGACTGGCTTGAGACAGTTTATTGGGGAGAAGGTGAAGTAAAATATTTCCAAAAGATTGATAATATGAAATGGATTGATTAT
Source organism: Maratus speciosus (assembly GCA_963932465.1). Classification (NCBI taxonomy): domain Eukaryota; kingdom Metazoa; phylum Arthropoda; class Arachnida; order Araneae; family Salticidae; genus Maratus; species Maratus speciosus. The sequence continues at coordinate 457,335,396 of OZ010786.1, read as the reverse complement.
AATTCCTTTCTGATTTTGTTTTATTTCTTATACTAAGGTGGCTATACCAAATAAAGCCACTTTCAGATTTCAGCTCACAACAAACTGTGTTATATAAAAATTAAAATTTTAAATGTAGTTGGTTCTAATATTTATATATTTCTTTACAATATTAAATCATTCATACTCTTTTTACTGTTTAATTGTGACTTTAATAGTTCAAAACAAAAAACGCTTTAAAGTGACTTTATTGGGAGCATATGTTTTAAATAAAGTTATTTAACTTTAATTAACAGATATTTTGCAGGTATTATACCAAAATAAAGACTTCTCCTTGTAATACCATTTTCTTTCGCTGCGCTATTTGCGGGCCTGCCATTTTAAATAGCCAAAACTAATGATTCCATTTGTCGTTCACTCTATTGAGCTCTCTTTATTACTGCATTTTATAGATTCTATTGTTCCTAAAAATAGGTGGTCATTTTCCTTACCGTTCCATTCTTACCGTCCCCTTTTTTACCATTTAGTCCCTTTTTTCCAATACCATCCCCTTTTTTTTACCTTACCGTCCCTTCTTTAATACCCCTTTAAGACAATGTTATACAAAAATTCTGTATTAAAAGTACTACACTGTTATTATTTCTTATTTAATGTCCTGTGGGTACTACGCAACTTCATTATAAGTAAAAATTTAGAAGAAAATAAAAAGTTATAGGGGTAAAATGGTAAGAAAAATTAAACTCGCAAGTTTAACTTAAACCTCAGTAAATAAAATATTTTTCGCTGCTGACCATTTTTTCTTTATTTTGAATCATTAAGGCATTCGGCTATCAGATTAAAATGTTATTTTAGCAAGTTTAATTTTGTCAGATATTTTTTCCCTAAAGTCAAAAGATTGTGAGAGTGCCCCATATACTTCATGTTAAAGTATTTGAGAAAACTACACATTTTCGCGGGGTACCGTAACATCGGACGACATCCGTGGCAAATGTTTTAACATTCCTCTCTCCACCTCTTTATTTTCTAAAATTATTCTTAGAAATAACCATGAGAGGATAAAAATATTAATAGTCAAAATATTACTTTCTTCTTCTTTTTTCAAATTATAAATATTGACTGAAATATACTCGCGTTCCCAAAATGAATGTACTTGGCCCGACCTGGAAATTTTAGCCAGTGAATTTTAGCCTCTAAGAAGAATGAAGTGCAGGCCAATCTCGACGTGGAAGAAAAAGATGTCTGGCCCGACCCGAATCTGCAGAAAAATGTAATATCAGGGCACGGCCCGGCTCTAAAAAAGAGAAGACCTGACCCAGCTCGAGTCTCGTGGTCGTGGATTTAAAATGGCAGGACCCAGGGTGGGTTGCATCGGGCTCAATCTTCACCACAAGTCATTTCCCGTGAAGATGCATAGAGCCGTTTTGTAAACCCTTTATTAGCGCCCCCCCCCCCCCCCCTAGATCCGCCATTGTGTACGAGTATACTAATCTATTTACTCCCATCTTCGAATATTGTTACTTTTGCCCTGGGCTATTCAAAAATTTCATGCATATGGAAGTAAAAATGCCTGTGTGATCTTGTCAGTAGCGGAAAAAGTTGTCCAGTGAGGAAAAAGAACGATTGCACCAGGGACCCGACCGGTTTACAGAAATGGAGTCGAGCTCAGATGATAAAAGTGTACGTGACAAAAAAAAAAAAAAAAAAAAAAAAAAAAAAAAAAAAATTCAGTTAACCTTAATATGATTGAAGATAATCAATGGCCCTCTATCATCTGTTAAATTAATACTATTTGGAAAAACTAATACTCACACAGACAGGGGCGTAGCCACAGATATTTTTTCGAGGGGGGGGGGGGGGGGAGAATTCGAAAATTTCCCAACTTGAAACAAATTGCTCCAATTTTCGACTAAAATGATATGCACAACGTGTGTAATAATTATAATGATACTTTTGCATAAAAAATTCCTTTCCAAAGGAAAATTCTGAAACTGAAAACATAAAAATTCTAATTATGGGTTTGTTTACTAAAAAAATAAATACGCTTTTTACTTTCTTCTATCTTTACAAGAAGAAAGTATTGGATTCGTGAAAAAATTCGACTTCCGGTTTTAGACTGATTTATACGTTTTAGTAAGTCCTGAACACGATTCGACAGTTTTTAGAAAATATCTGTCTGTCTATATGTGATACAAATTTTGTGGGCGCTCTAACACAAGAACTAATGCACAAAATTTAATAAAACTTTAGAGATTCACTTATACAGTCGAACCTCGTTAACGCGAACACTCAAGGAGAAACTTTTTTTGTTCGTATTAAAAGTAGTTCGTGTTATCGGAACTTAACTACATTAGATACAACTAGACGAGGCAATCGGAAACAGTTCATGTTAACGAGGTTTGACTGTACCTTGATACAAATTGGGGCCGATTTGTTTTTGGTGTAAATCGCCCAACAGGTGGCACTGCTATGAGGCATTTTTCACAATTTACATGATTTTAGCGATAATTATATTTCAAAAACTATTGCACGGAATTTGATCAAACGTCATATTCTGTTAAACCTTGACATAATTTGATACAGATTAGCTTTTTATGTATATCATATAGCAGGTGGGGCTGCTATGCAGCATTTTTTCACGATTTTGCGATAACTGTATTTTAAAAACTAATGCACGGAATTTAGTCAAACTTCATATTCCACATAAGTAGCACTTCCACATAAATAGATCCTTATTAGGCTTCGGTCTATACAGTCCAAAGCTATCGCTTTTGTGCACTTTGAGTAAGGAATTTTGGTTGCAGACAACTAAGAGGCTGGGTCCCAAAATTCAATGATTTCTTTGAAAAATACTATGCTTATATCTCCTTTTTAAATGCACACAATTCAACAAATCTATACCTTTAGAGTTTGTTATTATAGGTAAAGAATTGTCATTTAATTTTGGCACAGTGATTGTAAATTTTGAGGCATTAAGATGTATGGAGTAGAAGAAAATTTTGGGATTGGCACATCCGACTAGTTTTCACTTAATATTAATTCTTGTGGTCTTCAAAGAAGCCCACCTGTTAATAACATCGCTTAGTTTAATAAAATTCCGTATTTCACTTTCATATTTTAAAAGCATTAGGCTATCAAGTCTGTCATCCCTCATTGTAGCTTGCAATACATATTTTTTAAATATTTATTGGACTAAAGATTCTTTCATTAGATGCAACGCCATAAAGATAAGCTGCTGTGAATGTTAAGGTACGAGTATATAGTTTGAGGGCGTGACCCAAATAGCCTTTGAATTTCATGGCATGAGTAAAAGGTTTGTTAAGTGAGTTGGGATTTGGTTTATTTCTATTTGACTCTGCAAGTCATGTACATCCGGTTTTGCATATCCAGGTGGAAACATTATTAACTTTTCTCTTGCACAATTGTAATTTAAATATGGAATGCATTGCTGCAATATTCTCTTGATATAGGGAACATTGTCATATAAGCCCATTACTAAATTTCCGAAATTTTCTTGTATTTCTTATAATTCTTTACTGTAAAACTTATGTGTATCAATGTCCATTGCTGTGCTATTATTTGTATCTATTGCCTTTGGTGAAACCGTTTTTCTACGGTGCTTTCGGAACTCAGCTTCTCCAGTCACATCCTAATATTCATAATTGTTTGTGAGCTTGTCTGTAAGGAAATCTTTATTTCTTCAAAATTTTATTCAAGTGCAACGTGTCAGTGTTACAGTGCATGTCGATTTTTCTTCAGTTGATGGACTGCTTTCATGGTCATATTTCTGTTCCAAATTAAAATCGTCCATTTTTTACCTTTTTCATCCTCTAATGCATTTAAGATGCTCCAAAATCCTGCACGAAAACTCTTTTCCTATTATGAAGGGTTTCTTCGTGCTGAGATTTATAGTAACTTTTTAGAACAGCTTTAAGCACAGAACATGGACTTTTGGTTTAAAATTTTATAAACACATATGAATATAAACGAACAGGACTGATATATATTTCCGCACACAAATAAAAGTAAAATGTGACAAATTTATCTAAACTAACGGCTTCTTATATCCGCATTTGCTCATATAACGCTTTTTACTTGGCAGCGAAGGGTTAACTAATTTTTGCGGCAAAAAAATCATGAGGATGAGTAAAATATTGTCCAAAAATCACAAAATTAGTCAAAAAAGTTGTGTAAACTCATCAAATCTTCTTGCCCATAGCTATGTTTCAAGTAGGTTACTACATTCCTTTCTGTTGTGCTACAAGTGATCTCCAATTTTCAAAGAAGCTGCAATCCCTTTGGATTAAAATAGCTGGATTCTCTTTTGGGAGGAGAAGGGGGGGTAGGGTGAAATTTTTGAGAAAGGAACAAAGTTTTGGAGGAAATAAAGGAACTGGTTAGTCAGTTATTGATGGACAGGAGTAGAGAAATTTAGGTCTGGTAGGAGTACAATATTTTTGTAGAACTGAAAAATACAATGATAGATTGAGAGTGGCCGATTTCTTTTTGTATTTCTTTTGATAATTTAACTTGTTTACTGTTGCAGTACTCAAAATAATCACCAAAACAATAAAAATTTCGTAATTTTTTTACTATTACTTTTAAAAAGAAAAGGCCTCAAAAATCTAGAATTTCCCAACTCTAAGCTCAAATTTCCCAACTTCACATATATTGGGGGGGGGGGGGAGACTCCCCCCCCATACACCCCCATGGCGACGCCTCCTGTACACAGATTTTAATTGATAAAGGAGGCATTTTTCTCACAATTTCGCAAATAAAGATTTGGAACTTGAAGTGTATCTTTAGTGCTGCCATCTAGGAGCAATAAGTAAGAAAAACGAACTAAATTAAAAGCTCGCTCTACTGTTAAACCTAAGGGGATTTGTATTTTTCAAGTATTGCTTAAAAAAAAAAAAAATTATATTTTTTCTGTGTATTTTTCTCAAAAAAATCTCTTTCTTTTTTAATGAACACAATATTTCTAAAATATATGCTTAATTTTATATTTTATCTTAGCGCAGCTGACGAACTGAGACTGAAATCAAGTTATATATTAGAAATATATTGATAGCTAAAAAAGAAAGGGATATCCTTTAAAAAGAGTACACAGTAAAAAGTAAAAAATATCAATTTCCTAATGAGATATGTAACAAATAAAATTGCTATACACGTCCACAGGTTTAACATTAGCAAAGGGGGGGAATTTACGATCTGCATTGGAAAAGCTAGTGCTGACATCTATCATCTATGTATAATAAGTAATAATCTTAGAAAATATATTTAAGGAGGAATTTAAGAATTTCTTTTTCAATGATAGATCAATAAAACAATTCCGGATTTTCTCCCACTAAATAAGTTTGCCTATTTTTGTCTATTTTGACAATATTTTTTTGTGTAAGAATTATAAAACACAGGTGACGGTTCTATCTTTATTTTAAAACGAGCTTTATTTAAAACAGCACGACTTTACGAGATGCAGAATTATGCCTTGTAGTGTCATCTGAAACACAAAAACGATACAGATTATAAAATCAGATTCAATTTATCTGGCCATGAGATTATTTCCATTGACATTTACCCACAGAAAACAAAATGGTGCTTGTTTGAAAATCGGCTTACAAATTTCGCATTTTTTTTTTTTAAATGTCTTCTATAAAATAATAAGCAATTAATTTTTACCATTAAGTAAATTTAAACGGGGCCACACGAGATCGATCATTAGACTAGTTTCTATATATCGGATGGCACCTCTTCATGACCCCTGAAAGACGATTATCTATCAAACTCGTCTAATTTTTTGATAATCGTTTGATCGGCTCCAGCATTATGCTGCACCGCTTGCTGAAAAACATGGTTTTGAGAAAAACGAGTTTTAAAGTTTAACTTCCTGAAAAACTTAGCAGACGCACTGTATCGTTCCAAGGGCTGTAACTTCGTAAATAATTTGAAATATTCAATATTGTTTTAGTTACATATTATATACACATCAGATATGAAAAAAAAAAAAAAAAGATTTAACAAAGTGGAATTTTCCCTTAAAAAGAAAAAAACTTGTTCTCAGAGAGAAGTTATAATAGAACTGGAACTTCGCCAAATAAACACAGCTTTCTTAATATTTATGGACAATTTTCTTTCGCTTACAGTTAGATAACAATGTTAGATTTTCAAATTAAAATCCAAGTTCTCTGAATTGAATTAGTAAAGTGACTAAAATAATGATAATCCATATTATTAATGTATGTGTATTGTAATGTAATGTAATTAATGTAATGTAATGACATATTTTATAGAAAATTTCAGGGACAAAATATAAAGACCGGTTTTAAAAAATTAAACAGCTGATAAATTTATTGCTCGCAGTTCACTGGACAGTATTTGCAAATCATCGTCGTTAGTGAAAACAACGTTTTTCTGATTGAGTGACAAAAAAAGTTGTTTAAAAAATATCAGTTAAAAAAAATCTCTGCTTTTTTTTTTCTTTCATTATGGTAAACATATTAAATTGTGTATTAACTTTAAAAATATTGAAAAAATAGTATAATAATTGTTAATAGTACGATAACTGTTATAACAATTGTTAAATGATACTTTCAATATTATTATGATCTTTATGTGCTGCACATAAAAAATATTTATGTATTGTAAACGGATCTATATCATTAGTTATATACTTTGAAAATTATTTAAATTTGAAAATCTTTTGCAGATATTGGGTTGTCTTCAAATATTGTATTTAGCAATGGCAACTTAGATCCATGGACACCTGGAGGGGTAAGTCAATATTTAATACAAATATTTATTTTATATATTTTCAACATATATATATATTTTAATCCCACAAATTTCTTTTAAAAGAATGTTAAATTCCATCGGCTAAATATTCACATGTCTTTTGCTATTTGGATAAGATAACTATATCCATTCAACGCTTTGAAATATTTACAAAGTTTATTTAAAAATTAAGTTACTTTGTAAAATTTTATTTATCTGACATAATTTTAACCTTCAAGCATTTTCAGATGCAAAATGTCTGACTATAAGCAAATAAAAGACATGAAACAGGACTTTTTAATTAATTGCATGCTACTTTCAATACATTCAGCGCACCGTCATCAGTGAGACCGTCAAAATATCCCCTCCTATCTAAAAAATTAATAAATAAGTAACAGTCGAATATAAGTTATTTATAACTTTATTTTAAAAAAATGCAAAATTAAGCTGTTTAAACCAAGTTTCCTGCTTATGTGTTTCTATATTTCTGATAGCATCTTGGCCTTTTGAAGAGCTGTCAATATATTCATTTTTGTTTAAACTTTGAAAATTTCAATAGGGGGAGACCTGCTCCCGGAAACCCCCATTGTCTCATTAACTTTGGGCTCGCAATTTCCAAAAATTGTGCTATTTTAGACTTCGAATATATCTAAGAGTACGTTATATATTGCAATTTCATTAACATTAAACATCTCGATGTACAGTCGTGGGAAAAAAAGTAAACACCCCCTACTAACTCTGCAACTAATTATAATAGAAAAAAGTTACATGTACCAAACGATTGAAAATAAAGTCTACATTTAAATCGTGTGTATGTAAGATTTGCTTAGGGAGCCATCTACAAATCAAATCGAACCCAAACTTTGTTTTTTTTCAATGCCAACACTTAATTTTGACAGTATATTTTAAATCTTAGGTTCAAAATATGCCTAGTAAACAAATTTCAAGTCATTTGGATGCTACAAGTTTTTTAATTATAAACATTCAAAATTCGGAACTTGTAATGTTAAATTACATTTTCATATTTTCATTAATATCTCCTGAAATTATAATCCTAATGTGATAATTTTTAGGGTTCCGTACTTAAAAAGTAAAAACGGAACTATTATAAGATCATTTCTGCGTCTGTCTGTACGTCTGTCACAGGCATTTTACTCGTAAACTATGAAACGTGGAAAGTTCAAATTGGGGGAAGTAATAAAGACTATTGACCCACATATTTACAGATTATAAAACATTTACAAATATTTTTAGGGAAAATGTAGAGGATTTAATTAAGTTACTTGAAAAAAAAAAAAACTTTTCTTTGCATATCGTGTAGGGTATCGTGTGAAAGCTTTCGTAACGCTGAACTCAAAAATAAATTTAATTTAATTTTAGGTATTTATTATATTTGCAAAGTTATGGTCGAAAATGTAGTGCAAAAATGTGTCCCCACCCCCACCCTCCCACCTAATTCTGAATCTACTGAAACTAAAATTATGAAAAAATTAGAGGTAGTAGACGTTAATTTAAACCTTGCAAAAAAATAAAAATATGTATAGCGATTATCCTAAGTCACACAGTTTTTCAGAAAATCGCATTTTTCCGTTAGACACAAATTTCGATTTGCGGGCATTCATCAAAGGTGTTGATAAGCGCTGGAGGTACCTAGCATAGCAGAAGTATAATAGTATTGTTGATCATGATTTTTGAAAAAAATCGTCGGTAATTAGCCGCGATATTAACCTTTAATGTCACGGACGGTTTGGACGTACATAATAACAGGGGCGACGTACTCTATGTACCATCGACTTTTAAAGCCTAGATAACCACTTTTAATTATACATTTATGTACTACAGTATCCAGTAGCAATTTAAAAGCAATAAAATTCAAATTGTTAAAAACAGACTAATTTAATTAGAATTAATCACATAAATACTATGGGATTCGGAACTAGTTTGCATTGAGTAAATCTCAATGCGCCTCCCGTGTCTTTAAAAGTTAATTAAAACCTATCTGGAAAAACCCGGCACAGACCAAGGCGGCGTTGCTACTTTGCGACTTCCTTTCCAAGCGCGCTTAACAAAATGCCAAGTTTAAACTTTGAACGAGGGTTTTGTTTTAGCTAAACTGTACAAAGGAACGGTTATTACGACGCTCAATTTAGTTTAACCTAAAAACCATTTAATCATTACTTGATTTAACCAAATGAAGTTTAAATATGCACTACTTTTATTGTCAGTACCGAATTAAGATCACCATAACCAGATTAGGATAAGAGTTAAATAAGAGTTATACAGAATAGCAATGTTTGGTATTATTTAGGCTTCATATCTCTTTGAACTTTTATGGTATATCCATTCATACTTCTCTAGTATATATACAGCTATAGCAAACACTACGTTTTACAGTTTTTTACCAAGTCTTATTTTTCTTTCTGTAACGATTTTTAATAATACAGTAATGAATTCATATATTCATCGTACGGAACCCTCTGAGCGCGAGTAATACTCGCACATGAACGTTTTTTTGTTTGATTATAATACTAAAAAATCCAAGCATAAATGCATTGAATTTGTAATAAAAAAAATTATGATATGAATTATAAATTTAATATTTGAAAAAAAAGTGAATTGTAACCTACAATTTTTTGATAGATTTATTATGTCCTGCTTTGTGAAAATTCTCAATTTCAAATTTTTCTTCCAAGTAGTTTTCGAAGTCTATGTTGTCCAGAAAAGCATTAAATTGAAAAAAATATATTTTACTCATTTTAATTAAACATTTGCGCTGGCTGATAGTCGAAACATATTAAATGAGTGAAATGTTCATATTGCCAAGAAGTAATACATTAATAGATGTGACATAGTCATTCTGTAGCATTTCAACAATCGAGTACCGAATTTCAATTTGCATACAGCCCCTAAAATGTGCTCATTTTACAATAATTAATTTCTCGGAAACTAATCATAAGAATTTCATGAACATTTGGATTTAGGTTAATTGAAGGGTGTAAAATTTATTTATGGTGTCAGGGTCTTGGTATTAAAAAAAAAACAAAAAAAAAAAAAAAAAAAAAAAAAAACTGGGTTTGTTTTGATATGTAAATGGCCCCTTAAGCAAATATATATATATAATTTAAAAGTAGACTTTATTTTCAATCGTTTGGTACCAGCAACTTTATTCTACAATATTTTTTTGCATTTTTTGAGTTAGTACGGAACGTTTACTTTGTTTTCCACGACTGTACAGGAGATTTTATCTTTTTTTATTAAGAGTACTTACTTGCTTTTTTTACTACGAAATATCTGCATTATTTTGCAGAAGTTGGATAAAACATTACGAAACAAGTATATTAATATAAAGGTAAACTTCTGTTACAAGACTTATATAATTTAGAAATCGAACGTTTTCATAATTTTTGTTCGAAGATAAAAAAAAAAAAAAAAAAAAAAAAAAAAAAAGAAAAGTCACCATCCTATAATATTTAAAATAGAGTTCTCACCTAAATAAATGATAATCTATTTCTACAGTAAAGCATACCAAAATGACCCGACAATAAGCTTTTTGTTAATAAAAATGTTGCCAATTCAGTTTAATTGTGTCAAAGTACAATAGCGCGATTTTACTGAGCTTTCTTTTCTTGGCATGCTCTGTGAAATGCAGTTGCCGAACTATGTATTAAATTCCATTGAAAATTATATAGACAATTGCGAATGCTCTAGAAAAAAATGACGAAATTTCAAACTGATTTGATTAATTTAAGATTAATTGCGTTACCAGACCCGAGCTGAATTCGTAGGTCGGTTCGAGTTTGGGTAAAATTGGATTACCGACCTGACGCATGACTCTAATACATACATACGAGTACATGATCCACACAGTGCCTTAGACAGCCCTTTAATTTAGAAAAAATTAATTTTGAACGCTCTGTATTTAAAACCTTTTATATTATTTCAACAATTTTAATAAACAAAATTGCGTATTTTCATCAACGTATAATTCATATTTCTATATAAGTACAATTTTAATTAATTTTTCAATTAATTTTCGACAGTAAAATTACGCTGAAATTATTGAATACTAAATAAGCGAAAATTTTCACATTGCTAATTAAACGTAAACCAACAGACTGAGAAACGTCCAAGCCGGGAATCAAACTGAGATCCTTGGAATAGCGCTCCAATCCTTTACCATTAAGCTGCGAGAATTCCCGGCTTGAACGGTTTTCATTCTGTTCGTTTACGCTTTGTTAGCAATGTAACAAAATTCGCGTATTTAATATTTCTATTATAAAATAGTAGTAATAGTAAAATATTCTTTTTTCTTAAACAAAAGCGTTAGAAATGAATATACTTGTATATTACTTAAAATGTGATACTGAATGAAATATTAAATTATATGCTTATAGGTTCTGAAGAATGTGTCTGATACTGTACGGGCGATTATAATAGAGGGTGCGGCACATCATCTAGATTTCTGGTACTATTTAAAGGCTTTCCTTATTTCCTATTGTGTGCAGTCAGCCATAAAAAAGGGAGAACACACCATAATCCATTTTTATCACCAGATTGTCTCAGAAAAAATGGAAATAGCCATTTGACTGGAAACTATGTCTTCTTTTAATTTGTGTTTAAAAGAAATAAGCTTAGGGGTTCGCCTTCACACTGATTATGTACCAAATTCGAAAACGTTCAATACAAACACCTAATTTTGATATCACATTTGATTTTTCGGTAAATATTACACTGTGATACCAAACGGGAAATCATTAGGTCAAATAATTTAGGAATTATGAAGGTTTAAAGTTTAGAAATCCTAATGTTAAATTAATTTTTAATCATTGAAAAATAGATTGCAATGCGGGTAATTTTTAAAGCATATGGGAGCGTCCATTGTTACTCTTGTGACCACCAGAGAAAATTTTCATAAATACTTCCAATTCTTTTGTTACAAAACATATTTGGGATAAATTTGATGCAAACACTTACAAATACGCGTGCTCTATTCACATAAACCATATGCAATTTATAACAAAAAGCATTTTACTTGTTTAGATAATAAATTAAAGTTTTGCTACTCTTGTGACCACAAAAAATTGCATTATACAAAAATTGTGTTTGACGTAGAAATCCTGTGAATTATATAAAAATATAGAAATAAAATTTACATAATATAGCAGAGTAATTATATCTTTTTAAAAAGAATTAATCATTGAACTCATCTGATAACACATGAATTAGTTAAATTTGATTTTGCAAAATGCTATGATTTACTCTTGTGATGTTACACTTGTGACATTTTGTCCATAAGGGAATTTTAGCAAGCATTTATTTTAAATTATAAAAAAAAAAAAAAAAAAAAAAAAAAAAAAAAAAAAAAACACATTAAATTTTGTTTTGACAAACTTATTTTTCATACAGAACTACTTTTTATTCTGGTTAAAGTTAAAAATAACATAAAAGAATGTAAAAAATTATAAAATTAGAGTTTCTAAAGTTTTCAAGAGTTTATCAGTCTGGAAGCATTAATGTTAACCACACTTCGATTTTTTTGTATCCAATAATGTGGACATCAGATTCAAACTTGAGAATTACTACTGAGCTCAGTGTTGATTTCAGGGGGTGGCCCGGGGGAGAATGTCCCCCCCGGAGCAATGAGATGTCCCCCCCGGGAAGATTTGAGATTTTGTGTTTTCGATGGTCAAAAAGTGCAATTTCCCCCCCGGAACTCTATAATGTCCCCCCCCCCCCCCCGGAGCCACAGAAATCCCTCCCGGAGAAAAGTGTCTGAATTCAACATTGACTGAGCTTCATGGATCAAAATTCTTTATTTGTTAATCATCATCTACTAATTCAGTAATAATACCATGAAACTTTAAATCATCATATTTTACTCATCGCTCAGTTTGTGCTACTGAACAGAATAAATTATTGTCTTCATTATCAATAATATAATTTGCAGCTTCTACTATATCCTTATTTATTTAGTGAAACGTAAATTCTTTGTATTAATCATGTTATGTGCATGGTTTGTAGTAGATAGTGTCGTTCTTTATGACTTTAACAAATTGTACTTGTTCAGTGCTCTTGGCTGTTGAAGTTGGTAGTTTCTCTCAAATTAATAAAGCTTGTAGTTGTTGTTTTATTTCTCCATATGATAAACGGAGTATGCTTACTTATTTTTTCAATGAACAATTTTGACAAAGTCAGCGGTATTCCTTACAATTGTTTTTTTTAGGACGAACTGCATTCCATACATTTCGTTATACAACAGCACAAGTTAAGTCTACAGCATCTTTACCAGGAGATTTTGAAAAAAATGTGTGCAATTAAGCTAATTAAGGAAGAATACTGATTTATTCCTGACATAATTGAAAAGTTATATTTTTGTTTAAATTGGAAAGCACAACCACGAGAGAAAACAGAAAAATGGATAAAATTTTGGAAAATATATTCTCTCTGTTGAAATTTTACACAGTAAAGCATTTACAGAAAATTGGTTATGAGTTAAATTGTCTGAATAAATAGCATAAGACATACTTTATGGCATCATATGAAATAAGAACTGAAAATACTGTCCCTTGCAGATTTGAACATTGGTGAAGAATTTCGTATCAATATTTCGTCTTCAAAAAAAAATGTATAGTTTTCAGAAAAATCTACTTGCATGACGACTCTTTCAGAACTGGTTATTTATTTATTTATTTATTTGGCAATAATCAAAATAATTCTGTGTACAAGTTTGAATGAATGTGCGGCCCAGAAATGGATTTAGTTGCTTTCAAAAATTTTGTAAATAATCAGAAATGGTTTCTTCAACTGTTACTTTTTCAAAATGTTTTTCAACGTTTTGCTATTGACAGTAACTTATAAAACGTTCTATATTATAGACTTCAGTTTCAAGTAACTCTTCGATGTTATTTTCGCAAATTAGACTTCTGAATTCATACATTCTAATTATGATATATCACAGCAGACGAAGTCATTAAATCCTTCACAGAAATATTTAATGCAGGAAATACGTCAGTCACTGCCTTAGGAATCGCTTGAATGTTTTAATGAAAACGAAAAACGCTAAGATTCTGAGGAATAATTTTCTATTATTTTATGAAACTAGGCCCTAAAGCTACAACGGAATCTAATTAATCTAAAGAAAATTTCAATCTAGAGAAATTTCTTTAAACAAAAAAGTATTCTATTAGCAAATGTCACCTAGGACTGATGAAATAATGTGATCTTTTTCACGCCTAACTAATGTAGATTTAGCTGAAGAATGACCTCTTCTTATGTATTCACCAACATAAAATTGCCAAAAGCTGTGAAGTCAAAGATTTTTTTTTTCATTACAGAATCTGAGGTTAGCTAGTTCTCTACTTTTTTCTTTGTCTTGCTGAAGTTTTTGCTGGCTCTAAGACATTTCTTCACTTAATCATATGTTTTTTATGTTTCTTTCTCACCTCAACATATTCAATGTTATTCTTAGTTTTTTTGTACAATTTTTGTCGCTTAGCAGAATTTTTCCTGCTCCTTAAAACAATGTCATGTATAAGAATTAATATTAAAATCTTTTCTTTGAAATATACTATCAGAATCCTTTCCATAAGAGTTGCTATAAGAATCCCTGTAGATCATACAGCAGAATTTAGTAAACGAAACTTTACATAAAAAAATATCTGATCAAAGACCATGTACTTCAAACCAAAAGAAAGCACACAAAAATAACACGGTTGAGTTGTTTTAATCTATCTTTAATAACTTGTCATGATTATTATATAATATTGAATAATAATTAAAATAAATGACATAAATCCATTCATTAAAAAAGATGAGTAAAGACAATTTATCTTGCTTAAAATTTAAAAAATATTTTCCATTATGGCTAAACCTATTTCGAGAACTTTGTAATAACGGAGAAAACAACTAAAATTGAAGCATTGGGTTTGTTTTGATTGTAACGCAGTTTTATGTTAAACTATGGACAAAAGTGTTATGTGTTACTCTTGTGACAACACCCCAGATCCTATTCCATGTATAACATAAAAAAAAATATTTTATGTAAAATCTGTCTTATAGCTCCAAATCAGAGAATTAGAAGTTTTGGGTAAAAATTTCAAGTAGTTTTTATAAAATTAAAACTTTAATATGTTTTCTGTTACTCTTGTGACATTTAATTATCAACTATCAAATAAAGTTAAAATTGCATTTAATACCTTAGCTAAAAACTTTGAACTACGTAGATCTGACGGATATAATAATAGCTTGTTATTTTCAATGCGTAATAATTTCATTTAATGAACAGAAGTAAAAAAATCATACAACTTAATAACTGGATTTTCATGCTCAAATGTAAAAGAGTTTTAATGCTGTCAGTTTCCAGCCCATTTTCGGTATAGATTTATTCTTATGAAATTAAAACTTACAAATTCCTAAAAACCAACTCTTTAGCTTTAAATTGATGTATCACACATATATTTCCGTTAAAAAAAAAAAAAAAAAAAAAAAAAAATCAGCAAAAATTTTCTTTTGCCGAATACCTTCCCATAACTGAAAAACTACTTGACGGAATGAGCTATAATTATAGATTCACATATTTGAAGCTTCTAGAACTAGAATTATATATATATATATATACTTAATCCGATTCTAATTTGTATTTATTTTTTTTTAATTAATTTCGAAATTATACATATTTTGAAATTAATTTTCGAAACAAAAAATTGTAAAATATAAAATTTTTAACTGAAATCGATCTCTAGAAGCTTCAAATAAGCGAATCCAAAGTTACAGCTCACTCTGCAGGGTATTTTTTGAGTAGGAAAAAATAAGACTTAAGTAACTAATAACTAATGTAACTTTAAACTAATATGACTTCCCATTTGGTATCTTAGGGTAAATTCAACAGAAAAAAAATATATACTGTCAAAATTGTGTGTTTGTATTGAAGATTTTCCAAGTTTCGTATAATTTCATTATGAAAACGAACCCATAACTTTTTTCTGAAACATAAATTGAAAGAAGCCTTAATTTCCAGTCCGATATATCTAAGTTTTTTTTTTTTTTTTTTTTTGGTCGACTGTAACATTAGTTTCTGATTATGATCATATATACTTTTACAAATGTATTTTGCATTAAATGTCAGTCTCTAATTAAAATTATTTATTTTTAACAATTTCTCATTACAGCAGTTAAACATAACGAGATTTAACTATCAACATTATTGTTACTTTTAAATTAGTGTTATTTTTATTATTATTATTATTATTATTATTATTATTATTATTATTATTATTATTATTATTATGATCATTTATATATATAGTTTAGAAAAAAATACATTATAAAAAGCAAGAATTGAAAAAAAAAAAAGACATTTTGAAAGAAAATGTTAACTAATAAAAAACAAGTAAAACCCCCTTATCTTACTGAAGAAAAGCTGTTTATTATTATTTTTTTTTTTTTTTAACTCCTGAATACTATAAAATTTTCAGAAAAAAATTATTACTTTAACGAAAATAAATTGTGATTTTACAGAAAAAGCTCGAAAAATGTACATTAAAAAGCTTCTCTTTTTACTGTTTTTTTCTTCTTCTTAATAATCGAGTGCTGTAATATTTACGAAAAATATGCTGTTACTTTAGCATAAAGGCATGTAATTGTACAATGATATTATCTTTCTATATCCTTGCGAAAAATGTAAGTGTACTGCACTCAAGCATTAGAATATTTATAGAAAGTATTTTAATCGAAATATTGGATTTTCTGAATATTTTACTTTAAACTTCTTTAAAAAATTGAATTATTTTTTGCTCTTTTATACGGAGAAGCGATCCAGTTGAAATAACTGGATTAATAAAATTATACAGCTCTTATCAAGGCTTCAACATGAAGCTACAATACAAAGTGAAAAAGAGTACTGGAGGGGGGGGGGGGAGCAACATCAAGAATGTTTGTGCTTATGAAGATGACAGTGAAAATTATTAAAATTAAATCTTCTTAAAATTAAATCTTTTAAAATACTTACCGCTGGGTCCCGTGCACCTGTTATTTATCCGGTCAGCGCTCCCTTTCAATTGACTGTAATTTCTTATTTCGAATTTCACCTAACTGTTTTAGGGGATTATTCTACACACCATAGTTTTTTTTTAAAGTCAAAATAAATAAATAAACAAATAATATATATATGTGAATGGTAACTTTTCCATAAATAAATCCTCTAGAATTAAATCATTAAATACTTCTTAAATTAAACTTGTTACTATTCTACAGTGCGAAGTGGGGAAAAAAAAAAACCCTAAGAAATTTGTGCTGATGAAGATATCCAAACTTTTTGAAAGTAAATCTTCTAAAATACTTCTTAAAAAACGAAAAAAGTAACAGTCAGAAATTTTGTATTTATGAAGTTGACAATGGATCTTCTTAAAATTAAATCTTCGTGAATTAAAACCTTTAGAAAAATAAAAAAAACTTCTTAAAAGTGTTTCATAAATTAAATTACTTTATTGTTCTTTCATAGGACCAAAATTCTTAAAAATATTTCATAAATTGAATTACTTTATTGCTTTTGCATACGGGGAAGCAATCCAATTGAAATAATTGTATTAAAGAAAGCATACCGATATTTCAAGGCTTCAATATAAAGCACCTTCTAAACTGAAAAAAGATAAACGGAAGTGGAAGAAAAAATAACAGCAATATTTGTGCTTATAAAGATGGCAATGAAACTTATTAAAATTAAATCTTCTTAAATTAAGCCTTTTAAAATTTTAACGACTTTTAAAATTAAATCTTCTAAGATATTTCTTAAACTTTAAATAAATAAATAAATTACCAGCAAGAAAGTTTGTACTTATGAAGATGACAGTGAAACTTCTTAAAATTAAATATTCTTAAATTAAATACTTTAAAATTAAATCTTCTGAAACAATTCTTAAATTAAATTTCTGAAAAAAATGTTTCATAAATTGAATTACTTTATTGCTTTTTCATGCTAAGAAGCAATTCAATTATAGTAACTGTTTTAATAAAAGTATACAGTTATTTCAAGGGCTTCAACATGATGCCCCTTCTACAGTTCAAAATGAAAAAAGAAAAAGAAAAAAAATGCAACAGCAATAAAGTTTGTTCTTATAAAAGATGATAGTGCATTCCAATTTGATGTCTTGAAACAACTGTTACTTTCTTTACTTTGATATTTACACGTCATGATTCAAACAACTTATAATTAATTAGTTTTCATTATAATGTCCAAGGTCTGTTAACTCTTGACAATTTTAACAGGGCTTCTCATCCAAATGATCCCCAGACAGTGATTGATGCCAGAAATTTTGAAGTGACGAATATTCAAAAATGGATCAGGGAATATCACGAAGCAAGGGGTCGAATTTAAAGGAAATGATATGAAAGTCTATGAACTATTATAAAAAAGTATATTTTATATAATTTATTAATTTATATAAATAATAAAAAAAGAATGTAAAGAAAAATAAAAATAAATAAATGTATATTATAAAAACTGGTTACTATTATTTTTAAATGTATAATGAGTTACAACATTTTTTAAGTTACGAAATTTTATATATATATATATATATATATATATAAACAGAAAAAAACTTTTTTTACTTCCATATAGTTTTCTTACTCCAAAATAAGTTCTCTAATACATTTTCTCTGAAAATAAAAATAAATAAACGAGTGACGCTGCAATTCTCTATATCGTTTTAAACAACAATAAGAGAAGTTTCATGGGGATGATATAAAGTCAGATGGGAAGACACGCTGTTAAAAACGCAGATAATGTATGAAAGAAACCTCCACAATATGAAATCTGCCTTTTTGATGATAGATTTCAGTTTAACGACAAAGGGTCGTATTTTATATTTTTTAAAAAGAAAATCATTGAATTCAATGTAAAAGAATAGGAAGTTAACTTTGCCTGCTCGACACGTGCTGGGAACAATTAAGTCCCTTTTCAGTCCGAGTATGTAGAAAAAATGTAAACATGAGCCCGGCCCGGGTCTGCTGAAAAAAAAATGAAGTCCGGGCTCAGACACATTGAAACTGTTCGATGCTGATCTCTGCGATGGACATGTTATAATTCTATATTGATGTTGCCAAACTACAGGGTGTCCAGCGAATAAGACCATGATTTCAAAATTAAATATCTCAAAAACAAAGTTCAATAGAACTATGCGGTAAACGGTTTGTTTATTAGCTAAGTTGTAAAAATGTTATACAGAAGTTTCAAAACTTAGTTGCAAAAACCGTTAACAGATGGCGTTGTAATAGCAATGCCTATAAATTGTGTTTCGAAGTTCAGAGCACTAGCGTCTCATTCCTAGATGGCTCCCTATACAAGAACGAAAATTGGGAAAGACCACTTTTTCGTTGAGGTGATGTGCAGAAGTGGAGACATCTGGTCACAGAATTATTGCACCAGCTTTAATTTTAGAGAATTTCAATTAATAGAATTTTCAATAAAAAGTTTAGCAGTAGTAGGGAAAAGAGAGTTCGATTGCGGCGGTGGATTGTGGATTGAGGAGGGAGGAGGAAATCGTGCTATAGTACGAGAGGGTTTGAGAGGTATGTGTGTTAAGTTCTTATCAGACGGAAAGGAGATAAGATAGGATAGTGAGATAAGATAATCTGATAGTGAGATAAGAGTAAAGGGCGGAAAGATCATGCTATAGTAGGGTGGTATTAGTTTAGAAGAAAATTATAATTAGTTTTCGAACGTAAGGAGTCGATCCAGATCATACTATAGTATGATAGGGTAGGAGGGGACTAAATTTTAGACCGGGGCTTAATTTTTCGTAGCATCTTAGGGTTTAAACGAATGTCCATATAAGGTAATGTTATACTGTAACATAAGGGGTTAGGTCTTTTTTAGAGGAAGCTTATTTTTGGAATCGACTTAGAATTTGGACATGAAAATGCTAGGTGGCGCCCTCTACCGGCAGGAATTGGAATCTATTGTAATTGGGTTTTTTAAATAAAAATTTCACTTGGAATCGAACCTGTAACAAAATAGTCTCTTGACTTGATAATATGAAGTAGGTTTAACTGATCAAGTCAAGAAACTATACCTGTAAATCGAGATTTTAGATGTTTCAAGGCAAAAATTGTGGTCCTCTCATTTATGAGCGTTGGTTTGTCGGTTACTTAAGATAAGTCCACAGTACCTATTTTAACTACTACTACACTTTGAGAATTACTTTAATGTATACGATTTTATCGATTTTGCGTACGGGAGTATAATCATTCTACCATACCTTAGTTTCGAACTTCGTAACAAATTTCATTTTTTTTGTAACTGATATGCTATGCACTATTTGAGAATTACTTTAATGTATACGATTTTTATTCTTAGTTTAACTTATTTTATCGATTTTACGCACGAGAGTAGGTTCATTTTGCCAAATCCTGGTTTCGAACCTATGAACTATGATTCAAATTTCATTTTTTGTGACTGATACGCTATCCACTGGGCAAACCGTGCCCCGACATTTACTAACATATTTTTGAGCACTATCTTTTCTAAATACTTATCATTTTATTATGCTTTCGTTTAATATTAATTTAACTTAACGGAAGTTATAATTGCATCTCAACATTTAACATTCTATAGTTTTATTTTTTTAATTTTCGGCTATGTCTTTTCGAAAAGGAAGTATGTGGGGGGCTAAATTTTTAGGGGTACAAGAGTTACTTTTTTTTAAATAACTAATATGCTATCCAATGTCCACACTGCGCCTCTAACGTTTACTTGCATGCTTTTAAACACTATCTTTCGCAAACATTCGATAAGTAATCAGCCTTTTCAACAAAAACTAACTACTATGTAAATAATGATATTCATTGATTTTAAGGGAGATTATTTCACAAGTACACAAATTTTAAGAAAGAAGATTTTTTTTTAACATTCCACTTAAATTAATTATGTACATTACTTTTTAACACACTACTGTAATTTAAATATATTATTTAATCACTAACCCTCATATTTTTTCAAAGTAAAAGTTTTATAAGCATCGAAGAAATATCTTTTACTTTAAATAACTTAATTTTTGATTGCAAACCATTTTCCATGTTTTTGTAAATAAGTTCTTTATGAAGTATACAACAGTTTATTTTAAAGGTGATTAAACCCGTAGCCTTCTAATTTATTCTTGATTTAATTAAATTTCTAACACAAATGCTTAACTTATATACAATTGATATTATTAAAAAGTCTTTACCAAAGTCTAATACTAATGACTTTTATAAATTAACGATTAAAAAATACTTTATTCATACAGAAATAATTTTACTTTAGAACTGTTATTCAAAACTTCCCTGCATAGAGTCATGCTTTTCTTTGTATATCAATAACAAATGCACTAAATATACACTGAATTACATACTTCCAATTCAAGTGAAAATTCCTAAAAACTGTATACATACAAGTCTGTTAAATAGAAAAATCTGAAAATACAACTGACTAATAATACAAAATACAACTAACAAATCATTCAAATTTTAAAAATACATACAATATATCAGTAAATTCTGAGTGCTATATTACTATCCTGCATTAAATTTAGCGATAAATAGTAATTCTAAATTAAATACTTGAACAACTAAGTCGTGAAAATAAATTAAAATGAGCTAACTAATCATCTACATTTTAAAAATACAAAAATTACTAAAAGAAAAAATATAATGTTTCAAATTTTGTCTAAGTAATTGTAAAATATTTAAAAAACGTTTAATAATATTTCTACATGATATATACTAAGTATTCATATAATAGATATTAAAAAGAACATAAATGCTTCAAATTTTGCTTACGTAATTGTAAAATATTTAATAATATTTCTACATAATATTTACTAAGTATTCATATAAGTTATCACGAGATATTTTTAAATTGTACTAAAAAGAAAAAAAAAAAATATTGTATTTCAAATTTTTGTCTAAGTAATTGTGAAAGATTAAAAAAACATTTAATAATATTTCTACATAATAGTTACTAAGCATTCAACTAATATTATACTAAAAAGAAAAATAAATATCATATTTCAAATTTTTGTTTTAAGTAATTTCAAAACATTTAATAATATTTCTACATAATATTTACTAAGTATTCAACAAATATTGTACTAAAAAGAAAAATAAATATCATATTTCAAATTTCGTATGAGTAATTGTGTTCAATTAAGTAAATACTTACTCGGTATTCAACTAATATTATACTAAAAACATAAAAATAAATACCATATTGCAAATTTTGTCTAAGTAATTATGCCAAAATATTTAAAAGACACTATTTAATAATATTTTTACATAGCAACTACTCAACAATCATATAAGTTATCATGAAATATTTTTAAATTGTACTAAAAAGAAAAAATAAATATCATATTCCAAATTTTGTCTAAGTAATTGTAAAATATTAAATAATAGTTACTAAGTATTAAAATAATATTGTGCTAAAAAGCAAAAAATAAATATCATATTTCAAATTTTTTGTCTAAGAAAATTGTATTCAATTAAGTAAATATTTCAAATTATGTTTCAGTAATTTCAAAACATTTAACACTATTTCAACATGATATTTACTAAATATTCAACTAATATTGTACTAAAAAGGACAAAAATTTTATAATATTTCAAATTTTCTCTAAGAAATTGTATTTAACTAAGTAAATATTTACTAAGTATTCATATAATATTGTACTAAAAAGAAAAAATAAATATCATATTTCAAATTTTGTCCAAGTAATTATATGCAATTAAATAATAGTTACTAAGTATTCAACTAATATTATACTAAAAAGAAAAATACATATAATATTTCAAATTTTGTTCAAGTAATTCCAAAACATTTAATAATATTTCTACATAATATTGACTAAGTATTCATATAATACTATACTAAAAAGAATAAAAAATTATAATATTTGAAATTGTGTTTAAGCAATTGCAAAACATTTAATAATATTTCTACATAATATTGACTAGGTATTAAACTAATATTATGCTAAAAAGAAAAAATAAATACCATATTTCAAATTTTGTCTGAGAAATTGTATTCAATTAGGTAAATATTTACTAAGTATTCATATAATATTATACTAAAAAGAAAAAAATATGTAATATTTCAAATTTTGTCTAAGTAATGGTGTTCAATTAAATAATATTTACTAAGTATTCAACTAATATTTTTAAATTATACTAAAAAGAAAAAATAAATACAATATTTCAAATTTTGTCTAAAAAATTGTATTGAATTAAGTAAATAGTTACTAAGTATTCATCTAATATTATACTAAAAAGGAAAAATAAATATCATATTTCAAATTTTGTTTAAGTAATTGCAAAACATTTAGTAATATTTCTACATAATATTTACTAAATATTCAACTAATATTATATTAAAAAGAAAAAAATAAATATAATATTTCAAAATTTTGTTTAAGTAATTGTATTCAATTAAGTAAATACTTACTAAGTATTCATATAATATTATGCTAAAAAGAAAAAATATATAATATTTCAAAGTTTGTATAAGTAATTGTATAACATTTATTGATATTTCTACATAATATTTACTAAGTATTCATATAACACTCTACTAAAAATTGTATTCAATTAAGTAAACAATTAATAAGTATTCAACTAATATTGTACTGAAAAGAAAAAATATATATATAATATTTCAAATTTTATCTAAGTAATGGTGTTCAATTAAATAACATTTACTAAGTATTCATATTTTACTAAAAGAAATCATACAATAGTGAAGACATCAGCCAAAGTGTTTAAACACGTAGTTTAATTAAATTACTCTTGAATCAACTTCACTTAAATTTATTTTTTTTTCAATTTCTTATCAAATGAATCTTGAGTTAACTTTATTTTATTAATTTCATATTAAATTCCAGAAGTTATCCATTAAATCAGTTAATATTCAATACTTTTAATACATTAGAACGTTTAATATATCACCCACCGTTTGTATAAACAACTGTCATTCCCTTATTAATAATGAATATTATCATATGTTAGCATACAATTCTTCAAACTAGTCGGATGTACCAATCCCAAAACTTTCTTCTATCTCATACATGTTAATACTTCAAAATCCGCTATCACACTGCCAAAATTAAATGGCAATCTATGCATCTCATGAGGATTCTAACGATATGAAATTCCGTGCCTTAGTTCTTGAGATATGACTATCGCTGAAATCGTCTAAATTCAGAAAAATGCTGCCTAGCAGCGCCACCTATTGGGTGATTTATACCAAATCCTAATCAGCAACAATTTATGTCAACGTCTGGCTGAATCTGAAGTTTGGAGAAAATCCGTACATTAGTTTTTGTGGATAGAGCAATAACGAAAATCGTGAAAATTCCTGCATAGCAGCGCCACCTATTGGGTGATTAACACCAAAACCTAATTAACAACAACTTGTGTCAACATACAACTAAATCTGAAGTTAGATGAAAATTCGTCCATTAGTTCTATTGATAGAGCTATTGAGGCAATCGTGAAAAAGGCAGCAGATAAGCGCCACCTGTTGGGCGATTTACACCAACACATAATCAGTAGCAAGTCATATCAAGGACTAACTGAATCTGAAGTTTGATGAAAATCCGTGCGTTAGTTCTTAAGATAGAGCTATTGGGGAAATCGTGTAAATCCTGCAAAATTCATCATAACAGCGCCACCTGTTGGTCGATTTACACCAAAACGTAATCATCATCAATTCATATCAAGGACTAACTAAATCTGAAGTTTGATCGAAATCCGTGCATTAGTTCTTGAGATAGAGCTATTGCGAAAATCGTGAAAAATGCAGCATAGCAGCGCCACCTGTTGAGCGATTTACACCAAAAACTAATCAGCATCAATTTGTATTAGGGACTAACTGAATATCAATTTTTATTAAATTCCGTGCATTAGTTCTTGAGATAGAGCGCCCACAAAATTTGTGTCACATACACACAGACAGACAGACAGACAGACTCACAGAGTCACAGACAGACATTTTGTAAAAACATGTTTTTTGGAATCTCTGACCCCTAAAACGTGTAAATCCGTCGAAAACCGGAATTCGAAAATTTTCATGAATCCAATACTTTCTTCTTGTAAAGATAGAAGAAAGTAAAAAGGATAAAACCATTAACGTAATATATATTATTCACCCTGTATATAAAAACTATTACCTTGTGTTACCATACTATTCTTCAAAAAAGGATAAAACCATTCACATAATATATATCACTCACCCTGTATATAAAAAGTGTTATCACACGATCCTTCAAAAAGGATAAAACCGCCATGCAAATGAATTGTTTAAAACAAAACGTATTCCTATCCTCTTTAATCCGTGTGTTTATTTTTCATAGTGTTCGAGTATGGTACTCCTATTACAACTTTTAAAGGAATGTTATAATTTGTACATGTATAACTAAAGAAATAAACAATCTCATAACAATTGAAAAATGTATAACATACCTATAAAATATCCTACTAAAAATCTTAATACTATGATTCATACCTTTCAAGAATTAAAAATGTTAATACTATTCTTCGAAAAAAGAATATGATCGTTAACATAATGCATATCATATCAACCAATTAATCAATCAGTCATATCAATCAATCAATCATATCATATCATTACTAATATGTATGTTTATTTTGCTATACCTTTTAGAACTCTTAATAGAGTGTTAGAGTATAATTTGCATATGTTTAAGAAAACAACAATTCTTTAATAAATAAAAACTATAACATAGGTTTAAAACATTAAACTAATAATCTTAATATTATAATTCATACTTTTTAAAATTAAAAAGTTTAAAAAAAACTTTATAAAATTTAAAAATTAAAACTTTGAAAGAAAAAAACTTTTATAAAATTTAAAAATTTAAAAATTAAAACTTTGAAAAAAAATCTTTATAAAATTAAAACTTTGAAAAAAAACTTTTATAAAATTTAAAAATTTAAAAATTAAAACTTTGAAAAAAAAACTTTATAAAATTAAAACATTGAAAGAAAAAAACTTTTATAAAATTTAAAAATTAAAACTTTGAAAAAAAAAACTTTATAAAATTTTAAAAATTAAAACTTTATAAAATTTAAAATTAAAACTTTGAAAAAAACTTTATAAAATTTAAAAAATTAAAACTTTGAAAAAAACTTTATAAAATTTAAAATTAAAACTTTGAAAAAATTATAAAGTTTACAAAATTAAAAAAATTAAAACTTTGAAAATTTTTTAAAAATTAAGTTATCAAAATTAAAATAATATTTAAAAAACTGCATAAATTAAGTTTGCAAAAGCGAGTTTACCTGCCTGTACATGTACATGACTTTCAACATATTATAGTTTAATATATATCTTCTTTTTTATCGTATAGAAGCAATAGGTTTATATATATATATACACACACACGCACACACACACACACACACACACATATATATATACTTAATATATTTTTAAGTAAAAAGAAAAAAAAGAAAAAAAAGTTATAATAATTAAAATTAGAAAATAAATATAGAAGTTTTCCAAAATTTAAAAAATAAAAATCTAGTTTTAAAAAAATTAAAAAAAAAATTTCAAAAATGTTTTTAAAAAGTTCAATTAGATTTAAAATAAAAGTATTCAATCATATCAATCAATCAATCAAGATTTCAAATACAAGTAATCAATGAATCATATTAAGTCAAATTCAAGTCAATTCAAGTATTACAAGTTAGCAGAAAAAATTACAATTTATCAAAAGTGAGTTTGCGTATCTATCTGTATATAAGACTTTAAAACTTTCACTATGTTTTCGTTTAGTATATATGTATTGTAACTTTCACTATGCTTTAGTTAAATAATTATAAATCTTTATGTTATCATCCTACCTTCATTATTCCTATAATTATACACTTCGAAACGTTAAAAGCGATATATTAATAAGTTCCTCAGTTTAAAAAATTAAAAATATTAAAAAAATTAACTTAATAAAGTATTCAAAAATACTATAAGATAGTAAAAAATTTGATGTATGCATGCCAAAAAATAATAAATTTACCATGTCTGAACTGAGAAAAGGAACGTTTAACTTGTCGCATTGCACATAGTGACGTAATCGACATTACGTGCCTCCCCCCTTCATACCTTCTGAATGATCTATCTACAATCAGGTTGTATTATCAGTCATGTGATCTAACTAATATGAGTTATTAACAAGACACTAATCCTTTTCATCTCACTATGCGGATATTTTCTTCAAAGTCTATTATTTTGTAAAAACTTAAGTAACATGTTATTGCCGAAACGTCAGTGAAGGCTTACTGTGGAGACACGAAAAGTTTTGATTTCCGTTTGTCTGTCTGTTCCGCGATAACTGCCGCAAAAAGCATCCGATCGGCTTGAAATTAATCTGGCATGTTGATGAGGTACTCGGACTTAGCTGTATGGTTTTTGGT
Organism: Maratus speciosus; assembly: GCA_963932465.1. Taxonomy (NCBI): domain Eukaryota; kingdom Metazoa; phylum Arthropoda; class Arachnida; order Araneae; family Salticidae; genus Maratus; species Maratus speciosus. Next base: position 457,308,189 of record OZ010786.1, on the reverse strand, counting down.
TAAATTTGGTTCATTCGTTCGGGAAATATAGAACATTTTATTTTGCTCTGTAATGCTTTTCAATGGCAAGTCAGACGATTTTCAAATTTTCATTTGTTGAAAGAAATGGCTCATATAAAAAATGGATTTAAATGGTAAATTTTGGATGCTGAAATTTTTAAATAAGAGTAGTAAATTATTCCTATTAGTTTGCAATTTTGTCAAAACATTTGTCAGAGCTTTTAAATTAGGTGTATAACTTATGATGGAATTTTATACATGTGTTCGAATAATATAAAACATTTTATTTTATGAATTTACTTATATTTCATTTTTTTTTCTTTTAACCGTTGAGTAGCAACTATATCTCATCTAAAAATATCATAAATGTGAAAGTATGTATGGTTTTTTAAGTCAAATCAAAGTTAAAAGGAATGAATTAATGAATGCCTTTGTATAGATATTTGCATATAGATTGATTTAAACGCAGAAATGAAAATAGTATTTATATACTATATAGAATAATATTTTTATTTATGTATTCAACTATTTTGATTATAAAGGAAAAAGTTCGTTATTTTCATACAGAATAAACTGACATTATTCTATTAAACTTTATAAACTTTATTGTTGCCAAAAAAAAAAGAAAAAAAAAAGGAATAACAATTTCTCCCAAAGAGTTCATTTTAATTTGTAAGATTTTCACGTGCAAAGGGAAAAGGCAGCAAATTACAAATAATAAAAAAGATAAATAGGACAGGAATGAATACATATAAACATTTCACACCAAATACCACCTAAAATAATTTTTGTAGTGGTATTTTACCACACTACGAAGAAAGATTCCTCGATTTACACGATTTTACTTGGTCTTCCTTTTCTCATTGGTTGCGATTTCATTTTCGCAATTGCGTATATTAATTGGCACAAAATTTTACATTTTTATGACTGAGGTATATGTAAGGCCATATAAATAAGAAATTCCGTATTGTTTCCTATAAAATGTGATAAAGTGTTGGTTAACTATATATGTTTCTATTAAGAGGAGCAGAGCTGCCAAGCCTCCGGCGTTCTGGATTCCAGTATTTTAATACAAAAAATGTTACTTTATTTAATTGAAACATTTGCGCGATTTAAAAGAACAACATTTTCTGTAAAGTAATAGTGTTGTGTAAAAAGCCTGAGACTTGCCATGTCTGGTGGGGAGTGAAATGTTTTATTTAATGCATTTATCTCTATTTTAATGCTACGTGAACAACGTCCCGTGTAACGCCTTGTACAGTGTAAAATAAATTATTAAAATAATCCCTATTACGAAAAATGAAACAAAATGCCCGGCTAAGGGAAATAAAAGGTTAGTTAACCTTTCGTAATTTGACCTGAACACAGGTGTGCATCAAATTTCAACGGTGTTTGTAACATCACGATTTTAAATTAAATGTGGATACTATTAAAAGGCTATCACAAAAAATACTTAACGGCGCCGTATCACGTTTATCTATTTAGTCAATTGGAAGTGGACACGAGGATGAATTATTAACCGTTAGGTTTAGAACCCCCCCTACTTTAGGGTGATTTTAGTAAGTTAATGCTATCGAGTACATTTTTAGATATTTAGATTAGATCTTAGATATAAATATTGCAGAATGGTAATCAAAATTATTTTTTGGAAACAAAAATTATAAAGGTATTAGATTTCTAAATTAGATGTCTCAGTTTACATTTCCAAAAGTTCTTTATCCATTAGATACAGGTGTTTGTGGTTAGCAGGCAAGTAAATACTGCTGTATGGATATTAGGATAATGTAAAATGCTTGACCAAATTGTTGCTTATCCTTATAAATCGCAGTGTAAAAATGAATCTAAAATATAGGATAATCATTAACTCAATCAATAGAAAATTACAAATGCAAAATAAATTAATTACACAACGGGGGGTTCAGGGGGGCACCCCCCTGATGAAATTTGCTTTATTATATAAAAATTACTAGAATAAGTAGCTCGTGAGAACTTCAGAATATCATTACATAACAACGTGTTTAATTTAACGCTTCTAATGTCTGAAACCATCGAAATATTTTTTTCTCCTTCTATAAATGTTTGTGTAATTTAAAAGTTTAAATTTTGTTTTTGTAGAAAGATTAATATTAAGCAAAATTTGCTAAAAACAATAAGTTGCAGAGATGACGTTGAGGCTCTTGATCTGCAGATTTACTAGTTATATATTTGCAAGCAAAAATCCTATTAAATAACTTTCTTACTCTAGTGAACAAAGATTGATTTTTATACTGCTAAAGTATGATCATTCATTGTTTAACTGAATAATAATATATTTAGAAGTAACTTAAATTTCCAATAAAAGTTTTTTATTACATCATTCATAGAATTCAAGTATGAGTATTAACCAAGTTTTATATATTATAATACGCTATACCAACATTGCAAAACTTTAAAAAACAACTATACTTAAACATTCATATAAAAAGCAACAAATTATATATTCATACAACATATTATTATTCGATATATATATATCGAAAAATAGTGGACTTACCGTACTTAGAGTCAGAAAAGAAATACTCAGTTAATCAGATTGCAGATCATGACGTAATCGATAAGATATCACGTGCTTCCATCATGTCTTCTAGAATGTTCAATGTACAATCAGACTATGTTATCAAGTCATGAGGTCTAACTGATATGAGTTGTTAACACGAAGTCAGCCATTTTCAATTTAGTTCTTGAATATGTAGGTTGGATATTTTCTTCAGTCTTATTTTGTGAAATCTTAAGCACCAGGATATCACGTATTTGCAAACAAAAATCCTATTAAAAACTTTCTCACTATTGTGAACAAAGATTGATTTTCATAGTATTAAAGTATAATCATTGATAATATTTGATTGATTACTTAACCGTTATTAATATTATTAATATTAAATATAAAAGCGGAAGCTTTTATTGCATCATTCATAGAATTCAAGTTTGAATATTAACCAAGTTTTATATACTTATAAAAACTACTTATACTAGAATATATACTAGTATACTAGTATATACATAGTATAAATTATATAGGATATTTTATAGGTATGTTATACATTTTTTAATTGTTATGAGATTGTTTATTTCTTTAGTTATACATGTACAAATTATAACATTCCTTTAAAAGTTGTAATAGGAGTACCATACTCGAACACTATGAAAAATAAACACACGAATTAGGATAGGAATACGTTTTGTTTTAAACAATTCATTTGCATGGCGGTTTTATTCTTTTGAAGGATCGTGTGATAACAGTTTTTATATACAGGGTGAGTGATATATATTATGTGAATGGTTTTATCCTTTTTTGAAGAATAGTATGGTAACACAAGGTAATAGTTTTCATATACAGGGTGAATAATATATATTACGTTAATGGTTTTATCCTTTTTTGAAGAATTGTATGCTAACATATGATAATATTCATTATTAATAAGGGAATGACAGTTGTTTATACAAACGGTGGGTGATATATTAAACGTTCTAATATATTAAAAGTATTGAAAATTAACTTATTTAATGGATAACTTCAGGAATTTAATATGAAATTAATAAAATAAAGTTAACTCAAGATTCATTTGATAAGAAATTGAAAAAAAAAATTAAGTGAAGTTGATTCAAGAGTAATTTAATTAAACTACGTGTTTAAACACTTTGGCTGATGTCTTCACTATTGTATGATTTCTTTAGTAAAATATGAATACTTAGTAAATATTATTTAATTGAACACCATTACTTAGATAAAATTTGAAATATTATATATATTTTTTTCTTTTTAGTACAATATTAGTTGAATACTTATTAATTGTTTACTTAATTGAATACAATTTTTAGTAGAGTGTTATATGAATACTTAGTAAATATTATGTAGAAATATGAATAAATGTTATACAATTACTTATACAAACTTTGAAATATTATATATTTTTTCTTTTTAGCATAATATTATATGAATACTTAGTAAGTATTTACTTAATTGAATACAATTACTTAAACAAAATTTTGAAATATTATATTTATTTTTTCTTTTTAGTATAATATTAGTTGAATATTTAGTAAATATTATGTAGAAATATTACTAAATGTTTTGCAATTACTTAAACAAAATTTGAAATATGATATTTATTTTTCCTTTTTAGTATAATATTAGATGAATACTTAGTAACTATTTACTTAATTGAATACAATTTTTTAGACAAAATTTGAAATATTTTATTTATCTTTTCTTTTTAGTATAATTTAAAAATATTAGTTGAATACTTAGTAAATATTATTTAATTGAACACCATTACATAGACAAAATTTGAAATATTATATATTTTTTTCTTTTTAGTATAATATTATATGAATACTTAGTAAATATTTACTTAATTGAATACAATTTCTTAGACAAAATTTGAAATATGGTATTTATTTTTTCTTTTTAGCATAATATTAGTTTAATACCTAATCAATATTATGTAGAAATATTATTAAATGTTTTGCAATTACTTAAACACAATTTCAAATATTATAATTTTTTATTTTTTTTAGTATAGTATTATATGAATACTTAGTCAATATTATGTAGAAATATTATTAAATGTTTTGGAATTACTTGAACAAAATTTGAAATATCATATGTATTTTTCTTTTTAGTCTAATATTAGTTGAATACTTAGTAACTATTATTTAATTGCATATAATTACTTAGACAAAATTTGGAATATGATATTTATTTTTTCTTTTTAGTACAATATTATATGAATACTTAGTAAATATTTACTTAGTTAAATACAATTTCTTAGAGAAAATTTGAAATATTATAAAATTTTTGTCCTTTTAGTACAATATTAGTTGAATATTTAGTAAATATCATGTTGAAATAGTGTTAAATGTTTTGCAATTACTGAAACATAATTTGAAATATTTACTTAATTGAGTACAATTTTCTTAGACAAAAAATTTGAAATATGATATTTATTTTTTGCTTTTTAGCACAATATTATTTTAATACTTAGTAACTATTATTTAATATTTTACAATTACTTAGACAAAATTTGGAATATGATATTTATTTTTTCTTTTTAGTACAATTTAAAAATATTTCATGATAACTTATATGATTGTTGAGTAGTTGCTATGTAAAAATATTATTAAATAGTGTCTTTTAAATATTTTGGCATAATTACTTAGACAAAATTTGCAATATGGTATTTATTTTTATCTTTTTAGTATAATATTAGTTGAATACCGAGTAAGTATTTACTTAATTGAACACAATTACTCATACGAAATTTGAAATATGATATTTATTTTTCTTTTTAGTACAATATTAGTTGAATGCTTAGTAACTATTATGTAGAAATATTATTAAATGTTTTTTTAATCTTTCACGATTACTTAGACAAAAATTTGAAATACAATATTTTTTTTGTTCTTTTTAGTACAATTTAAAAATATCTCGTGATAACTTATATGAATACTTAGTAAATATTATGTAGAAATATTATTAAATATTTTACAATTACTTAAGCAAAATTTGAAGCATTTATTTTCTTTTTAATATCTATTATATGAATACTTAGTATATATCATGTAGAAATATTATTAAACGTTTTTTAAATATTTTACAATTACTTAGACAAAATTTGAAACATTATATTTTTTCTTTTTAGTAATTTTTGTATTTTTAAAATGTAGATGATTAGTTAGCTCATTTTAATTTATTTTCACGACTTAGTTGTTCAAGTATTTAATTTAGAATTACTATTTATCGCTAAATTTAATGCAGGATAGTAATATAGCACTCAGAATTTACTGATATATTGTATGTATTTTTAAAATTTGAATGATTTGTTAGTTGTATTTTGTATTATTAGTCAGTTGTATTTTCAGATTTTTCTATTTAACAGACTTGTATGTATACAGTTTTTAGGAATTTTCACTTGAATTGGAAGTATGTAATTCAGTGTATATTTAGTGCATTTGTTATTGATATACAAAGAAAATCATGACTCTATGCAGGGAAGTTTTGAATAACAGTTCTAAAGTAAAATTATTTCTGTATGAATAAAGTATTTTTTAATCGTTAATTTATAAAAGTCATTAGTATTAGACTTTGATAAAGACTTTTTAATAATATCAATTGTATATAAGTTAAGCATTTGTGTTAGAAATTTAATTAAATCAAGAATAAATTGGAAGGCTACGGGTTTAATCACCTTTAAAATAAACTGTTGTATACTTCATAAAAACTTATTTACAAAAACATGGAAAATGATTTGCAATCAAAAATTAAGTCATTTAAAATAAAAGATATTTCTTCGATGCTTATAAAACTTTTACTTTGAAAAAATATGAGGGTTAGTGATTAAATAATATATTTAAATTACAGTAGTGTGTTAAAAAGTAATGTACATAATTAATTTAAGTGGAATGTTAAAAAAAAATCTTCTTTCTTAAAATTTGTGTACTTGTGAATCTCCCTTAAAATCAATGAATATCATTATTTACATAATAGTTAGGTTTTGTTGAAAAGGCGGATTACTTATCGAATGTTTGCGAAAGATAGTGTTTAAAAGCATGCAAGTAAACGTTAGAGGCGCAGTGTGGACATTGGATAGCATATTAGTTATTAAAAAAAAGTGACTCTTGTACCCCTAAAAATTTAGCCCCCCACATACTTCCTTTTCGAAAAGACATAGCCGAAAATTAAAAAATAAAACTATAGAATGTTAAATGTTGAGATGCAATTATAACTTCCGTTAAGTTAAATTAATATTAAACGAAAGCATAATAAAATGATAAGTATTTAGAAAAGATAGTGCTCAAAAATATGTTAGTAAATGTCGGGGCACGGTTTGCCCAGTGGATAGCGTATCAATCACAAAAAATGAAATTTGAATCATAGTTCATAGGTTCGAAACCAGGATTTGGCAAAATGAACCTACTCTCGTGCGTAAAATCGATAAAATAAGTTAAACTAAGAATAAAAATCGTATACATTAAAGTAATTCTCAAATAGTGCATAGCATATCAGTTAAAAAAAAAATGAAATTTGTTACGAAGTTCGAAACTAAGGTATGGTAGAATGATTATACTCCCGTACGCAAAATCGATAAAATCGTATACATTAAAGTAATTCTCAAAGTGTAGTAGTAGTTAAAATAGGTACTGTTGACTTATCTTAAGTAACCGACAAACCAACGCTCATAAATGAGAGGACCACAATTTTTGCCTTGAAACATCTAAAATCTTGACTTACGGGTATAGTTTCTTGGCTTGATCAATTAAACCTACTTCAAATTATCAAGTCAAGAGACTATTTTGTTACAGGTTCGATTCCAAGTGAAAGTTTTATTTAAAAAACCCAATTACAATAGATTCCAATTCCTGCCGGTAGAGGGCGCCACCTAGCATTTTCATGTCCAAATTCTAAGTCGATTCCAAAAATAAGCTTCCTCTCAAAAAGACCTAACCCCTTATGTGACAGTATAACATTACCTTATATGGACATTCGTTTAAACCCTAAGATGCTACGAAAAATTAAGCCCCGGTCTAAAAATTTAGTCCCCTCCTACCCTATCATACTATAGTATGATCTGGATCGACTTCTTACGTTCGAAAACTAATTATAATTTTCTTCTAAACTAATACCACCCTACTATAGCATGATCTTTCCGCCCTTTACTCTTATCTCACTATCAGATTATCTTATCTCACTATCCTATCTTATCTCCTTTCCGTCTGATAAGAACTTAACACACATACCTCTCAAACCCTCTCGTACTATAGCACGATTTCCTCCTCCCTCCTCAATCCACAATCCACCGCCGCAATCGAACTCTCTTTTCCCTACTACTTTTAGCAATCATTATATAAGATTATATAAAATATTTTATATTATATTAAAATATTTTATTTGAATGATGGGCAGAAGCTTCTAGCGATATGATCCGAAATGTTGGAAAAGAATGCAGCATCAAAATACTTTTGCTTTGACGTTGATGATATGACTTATCATCAATTCCTTTTAAAAAAGAAATAATTTAATGCATAATTTCTGTGACAAAAACTTTGTTTACAAACAAAAGTTGTTGGGTGTTATGTGTTGTGCTAAAGTCAAAATATTATGTCGTGATTTAAAAATAAATGAAAAGTGCAAAATTACTTTTTTATTTTTAATAATTCAGGTATAAACAAGAATACCAAAATATTATGCCGTGATTTAAAAATATAAAAAGCGCAAAATTATTTTTCTAAATATAATTATTTCAATTTAAATAATTATATGCCATTAAAAATTGAATTTAATAAAATATTTTAATAAGTTCTCATATAATGATTTCTAAACTTTTTATTGAAAATTCTATTAATTGAAATTCTCTAAAATTAAAGCTGATGCAGTAATTCTGTGAGCAGATGTCTCCACTTCTGCCCGTCACCCCAATGAAAAAGTGGTCTTTCCCAATTTTCGTTCTTCCGTAGGGAGCCATCTAGGAATGAGACGCTAGTGCTCTGATATCCAAGCACAGTTTATAGGTATTGCGATTACAGCGCCATCTGTTAACGGTTTTTGTAACTAAATTTTGAAACTTCTGTATAACATTTTTACAGCTTAGCTTATAAACAAACCGCTTATCGCATAATTCTATTGATCTTTGTTTTTGAGATATTTAATTTTGAAATCAGGGTGTTATTCACTGGACACCCTGTAGCATTGGTTCGTGCAGAACATTTATAACTTACTCTCGATCCAGCAAGGTCCAATAAAAATTGTTCATATTTTATCGGTTTATATGGTAGGTTTCTATTAAATTTGCTATATCGGACCAGTCATTTTTTTCCATAGGCTCGGCTCGTTTACTTTTTTTATCGGCCCGGCCCGTTAAAAAAATTATCTTTATTTTACCGGGCCGGCACACGTTCATATCACTTGAGTGTGACATGTTTGACAGTAGTCTCAATTGGATTTAAAAATAATAAAATAATTATAAAATAAGAAGAATAAAAGAAACCGACCATATAAGCCGATAAAATATGAACAATTTTTATTGGACCTTGCTGGATCGAGAGTTATAAATGTTCTGCACGAGCCAATGCTAGTTTGACAACACCAGTATAGAATTATAACATATCCATCGCAGAGATCGGCATCGAAAAGTTTCAATGTTCTGAGCCCGGGCTTAATTATTTCAGCAGACTCGGGCCGGGCTCAGGTTTACATTTTTTCTACATACTCGGGCTGAAAGGGGACTTAATTGTCTAACAAAAATTTGCCTTTTCAAAATAACAAAAATTTGAATATTTCATGGTTTGGGAGCACTATATTTGATTTATGCTAACATCAAATCGAAAATTATTACACATCAGTTTGCTATCATTTTTCTGGCCTGACCAGGCCCAGGCATGTGCAGACCTCTAATTGAAATATAAGATAATATTTATGCAAAACAAGTATATAACTTGCAATAGGAATAGGAAGGAGAGGTTATCACTTCAGTGTGACATCTTTGACAGCTATCTCAATTAGATTTCAAAAGAACAAAAGTTTGTCTAGCAAAAATTTGCCTTTTCAAAACAATAAAAATTTGAATATTTCATGGTTTTAGAGCATTATATTGGATTTATGGTATCATAGAGCTTTATGCCACTTTCCATGTTAAGATTATTTCTATACGATATTTCCTTTTTAAAGAGCCGCTCAAACGGTTTGTTTTTCAAGGTACATAACAATTCTAAAAATATTGCACATCTTTTGGCTTCATCGTAGTTTAATAACGTGTGAGTGACTTACTTTGAAGTAAACAGAGAAATAAGAAAACAAGAACTATTAAGTTGCGAAATAAGAAAGATATCTATTATACACTACACAGCAACTTAATAGGTTATTTCCTTTTAAAATAAAAATAGCATTTTTTTCTTTTTCTTTTAAGAAACGAACAAAAAAACTGACTATCTAGAAAGTTCACTTTCAAAGGATGGATGTCGAGCTTGATAAAAATTACTATGCTTAAAGAAAATACATACATCGGACGGGTGATGAAATAAAGAATTAGAAAGAACTTTACACTCGCATATCTAAATCGATATCTGTGCATGATTTCAGCCCTAAATTTTATCAGTTTTGTTTCTGTTGTTAAATTCATAAAGCGATAACGTTCCAAAGCTGACAGATAAGTTCATTGAGTACCGGGAACATCTAGAAGGCAGTTTAGACTTTTAGAACCATGAAAGCAATTTTCGTTTTCAGTTTTTCTGCGATTTTCGTCTCCTGTTGCTTGGCAGTTGAGTACAAAGAAGCATTTTTCAATCAATTTATTGACCATTTTAACTTTGAATCATTCGGAAGTCAGACATACAAACAACGTTACATATACAACGGTAAGTTTTATTATTATTATTATAGTAAGTGATCGGTTAACGAATTGTTTCGTATACGAATAGATCGGTTAACGAACAATTTCGTGAGAGATTTTTACGTTCGGATAACGAGCACATATTCGGTTAACAAATACATCACAAAACAAAACCAAGAAGAAGCAATGCCGTATTTCAGATTTGCCGAGCTATATTTAATTGCATCTATTGTCGACTTAGAGAACATTTTAACAGTTGTATACGTATAGCCTAAATAATTCATGGCTACCGGGGTCGAACCCTACACTTTAGGGCCTCCAAATTAGAATGAACAGATCAGAAACATTAATTTTTATTTTAATATCTCTTTTTAAAGAAATATTTTTAATTGCAAATTATTAGGATGAGCGAAGCGAATCCTCTACTAGGCTACACAAATTACATTTTGTCATACACTTTACAAAAAAGCTATTCAGCATTTTGACTTGAAATTAAACATAAAAATAAATTATGATCTATAGATTTACACAATAATATTTTTTTTACAGAATAACCTTAAAAAATTGATTATTGTGATTGATTTATTTTACATGTTTTTCCATTACGGACCCATTTTTGCAAATAAAAAATGAAACACGTATATTTTTAGAAGAAAAAATAAATCATGGAGTTAGCAATTATAGATAGAATCATGATTAATTAAATAAATAAAACATATTTTCATTATTCTGCCAAAATATCTCAAAAACTGTTTTTTAAATTTAATTAAGGAAAGAAATATTTTTTGACTTGATAGAAATAAAATATGATCTGTAAATTCTGACAATATTATTTTCTTATCTAATCATTTAACAAAAAACATTTTTTATTATTTTGTTGAATATATTTTTTCATTATACGGATTTATTTTTGTAAACGATAATGAAACCTGCGTATTTCTATCAGTATAAATAAAAATCACTGAGTCAGGAAAAATAAATAAAGTCACGAACGATTAAGTACGTGAAATATTATCGTTGCATCAAAATTTCTCATTTTTTTAAAAAAATTATTTAAATAAGAAAAGGATATCTGCATTTTGTGATGACGAAATATTTAAAATATTGAAAATAACTGCAGAATTTATACTTCAAACCATAAAAGAACTTTAAACTTTCTTATATTAAAAATGTATGTTATTTGAGAGGAAAATATACATTTTAATAAAATACTTTATTAATATTGGTTAGAAATAGCGCATATTTTGGTGCTCATTCCTTTTAATTATATAATAGTTTCACGATTTATTTTATAAAATTTTTAAACTACCCTTTTTTATGAAAATTATAGCATATTTTTAATGAATTAAATTTGCGAAAATTCAATTATTTACATTCAATTATAAAAGTATTTTTCAGTGTTAAGAATTCAAGTACACAATTTATTCTTATTGTGCGAAATCATTTACGCAGACGATACTTACGCATTTTAAAAGAATTATATTATGATTTTTTTTGTAAAGTGGCAACAAAAGAATTGTAAATAAATGAAATTAATTTTTGTAATTAATAAAATGTAAAAACATCCTTAAAAGAGCTTTTAGTTGAAAATTTAAAAATATTTTATAAAACTTTGCTTCGAAAATATTTTTATTTATACCAGTATTATTTACATTTCTAAAATTAAAATGCGCCAAAACATAAAATAACGTTTTTGCTTAATAAAGATGCAAAAACGAAAAAAAAAAATTGTTACTTTCAAACATTTATCTTGTTAAATTGCTTCGCGAATCCAAACAAAGCGTGGCTTTTGCTAGTTTTAATAGAATCTTAGTTCACAAATTATTAACAGGCTCTAGGTTCCACTTGAGCTTTATTGAGCCATGCAGTAAACATGAACTTTTAGAAAACTAAAGAGTTTTTGAAAGACCAAAGTGACAAATTTATTTGATTTAATTCTGTAGTGCGTACTCAATGAATGTAATCCTAAAAGTTTTTATAAAGGGCATGTCATTTATATATTTTGAATACGCCACGACACGACAAAGCCATCAAAATACGATCTATCCATATTAAATAAGGACGTATATTAATAATTATAAAGAGAAGATTTATAATATTTTTTATACATTATTTAGCTTTAAAGAACGGATTAATTGAATTCCCATACAAATCAATACAAAATTTATGATCGGTTAATGAACAATTCGGTTAGCGAACACTGTTTTGGAATGAATTAAGTTCGATAACCGGTCACCCACTGTATTATTATTATTATTATTATTATTATTTCAAAGATAAGGAAGATCATAAAAAAAAGTATGAAAGATATTCATTTCTTACAAATATAAGCAGTAAGAATTTTGCAAGAATAATGATATTCTGCAAAATATGCTTGGAATTTTAATCAAATTTTGGAGCAAAATATGCTACTTTGAAAGTTCTTTTCATTTGTATTTCATTACTATCCATTCAATTTAATTACAGTCCATTTTTCAGTCATCTGTACGGTGCAATTAAAACACACCTCGGATCATTTTAATGTTGCTTTTGAGTTTTAACTTTAAGCGTACATGGTAAAATAGTAAATTTCATGTATCATAATACATATATCTATTTATCTATTCATACCGTCACCTATAGAAGATAATATGCTTCATTAATTATTTTTATTTTGTTATGTTTTAAAATATTTAATTAGCAAACAAAACAAGTTCATCAGAAAAGAAAACTTTAGCCAGAAGGACTTAAAGAAATTATCCTTAATAAATGCTTGGTTCGAATTTAAATAACTGATTTCATCTTTCATTACAAAGTAGTATTTAAAAAAAAAATATATAATAAATTTCACAAAAATAACTTTTACTTTTCAAACAAGTTGGAAATTGCTCGTCAAACGTGGCAAATGAGGTGCGTTCGTACTATAACTAGTTTTATAATTATTTTTTGCACCCCATATTGTACTGAATGTGTATTTATTTGCAATTCATAAGTGCATAGTCTGTAACATCATTAAAATGCACTTGCAATAATTTTTTTCCCATTCCCCTTAATGTAACGGAAAACTTTTGACTGTCCCTGTAATTAAGCTATACATCCGATTTTCAGGAAATCTGAAATGGCTCGACAAAATTTTGCAGCAATTATACATTTAAAATTTCAGCCCATTCGGAAAGCTGTAACATCATTAAAATGCACTTGCAATAATTTTTCCCATTGGCTTTAATGTAAAGAAAAACTTTTGACTGTCCCTGTAATTAAACTATACATCCGATTTTCATAAAATTTGAAATGGCTCGACAAAATGTCGCAATAATTATATGTTTAAAATTTGAGACCATTCGGAAAGCTTTAACATCATTAAAATGCACGTGCAATAATTTTTCCCATTGGCCGTAATGTAAAGAAAAACTTTTGACTGTCCCTGTAATTTAACTATACATCCGATTTTCATAAAATTTGAAATGGCTCGACAAAATTTTACAACAATCATATATTTAAAATTTCAGACCATTCGGTTGGGTAGTTTTTGCTCTATTATATGCGGACGGACGGACGGACAGACGGACGGACAGACGGACGGACAGACGGACGGACAGACAGAGGGACAGACAGACGGACTGAACGAAGACTATAGGTGCTACGTATTTATATAATTACGAACGCACCTAAAAATGGGCCCCAACGAAAAAAAAAAAAAAAAACTTGCATCGACCTTTGAAATTTAGATAACATTTTTATGACGTTCAAAGTGATCCCCAAAAGTGGAAGTCAATATTAATATTTATTTTTTAACATTACTAGCTGTCCCGCTCTACACACGGGAGTTCATGAATTTAATTCTAATTCCATTATCCCGTTCTTCCGTTCGAAAAAAAATGGCCATAACTTTTTTTTTTTCAAAAAAAAAAAAAAATAAATAAAAAAAATAAATAAATATGGCCATTTCCTTTCCCCATTCTGACCAGAAAATCAGAGTTCTAACTTTTTACGACTGCTCTTTCATCTTCACCTAACACTTCATTTATAATGACTGTTTCATAATAATGGAAGCCACCAGTCCATCAGAAGAAAATGATCCATTCCAAGGGTATAAGTTCGATTAACTCGGATAATCGGGACTCTACTGTATCTATATTTATATACATATATTTTTTTTTGACATCGACGGCGACTCTAAATTCTGAAAAAGCAGAATTCCTGTTTTCTAGTATAAAGTTTTTCTTTGATGATCTAAGTAGGTTTTGACTTAATTTTTTTTTTTTTTTTTTTTTTTTTTTTTTTTTTTACTTGTTTAAAACTATTGTACTGCTTTTTAGGGAGTGGCAACACGAAAGAAATGATTGAATCAAAAAATTAGAAAATGAAAAGGAGAGATTTCTATAACTTTATGGAGACATTATAAAAGACAAATTCGATTTTCTCAGCGACCGTCAAACATACAAAGATGAAAAAAAAAATCTGAATTAAATTTTAACAAGAGCATAAAAATAAAAGAAAAACGAAGTTAATCCACCCACTGGAACGTTAACTACACTTTGTTGGATTTTGTGTCTTCATTTTTTCGTTTAAAGTTAAATAAAAAACTACTGAAAGCTATAGTAATTTTTTTAATGCTATCAGTTTAATCGTCTCGTTCTTAGGTAATTGTCTCAGTTCTATCTTTCAAAAGAAAAATCACTGTCGTATGTCAACTGGTTTGCCAGAAATTTAAGAAAGTCGTTTGCATTTTCTATTTGTTAATCATATTATAGCTTAACGCTACCCCGTTTGCTGTGATATTCCTATGATCATTATTCTTTATTATTATTTTACAAACTCAAAATGTTTATTACATGTTTACTTAGAAAATCCTCCTCGTAAAAGTGGTCTTTCTCGTTCAAATAATGGTAAATAAAATCAACAAATCGATCCCCTGATGTTAAATAAGAATGGGCATGTCAACACCAAAAGCTTCAACTTTTCACAGTTTAATGGGATCAGTAATACAAGAAAAAAATTGTTAAACAAATAGTCATGTGTAAGTACAGGAAGAACAAACATTATAAAAGCCTGCAGGTCGCCAAGCAGTTTTCACATACTCCTTTCACACCTCACTCCGAGTCCTTTGGAAACATTATGGGTAGTGATAGATTTTTACACGGCACTCGGAGTATGCACTTCTATATCGCTTCTTTTTATGTGATATCACTGCTTTTTATGACTGACGTTTTAGGTTTGTGACTTGGCGAGATCATTTACAACGAGTTGTTTTTGATTAGATAATTATAAACTGCTTAGAACTTATTTTTTATAATAAGTGTATTCAGCAGATTATCCTCATAGGTACCTTCTGGTACATTCAGAAACGAAATCCGACAAATATTTTTTGAGTTATGCTTGACGAAAGGTTTTAATATTCATCGTAGTTGTATATGCCCGGAAAGTAATATTGCGCTGTGTATAAGCCTTCGCTTTGCTCAGACAATTAGATTGTAATGTTAATTTTGCTCTCAACTATTTTTTGGTTATATCTGACGATTATTTATATTTCTACTACATTTGTGAATGGCCCCTATATGGCAGCAAAAAATATACCCCAACTTGAAACAGCTATTACTCGATCAGTTTTAATCATAGAGGAAATCTGTCAAGTATGCATGATTATATCCCTTATAAAATCTTTCAAGGGTGGGCAAATTCAAACTGTTGTGCTGTGTTTCCTGGAGTTAGTTGTAAGCCGAAACGCGCTCCTATCACTTTAGGCGACCCATTTAGCCGCTATAACACGGAAAGTAGGTTTTCCTTGAGTTTCGGAAAACTGAAGTTAAACTTAGATTAGTCGATTTTACTTCGCATTAAAGATCTAACTATTAACTCAAAGAGTGATCACTTGATTTAACCCAACGAACACAATTATTTGAAGACGAAATCGCGTTTTGAATTTTCCCTATCCTTATTACGTCAAAGCAGTACGCAGTATTGCAGGTTTTGCAGGTTCCTATGAAAATTTCACTCACTGCATACCGATTGGTAGACAAAAAATAACGTAAGCCCTTCATAAAGCCTGAATAAAAGTGACTTACGCCAGATGTATTTAGTTGATTCGTCAATGCTTGTAGTTAAAATGCACACCACGGAACAGTACGTAGAAATGATATTACTTTATGGCCAGTATAATCAGAATGGACGAGAGGCTGCAAGGCAATACAAAATTAAATTTCCAAATGATAGTCATCCGTCTAAAACACGATTTTAAATATTGTAAAGCGCTTACGAAAAACGAGTAGCGTTAACAAATATCCTCGATCTGGAAGCTCAAGTATGCATGTCTCTGCCGAGAAGATTTTGGGATATACTCTTGCGTATTCACAGTGTAGTGTTAGGAAATTAGTGAAGCTTGTGGCTGCTCAAAATCCCATGCATGGAGCGTTTTAAATATACACGGAGCACATCCTTATTGACCGCAATTGGTACAAGCGTTTTTGCCAGGAGATGAAGATAGACAGTTCGACTTTAGCCATTTCATTATGAACAAGCTACAAACAGACTCGTCGTTTCTGAAAGACATTCTTTGGACAGATGAGTGCACGTTTTCAAGAACTGGTGTTGTGAATAGGTAGAATACACACTTCTGGTCTGTGCAAAATCCGCATGTCATACTACACAACAAGCATCAAGTACGATGGTCTGGCATCTGGAAGGGACCTTCTTTTTTGATGACACTTTAACAGGTACAAAGTATGTTACATGGGCCATTATCTGATTTCTTAGATGATCATGACCTCACAAAATGTGGTTTCAACATGATGGGACACAAAACAGCCTCCTCCCGAACGTAGCGTGTTTCAAGATAACATCATAGGTTATGGAGGCTTGGTAGAATGGCCTCCTCGATCGCTGGATCTAAATCCCCTAGATTTTTTTCTTTAGGGTTATTCAAAAGCAAGATTTACGAAGTAGAATCAGTAAGCCGAGTAGATTTGCAGAATCGCATTTTATCCGGCATCAGATGTGTAGAAATGTTGCTAAACATTAATCCTGTAATGCTAAAAAATGTTCAAGACGACGAATTTCTGTCACGTGTCCGTCTATGCATTGTAGTCTACTTGGAACACATGTAGGGAGAAAGTATGGAAGACAATGTTTATCCACATTGTTTATTTCTATTTCGTTTTTAGTTGAGTTTATCTGCGAGAAAGCACTACTTACTATATTATTATTTCAAATTACTTTATTAAATTTGTATGCGTTTGTGCGTTGTGATTTTATGTATTATACAAAATATACATTTCTATTTTCAATACCAGTGATTAGACAAATAGTATACTGTTTTTTGACTTGAACAACAACATTTTTGTCATAATCATATCTAACTCTAAAACCTCCTTGTCTTTCTGATAGGGGATATACTCGCATCTCCATTTGTATACGGTCCCCATATTATGCATGTTGGCGCCGAAATTCGTCTGACAAATAAATTTTCAAAATCCAAGTGAGATGGGAGAGCAATTAGAATAAATAGTTTATTAAATAAAACTGAAATAGTATGTAAATTCTATTCATCATTAGAAGTTAATAATTGTTCCATAATAGTAATTCTCCGTATTTAACAGAGCCAATACAAAAAAAAATGTGTTCTCTGCTTGGTTGCAGAGTCAGGACTTCCACTATACACTCTGTATTAAACAGAGCCATGATTTAACAATTGGCATCTCTGATTACAGAGTCAGGACATGTTACATGTTCTCTGCTTGGTTACAGAGTCAAGACTGACCATTTTAAAAATGATACATATTATATAAAATAAACATCAAAATAAAAATTACAATATGCAGTTATAAATCTTCTAAATAGCTATAATATTCATTTAAATGACATCCAAGTAATTATAAAACTAATAAATCACCATCAATTCAAAATTATTATAAAGTAAATAAATCTATATTACATGACCTTGAAATCATAATGTTACTCATAAATTTTGATTCAGGGTTATAAACAATTTAGATAAACAGATTAGATTTTTTCTGTCAAAAGAAATCACTTTTATAATTATGCTTTACAACATGAAAGATAAACAGAGTTAAATTATAAACAAATAAATTTGAGGTTATTTACGCCGTAACATCCTCCGCCTCCATGAACGGAGTTCATCGAACAATTATAACTTACCAAATTTCCACTATCACATACTAAATAATCAAATATTAAATACAAATTTAAAATATTACCTTAAATGTTAAGTATAACTAAAATGAAATGCAATTAAATCCTACTACTTCTATAAAAAACAGTTTCTGGAACAACTAAAAATAGAAAAAGACATTAATATACAAAATAGTTCAGAAAGTTACAAAAATTAGACATAGAAAAAAAATAATAATAATAATAAAGTTAGTTAAAATAAAGTAAAATTCTATTATATTAAATGTCCTTCGGTAGAGGAGACAATTTTGTGATAGGGCGTTTCAGTTCACCAGTAGAAGTCTTTAATTTGACAACACGAACAATATTATCATCCCCAGGAAATAGTTCAATTATTCTGCCCAATTTCCACCTTAATGGGGGCTGGTTTTCTTCCTTTATCAACACCAAGTCATTGATTTTTAAGTTCGGGTTGCTTCTAAACCACTTTGTACGTTGCTGCAATTGTGAGAGATAGTCTGACGACCACCTTTTCCAAAAACTTTGGAAAATCTTTTGTAGCAATTTCCAACGTTCCAAAGGAGTTACATAGGTAGAGGAGATATCAGGCTCAGGTAAGGAGGTCAAGGGTGCTCCTATAATAAAATGTCCTGGCGTCAGAGCCGTAAAGTCATTTGGATCAGAAGACTCAGCGACAAGCGGTCTTGAATTTAAGCATGACTCAATTTGTGCAATTAAGGTCAAAATTTCTTCATAAGTTAAAATCTGATCACCAATTGTTCTCTTCAAATGATTTTTCATTTGTTTTATTCCCGCTTCCCAAAGGCCTCCAAAGTGAGGGGCGGAAGGTGGGTTGAATTTCCATACTATCATTTCGTCAGTAAGATACTTGTGCAATTTTTCATCAGAAGCAATTAGAGACATCATTCTCTTTATTTCGTGGTCTGCCCCTACAAAATTTGTACCTCTGTCGGAAAATATTTCTAGAGGTTTTCCACGTCGAGCCACGAATCTTTTCAATGAGGCTAGAAAGGTTTCAGTTGTAAGATCAGTGACTAACTCAAGATGGATAGCTTTTGTTACGAAACAAACATACAGACAAACATAATGTTTAAAGGGTTTCACACCACGTCCCTTACGAGGTTTGATCAAAAAGGGGCCGGCTAAGTCGACTCCTACTCTTGAAAATACTCGAGCTTGTGTCACGCGTGCTGATGGCAGATTTCCCATCAACTGAGATGAAAGGTGTGATGAATTTCGGAAACATTTCATACATTTCCTTATTTCTCTTTTCACAGCTTCTTTAGCATTAATTATCCAAAATTTTTGTCGAATTGCTGAAATTGTCAATTGAGTCCCGCTATGAAGATGTTTCTCATGAAAATACTTTATTATCAAGTCTGTAACATGATGCCTTTTAGGGAGAATGATTTGATGTTTTTGATATTCAGACAAGTTTGCATTTTTTAGCCTACCTCCAACACGAAGAATATCATTTTCGTCAAGAAATGGATGTAAAGGAAGGAGTTTGCTTTTAGAATTTAGGAACTTTCTGGATTTTAGAATTTTCAGTTCGTCTCCGAATTCATGGTTTTGAATTAATTTCACAATAGCATTTGTTGCCCTTTCAAGTTCTGGAACAGTCAAAAAACCATAGACTCGTTCAGATGGGCATGTACTATTTTTGATGAATCTGAGGCACCAAGCCGTAATTCGTTTTAATTTAGTCCAGGATGAAAATTTAAATAAAAGTTCAAATTCTGGAATATTTTGGGATATGGAGCAAACAAGCGTTTTACGTTGTTCTTGCAAGACCTCTTCATCAGGTAGATTAGGTTGAGTTTCAGGGGGAAATACTGGTAACGATTCTTCCTTCAGCCAGCTAGGACCATGTAACCATACCTCGTTATTAATCAATTCAGATGCAGAGCAACCACGAGAGAGAACATCTGCAGGATTTTCCTTTCCTTTACAAAATTTCCATTGTACAGGAGCAACAAGTTCCTGAATTTCGCGTACGCGGTTTGCCACAAAGGGCTTCCAGTTGTTAGCACTTCCTTTAATCCAGTGCAAGGTAATTTGGGAGTCACTTAGACAAAATATATTTTCATTCACAATTTTAAATATTTCCTTTAAATAATTCGCTAATCTTGCAGCCGTAAGTGCTCCAAGAAGTTCGATGCGCGGCAATGTAATTTTCTTGAGAGGCGCTACTCTCGACTTTGCTATTACAAATGAAGTTTCACAAGAAGAAGAATCACGTAAATAAGCCACTGACCCATACCCCTTTAAACTAGCATCAGAAAATATGAAAAGTTGAGCGGTTTCAGGATTTAATTTTGGGATAGTTACAAAATATTTTCTAAGAATTTCAAAATTTACCAAGTCTTTTATTTCATTATGCCATTTTCTGAATTTTCCACTTAAAGAATCTGGTAATGTAGAATCCCAGTCAATTCCATGTTCCCAGAGTTCTTGCATTAAAAATTTAATTCTTATCACGAAAGGGGAAATGAGTCCAATAGGATCATAAATTTTTGCCACAGTTTGTAAAACAATACGTTTGGTAATAATTTTATG
The DNA here is from genome assembly GCA_963932465.1 of Maratus speciosus. Taxonomy (NCBI): domain Eukaryota; kingdom Metazoa; phylum Arthropoda; class Arachnida; order Araneae; family Salticidae; genus Maratus; species Maratus speciosus. Next base: position 457,287,139 of record OZ010786.1, on the reverse strand, counting down.
GTCAAATTCTACCAAAAGTGGTTGTATGTCTATTTTCAAGGTGTCACTTTCTGTTATCCATATAATTCCTAATACCTTCGAAAGATTTTGTTCAAGAGTGTCTTCCTCAAAGTTTATTCCATGTTCCTTCCATAAAAATTTTAAATCGGAAGAATTGGTTTTAAATTTTCTGAGTTTCATATTGGCCTCACTCAATATCTTCTCTGCACCGTTTGATAAAACAAAAGCTTCATTTACTGAATCAGCTCCATGAAACAGGTCATCAACGTATAAGGAAGTATCCAGCATATTAACTATTTTTCCAAACAAATCTTTATACCCCTCAATGTGATGTTTGATGGTTGCAGAAAGGAAAAAGGGTGAAGTTGTTACACCAAAAGTTACACGGGTCATGCGAAAAACCTTCAAAATGGGATTGTTACTAGTGATATTGTCAAACCACAGGAACCTCAAAAAATTTCTATCTTCTTGTTGTATCTGGATTTGCAAGAATGCCTTTTCTATATCGGCCAAGAAAGCAATTTTGTGGAGACGGAATTTTAAAATAATGTCCAATATGTTAGGATTTAGATTGGGCCCAGGAAATAAGCACTCGTTTAACGATTTTGCCCCCTTATCTTTGGATGACGCATCAAAAACAATTCTTACTTTAGTTGTCGATTTATCTTCCCTTATTACTGGTCTGTGAGGCATGTAATACGTGTTTATTTCATCTTTATTAAACTCACATTCTTCAATTATACCCAAACCACATTGTTCATTTAATATTTTCTCATATTCCTTAAGTAACCATTCATTTTTGCACAATTTTGATTTTAATCCCCAAAGTCTATGTTTAGCTACATCAAAATTGGATTCCAATTCATTTTTATTTACTTTCCACAAAAGTTTAGTTTCATATCTTCCATTTACAAAATTTAAATTATCATTAAATAAATCAAGAGCATCTAAATCCTTTTGTGAAAATAATTCATTTTTACTATCACAAATACCCAAAGACTCTAGTTTCCAAAACTTTTGCAAATCAAAATTTTCTATTTCATTAACAGATACAAGATGAGCATTAACTGTTTCGTTACCTTTAGAGTTTATTTTTCCCACTATTGTGTACCCAAAAAGTGTATTAGCTACATATAAATGGTCATTAATTTCTTCAACGACACCTCTCTGAACATTCCAGAAATAATCAGCTCCAAGTAAAATTTGTACTTCGGATTCCTCGGGCGTAGGGTCGGCTAACCTCCATCTTTTACTTTCAATGTATTTTATAACTAGAGGGTCAGAATTGGGAACCTTCAATGTTGTTGCACTTATCAAATCGGTAGCTAGCACCTCAACATCTATAAAACGATGATAATTCATTTTACTTCGCAATTTAATTTTAAAAACATTATATTCTTCTTCGCGACCTTGATCCATGCCAAAAGCGAATACAGTTAAATGTTCTTTTCTTAAAACAGGCAAATTTAATTCACGAGCTAATGCTTTTGTTATGAAGCTTTTTTCGCTTGCAGAATCAAGTAATAATCGAACTACCTTTGATTTAGAATTACCTTGAGCAGTTACACAACATGTTTGCAATAAAACAGCATGCTTAGAATTTCTAAAATTACAATGAGAATTAGATACAACTGTTTGATTTTGATTTTCATTAATTCCCGGGTTTCGGCACCAAAAATAAATGTTGGCGCCGAAATTCGTCTGACAAATAAATTTTCAAAATCCAAGTGAGATGGGAGAGCAATTAGAATAAATAGTTTATTAAATAAAACTGAAATAGTATGTAAATTCTATTCATCATTAGAAGTTAATAATTGTTCCATAATAGTAATTCTCCGTATTTAACAGAGCCAATACAAAAAAAAATGTGTTCTCTGCTTGGTTGCAGAGTCAGGACTTCCACTATACACTCTGTATTAAACAGAGCCATGATTTAACAATTGGCATCTCTGATTACAGAGTCAGGACATGTTACATGTTCTCTGCTTGGTTACAGAGTCAAGACTGACCATTTTAAAAATGATACATATTATATAAAATAAACATCAAAATAAAAATTACAATATGCAGTTATAAATCTTCTAAATAGCTATAATATTCATTTAAATGACATCCAAGTAATTATAAAACTAATAAATCACCATCAATTCAAAATTATTATAAAGTAAATAAATCTATATTACATGACCTTGAAATCATAATGTTACTCATAAATTTTGATTCAGGGTTATAAACAATTTAGATAAACAGATTAGATTTTTTCTGTCAAAAGAAATCACTTTTATAATTATGCTTTACAACATGAAAGATAAACAGAGTTAAATTATAAACAAATAAATTTGAGGTTATTTACGCCGTAACAATGCATGATAACTTTGAACTCAAATTTCTCAGTGAATATTGGTCATACAGATACGGAACTTTCTGTGTTTGAAATACTTTTGAATAGACAAAACGTCCCTAAATATAAGGATAGGGACTTGGTGGCTGTATAAAAATTTAGATTCTGTAATTCTTCACTAAATTGTTTTTCGCTTCAAACTTTATTTATCTTAACTCTGCACCTCTAATTTTGACCACTTTTGTAATTGGAAGTATGCATCTAGGACCAACGATTGCGAAAATAAAGGTCGGTCAGGTTATACGTGGACACCCTGTATAGTAAATGATGATGTGTAAATATGTAAGTGTTTAAAAACGTTATTGGCGATATTCGCGCACAGCTAACACAAAAAGTACCCATTTTTTCTTCTTATCCGGGTGCAAACGACAAATCACCAAATTCATATTTAAACTTTTGAAAATGAAAACTTTCTTTAAGCCGTACAAACATTGTTTTCATATTTAAATTAAATGTTTTCGTTTTACAATATTTATTTCTCAGTAAACCTTTTTTCTTTGCTTTTGAAATAAAATCAGTAACTGTTTTAGTATTTTACTGTTATGCCAACACCATTGTCGTCAAGTGTAATAGTTGGCGCAAAATGAAATGAAACATTTGAAAAAAATAACAATAATTTTGTTGATAAAAAAAATGAGCATTTAAAAAATATAACTTTTGAAAATTACAGACTTTGAGCAACCATTTTTTAAAATCAATACAAATAAGTACTTAAAATAAAGAACAAACAAGCTAAAAAATATATATTTTATTTAAAAACTTCTTAGTACTTTCGGGCTTTCCAAAACCCTTCATCAGAGAATATTTAATAACTGATTGCCGTTAATTCATACAAATACGTCACTTCGTTTTGAAATGAGAAGGCCAATAATTATTAGAGTTGAAAGTAGAAGTGGCAATCTCTTGGATTGAATTTAAGTAGGGTAAATATATATTAACTGCAGTTCCATTTATTTTATTACATCACTTTTTTCTCCCACGTCACTTTCCTTTAAAATGTGTATCTGGACAAACGAAATAGCAGTGTTTCAGATTAAATTTGCATAGAAGAATATTTAACTGCCGTACCACAAACTTTAATACGTCACATTGTTCAAGATTTCAGGATTTATATTTAGAAAAAAAAACTGTTTTAAATATACAGTTTAGCCGTTTGTGAAAGACCATTCCATAATGCCAAAAACTTTGACGGCATCGCAGAAATGGGAACGTAAGCAGGAGAGATGGAGATTACGTTGAGTTAAAGGGGATTTTTTTCATCATCCTCCTTGGCACGTTTATAAGATTTTGTAGCCGTCTGCTATTTCTCTCTCTCTCGCACGCGAGGAGCCAGCCAATAGCAATGAGGCGCATTTCCTCCCCCCGCGTTTTCTGCGGAGAGCTTTTGAAGTCACGTGACGCAGTAACATTCGAACTCTGCAGAGAGCGGCAGTTTATTCTGTCAGTGACGATGGCGAATATTTGACTATGTGTTGTTATGTTAATAAAGTTTATTTTTCTACAAAACCTTCTGATTATTTGAGTCACCGAGATATTTTTATCATCTCCCTTCAATCCATTCTCTAAAATGGTGACCGCGGATTTTTGAACCTTCAACTATTTCATAGAACGTCGAACTATTCAACTGTTTCATGGAACGTTTTGTTTAACTAGCAAAATGGTAACTGCTGAAACATCTGCCGTAGTCATTCCACCCTATATCCCTGTGGACCCTACATTATGGTTTCATATGCTGGATAGCACATTCGAATTAGCTACTCCTAAAGCTATCACTGAGTCGAAAACAAAATATAATTATGTTGTAGCGCATCTACCGCCTGCTACTGCTACTATGGTTCGAGATGTGATAATGAGTCCTGATCCTACTGATCCTTATCAGATTTTGAAAGCAAAAGTTATCGAACGTTGCGGAGAAAGTCGCACTTTAGAAATACGGAAACTGCTAGCTGGAGAAAGCCTGGGTGACAGAAAACCAACTGAATTACTTCGATTAATGAAAAGACGGGCTGAAAGCCATAATATCAGTAACGATCTTCTTTTAGAACTGTTTACTCAACAAATGCCAACCACTGTGCAAACGATTCTAGCTTCCATTGAAAAAATTACTCCAGATAAAGCGGCGGATATTGCTGATAGAATAATTGAATTAACGCCTTCCAACATTAGTTCTGTTTCGATTCGAACACCAACAACTGAATCTCAGACACCACCAGCCATTGATATGCTCGTAAAAGAAATCCAAGCATTACGCCAAGAGGTCGCTCATCTTCGTCGTTCAAGAAGTGTATCTAGAAGTGATAACCATCAGCGTAATCGTTCTCAGTCCCGCCATCGGGATGCAACATTGTGTTGGTATCACCAAAAATATCAAGAAAAAGCAAAAAAGTGCCTAGCGCCTTGTTCTTATTCGGAAAACCAGAAGCGGGAAGAGTAGCGGCGACGGACTTCTCCCCAGCACCTTCTCGTCGCCTTTTCGTTAGAGAAAGAAATACAGGTATGTGTTTTCTAGTCGATTCTGGATCTGATGCCTCACTTGTGGCCGCGAATAAAAATGACAAAACTAAGCCTGTTCTTCAAACCTTTCGTGCTGCTAATGGCACAAAAATTAATGTGTATGGTCGTAAAAGTATTAATATCAACTTAGGCCTACGCCGAAATTTTACATATTCTTTTTATATTTGTGATGTTTCATGTGCTATTTTAGGAGCTGATTTTTTGCATAATTTTAATTTAAAACTTGGTTTACGGAATCGTCGTCTTATTGATTCCACTACTAATTTAAAAGCTCCTGCTATATTAAGTACTTGTAATATATTTTCTGTGAAACCCAATGTTGTAAATGATATATATGGTAAATCATTATTTAAATTTCCTGAAATCACGAAATTACCGGATCCCAACCAACCGGTTAAGCATAATACTGTGCATTATATAAACACTAAGGGGCCTCCAGTCGCTGCTAAGCCTAGACGGCTAGCTCCAGATCGGTTAAAAATTGCCAAAGCTGAATTTCAGCACATGCTACAACTCGGTCATATGAGACCTTCTAAAAGTAATTACTCTTCGCCTTTGCACCTGGTGCCGAAGAAAGGATCTGTCGATTGGAGACCTGTTGGTGATTATCGTCCTCTAAATGCACAAACTGTTAAAGAAAAATATCCTATCCCTTGTATCGCAGATTTCACTGCTGAATTACATGGTAAACAAATCTTCAGTCACATTGATCTTGTAAAAGCCTACCATCAAATTCGCATAAATCCTGATGATGTACATAAAACTTCGATTTGCACTCCATTCGGACTTTTCGAAAGCACTCGTATGCAATTCGGCCTTTGTAACGCTTCCTCAACTTTTCAACGATTTATTGATGACGTAATTCGTGACTTAGGATTTGTTTACGCATTTCTTGATGATTTTCTAATTGCATCAAATAATGAAACTGAACATTTAGAACACCTTGAGTTGTTGTTTTCTAGACTTAAAAAGTATGGTCTGTGTATTAATGTTGATAAATGTAAATTTGGCCAATCCACTATCGATTTTTTAGGATTCAAACTTTCAGCTGCAGGAATTGAACCCTTACCTGATCGTGTAAAATGCATCCTAGATTTCCCCCAGCCCTCTACCTGAACTCAACTAAGACGCTACATAGGTCTTTTCAATTTTTATCGACGGTGTATTCCCAAAGCTGCCGATATTTTAGCTCCACTCGTTAAATTCTTAGAAGGACACAAAAATACGAAAAAACATCCGCGTTCCAATGCTAACAAAACTGAGCAATTGCAATGGAACGATGAAGCCATTCTTTCCTTCACTGCTTCAAAAGAAGCTATAGCTCGAGCTACATTATTACGACATCCAATTCCTGGCGCCCAGCTAAGCTTATGGGTCGATGCCAGCAATGTCGCAATTGGTGGATCTTTAATGCAACTCTCCGAAAACCAATGGGAACCAATAGCATTTTATTCCTGTAAATTAAATAAATCTCAAAGAAATTGGTCTACTTATGATCGTGAATTATTTGCTATTTATTGTTCTATAAAAAAATTCAGACACATGCTAGAAGGTCGGAATTTCATTATTTATACAGACCAAAAACCCCTTACATTCGCATTTCAACAAAACCCTGATAAATGTAGCCCACGTCAATTGAGACATTTAGACTATATTTCACAGTTTTCTACTGATATTAGATATGCTAAAGGCTCTGACAACATTGTGGCCGATGCATTATCTCGAATTGAGATAGATTCAATTTCTCCTAATGTGTTAGATTTTAAAGAGTTTGCCACTGCTCAGACAAATGATGAAGAGCTAAAACAACTTCTCGAATTTGACACCACTTCATTAAAATTAGAAAAACATTATTTTCCACTCGAAGATGTACATTTATATTGCGATATGTCACAAAAACATCCTCGACCATTTGTTCCTAAAAGTATGCGACAATCAGTTTTTTCAACCTTGCATTATTTCTCGCATCCTGGTATCTCAGCTTCATTAGATTTAATTTCTAAACGATTTGTATGGCCTGGCATGCGTAAGGATATAAAATCTATGGTTCGCAGCTGTACGAAATGTCAAAAAGCTAAAATCTTTCAACACACCAAATCACCAATTGGTACATTCTCTGAACCTGATGCTCGTTTTGCCCATATTCATATTGATTTTATCGGACCTTTACCATCATCCGATGGCAATCAGTATTGCATGACCATCATTGATAGGTTCACGAGATGGCCCGAAGTTATACCCACATCTGATATGACTGCAGAAACAACTGCTCGTACATTGATACACAGTTGGATCTCCAGATTTGGAACCCCTGTTACCATCACTACTGATCAGGGTAGAAATTTTGAGTCCACTCTTTTCAAAGAGCTTACAGATAGATTAGGATGTAAACGCATCAGAACTACAGCATACCATCCACAGTCTAACGGTTTTATTGAAAGATTCCATCGCCATCTTAAGAGTTCTCTTAAAGCTCACAATCAAATTCAATGGACTGAAATCCTCCCCATTGTCTTACTTGGTTTATGCACTGCTTTTAAAAATGATATCCAAGCGACCTGTGCTCAACTTGTTTATGGCACAAATATCAGACTACCCTCTGATCTCATAAACACTGAAACTATAAATCAACCACCTACTCTTACATACGTCACTGAGTTAACTGAAAAAATGAGAAAGTTAAATCCCATTGCCACTGCAATGCACGGCAATCCTAAAATTTATGTGAATCCCTCATTAAAAACCTGTTCACACGTGTTTCTTAGATCAGATAAAGTCAATCCTCCCTTATCACCCCCTTATACAGGACCTCATCGAGTGATTGACAGGTCTGAGAAAACGTTTGACTTGGAATTAAACGGGAAGCGCTGTACTGTATCTATTGATCGCATTATACCTGCGTATCAATTAGCAGATTCTATTTCACCTTCCCAACCTCAAAAACAAAATGAGCCCATAAATTTTCCAACTACTCCTGTTGAACACCCTACCAACAAATCTGGTCGTAAAGTTCGTTTTCCGAAAGATCTCGTTACGGATTATATTGTTTAAAACATTTGATGTATATAGTGTGCATACTATTTCCTTCTCAAAAGTATTGTTTTTCATGTAATGCATAATATATTTTCTATTTTTTTTTTGCATCATATGTACTTTAATTTTACTCAAGACCTTTCTTATGTATCTTATTAATTGCTACCCTTTTGTAATCGCGACTTCGTCACTGGGGGCATACTCTGTAGCCGTCTGCTATTTCTCTCTCTCTCGCACGCGAGGAGCCAGCCAATAGCAATGAGGCGCATTTCCTCCCCCCGCGTTTTCTGCGGAGAGCTTTTGAAGTCACGTGACGCAGTAACATTCGAACTCTGCAGAGAGCGGCAGTTTATTCTGTCAGTGACGATGGCGAATATTTGACTATGTGTTGTTACGTTAATAAAGTTTTTTTTTTTTTTTGTAGAAAAATCACGTGCGGGTCACCCCAGCACTAAATAAATCATCCCTTGCAACCAAAGCCTGTGAAATGCTCACAGCACAAAGCCTGTCCTCGCACGCATCACATATGCGTACGACAGCATCATTAACGAGTGCATATCGCTCGTCAGACGTCAGCAATACGTCTTTCTCACTGGGGATGGAGTGTATAGCGATCTCATCTCACATGATCAGTATAAAGCGAGTTACTAGCTTAGAGTAACTGGCTTGGCCTTTTGCTCGACGCTAACGTTCTCGCCTCCTGATCATGAGATCCCTGGTTCAAATCCCATCGGCGCCACTCACTCTCACTAAAATTTCATGGGTTGCGCATGTTTTTTAAAAGAAATCCCCCATTATCCCCATATATATTTACGGATTTCATATATTCTATATTCTTTGATGTTATTTTTACTACTCATGTTAAGAATATGTATTTTATAACTTTTATCACTAATATGGTATTCTTCCAAAACTAAGATAATCTGAAGAAATTTTATAAAGAAACAATTTTCAATTTCACACTATTACATCATTAGTCTAATTATTGTAAAATTGCATGCTTCCATTAGAAGCTCCATGAATCATAATTTTATTTTCGTTTAGGAGACCACGAGCTATAATAAAGTAGAATTTTCTGGAATAAAATATTTCATTCACTTTTTAAGCACTCTCATCGGAATCTAAATTTGCTTCTTTTTAACGTATCGGAATTTTTTATTTTTTGCAAAAGTTTTGTTGAATTTCTGCTAAATTATTAACGCTTTTACGAAAGAAATTGAAAATATGTCGCAAGTAAGGAAAACATCGAAAACGCATCTTTAAAAGCCGTTCGTCATCTTGCTCGGACTGGAGGTTCTTTTTCTTTAGCTGATATTCTGCGATATTTGTCGTCCAAACAACTCCTGAATACGGCGGATTCGGAAACCATCGTCCAGTTGAACCTTAATAAAGATGTCGACAAAGGACTTCTGAAGAAGTTGACTAATGGAAAGTATAAAGTCAATGAAACTGTAAGGCGCAGGAAATCGCGTCGTACAAACTCTAAAGACGGGCATGTTAGGCTTTTACCTCTTAAACGTAGGTCCAGATCCAAGAAGCGCTCTGGAAGTAGCAGACGTCGGCGTTCCAGCAGTGCCAGAAGACGCAAACGTTCGAGCAGCGGAAGAAGACGCAAGCGTTCGAGCAGCGGCAGAAGACGCAAGCGTTCGAGCAGCGGCAGAAGACGCAAGCGTTCCAGCAGTGGCAGAAGACGCAAGCGTTCCAGCAGCGGAAGAAGACGCAAGCGTTCGAGCAGCGGCAGAAGACGCAAGCGTTCGAGCAGCGGCAGAAGACGCAAGCGTTCCAGCAGTGGCAGAAGACGCAAGCGTTCCAGCAGCGGAAGAAGACGCAAGCGTTCCACTTCCCGGCGACGAGGATCAAAACGACTTACAAAAACTCCTGAAGAAGAGGAATAACTTCTTCAAGATGGCTCCTCCAAAATTTGCAGAAGCTGATTTTTCATAAATTATGTATGATTAATTTGTATAAAAGTTAGATCAGTAAGATCAACGTCATAAAGTAATAAAAGTAAAGGAATTTATCTTGCCTGTTAAAAAAAAAAAAAACTGGTGCGATCGCAGTTTACTCTCCTTCTTGGTGCGATTTTCAAAAATCGCCAAATTGGCGCATTTTCGCGAACTAACTCCCGGGGCTGCAACATCCGGGAGAGAGTACGCGAAATTATTATTTGTTTTCTCTTCTCGTATATTTTGAAACAAGTACCTATCTAGACAAATGCTTAAAATGTGGGAATAGATATTTGATCAGTTATTTTTCTCTTATTTTAACCTGTATTTTTGAGTAAAAATAATACATAAAATTTCAAATTTTTTAGAAATACATTTTTAAAAAATACATTTCATATATTTTAAAATACATTTTATCAAATATACCAAAAAACAAAACTTTCACTTACCCAAATTATTAAAAAAGAACGTTTGTTAACAATAAAGGGAGCAAAACAATGTTGTGGTTTTTTTAATCAGAGGGGCTCTTTATTTTTTTTTAATCAGGGGGGCTACCGCCCCCCTGAACCCCCCGTTTTTTTATTCATAATTTTATCTTGTGCTCTAGGATGTCATTCAAAAGCATCACTCAGTCTGTCACTTTTAGTCATTCATAGCTTGGAACAATCAGCATGTCTTTCGTACATAATTAACCCATAATTCAATCAACGCTCAAAAATACAGGTAAAAATAAAAGAAAAATAACTGATCGAATATTTATTCTCACCTGTCAAGCATTTATCCAGATAGGTACTTGTTTCAAAATATACGAGATTGAGAAAACAAATAATAAAAATACGCCACTGCAACACACAGATCTGGTCAACACGAAATCCATTGCAGCAGTAATAACGTTTTTTCCAAACAAATTCAAAATGATACCAGATTCTCCTCTTGTCCAATAAGAAAGCCTTTTACAAAAAAATAAGCATCCAATTAGAAAGGAGCTTACAAAAACAAGGAGTTCAAACCATCAACTCTCCAAGAGAAATCTTAGGCTTGCCATATTTAGTGACGTCAGAGGAACATCCCGATAAACCAGGGCTGCCATATTGGCGCAATTATCGAAGGAGATTGGCGAAGGAGAGTATATTGCGAATTAACCAAAAAACTTTATTACTGTAATAAGTTATTATCTTATATTACTTAGCTTTTAATCTTTTAAATGCGCTGGAATTTTAGCATTTTCTGTATTAAAAATGATAATAGTTGAAAGTCATTTAGGTACAATTATCTTTAATTTACAAAGCATTTTAATTTCTAAAATTACTAATAAAAGTGTTTCTAAGCGTTTTTAAATTTTTAATTTTTTCATTTGCTATAATAAATCATTATTTTCGTTTAAAACCTATTTCGAAAAATTTCCAACAATACTAAAGTTTAATTTTAAATTTTACGTATTCTATTTTCCGTTAAATGATAAGCAATTGAGCTACCGTGAAAGAATTTTTAAAATCGTCTCTGTAGTTTCGGAACCAAATATTTCACCCTTTTTTACAGCATTAATATAACTTTAATCAACATAAAAATTTAAATATCGTTAAGCGATAAGTTGGAAAGGTACTTCTTAACTATCTCGTCGACCTATTTCGCCAAATTATATAAATCGCCAAACCACTCGCAAAATTATACAGATTGATATGTTTATTTTAAATAACGAAAGAACAAGTAAATTAGTATAACATTAATAAAAATACAAATAAAACGTCGAATAAAAATCACTTGATGACGTAAACACGTGTAAGTCAAGTTAATGTGACATTTACGATCAACAATTATTGGCATTTATTCTCACAATTTGGCGACAGTAATTTGGTCGACGGGATAACTAACAAGTACCTTTAGAAAACAATGGCTTAGTTTATTTAACTATAATTTTTGTGCGGCGAAAGACTAAATATAGAGTACTTTTTTACCTAGTTGGCAATAATATTTAGGCACAGATGTCATATAATGTCATGCCCATATTGGCGCGATTTTTTTCTGATGCCAATTTGGCGAAAACATCAACAGCATAAACAACAACATCCAGGTTACCATATCAAGCAAAATAACGACACTTTGGCGCCAGTTAAGTACCCGTTACGTATATGACATTGGCGTCAGATAAAAATCGCGCCAATATGAGGCGTATATGACATCTGTGCGCATATTTATTTATTTATTTCGGGTGAATCGTAGAATACTCTACTTTTCCCCCAACATGGCGATAAATGAGCTAAAGTGGCAACCTTTTGTATTTAGTATTAACTTGGTATTAAGTGGCAACCTTGGATGTTATAAAAACGCGCCAATTCGGCGATTTTTTAAAATCTCGCCTAAGAAGTGGAGTATTCTCCAATCGCACCTTTATTTCTATCATCTTAATTAATTTTAAGTATGTTCTAATGTCACTGATACTTTCTAAAATATATGCCTTTACTAGGGTTCGTACGGGTACCATTATTTTCAAGGCAAATTTCGGTATTTTTTTATAGAAAAATTAATCTAGTTTAAACGGTTGAAATTTCGACTTATTTAAAGAGAGATTTTCCATAAGAATTTATATTCTTAGTCTGGAAATTCAAGGAGCCGTACTAACGTTGTTTACGAAATCTACAGCTGGCAGTTTCATGGTGACAAAATCATAGTGAAAATACAATTGTGGAATATTTTGCCTCCATTGCACCCATTTCAATTTAGATTTTTTTTTCTTTTCTTTTCTTTTTTTTTTTTTTTTTTTACTTTTCATAGTCGGAATCGCATCCTAATAAAAATCTGGGTAGTTACGTATTATCCGGGTCAGATCGCCAAAATGGTTGAAAATTGTCAGTCTAGCTTATCGTTGCCAATCACGTTAATATTATTAAATATGTAACATTGGTTAATAATATAAAATAAATGGTAATACTTGATTATCCCGTCGACCAAATTCGAAAAATTATAGAAATTGGCATAATTTTTACTTTAAATAACGAATGAATAAATAAATTAGTAAAACATTAATAAAAATACAAAAAAGTCGAATTAAAAGTCACTTGATGACGTAAGAAACACGTGTAACATGTTTAGTGTCAAGTGCGAAGCTAACGGGAAAGACAGGCTACCGCGGTGCGTTCCACGTATTTTTCACGCTGGAATTACGTGATGCTCAAATGCACCAATGCAGGTATACGAAACGAGTATCACGTCACTCTAGCGGTCTGTAAAAAAAGACACTTGGGATGGACCACGAAAGCCTGTCTTTTTCGTTAGCCTTGTGCCACGTCAATGTGACGTTTATACAAGTGAATGTGACGTTTACGATCAGTCATTATTGGCATTTAATCTTATAATTTGGCGATAGCTTTTTGGCCGACGGGATATTTAAATAGTACCAAGTAAATAAATAAACAAATAAAATATAATAAAAGAACGGCACAATCATAATCGCACCGGGTTTGGCGCGATTTTTTAACGCCAATTTGGCAAAAACATCGTTTTTGAATATCAGCTACATATATATATTTAAATTTTTTTCTATTATTTAAGAAAAGAAATAACAGCAAATAAATAAAATGTAATTAACAGGAATAACTGTAGAACAAAACAATTCACATAATTTTAAAAAAGAAAATAAAAGTAAATGAACAATTTATTAATAAATAAACAACAATAGCCGGGTTACCATGTCAGGCAAAATAAGACTATTCTGGCGCCAATTAGGTACCCCGGTGCAGAGTTGGGCAAATTTGTAATCTCAATTATCTGCAGTATAATTACAGTTTATTTGTATGTAATTAATTTTTGTTAAAATTACATGTCGTAAAAAATTCTGGTTGTAATGTAGCCGGAACCACACCTATTCCGTTATTTGACAAAATTTCTGCGTTTGAATGTGGGTAACTATAATCAATTACATGCAATTAAATTTTATTACATTGCGGATAATTGAGATTACAAAGTTGCCCAACTCTGCCCCGGTGCGTATATGACATCTGTGCTCAAAGAACTATAATAAAAAAAAATCTTTAAAATTAGTGTTAAATGATTACGTGTGTTAAAAGCAGGAAAATATTGAAAATTACGTCACAAAAATTGTTACAAGTGAATATTAAAAGCGAAAGAAAACATTAAAATTAGAAAACAGAAATTCCGCTTTTTTCAGAATTTAGTTTCGCCCCCGATGAAAAAAAAAAAAAATATATATATATATATAAATATAGATAGTACAAAACATATTTCGGTTTTAACACTTAAAACACACGATTTTGTTTTATATAAAATGACGTCATCCGCATCCACTGAAGAATTCCTCATTTACGATCCAGTCTTAAACAATATCTACAGTAAAGTACGCACAAGACGTCACTATCTCGGAATAATACACAAATCCCAAAAAAGAAAAAAAATGGCTATCTAATGATTAATATGCCTTCATTTATTTGTAATATTAATATAGACACTTAAAATTAAATTTAGTTTATAATAGATCCATTTTTTTTTGAGTTGCCAAAATTAAACAAACGGCACTAAAAACTACAAAAAAAATTAGTCTAAAAGATAAATTGAGATGCAGTTTTCAAACAAATTGCATTTAAAAGTACTTTTTTTTCCAATACGACGGTATAAAAATTGAAAATGTACGATGCTCAGAAGTTTAAAAAATTACAGTAGAGTATTTAATCATACAATGATACATTTGCTTTGTTTTACGGCTGGCTAATACAACGGAACGTTATTTTTTAGGGACGACACTTTAATAAATGAGAGGCAGAAATAGCATACCGGGGGCTAATAAATATTTTGCAAGTAATAAAATATAGTCAATTTAAACTGTAGGCTTGAAATTGTAATGTCTCTTAGTACTGCAGCGTGGCGTATGTAATAAATATGTCTCGCATTGCAGTAAACATTTCATTTTTTCAATGAAGACTTTCATGGTTTTTTGAACAAAACATTTTTATATGTATAATTTCTAAGTTCTGAAATAATTTTATTGTAGCCTCCTCATCATCAGATAACTACCAAATGGTAAAATTCATGTCAGTATCAGTAATAAAAAAATATTTTCTATTAAAAAATAAAAAATTAAAAAGTTTTGCGAGATTACGATTGAATAACACTCATAAAAAAATATTCACGTTCAATAAATAGCAAATGTTAATGTTTGTCACGGTTCGCAATAAAAATCCTTTGCACGATTAGGGTTGAAATAAATGGCGCGATACCATACATTTTGGCATGGTGTTAATAAAACGCAAAAGTACCACAGTTTTCTTTTTTTTTTTTACTTTTTTAGGCGTTTGTAATTTTTTTCCTAACTGACATAGTTGTTTTAATTATTTAACCAAAAGAATTGACTAAAAAATTATTCAATTTTAATTTCTTCCCTTGCTATAGTAACGTATGCATTTTGAAATTATCATTTGAAAATTTGACGTTGTGGAACCAAAGACATTGCCAAATTAGAAAAATATGAAATATCTCATGAACTAATAGACTTAAAAGAATTTGGTTAGTACCATTCGATTCAGCATACAAAAATACACTAACATATGTTATCAGTTGAAAAATAACTTTAAAATAAGATTTTTAAGGAAATTTTTAAAAGTTCGTTCCCTTTTTCACCCTCCTTAGGGTAGAATTTTAGCAAATTCTTTCTTAGCGGCACTCTATGTCATAAGAAGTATTTTTACCCCAATTTTAAAGATTTTATCTTCAGTAGTTTGGGCTTTGCGTTGATTGATCCCCAATCCAGACTTTCTTTTGTATATATACTAGCAGGGCTCCGCCCTCCTACTCGCTACTTTCACCAACCCCACGCGTAATTCCTTCGCGATTCGGTTCGGCATTGCGAAGTAAACCCTATTTTCTAGCCAACCCCAGAAGAAATTGTTTCGCGATTCCTCATTTTTAGGTGCGTTCGTAATTATATAAATACGTAGCACCTATAGTCGTCGTTCAGTCCGTCCGTCCGTCTGTCCGTCCGTCTGTCCGTCCGTCTGTCTGTCCGCATGTAACAGAGCAAAAACTACCCAACCGATTGGTCTGAAATTTCAAATATATGATTGTTGCAAAATTTTGTCGAGCCATTTCAAATTTTATGAAAATCGGATGTATAGTTAAATTACAGGGACAGTCAAAAGTTTTTCTTTACATTACGGCCAATGGGAAAAATTATTGCAAGTGGATTTTAATGATATTAGAGCCTTCCGAATGATCTGAAATTTTAAAGATATAATTGTTGCAAAATTTTGTCGAGCCATTTGAAATTTTATGAAAATCGGATGTATAGTTAAATTACAGGGACAGTCAAAAGTTTTTCTTTACATTACGGCCAATGGGAAAAATTATTGCAAGTGGATTTTAATGATATTAGAGCCTTCCGAATGGTCTGAAATTTTAAAGATATAATTGTTGCAAAATTTTGTTGAGCTATTTCAAATTTTAGGAAAATCGGATGTATAGTTTAATTACAGGGACAGTCAAAAGTGTTCCGTTACATTACGGGGAATGGGAAAAAAATATTGGAAGTGCATTTTAATGATGTATCAGACTATGCACTTCATGAAGTGCAAAAAATTATACATTCAGTATAATATGGGGTGCAAAAAATGATTATAAAACTAGTTATAGTACGAACGCACCTCATTTGCCACGTTTGACGAGCAATTTCCAACTTGTCTATGCATTAAATTTTAAGTAGATTTTGTAAGAAATACTTCCTATTGCAGTCGTTACCATGGTACGACTTTTGAAAAATTCCTTCATAACTTTTCATTATATGACCCCAGGAACCCAAAACCACCAAGTTTATATATATATATGTTATATAAAAATTTTTACTTTTACTATTCATTTAAATTATTCTAAATTGCCGGCCTATTCATTATTTCCTTTTAGGTAGATTTCGTAAGAAATACTACCTATTGCAGTCGTTACCATGGTGCGACTTTTGAAAAATTCCTTCATAACTTTTCTCTATAGGACCCCAGGAACACAAAACCACCCCCACCTAAAAAGTTTATATATATATATATATATCTATTTATATAAAATCCAAGTCTCTGTGTGTCCCTCACTATTCCGGTAGGACCACCTCATTGAAATGAGTAATTGTTGAAAAATATTAATGCAGGGTTACCACAGTAGCGCCAAATGTTAGCCAACTTGGCAGTAGCTGGCTAATTTGGCGAAATTCCCATTTAAAACCATTAATCTTTCATAATGGAGGTCAACGAAATTTAATTTAAACTCCATTCTTTTAAGATATTTTTTCGAAATCTATGGGTGAGAATTTAAAGTACATCTTTACATCTTCCTCCTGATGCTACTAATAAAATAACCGCCAATAGACAACGGTGTACTGTGTGAACTCCTAACTGCGCGATTTTAATGTGCTTTAGGTACTTTTCCAGTATAGGTGCCTTGGCGAAAAAGGAAATTTGGTAACATATTTTCCGGGAACCTATTCACTGTTTCATTTTATATACACACGCATTTTTTTCGATATTTATACGATTTATTTAACATAAAAAAGCCGTTTCTCTAATTTTATACAGAAATAGATGTAATTTGTACATAAAAAAACATCAATAATATACATATAAAACAAACAAAAACGCTCACCAAATTTGTTTTCATAGCTGTTTATATGATTTGACAACAAATCTCGATATTTTTTTCGTTATACGGACACCAGGCCAAAATGTATGCTAATGCGCCAATTATTTCAAAATGCTAAAAGATATTTGTAATTTTATGCCAGCAGTTTAATATGAGTTTTATTTTATTGCTTTATTTTATAGCAGTTATTTGTTCACTTATTTTAAGTATATATTTGTGATTTGATGAAATAGTTCGTAAAAGTCTGGAATTTTCAAATGCTATATTTTTTAAATGCTCACTTTAGTATCGACAATGGTTTTTCTTTTATTTTTCAAATGCTTCAATTCACGATTTTGCGCCAACTATTACGCTTGGCGACAATGGTGTCCGCATAACGGAAAAGTACCCAAATCTCACTTTCTGATGCCCAAATTACACCAATCTTTTTCTTAAAAATGCCAAAGCCCCTACAGTGGTAAAGTATCAAACTGTCTATTATTTTGCGCTATCCCTGTTATAGTTTGTACTATATGCAAGCGGAGTGAGCGAAGAGTTTAAACATTAAATATTAAAGTTTCGGCACAGATGCCATATTGGCGCGATTTTTTTCTGACGCCAATGTCATATACATAACGGGTACTTAACTGGCGACAAAGTGTCGTAATTTTGCTTGATATGGCAATCCGGATATTGTTGTTTATGCTGTTGATGTTTTCGCAAAATTGACGTCGGAAAAAAATCGCGCCAATATATGATAACGTATATGAGAATTGTGCCAAAGTTTCTATAAAGCAGTATAAGACTAAAAAATTAAGAATAAAATAAATGCAAAAGAAGACTAAAGAAGAAAGAAAAATAATGCGTTAAGCATAGAATATGAAACACTTTCCAACACATCCTGAATGCTTTAACAAAACTTCGTTATTTAGGGAAATAAGGTAAATAAGATAACGTTACTTCTTAGATATCCCGTCGACCAATTTCGCCAAATTATATAAATCGCCAAATCAATAGTAAACCATTAACAAAAATACAAATAAAACGTGGAATTAATGGTTTTATTGGCCATTATTGGCATTTAATCTTACAATTAATTAATTAATGGCAAACATTATTGGCAATTAATCTTACAATTTGGCGATAGTAATTTGGTCGACGGGATAACTAAGAATTACCAAGATAACTAAGTAAACATTTTAGAAAACGCATAAAAATATTTAAAAATATATTTCAGCAGTTACCGTCCATAGCCAATAGTACCGTTATTACATGCCACTATTTAGCTAAAATTTAATTTAAACTACTCTTAAAACTACTGAAATCACATTTCCAGATATTATCATCCATAGACGGTTATGTATCCAATTATTTGCGTGACCATGTATATCATTTTGGCACAGATGTCATATTCGCCCCATATTGGCGCGATTTTTTTCTGACGCCAATGTCATATACGCAACGGGTACTTAACCGGCGCCAAAGTGTCGTCATTTTGCTTGATGTGATAACCCGGATTATGTTGTTTATGCTGTTGATGTTTTCGCCAAATCGGCGTCAGTAGATAATAATTGGGGGTTCTAGGTCAGCGGCGTACGCGGCGTGACCTTGAATGACCTCTGTGCGCCTGTGAAGGGTGTGCGGCGTAGGTCAAGGTCATGCGTCGTACTCTTGGAGGCGGGGTCAAGGTCATGTGATGGAGGAGGTGATGCGTCATTTATAGTATGAGGGGTTATTTTGAGTTTAATTATTTTACTAATGATAATTAATTTTAATTGGGGGACTTTAACTTTTTTCGGGGTAATTTTTGAAGATTGAATTTTTGGGAGATTAATTTTTTTTTCTTACCGTACTACAGTATAAGGGGTAATTTTAAGTTTTTTTTTTTAACTAATGATAATTAATTTTAATTGGGGGACTTTAACTTTTTTCGTGGTAATTTTTGAAGATTGAATTTTTGGGAGATTGATTTTTTCTCTTACCGTACTACAGTATGAAGGATAATTTTACATTTGAAAAATACATTAACGATAATTAATTAAGAAATTTTAATTGGGGGACTTAAATTTTTTGGAGTAATTTTTTGAAATTTTTGGGACATTGATTTTTTTTTTCCTCGTACGAGGGGTTATTTTAAGTTTGATATTTTTTCATTAATGATAATTAATTAAGAAATTTTAATTGGGGGACTTTAACATTTTTTTTGGGAGTATTTTTGAAGATTGAATTTTTCATGGACATTGAATTTTTTCGTCGTACTACAGTATGAGGGGTTATTTTTTCATTTGAAAAATATATTAATGATAATTAATTAAGAAATTTTAATTGGGGGACTTTAACTTTTTTCGGGGTAATTTTTGAAGATTGAATTTTTGGGAGATTGATTTTTTTTCTTACCGTACTACAGTATAAGGGGTAATTTTAAGTTTTTTTTTTTACTAATGATAATTAATTTTAATTGGGGGACTTTAACTTTTTTCGGGGTAATTTTTCAATCGGTTACATAAATTAACATGATACAGTATAAGGGATATTTTTCTGACAGTTACATAAATTTAGTGTTACAGTTTGAGGGATATTTTTTACTATCGGTTTCATGAATTATGTGTTACAGTTTGAGGGGACTTTAATTTTTAGGGGAGCAATTTTGGAAGACTATAAATTTTTAATTTGGTGATTTTTAATTTGGCGACTTAATTTTTTTGGACGTTATAAAATATTTTTGATAGAGAAGAGGGGATAGAAATTTTAAGCATTTAGTTAATTCGTTTTTGGAGAAAAAAAAGTTTTTTTTAAAATTGTGGTCCCACCATAACCACCCGTTTTGAAAAATATTCAAAACGCCACAATTTATTTTTTTTACCTGTTCTGCACCTTATTTTAACAAGGTTCAGCAAGGTACCTGAAAAGAAAAGAAAATATATTTTTAATTTTATGTACACAATTTTGAAAGAAGAAATTTTGAATCTCTTTTGAAAAGTTACCTTATTTTGCAAAATAGACTGCTTCATAACCGCAGAACGGTTCTTTCCGAAAGGCAAGTTAAAATTGGCGTAGGATTCTCTTCACAAAGACCGCAGAACGGTTCTTTCCGAAAGGCAAGTTAAAATTGGCGTAGGATTCTATTCACAAAGACCGCAGAACGGTTATTTCCGAAAGACATTATTTTTTGGTGATCACAGTTTACCAGTTTATTGGAGAAATATAGATTTTTTCTGAAAAGAAAAGAAAAATTTAATTTTTTATACATAATTTTAAAACAAAAATTTTTAAGTGTGTTTTGAAAAGATAGTTACCTTGTTCTGCAAAACAGGATGCTTGATAACTGCAGAACGGTTCTGTATGAAAGGTGAGCTTTCCCAATATTTTGGATAAAAGTAGATTTTTCTGTAAAAAAGAAAATTTTAATAGCTAGTACATAATTTTGAAACAAAATTTTTTGAATCTATTTTGAAAATTTAGTTACCTTATTTTGCAAAACAGTCAGCTTTTCCTTTAGGCGATCTCTGCAAGGGACTCTCTTCATGATGACCCCAGAACGGTTCTTGATGAAAGGCGTTCTCAGCAGTGTTTGTTGATATCAGCCAGATAAGTTGATTTCAGCTAGGTAAGTCATTCGCAGCCAGGTCTTTAACACAGCAATGTTGATTTCAGCCAGGTAGGTAAGTCATTCGCAGAATAGAAAACTTTTTGTTTTGTTAAACTTTAACAGTTTAATGATTTTGCACCATTCTTAATTTTTATGCACCACAAGATTGATTCGCACCATGAAAAAATGAAAGTTTTTTGGATTTGCATCATAAATGTTATTCAGTTCTTGAATTAACACAGTTCAATCGAAGAATGCTCATTTTTTTTTTCCCCTTAAAGTGTTCAGCAGAAAATTAAGCATGAAGATTTTTTAGAGTGCTTGCGTTGTGTTAGAACAAGCATGACGAAACAGGCAAGGATCAGTTTAGATAATCATCACCTCTATACAGTAACACAGATTAAAATTTCTTTAAGCCCTTTTGATGACAAGCGTTACATTTTAGAAGATTGGAGTATCAAGTTATGCTTTTGGGCATTTTAAAATTATCCAAGATTGGAAGAAATATTTGAAGAAAAAATTATTTATTTTTTGAATTGTGCCCATCCGTCCACCCGCCATGTTTAATCATGACGCCACAATTCATTTGAGGAGAAGAATTTTTAACCACCCGATGCTTTTTTTTTTTTTTAACACGGCCATTACATATTTGACGACCATTTTTCGACGACCACATTTTAAAAAAGACTTGATATTTTGAAGACTTGAGAAGACTTAATATTTTGAAGACTTGATATTTTTAGATTTTTTTTTTTTTTTTTTTTTTTAGTGCCCATTGCATTCTCGCCCACTGCCGCTAGCACCCCATGTAATCCTCATTTTATAAATTAGAAGAAAATATTTTTAAGAATAATGTAGGAATAATGCACTCCATTTGAAAAAATGAGTTATCTTGAAAAATGATATATTTTATATGAAGAAATGCACCCCATATGAAAAAATGAGTTATCTTGAAAAATGATATATTTTATATGAAGAAATGCACCCCATATGAAAAAATGAGTTATCTTGAAAAATGATATATTTTATATGAAGAAATGTACCTTGTACGTAAAAAGAGTTCTGTATATTGTAAGAATATTGCACCCCGTTTGAAAAAAATGATTTTTTGAAGAAACTTGATTTGAAGAAACTTGATTTGAAGAAAATGATTAGATGAAACTTGATATGAAGAAAATGATTAGAAGAGATGATTTGAAGAAATATTATTTTGGAATTTTGTAATGGCCGTGCGCGAGTGTATGGACACCATCTTCCAAAATATAGCGTTTGTCGTCGAAAGCCGACAAGGCTACTTTATTTATTTGTACAGTATGAAGATGGTGCCTCTCGCTTTGGATTCGATGTTGGATCTCTCTCGTGGAAACCCGACTCTCTAAGCAGGACTTATAATGTCCATGTTTAATTTTATTTTTAACAACGCTTCTGGCTACCCCCTTAGCTCTTTTCTTCTCCTCATCGACCAACATGACTGAATACATCTTAGCTCGTAGACCGATAAATTCATGAATTGGTCTACTATTGAGCTCATCCTTGAACTTCCCGATCACCTTCTTATTTTTATCACTGTATAGAGGGTGATCTTTGGGATAATCCGATGTATCCAGCATGTCGGAAAAAGCCTGCATATCCGTATAAATATTAGGTGTTCGGATTTCATATGTAAGAGAGTCGGTGTCTGTGAACAGAAGGGTTGCTTTATTTTGATATTTCTTTTTGATGATATTGTAATGAAAATTATACATGAGAATCTTGCTCAGCTCCAATATGACGAAACCCACATAAATAGGCTTGTTTAGAGTGAGAGACTGTTTCAGTCTCTCAACAGCAACTAGATTGTTGTCAAAAGGTAGGAACCTTTTGTAGGTAGGAGCTGAGACAAGTTTTTTAGCCTTCTGTCCACTATTTACTAGCTGTACATCTTTGTGCTTCCGGATGTTCTCCAATGACTTGCCATATACAGCGTTATTCATGAGTTTGAAGAAATCTTTGGCGAAGGGGGACTTGGCATTTTTTCGCTGTTCTGTATTAAAATCGATATATTCTTTCAGCCACGGTTTTTGCTTAAATTTCAATACTTTGTGTACAGCTAGTATTTGGAGGCCTTGCTGCAAATAAAATTGTAAATTTTTATGATAGGTTATGTAATTTTTTTTATCTTTCAAGTTGGGGACTAACTTGGTAACTGGGCAATATTTATTGTTGTGCAGAGCTTCGACTGAATAAGGAGAGAGATCCGAATAATTAATTTGTATTTTCTCAGGTGCCAAAGGATAACAATTGTGGTCGTCGTGGAGGTTGTTGGGGTATTTTAAATCGACTTCTAATATGTATCCCACTGGACTATTTTCGGGGAGTGCAAGGATTTCTTCAATTGAAACTTGGTCTTCCGAGATCCATTCAAACTCCCCGCATGGCAGATACTGTGACATAGCCCATCCATACAAATTATTTGCATCTAAATACATTATATAATTATCATTTTCGCCCCCTTCGCCATTGCCAATCACTTCATTTTTTGCTTGGGCCCAACGCTTTGTAATCACAGATATTCCCCCACGAATTCCTTGTTCAATAAACAAATGCATGTTTATATATGTGAACAATTCGAGGGGTTGATTTGTCATTTTTAGACAACTCTGCCATGCTAGTCCAGGGGCTGTCAGCAGGTGCACACAATCAATATTATAATAATCAAAACATATTTTTCTAAAATTTTCAAAAACATCTGCAAGTTGGAGAACATCCGTTTGTACGTATAGATTATGATATGCGCCCATATTTTTAATCTCGAATGCTTGCCAAACATTTTGAGCATGTTGGTAATCTTCGGGTGAAATTTTTTCACCAGTCAAAGTGCTGGTGAATGCATCGGGTGGTGGCAGCTGTGTTTCCCCAAACTTTGAAAAAGAGTCCATATGTTCATAAGGGTAGACCCCTTTCCTTAACAATAGATCGGTATGATGAGGAAACTGCTGCCTTAATAAATGAAACTTGTCTTTGTCTAAATTAGAGACAAGTTTCTCTAAGGAGGTAGCCATAAAAGCGAAACTATCAATAAATGTGAGCGAAACTCTGCACTTACCATATTGTTTGGTTAATGAAAATGATATGTATTTTTCCATTGTGGATGGAATGACAGAAAAAGAATGGTCATCAATATTGCCCAGTTGCTGCATGAGTAAGTGCCCGTCGTAATGTTTCAGGTTATGAAATACGACGGGTATTTTCTTTTGAAGCCTAAACTTTAAATTGCAGCTATTATGCAAGGCCCCCCGATAGCGACCATCCAGATGATCATGGTCGCGTATCTTGTCCCCATTCAATGGTTTTTTGCAAAGATAACATACCGTGGCTGATTGAAAATCTTCATTGTCTTGGGGCGTCATCTTGATTGGCACAATGGTCGTCAAAATTTTGGCAAGTTCTTTTTCTTCTTTGATAATGGCTTTTAAAAATTCTTGTACAGCGTTGGGCCCGCGATATACAGAAATGGGTTTGGTTCTTTTCCCATTAGGACCAATAATATGGTATGCATATCCACATGCTTCGTGATGGGCTATTTTCTTCGTTTTTGGAACCATTTTCTTTGTTTTTTTGTCATTTGTGTGCACCTGATCCATGCCGACAATCAAAGATTCAAAGTCGGCATAGATAACATAGGGAACCGGATGACAATATTGATAATTCTCAAATTGAAGAATATGCTCCCCATGCTCTGGCATTTTGATCTTCTGAGGTGCTTGCTTCTTTCAAAGAGGAGTATGTTGTTTTAATAAATCAGGATTGCTGAATCTGTGCAAGCACCTGTAGCAATAAAAATGAGCAGCTTTATGATGTGTGAGATCCCCCAACAACCTCGAGAAACTTTTTATAAGACAGTAATAATAGTTATCTTCTTTGGATATGAGCAACAAATTAATGCAGTCTTCATCTTCTCGTTCGGATATGTACAAAGGGAATACTTCTTCTTCATACCCGAAGACATTTATCCGCAAATCATTCAGTTCTTCAATTTTGGATATTTTATTTAAGGGCACTGGGCACTGAATATTGCCTAATTTCACTTCGTGCTCGTAGGGCTCATATTTTGATACTCGGGTACCATTTTGATGTATAGGAATTGGATATCTGTGGGCGAGAATGCACCAGACCAAGCATTTCTGGTCTTCGTTTTTAATATTCAGAACAGCCCTTTTAGTGACTATTTCTGGAGGAAGCTCGATATAGCTGCTAGCGGCAAGGGGGTGGAATTTAGCCATGCATAGTTCCATTTTTTCAATACGTTCCATCGTCCACCCCGACCCCATTTGAGTAAAGGCTTCGAATGATCTTATAATTTTCGCATAGGCTTGTTCTAAATTGGAAGAAATAGTGAAATCTGCTAATTCGATCATCACTTTCGATCTAAAATTGGCTGTGATCGATTCCGAGTCACCTTCTTGAGTGATCCGGTTGAGGATTACATGGGTTACGAGGTACCATTTAATTGCCCTTTTTTCAAGCAATTGGTACTGTATTTCTTCCTCCAGAAGGGGGGTCATATGTTCAAAAAATATATTAAAATCTTGATTGTTATCTTCATTGGAATTAAATGTTACGATGGAAAAAACATCAAGAGCGTCAAAGGATTTATGTTTACGAGGTTTTTTAGCTTGGGGTGCAATAGCATCATCATTTTTACGTTTTAATGATGATTGGTGCATGGTGCGCTTGTGAAGAGTCAGATCTTTTTTAAGATCAAATTGTTCATCACATTCAGTGCATGTCACTTTTTCATGCACTTTCAAGTGCCTGTTTAAATCACTATTTCGAGTGAATGATTTGCTACAGATCACACATGCAAAAGGTTTATCACCTGTGTGCGTTTTTAGATGCCTGTTAAAGTCGCAATTACGTGCGAATGACTTATTGCATGTTGGGCAAGTCTGTAAAGATAAAAAAGCCCAATTTTAAAATTTAGTTTTCTAAATAAAAATGAACTATTTTTGCTACCTTTTAAAAATTTTAACTAACTATTTTTAAACGAAGAAATAAAAACATTAGCTACACTTTATAAAAATTTCAAAACCCCTATTCTCTAAACGTTTTCTCAATAGACTCTTTAAAATAGGATAATCACTAAACATCACTAAAATTTTTTGACCCAAATGAAACACCCTTAGAAAATGTCCCTTCCAAAATATTTTTACATAGAAATATCTTTTCATGCAAATGAAAAAGTTTAGTATGATAATTTTACTTTCATTAATTTTTAGAGGAACAATTTTTAAATAAATTTAGTTTAAAAAGCAAAATTAAATTTATAACATTTTTTGATAAATTTAGTTTGAAAAGCAAAATTAAACTTGTAACATTTTAAAAAATATATCTTTAAATTAAGTCTCTTTTGAAAAAAAGTAATAATATTTAAAACTTTCAATCGATCATACTAAACTTTTCCAAACAATAAAGAAAATATGAGTTTTTAAATTCCTACCTTGGCAGACTTCAAAGTAGATACGTCATCCTTTTGAGGGGTTCCTACTTTAGCCTCTGTTAACAGTTTTCGTAAAACTGAAGGTTCTGAACGGGTATGAGTAGGTGACTCTTTAGGGGGCGAATTGAAAACTTCATTATCCAGGAAAAAATCCTCTGGCAACTCCTTCATGATTTCCTCTAATAAGGGTGACTCCATTATGGGCTAAAAAATAAAATTTTATATAAATAAATTACCTCGTTTTACTCTTTCGAGTTTAAAAAAGATCTACTTAATTTCTATTTTTATCATTTAAAAATATTTCGTTTAAAATTGAAGTTGACATTTAAAATACTTTAAACAACGTTAAAAATTTAAAATACTTTAGGTTTAAACAACGTTAAAAATTTTAAACAAGTAATTCATTTTACAAAAACATATACACACCTTGAAAGATTCCATATCGGGTTGGGCTGAAGTCGAAGCGTAATGCTTGTTTTCAGCCACCTCTAAAGTCCTAATTAACTGAGTGTTTGTTATACTACACTGAAAAAGAAAAAAATTAATCCCGTCAAAAAGTTTCCACATATATGGCTAACCCAAAATTAATTAGTGTTTTACTTAAACTCTATTTTATAATAAAAGTTACTAAAAAAATAAAGTTAAAAAAATCTTATTGAGATTGAAAAAAAAAAAATACTTTAGTATAATTTAGATTGTAGGTTTACAATAAAATATTGGGTTTTTAAATCTTAAATGTATAGTTTTAATATACTATTAGATCTACTTTTATACAATAAAAATAATTAAAAAATACCTTCATGGATTCTTCCATTTGGTTTTTTTCAGCCAACTCCTTCAATGTTTTGATTTCTAAGGCATCAATTTTACTAGGAGAGAAACTCATGTCCATATCCCACTAAATTAGAAAAATAACCCACATTAAGAACTATTTTAATGGTTCAGAGTCTAAACATTCAATTAAAAAAGGGGTTAACTAAATAATAACAGAAAAGGTAAAGGTTACACTCTATCAATTAATGAGTCATTAAGTGATGACTCATCCTGTTGTTGAAACATGCGTTCAACATTTTAAGATAACTTTTAGAAACGATTACTAAAAAAAAAAAAAAGGTTATTCACAAATTTCGAAAGAGTATCTAAAATTTTTCAAATATATATTTCATAGGAAATAACTACACATTACAAGTTAGGTGGAATGAAAATAACTACCCAATGCAAGTTAGGTGGGGGAAAAAAAATTACACTTTAGGTTGTATTTTCACCACACATTGAAAGTTAAACAATTTAAAATTCTTTTCGAAAAGGGTATAGTAACATTAAGAATTTTTAAGAGGATTCATCAACAACAGGTTCTAAATAAATTCACATAGAATAAAGACTTTGTTTATATTTTGATTTAAGTTAAATATTCACTCGAATTAAAATTTATTTTGCATTAAGAAATTTTAGGATTCACATGGAAAGGGAATTTTAACAAAAATATATGTAAATAAAACATTTTTAACATAAAATAGAACATTCCACATAAATAATAACATATCAAAATAGCAATTTACTTTTTTAAATTAGCAGTTTTTCAAGAAAATGAGTAGAACTTTTAATAAGTAATTGAATTTATACATTTAGAAAGAGTTTGAAAAATAAATCAATTAGAAATATTAAGACACTCTATGTGGAAAACTCTTAGGTTAAAACCATTTAGAAAGTAATGAATACATTAAAATATAGAACGACATAAAACAATTTTTCAAAATAAGTAACTTACATGACTTTGAACTTTTGAATAAAAATTTTTAGGGATCTTTTTATTACTGTACCAAAAATGAATAATTTCCAATACTTCAAGCAAAAATTTTAACGTTTACTCTCTAGAACAACTAATTTAAGAATGAATCCGTTTACCCACAGCGGCACGCTTATCTGATTAATGAGATAATAGAATCTTATCTGATTAATGACGTCATCGGGTTTTCCCCACAAATATGAATCATTTCAAAATAGCAGTACTAGTAAAGATTGTTT
This sequence comes from Maratus speciosus, assembly GCA_963932465.1. Lineage (NCBI taxonomy): Eukaryota > Metazoa > Arthropoda > Arachnida > Araneae > Salticidae > Maratus > Maratus speciosus. The sequence continues at coordinate 457,258,547 of OZ010786.1, read as the reverse complement.
AATTTCAATACTTAACAAGTTTTAAAATATTATATAAATGTGAATACTGTTTTAAGTAAAAGGAGATATATTTTAAATTTCACAAAATGGTAAACAAAATTTAAAAAAAATTAAACTTTTTTTTTCACATACTATCGATTCATTAAAAAGTATCGCTTAAAATATATTTAGATATATTCATTTAGATTTATTTTCCAAAAATAAATTTTAAAATATCACATAAATAATTTAATTCTTTAAAAAAAACGTTTAACATACTATCGCTTCAATAAATAAGTATCGCTTAATAAGTATTTCAATAAATTCATTAAGATTTCTTTTCCAAAACAAATTTTAAAATATAAAGTATAAATAATTTAATTCTTTAAGAGCAATTTCACATATTATCAATTCAATAAATGAGTACCGCTTAATAAATATTTTAGATTTATTCATTTTAGTTATATTTTCCAAAAATAAATTAAAAAAAAGAGTTCAAATAAGTTTGCAATTTAAAAATACTACATAAATAATTCTATAATATCAATTTCACATATTATCAATTGAATTAATAAGTATTGCTTAAAATGTATTTAGATATATAAATTCATTATAGATATATTCATCAAGATTTATTTTCCAAAACAAATTTTAAAATATCACTTAAATAATTTAATTCTTTAAAAAAAATTTCACATACTATCGCTAAAACATAGAATATATGTATCGCTTAAAAAATGTTTATATATAAATTCATTATAGATATAATCATCAAGATTTATTTTCCAAAACAAATTTTAAAATATCACTTAAATAATTTAATTCTTTAAAAAAAGTTTGATATACTAACGTTAAAACATAGGATAGAAGTATCGCTTAATAAATATTTATATATAAATTCATTATAGATTTACAGTTCAAAAATAAATTTAAAAATATAAAATTTCCTATTTTAAAAGCATTTTCGCTAATTTCTGTTCAAAGTAGTTATAGTAAACAGAATACATTTTTTCTAAAAAAAACTCTAAATCATTTAAATAAAATCATTTCACATTAAATAAATTAAATTACTTACGTTATCATCATCAGAGAAAGTAGATGCAGAACTTTGATGAGTTGAAGAATCCATTCTTTTTCTATATATCCAAAAATAGGCACACACACACAAATTTTTGAAGAGCCCGAACTCTAGAAAGCACTATCACAATGTAAAATCTGCGAGAGACTGATTTAGCCTCGGACAAACACGTTGAGTATATCTACTGATGGTGATTCATCTTATCTCATCTTATCTGATAAGGGTTTTTCCAAGCGCTGATTCATCGCGTGATACGAACTTACATGAATTCAAATAATATTTTAGTCTATCCCAAATTAGAAATAGTATTCATTAAGAATTTTTAATTGTTAGACTTAGAATAATTTTTTTTTTCATCAATTAAGTGACAAACAAGAAATGTTGATTTGCAAACTATAGAGTCTTTTTCTCTATTTATTGTCAAAAGATAACTATTTTAGGATCAAATCAAAGTCTTAATGAGTTGAAACACTAATTAATCTGCTTTTTTTTTCATTAATGATAATGGGTGATTCACTAAAACTATTTATTATAAAATTCTAATAAAAATACCATTCCTTTCCACTTAAATTATTCAAACTATGATTTTTTTTTTTTTTCAAAATGGTGATATAGGCTTTAAATAAGCCCTAACATGTATATTTTATTTTACTCATTTTCTTTTAGTGATTTTAATACAACTAAATACATATTAAAATGAATTGCGTTTGTTCTTTAAAATATTTTCTTTCTGTCTTAGAAAATCTGAATTTTTTTTCCCATAAAAGTAATAGAAGTGTTAATATTTTTTTTTTTTTCCCAAAAGAGAAAAATTATTCAAAATTATTATCATATTCATGTCTTTCAATAAGCATTATTCAAAATACTTTCTCACAAAATTATTTTTTTTTCTTCTCTCTCTCTAAAATTTAAAAAGATGATTGCAAAGTATTAACAAGCTGAAAGAAAATTTAAATAAAACAGAGAAATGGTTTAATGAAAAATAACAAATGTTTTATTAAATCTAATTGCTTACACATTATGTTTCTTGCTTATTAACAAAAATTGTTTCTAAGTAATTTTTATAAAAGTCAGATTTTAAATTGGCAAAAAATGCATGTGTATAGTGACAAACATAGTTTGAAGTGACATTCTTCACAAATTGAAAGACGTTAAAATTCAATAAAGCACTGTCTTTATACATCTCAAATTTTTCGTGTAAAGTAGTTAGAAGACATTCATGATCCATTTGCGAAAGCTGGTTAATTTTACACGCGTAGCACGAAAAAACACGATGTAAAGATTGTTCTACTTCATGGTTGAAGCAGGATAAAAAGTTTTTCTTAGCAGAATCAGAGTCTATGTGGGAATGTATACATTTTTCTGATTTTCGCAAAATTGCAACAGGAATCACTCGTGTTAAAAGCATGTCAATAAAACAGTCAGTAATTTCAGAACAAAATTCCGTGAGTTTCAAAAATTGATCTCGGGATAATCGAATTCCATTCGGTTTGAAATGAAAATTATTTTCATCCGTTTTGAATATTTGTTGAAGTAGACAAAAATCTTCGTCTAAGAATGCCAAGATCAATTGATTATTACAAATGGAAGACTCTTTCACAGAATAAAAATTGAACTTTGTCACATTTTGCTGCAAATGATCAAAAGTCGTAGCAGTCATCACAACCCCATTCTTCGTTGGAAATAGCTTCCCATGAGAACCTTCTTTATAGTTTCGAATGTGAAGTTTTAAGTTACAGTTTTCTTCCATTTGAATTTGTGCCAAAGTACACCATTCTAGATTCCAAGTGGTTGAATAATAACTTCCTTTAAAGGTTCTAGTAAACCACTCGTCTTCATGTGAAATATCAGGTTCAGTTTTATTCATCGGCGAAATATGTTTAGGTGAAGAGCAGCGTGGAAATTCATCGTCATCAGAAAGGGTGAACAAGTCTAAATTGAGTTCCGGATCCTTCGAAAGAGTAGCAAAATCCAATCTTGGCTTTTTCATATCAAGGGGATGGGAAATTAAATGTCGAAAAGTAAGACTAATCCGTATATCTTTTATGTGAGGCTCTGCCCCAATACCATGGGTGAATAGTTCATTGCTGGGAGGGCTCATGATGTACAACGAACCATGTCCCAATTTTATAAATGTAGAGGGCACATTCGGTCTCTTGAATTCAATAGTTCTCTGAGCACCAAAACTGAGCACTGTAATAGGAAACACGGCATTCAGGCAGGATTCGTCATCTTTGTGGTGACTAATACAAGTAGATCCGTCTTGATAGAAATTGAGCAGCACATAGTTGAAAGTACATGCTGTTTCTTTTTCTACTTTGTCTCGCAATTCAATCATGAGGGGCGTCCAAGGGTTGCCGGGCACACTGGTTCCGCTAAAGGCATAGCTTGTGTTGGTATCACCTAACATCAGGCGTTTAGGCTTAACATCCTTTCCATAAATGTGAAAAGTAGGTCGAAAGAAAGGCAATGTCCGCAACTCTGTCAAATACCGGTCAGCATGAGCTTTCTCGATAAAATCGTTAATATATTCGACGTTTAATCCATTATCCGAATAAAACATGGAAGTCATTTTGAAGTCACTAGGCAGCACGAGGTATCCAACTAGACTAGTACAGTTTAACTCCAACGAAAATTATGAGCACTGATGATCTGCTCGTGGTTATATACATGTTCTTATCGTCTAATCTTATCAACTGATTAGATCTAGTCACGTGGTATATGACATCACTTATCACTGATGACGTAGGGGTTATCACGTGATGGGGAAACCCTGTCATGTGGTGTATGATATCACTCATGACGTAGGGGTTATCACGTGTTGGGAAATCCCTGTCACGTGGTGTATGATAACACTGATGACGTAGTAGGATATCACGTGTTGGGAAAACCCTGTCACGTGGTGTATGATAACACTGATGACGTAGGAGACCAGATTGGAGAAACCCAATCGATAAGGACTTGTAAGATTTTTCATTTCTACTCAAGTAACCAAGGATGAAGCACGTGTTCCTGGTAAGCTTGTTTTAATTTATTTCTTTTTTTAATTGTTTAATCGAATTATCTTTCATTCTTTTTTCAAAAATCTGTTTGAATTCCCCTCTGTTAGAATAAACACACACCATTTTAAAAAATAAAGACACAAATATAAAATGAAATCAATTTATTGAAACGATTTAAACAATACACTTTTAAAAGTTTCTACATTCAAGTTACATAAAAACTGATCGCTAACAGAATCCACATTCTTTAAAAACATGGATAACACATCGTCAAAATTCACAAGCATTAAAATCATATCTCCTAACTGTTGAAATTTTTCACGGTTGTTTAACATAAAACAGGAATGCAGACTAACACTTGGATGTCTAAAAACACAACCGGTACATTCAAAAATTTGATTAAATATATTTAAAATAGAATTCTCGATACAATAAATTAGTTTAGACCACAAAAGAAATTCATTTTCTGTAGAACTTCGTTGACATTTTTGTTTTAATAAAGCAGGTAAATGTTTTTCATACATATGATGAATCAATTTCTTATTAAATTTATAGGCTTTTTCTTTCAACTGTTCAAGTTGATAATTGTTTAATTTAATGTGGGATTCCTTTTTTAACATTTTGAGCCACATAACGGAATTATCCTCATTCAAAACCAAAAGGGTGTTATTGGCGATGAATGAAGAACTGGTATATTTCAAATTAAACGCAAATATTTTATATTGGAATTCATACCAAGTGCGAATATCTAAATCGATTCCATTCTGAGTTGGCATTCCTTCACTCGAAAATTCTCGAATTTGAATAGAATATTCAGCATTCTGTAACTGCAGTCCTAAAAATAAAGCGTTTCCAAGTTCTTTTCGAAAAATAAAATTGCAATCTTTCACAGGTGGGGTTTGAAACACATTTTGTCTATCAGACATGGGTTCTTCGTCCATTTGGGCAGTAGAAGATTTCTGGAAGTTAAAGTCGATGAAAAATTCATTCATAATATCCTGAGCGGATTCACAGCAGGAATCAGGAAACGGCGTTTCTTCGTCATGACAATTAATAGGCGATGAAGGTTCGTCGGTGGAAGGATACAGCGTAACACTTTCCATGTTAAATCTTGAATCGTCCAGCAGGGGTTGATACTCGGAAGGCGACAACATTTCTCCGTCAGATCTTTTCAATAAATTTTCAGCCATTGGACTAGCAATCACTAAAGTTAGCAGTAAACTGAACAAATTGTAAAAACAAAAAACTTTTATACATTAGTGACGCATATTATATCAATCACATTCTTTCAAACAGATGACGTCACTGATGAGTCACAGGAAGCACACACTCGCTGCAGTAAATTACACAAGCGATTAATTAACACACTTCGTTGATCGTCTTTTAGTTGTTTCGAGATCTTTCTCACAGATCTTCTACGTTCAGTAGGTTTATGCATTTTTTGATGTTTTAAAAAGTCCACTTTTCTTGCGAAGATTTCGTTGCAAACCTCACACGTTTTCGAATGAATCTTAACATGTCGTCGTAAATCACTGTTTTGAATAAAACTTTTTCCACACAAATCACAACAGAAGGGTTTTTTCTGCAAGTGCGATTTCACATGTCTATTAAGCACAAACTTTCGCATAAACGATTTATTACAGGTTTCACAAACAAAGGGGGGTTCTTCTTTAATGAAAAGTTCTGATGAAGAGGGTTTCATTTCAACATCTGAAACAGGTTTCACTTTAGGCACGAGATTCGTCGCTTCAAAAATCATTCCGGGTGCTCCTACAACAGCAATATCTTGAAAACTAGACATAAGAACAACCTCACTCAGCAGCAGTAATTAATCAACTAATGAAAAAAACTTCATTCGCATCAATTTATAATAATCATAGGTGGCGCGCGTGTGCCTAAAAAAATCTGTGATTGGTTCAAAAATGACTTATTTTTCTAAAAAAAGAGCACAGCACTTCTTAAAATTTTCATTCTGAAACATGTAATCGTGGCTGAATCGATAAGGTAACGGTCTATTATTCAACCACGACTACATTTTGCAGGTTCAATCCTCCTCGAAACCTTTTGGGAAAAATACCAATTCCAAAACTAAATTCTATCAATTGACACTAGATGGCAGCACCAAAACACAAATTGCTCCCCTAAAAATGAAAGTCCCCTCAAACTGTAACACATAATTCATGTAACTGATAGAAAAATACCCCTAACAATTTATGTAACCGATTAAAAAATATCTCCTAAAAAATTAAAGTCCCCCCATAAAAACCAAAAAATACCCCGCGTACTGTAGTACGGTCAGAAAAAAAAATCAATCTCTAAAAATTTCAATCTTCAAAAATTACCCCGAAAAAAGTTAAAGTCCCCCAATTAAAATTAATTATCATTAGTAAAAAAAAATCAAACTTAAAATTACCCCTCATACTGTAGTACGGTAAGAAAAAAAATCAATCTCTAAAAATTTCAATCTTCAAAAATTACCCCGAAAAAAGTTAAAGTCCCCCAATTAAATTTAATTATCATTAGTAAAATAATTAAACTCAAAATAACCCCTCATACTATAAGATGACGCATCACCTCCTCCATCACATGACCTTGACCCCGCCTCCAAGAGTACTACGCATGACCTTGACCTACGCCGCACACCCTTCACAGGCGCACAGAGGTCATTCAAGGTCACGCCGCGTACGCCGCTGACCTAGAACCCCCAATTATTATCTACTGGCGTCGGAAAAAAATCGCGCCAATATGGGGCGAATATGACATCTGTACCATCATTTTATCTATATTCTACAAACATTTCTTAGGAAACTAAATGCAGTTCAGCGTAAAAATGCATAACTCCTTTAAAAACCACTTTTTAAGCAATTTACTCTCATACTCAGTAACCCTTACGAATTCTTTTGTGTAGCCCTGCATATGAACTGTAGCATTTATACACACAATATAGTTATGCATAAATATAGTGAAATATAAAAGCGCATATCATAATTAAAAATGCATTTCTGACAATCATTGCTTATGTACAATAATACTTCGGAGAAAAGTTTCTTGGCGAGAAAGAAGTTTGCCAACGTATTTTCTGGCAACCTATTTACTGCTTCATACTCACAAGCAATTTTTTCCATATGTATACAATTTGGCACAGATGTCATATACGCCCCATATTGGCACGATTTTTTTTCCGGCGCCAATTTGGCGAAAACATCAACAGCATAAACAACATTCGGGTTACCATTACAAGCAAAATAACGACACTTTGGCGCCAGTTAAGTACCCGGTGCGTATATGACATCGGCGTCAAAAAAAAATATCGCGCCAATATGGGCGTATATGACATCTGTTCGACAATTTAATATAAAAAAAGCTATTTACCCATTTTTATAAAGAAACAGAAGTAATTTTTGCACAGATGTCATATACGCATGGGGGTTGGCGTGATTTTTCTATGACTCCAATTTGGCAGAAATCTCGCTTTCGAATACCAGTTACTTATATATTTTTCAATTATTTGCTATCATTTTGAAAAGGAAATAACTATAAATAAATAAAAGTTTGAATAATAACTATAGAACAAAGCAGTTTATATAATTAAAAAACAGAAAATAAAAGTAAATAAACAACTTATTAATAAATAAAAAACAATAGCCGGGTTACCATAGCAGGCAAAATAACACCATTTTGGCGCCAGTTAGATATCCCGGTTCATATCTGAAATCTGTGCCGTAATTTGTATATAAAAAAAATTATATATATTTAGAAACGATTTTTTATGTATATAAGTGCATATATAAACAAAGATAAAAGTTCATTAGATTTGTTGTCATAGCTGTTTATATATTTTCGCAACATATCTCACTTTCTGATGCCCGAATCACGCCAAGCTTTTTTTTAAAATGCGCTATAATGGAAAAGTACTTAAATAAATAATTAACAGAAATAACAACTTATACAAACTAAAACTTTTTATTTCGAGATCAAAGCATTGTTGTTAATTTCGATTAAAAATACATATATCCTTGGATAACTTCAATTGAAATTAGGTTCACAGCTTAATATCTCATTCCATAAACCTAAACAAACACAAGTGATTCATTCATCGTGAAACGTCAAAAATATTAAATCATCGAGGTAATAATTCACAAAGTAAGTTCTCCAACAATCAATGGACAATATTCTAATGACGTCATAGTAGGTAAAATGGTGACGGTATCGTTTGTTTATGGTTTGTAATCACAAAGATTTAATTTTGCAATGTCTCTTAGTTACATTATTTTATTGTCATATTTATGAGCTCAGAACAAAAGCCTATTTTTTCATTATTTAGTTATTAAAGACGGAAAAAAATCATAAATGCATGATTTGAAAATTTTAAATAATTTTCTTACTTAATGCTAAAAAATAACATTGGGAAGTAAAAGCGGGTTTAAGTTAAATAAGTTTAACTGTTTAATTCTGTTGTAATATTCAAAATAACTGTATTTATTAGATTTCAGTACTCAACATCAGGGGCCGATTAAATTTTGAAGTTAGAGGAATTACAATATCATTTCAGGACCTTTCTTTTGGGGAAGCTTTTCTAAATTCCATATATACATGGAAAATCTTCAGTGTTAGAAATATTATTCCTAGGACTGACATAACACGAGAACGGCCTGCAATTTTACACATGTTTTGAAAGCTACTTTATATCAGAAATTTTACTAAAAACTGGATACTTTTTTGTTATAGCGGCCCACACTATTAGGATTATGACAAGTTGCAGCCAATTTCGCCAACGTCGTAACCAAGATCGGGAAGCATATACATATAATACCATATAATACCATTTCATGAAATCGTATACGATAATTTAATAGTTTTTAACCTTACTTCAAGTGTGTTATTTATTTATTTTTAAGGCTCAACAAATTAAATTGTCCAATATATGAATTTAAAAAAATGTAAACAAAGATTGAATAGACAGGACCGCAAAAAGCCTCAAATCTGCATAACACTTGGAACCAAACTGTGCAGATTAGTGGTCTTCTACTGTACACAGTTTTTCATAAATGTGTTTCGTTCTTAAAATGTGTTATTTTCATCTATCACTGCGGAACAAGCGAAAAAACTCATATTCTTCCACATGAGTTGTATATATCTTTATATCTAAATTTCCGTCATTTTTGACGGACTACCTTTCTAGTATATATATATATATATGTATGTACTAAATTTTGTCCGCACGATAAAAGTCGCAATTATGCACGGATCGTCTTCAAACTCGCCAACATCTTTGAGATGGCTAATATCTCGGCGGGTATTGAAAATGGGCAAAATCGATCCAAGGGAATAGAAATGGGGAGGGTTCAAAATTTTGAATACCGTCTTAAAAAGATTCTGATAAAACCAGCTCTTACACAACAATGACAGGAAAAAATAAATATTTCTCGTTATAACAGATGCCAACAATTAAAAAAAAAGCAATAAAATTCTCACCACAACAATTGCTTTTCTATTGCAAGTTCACGTGAAAAATTAAATTAAATAAATCGTTTGACGAATTGAAAACAAATTGAATATTACGTCATAAGTTTTTTAGAGCAAGATTTCCGCATGAAAACTAAAAATGAAATAAATAGTTTGACGAATTAAAAAAAAAAAATATTGCGTCATATTGGAAATAAAATGGACCTCAGTTGGTGAATATGTAACGTCATGCGAGTTTGAGAAAACGTATTAAAACATGATAAAAACACGACTATGGAAATATTAACTTATTTTAACACTTTGAGGTTCTCTGAATTTGCTTTAGCTATTTTTTAAACCTATTCCATATACATGCGTGTGTGTATTCGTGTATATTAGAATTTTCACAAAATGTTTAGCTCCCTAGAGCTCATTCTTAGTGGAGGAACTGGGTTTATCTCTAATCTTGATTTAAGTTTTGTTAGTGAATTTAGTACTTAACTTCGAAATCTACCTCCGCCTGTAGGGCCGAGCCGGCAGGGATTTTTTTTTTTTTTAATATGCTCTATTATTTATTTCTAATTAAATTCCTATAATTTTAAAACGCGTATCTTAATAATAGATTTATTCCAAAACGTAATCTAAACTTTTAATCCCTTCATTAAATTTTATCGTCTACCAAACTGTAAAGTTCTGAACGCAGTTACTTATTTTTCGAGTGTTTATCAAAGCCATTTTTACATTTTTATTCTATTTCATCTCATTTTCCCGCCCGCTAGGCGACAACCTTTTCACATCGAAATTCATCCATTAGCGGCATCGGGATTCTTTCCTGTGACGTTTCTTGATCGCTCTCCATTGGCTGAGTGTCGGATCCCAGTTTCACTTCGAAGTTCGTTCGTGATTTTGGTTGGGTTAGCCTGAAGTTTCCATTTCAATCGGAATTCCTCCGCGCATTCTAATAAATAGTTCGAGTATGAGCTCAGAACTAGATTTTTGTGCTGTTTGATTGTTTACATAACCTGTTACCCGGTGTCCTAAGCCATGTAGAATAATCATTTCGTGAAGTAACATCTATTCCGCATGAGTAACTAGTTCATGCTCGAGTGGAATGCTCTGATTTCTCATCCGGTGGGAATTGTTTAGTGTTGGTATGTTCTGATGGAATAAACAGTTTTCCTATGACTACGTTTCCATGTTTAATTGGGAAAACCCACGATTTCTTCATACGCCTTTTTTCACCACTCACGCGGCCTAACCTGCCTTGTCTTCATCATGAATAAATAAGTGTTTGATTGGACTCTACAAATATTAACATCGCTCTACAGCTGCTAAATTTTCACAGAGTTGACACCTCCACTAGCAATGCTTGTGCTAAGTGGTAGGATTGCTATACAACATCACCAACGGCTGATTAAAATGTGGTACGAATCCAGTAATATGTAATAAAAAGCACGACGTGATATTTCGACATAACCTATTAAATTGTTTAGTAATATATATATACATATATATGTATGTATGTACTAAATTTTGTCCGCACGATAAAAGTCGCAATTATGCACGGATCGTCTTCAAACGCGCCAAAAGCATTGAGATGGCTAATATCTCGGCGGGGATTGAAAATGGACAAAATCGGCCCAAGGAAATGGAAATGGGGTGGGTTAAAAATGTTTAATACCGTCTTAACATGATTCTGATAAAACCAGCTGTTACACAACAATGACAGGAAAAAATAAACATTTTTCGTTATAGTAGATGCCAACAATTAAAAAAAAGCAATAAAATTCTCACCACAACAATTGCTTTTCTATTGCAATATTTTCACGTAAAAAAAAAAAATAAAATAAACAGTTTGAGGAATTGAAAACAAATTGAATATTACGTCATAAGTTTTCTAGAGAGCAAGATTTCCGCATAAAACTCAAAATGAAATAAATAGTTTGACGAATTAAAACAAACAAACAAAATATTGCGTCATATTGGAAATATAATGGACCTCAGCAGGTGAATATGTAACGTCATTTGAGTTTGAAGAAACTTATTAAAACATGATAAAAACTCCACTAAGGAAATATTAACATATTTTAACACTTTGAGGTTCTCTGAATTTGCTTTAGCAATTTTGCATCCATATGCATGCGTGTGTGTATTCGTGTATATTAGAATTTTCACAAAATGTTTAGCTCCCTAGAGCTCATTCTTAGTGAAGGAACTGGGCATATCTCTAATCTTGATTTAAGTTTGGTTGGTGAATTTAGTACTTAACTTCGAAATCTACCTCCGCCTGTTGGCCCGAGCCGGCAGGGATTTTTTAGATTCCACTTGGTATAAACGCGCTCCTCCCCAACTCCTGACGATTTTATTTCCTTATCTCCAAGCAGGTAATCATTAGAGCTTACATAGTTTCATAATAAAAAAAATCTATCTATATATATAAAAGCCGTTCTCTGTGTGTATGTCCTTTATACAAATGTTTAATTTTTGACCGATTTGCACGAAACTCGATGTACAGTTGTGGAAAAATAAAGTAAACACCAGTAATTACCAGTAAGTTTAAACAAAGGCGTTATCACCGTATAATGTAAATTCTAAATTATACAGACATAAAAATAATGAATAAAGCATTAACATTGAGTAACTTCTATCCTCCTCGATATCATCATCAGAGTTACAGTTGTCACAAATAAAAATTCGACTGTCTCCGTTTGGGCAAGCCTCATGTGCTCAAAATCTTGCATTGCAACCACTTTTCTCGGTGTTTGCTGTTTTTTCAAGCTACCAGCACACACCAGACACCGAGCCAACTTGCCCCGTGTTCAATGCGCCTACTAGCCCCATAATAAATTTCTTCACAAAAGGGACACGCAACCTTCTAAACATAAATAATCCAAGTAAATCACATATGGGGTAAGTACAGTTAATCATACACTAAGAAAAACTGCACAAGTTAAATCGCAATTATTAAGATAAGCATTAGAAATTAGAAAAAGAATGAAGCTACAAAAAAATTACTTATGAGTACAAAAAACAGAAAAATCGTAATAAATGACCGCTGCACGTAGGTAACGCTGCAAAACTACGATGAGGATTGTAAAAAGCAAGAAGAAAGGTACTCTGTGACTGGATGCACAATCTATCCACAAACAGGCGATTTATGAGGACTTACCCCAGCCAACTAGCCCCGGTCTCCCCTAACTCCTTCTTTCTTGAAACTCTAGACATCCTTAGAATTAGAAATTAAAAAATAAATAAGGTTAGGTTATTTACGTTTTTTATAAAAAAAAAAAAATAGCAATTTTTACCAGTATTATAAACACGTTTACTACGTACAGTCGTCGAAAAAAAAAAAGTAAACACCCCCTACTAACTCCTCAACAAATCATCGTAGAAGAAAGTTACTGGTACCTAACGATTGGAAATAAAGTCTACTTTTAAATGATATACATAAAATTTTCTTAGGGGTCATCTACATATTAAAACGAATCAAAACTTCATTTTTTTTCAATGGCAATACCCAATTTTAACGAGATATTTCAAATCTTCGGTTCAAACTATATACCTAGACACCAAATTTCAAGTTATTTGAATGATAAGTTTTTGAATTATAGACATTCAAAATTTAGTTCTTCTAATGTTAAATTACATTTTCATATTTTTATTTATATCTCCCGAAATTATGCTCTTAATGTGCTAATTTTTTTTTGTAATAATAATACTAATATACCCAAACATAAATAAGCTGAATTTGCAATTTTTATAATTTTATGATATGAATTATGAATTATGAAACTAATATCCGAAAAAATTATGAATTGTAACCTACAATTTTTTTGATGGATTTAGATTTATTAAGTCCTGCTTTATGGAAATTCAAAAATTTCACATTTTTCTTCCAAGTAGTTTTCAAATTATGCTTAAAAAACAGCAAAATGATGGTTTAAGGGGCCGTCTATGGTGGAAGTGAGTAGACATTTTGAAATTTATTCTGCTGTACTGTAATCTAACACGCTTCATTGTCTCCTTGAGTGGCACTTAAGGTGCCTTGATCAAGAAAGGGGCTCTCTCGGTTAACAATCCAATACGGAACTTCAATTTGGATACAGCCCTTAAAATACGCTCGTTTTAAAATGATTAATTTCTCGGAAAATTATGGCACGAATTGCATAAAAATTCGTTTTTAGGCTAATTGAAGGGTTTATGCTGTCAGAATTGTGTACTGCTATTGAAAAAAACAAAGTTATGGTTCGTTTTAATATGTAGATGGCCCCCTAAGCAAATTTTATATACATCATTTAAAAGTAGACTTTATTTCCAATCGTTCGGTACCAATAACTTTCTTCTACGATGATTTGTTGTGGAGTTAGTAGGGGGTGTTTATTTTTTTTTTTTCCACGACTTAGGGTGGAACTTAAGTATAGGGTGAAAAAAAAACTTTTTTGTTTTAATGTGTAATAGTGAAAACTTTTTTCCTTTTTGGATGTCTAAACTTTTGGCTGAAAAGGTTTTTTAAAATTAAGTTGTTTTCCGGTTCCTCAAGGAGGTCAAAGTTTTGAAATTTCAGTATAAAGTAACTTAAAGTAAGCAACGTAGCTGTTAGCTCATATCTACTTTTATTTAGCAAATACTATCCAGAAGTCACCACGAGGAGGTGGTTAAATATCGACTTCCACCCTCCTGACTTCAACCTACTGTCTTTTTAGGCAAATTTTGTCATTACATTACGGGAATTCAACTTTCCTAAGATTAAGCCATCTTTTGTTTAATATTTAAAGACGGTTTACGCAGCTCGCGGGACAATTTTGACACACGTTTCCACTGTTTGAGTATGACAAGGAAAATCTGAAATTCAGGTGTATCCCCTGTTTGTGCTTTTTTAAAGTTCTTCATCTGATCAGTCCGTCAAAATGGAATCCATGTTTTTATAGTCTATAATTTCAATATGTTCGCATTTTTTCAAGTCGCTTTCCTACTGGTCCAGAAAATCCTTTTGTACCCGTAGTTTTTCCAGTAAGACGTTGAAATAAGTATCTAAGAAAAAAGTTTATTTGTATAATAATCAAATTATCCATTATAAAGTTTTTAGGGTATTGCTTCCGATGTTTGAACAACTCCAGATTTGCATCTTGCATTAAAGGCGTTTCTGTTTCACCCAATAAATTTCAAACTTGAAATGTCTGTATTATTATTTTGAAAATACATCAAAATTGCAGTGGCTATATTAATATAAGAAGAAGGTGTCAATGAAATATGACCAATATATTTTTATCCTGGTTTTTGAACTAAGACCAGGTGTTCGTCTTTAATGATTCTTAGTTATACTTTTTTCCCTCTGCTTCAGTTATCACAGTGTTATCCTTTCTGCCATCAAAATACTAACCTTCTAAAATTAACTCATTTCTTCTTTCCTGTTCTTTCAAATTCTTCCTTTTCTTTTCTCTTTGTTGTCTTCAAGTCCTTCTTTCAATTACTTTTTCTTTATTATCATCAAAAATACCCATATCTTCTAAGGTGCCATTTGCAATAATATTTGCAGTTCTGTCTAATACTCCGGTTCTTTCACCTTGTTGATTATCAAATTCAGGTTTAGAAAAACAACCGATTGAACTATTTCCTTCCGAATTATTTTTTTCACTTGATGATCATACAATCAAAACCTCAATTTTTTTGTTTTAAAATAACTTTTCTCCTTGATATATCCTTTTCCAGTCTTGCTACACATTTTTTTGTAGTTTTTATATCTATTGATCCTATTGCCATCACCCCATCTCTCTTTGGTCTTTGAGAAAGCGACGTTCTTGTTCTGATACACGATAATATTTAGTGCTTTTACGCAAAGAAATGTTTTTTGCAGGATTACCTAACATTTTGCAATTTTATATTGGATGTGGAATTATTCTTCCTAATCTTAATATTTTTCTTCAAATTTTGACATTTCTCGCGCTAGTCTCTAATCATTTTTTATGATTTGTGTATCAGAAACCTTTGGAATTGAAGGTCTCTGCAATACACTTTTAATTGTATTATCAACAGCTTTAGATATTTTAGAAATAGTGTGTACCAGATTCCAGCTGTCAGATTTTAAGTTAAATTGAACCCAAAAATAATGTTTCATAACATCTTCATATGTTCGTCAAAGATGAGAGTCTAATGTTAATTGTTTTGGTTCACGAAATACAGAACACTTCAACAATTATCTAGATTTAAGTACGTTAACAGACTTTGTCTCTTTTGAGACCGACTGTTTATTGAAAAATAATTAAAGAAACTGCTAACACCCGTTAAATCGGACTAACTTGTTATGTGTCGCAGCCAAATAAATCAGAGACAATGAAAGCCGACGCCCACGATGCTGGCTTCTACAAAAGTCAAATAAAGTGGGGCTAACTTTTCTATGGCACTCAAACTAAATTATTCTCTTTATTACCGGACATTAACACTTAATTAATTTAATTTTGCAAAATATAAATTTAACAATAAGCTTAAAAAACTTTTCATGCAATTATTGGCTTTTTTCGTTTTTTAGGGAAAATCAGGCGCTTTGAGGAACCGGAAAATATCATTTTAAAATTAAAAGAAAAATATTTTCTTTTTATGGAGTTAAAAAGGAAAAAAAATAATCACTATTAGAACATAAAATTCGAAACTTCGTTTTTTAGTTCCACCCTACATACGTTTTAGAACGTGGAAAAGATCTCTGTCTACTTAAAAAAATTATCAGACCACTATTTATCTCTTTTTTCTACCACTTCCATAATTTAACATTATAGAAATATCTCTCTTTAAATCTTTTTTAATTCAAACGTTTCTTTCCTGTTGCCAAACCCTAAAAAATGACACAATAATGTGAAAAAAAAACAAGGATAACGCGTGTATTTTGTTTCTATTTGCCAATAAAAATTCAGATTTTCTTGCTATATTATTGCATGTTTGATATTGACGTCATTCTAAACAGAAAATTTACATTTTTTTGCATATAAAATAAAAACTTTAACTATAAGAGCGGGAAAATAACGTAGCACCTCAATTTGAATGTTTTTTTTTTTTAAATTAAAACATCTATATTAATACAAACAGTCAAATTTCATGAAAACAATTTAAGAAAAAGAAAAAAAAGGCTAGATATGACGTCACATTCCATCAAATCTTTTCAACGCGTAATCAAACTCATTGTAAACATATGGCTCCTATATTTTGTTTACTACTTCGATTGTATACTACAGCCATATCTTATAACTATACGTTATCGCTAAGTGTTGTATTGGTTTAGTGCTAACATTTTCTGTGATTTATAGCAAAAAGAGAACGGTTATTTACATTTTCAAAAAAATTCTTGACGGATGTCTTGATTTAAAATTTATGGAAAATGACATCATTTCATCTAATCATTGTAGATTTAATTTCAATAAAGAATCAAATTTTCCAAATAAAATTTTAGTAACTACTACCTCATTTGGGTGCATTTTTTTTTTTTTTTTTTTTTTTTTTTTTGCATTTTCCCCCGTATTGTGGGAGATATTGTATACTTCTGTTACGCGCGCCAAAGAAAACATGTATTTTAATTTTAAAAGTTAAAAAAATTATCACAATGTGTCAAAAGAACATCCTTTTTCTGAATTTAAATTTCGCGAGTTCCAAAATTAAAACTAAAAATGTGAGCTGAGAAAAGGCTGTTCATAAAATTAAGACTGTTCTCAAGTCCAAAGGAGCTATTTTCTGACATATTTTTTAATTAATTTTTCTTCGGAAACGCATGAAATTGACAGGAGTGCTTATTTAAAAACTATGCAATCGAAAGATAGTTTCCATATGTTGGCAAAGGTATAAGATCGTTTAGTTGGTGTTTTGAACTGAATATCGGACGCAACAGTGCAATAAATGATAAAAACCGGCCGTCACGCAACCACAATTGCTCATAACTCGATAAGTAATTTATTTATGAAAAAAGGAAAGACTCATTTCAATTCCAAATCGCTTTAATAGTCAGAACTACAAATTTTAAGCCTTTACGTTTAATGAGTCAGAAAGTTTCGCGTTGTTAAGCAGGGAACTGGAGAAGCACCTTAATCATTATTGCAGGTTAGTATTTTGTAATCAAGTTGTATGCCAGATAGTCGCTTAAAACATAAGTCATTCTATATTGTTTTAAACAAAGGTACATGCCATAATAGGTGTCAGGCACACTCATTAAAATAAGAATACCCTAGCGCAAAGCCCCATTACTGAATATAAACCCGTCAATGTACTTAGAGATAAAAATAGTTCTGCATTTTTCATTCAGCTAATAAGACTAATCCTTCATAATTGGGTTCACATGATTATATAACTTTCCCCTATAATTTTATGACTAAGCAACGGAAAACAATATGTTACGCATTAAAATCTTCCCTAGAAAACTAATAGTGCAAGTCGTATGGAAATCCGTTCTGAAGAATTCAAGTTATATGCACCCGGAACGAAATTCCCATTTGAATTTTATATACTTATTCGATTATTTTGAGTAGTTTGATTTGATATCTGTTAAGTTCGTGTTTTATTTTATTTTATTTTTGGCGTTCTAATTTCGTTTGCGAATTTAGTTATTGAATATTACGCGAGAGCAAACAAATTCTAAATTATTTACAATGTTTTTGAACAATTGAGTTAATCTTTTGTATTTGGGTTGCAAGCATATTTAAAAAATATGCATGCTTAAAAATTATTTTAAAACCCATAAAAAATTTGTAAATTGAAATAAACATTACAAACAAATATTACTGAAAGTACTTTTGTTTTCTATAATACGTTGGAACAATCGAATATACAATGTTTAGACGTTAAACTGCAGTAAAAGGGAAATTTATTGTTGTGTTAGGTTGTTGCCACCGAAAATATGATACCAGCGTTACTTATAGACATGTCTTTTCTTTATACTATTGCATTAAGTGTAAACAGGTTCATCTTTCGTAATCGGGTTGCACTCAGCTTTAAAAATATCCATGCTTAAAAATTACTTTAAAATCCATTAAAATCAGAAAACTGGGGTAGAATTTTCAAACAAATTTCATTTGAAAGAACTTTTTTTCTATTCGACATTGTAAAAAATGAAATTGTGTGATGTTTAAAAGTTAGAAAAATTGCAGTAAAGGTTCATTTTATGGGTTACAATTTCTGGGGCACAATTTAGGGGCACTGACATAGTGTTTTTACTTTATAATGTAGATAATACCATACAAACGAGAATTTCACTAAGTGCTGCGCGATTTGGAGGGATTTTTTTTTTTCGTATTGTCAGGAGAATCACATATTTTTCTCTTACACCCGCCAAAGAAAACTTGCATTCTGTTATTAAAGTTCAAGGATTTTACTATGATTGCAAGCCAATAACGCCATGTTTTTTGAGTGTCTTTATAACGATTTGTGGATGGGAATGCACAAATTTCAGTTACTGTGATTGTCGTATTATTCCGTTTTAATTTATTTTACCTGGAAGCAGTGGTGTAGTCGTAAAAAACACAGAAAGTATACGCTCAAAGCAGAGGGTATACGCTCAAGGCAGAGCGTATACCCTAGAGTGTGAAACAGAGGGTATACGGTGTTCCTTAAAAAAGAAGGTTCCTTATAATTGACACGGGCGAAGCCGAGTAGTTCTGCTAGTTAAATATAAAATCATTAAAAAAAGGTAAAAATTACAATTTATTGAATAAGTACAAATTAAATAAAAATTATATATATAGTGTTACGAATATTGTAAATAAGTAGTGTTTGTGCTTAAAAATAATTTAAATAGTTCAATTAAGCTCTATTCATAAGTTAATATTAGTTTTTGTTGCATCGAAATATCTCAATTTGTTGATTTTCTGCAATCAAGTAAACCCTATTGGATTTCAATGGGAGTCTATGGAAATTTGGCGAAATACTGGAAATAGAGCCAAGTTGGCGTCACTTTTGGCAATATATCACCAAGTTCGCAACAAACTTTGCAACATTTGGCGACAGAGCCGGGATCCCTCCCTTGGTAACCCCTTTTCAGCGTCAGAAAGCTCTGACCAATCAGATGCGCTTCACGGTATCTACGCAGGTTTTCATTGGTCCATTTCCAAAGCGTTACTTTTTTTATATATAGAAGGATAGAAGGAAAGATTAACTTTAGTAAGGGGGGGAAGAATTTCTTAAAGTAAAATCGTCAGAGATTTTAAAGGGGAAGATGGACGTTATTTTTTTTTCATCATAGCGATATGAAATTTTGCGGAAATATACATCTATAATAATAAAGAAAGAAGTTTGTGTGTGAGTGAGTGAGTGAGTGTGTCGACGGTGTTCTGAAGAGACTGCTGCACGTAGAGCTACAAAATTTGGGAAAAAGGTACGTCTGTATATGAAGTTTTGCACCTCGAAGCCCGATTTTCGATTTTTTGATTAGATTTTTTTTATTTAATTTTTTATGCAATTTTTAGAACTTTTTCAAGTTTCGAGACGATTTTTCCATATAAGTGAGAAGAATATGGTTTCTTTCTTTTAACCCAATATAGTAAATTTTGTTCTTTTAAAAAAAAAGTTTATTCGGAATTCGTGCAGCGATTTTTGAATTTTTAGCGAATTTTTTATGCAATTATTGAAGAGCATTTTAATACATTTCCATACCTATAAGGAGGTTACTGCAGAGGGACACAGTTCTGTCGCCAAATATCGCCAAGTTTGTCGCCAACTTGGCGGTATATCGCCAAATTTGGCGACCAAAATGAGTCGCCAAAAGTGACGTCAACTTGGCGATATCTCTAATATTTCGCCAAATTCCCATAGAATTCCATTGTAAACCAATATCGATTACTTGCTTACAGAAAATCAACTAATTGAAATATTTTAATGCAACAAAAACTAATATTAACTTAAGGGATTATATTAATTCGATTTTTCCACATTAGGAAAAAGAATACGGTTTTTCTCTGTTAACCCAATATAGTAAATTTTGTTCTCTTATCAAAAAGGTTTATTCGGAATTCGTACAGTGATTTTTGAATTTTTAGCGAATTTTTTATGCGATTATTGAACAGAATGTAATGCATCACCATACCTATAAGGGGGGTTACCGTAGGGGGATCCAGTTCTGTCGCCAAATAACGTCAATTTTGTAGACCAAAATTAGTCGCCAAAAGTGACGCCAACTTGGCGATATCTCTAATATTTCGCCAAATTCCCATAGACTTCCACTGTAAAACAATAGGGTTCACTTGCTTACAGAAAATCAACAAATTGTGATGTTTTAATGCAACAAAAACTAATATTAACTTAAGGGATTATATTAATTATATTTAAGGGAGTCCAAGTAAATTAATTACGAATAAAAGTAACGATCTAATGCTTAGCATGATTTCCAAAACATAAATTTAAAGAGAGCCTACAGGTAAAAGGAATTAGATTTGAAACTTTTATCCAATTATAGTAAATTTTGACTTTGTGATTTTTGAACGTTTTGTGATTTTTAATGCGCTTTTTACGTTTCTTCGCGATTTGCTGCAATTTTTTCACATTCCATTTTTGACCTAAAGTACATTCTGCCCTCATTTCAATAAAGTTTATTCGGATTTCGTATAGCAATTTTCGAATTTTTCGCGAATTTTGTATGTGTATTTTTAGTGTATTTTAGCGATTTGCTACTATTTTTCCACATTAGTGAAAGGAATCAACTTGCAATCTTCGAACATAATCTATATATATTTTTTTCTCTTTTCAGAATTTGAGAAGCGATTTAAAAATTTTTCGAGATATCTTATTGTGATTTTCAGAGCTTTTTCGTAAATCCTGCTGTTTTTTTGACGTACCCGAGCAACGCCGGGCAAGTTCGCTAGTTTACCATAAGTATATAGAACACCTTAAAAAAATTTCCAATCTTATTATAATTTTAAGATTTTTTTTAAAATTAAAATTTTAAACCGAAATTTTAAAATGCTCCATGCGTCATAATTTTTTAGATATTTTCTCGATTTTGCATTTTAATAACTTAAAACTCTATTACGAACAAATCTGTGGATCGATTTTTTTAATCCCTTGAATAGTTAATTTTTTAGAGATTTTTTCTGAATTCGATATCAATTTTGATCAAAATGTTGCTATTTAATACGTTAAAAATCAGATTTAACTACCTTAAGGAAGTTGTATTTTAAAATGCAGGCACAGATTCTTTGAAAACAATATCAAGATTCTTCCTTATCAATTTCATGAATTTTGATCGAAAAATATGACGCATGGAGCATTTCAAAAATCTATAAACGTTGCAAAACCAGTTTGAGAAAAACAGACTTAAAGTATATTAAAGGGCCAAAAAATTGTTTCTGTACAAAATTCAAACGCTTGTAACTTTGCGAAAAATTATCGCCTTTGCATGCGGTCTTTTACAAATGGTTCAAAAGAAACTGGAGAATAATGACATGCACAAAAATAATTTTCGATTTTCGGGTCTATTTCTACTCAAATAACTCTTTTAACCTCTTCAGTTTCGAAGCTAAAATAATAATACAAATGCTTATTCATTGGTTTTTTCCAAACAAAATGACATCGTAAATGACAGAAAAAATATCTTTTCTGAAATTGATCCTTTAGGCGATCAGTAATTTAGGTTCAAATATATGGATCTAAAACTACAAATCCCTTTCAAATCTCAATTTAATAACCATTAACCTAAATTAACCCAATCACAAATTTAAGAGCTTTAAACAAGTAAATAATCTACAAATCCTCAAAATTTTACATGGAAAAAGATTTAAGTAAGATACTTATGAAAATTTCTCACTTTCTCGGTCATGCTTTCTTTTGGGCATTTTTAGGCATTTTGCAAACTCAGATGAAAATAACATTTATTTTATGTGGGTATCAGCTTAGATGCTGCCATTTATTCGTTTGTTTTCAACGCAAAAAACATTCAGCTATTAAGAAGGGATGTGAAAATGTAAAAAAAAATCGGGCATTTTAGTTTTTATAAGGAAAAGAACAGAAGTCCCCATATGGGGATCCAGGGACCGAAGAGGTTAAGGGGCCCACGGTCCCCTTAAAGAGAAGTAAGTCTTTCAATTTAGCTTTTCAATTTATTAAAAATCCTATCAACCGAAAGACACAAAATTCTCAGTATTTTAGAAAATGTATGTTAATAGGAAAATATGCAAAATATTTCATTTGTAACGTTAATGATCACATGCTGAAAATAAAGAAGTATGAAATATTTTATTTGTAACAATAATGATCATCTGCTGAAAAAAGATATGTCTTTTTTTTATCATGATGGTGCATATAAAAAAGTCAAAATAGAATCATCACTCGCGAAAACTGATATGCGTGAAAACAACTCTGATAAAAATTACATAATTGACATTTGATTAAATATTTATTTGAAGCAAGTATTATAAGAGATAACCTGCAATCAGCCTACGAAGTTTCGATTATTAAAATATCTGTATTCCAATAACTATAAAACAAATAAAATACAACAATGTCTATGATTCCGCCCCTCTTTTCCTTTCTCAAATGATACTAGCTAACTTGCCCGGCGTTGCCCGGGTACGTCAAAAACGAATTGCAAAGAAATTCTGAAAATCACAATAAGATATCGCGAAAAATTTTTAAATTATTGCACAAATTTCGTAAAGAGAAAAAAAAATTATATATTGTGTTCGAAGATTGAAAGTTGATTCAACGTCTATCAACGTCTTTCACTAATGTGGAAAAATGGTAGGAAATCGCTAAAATACACTAAAAATCACATACAAAATTCCCGAAAAATTCGAAAATTGCTACACGAAATCCGAATAAACTTTATTGAAATGTGGGCAGAAATTACAGTACTATAGGTCAAAAATGGAATGTCAAAAAATTGCAGCAGATCGCGAAGAAACGTAAAAATCGAATTAAAAATCACAAAAAGTTCAAAAATCACGAAAGTGAAAATTTACTATAATTGGATAAAAGTTTCAAATCTAATTCCTTTGACCTGCGGACTCTTAAAATTTATGTTTGGGAAAGCATGCTAAGCATTGTATCATGTTACTTTTATTCATAATTTAATTGTTACTACTTAGTTATCCCGTCGACCAATTTCGCCAAATTATATAAATCGCCAAACCACTCGCCAAATTAAGCATATTGACATAATTTTTATTTTAAATAACAAAAGAACAAACAAATTAGTATAATATTAATAAAAATACAAATAAAACGTCGAAATAAAAATCGCTTGATGCCGTAAACACGTGTAACTTGCTTAAAATCAAGTGAATGCGACATTTAGGATCAACCATTATTGGCATTTAATCTTATCGTTTGCCGGTAGATTTTTGGTCGACGGGATAACTAAGTAGTACCATTTAATTTACTTGATTCCCTTAAATATAATTAATATAATCCCTTAAGTTAATATTAGTTTTTGTTGCATTAAAATATCTCAATTTGTTGATTTTCTGTAAGCAAGTAATCCCTATTGGTTTGCAATGGACGCCTATGGAAATTTGGCGAAATATTAGAGATATCACCAAAATGGCGACAAACTTGGCGGCATTTGGCGAAAAAATTGTGACCCTCTACGATAACCTCCTTATAGTATGGAGATGTATTAAATGCTGTTCAATAATCGCATAAAAAATTCGCTAAAAATTCAAAAATTGTTGTACGAATTCCGAATAAACTTTTTTGAAAAGAGAACAAAATTTACCATATTGGGTTAAAAGAAAGAAAGCGTATTCTTTTCACTAATGTGGAAAAATCGCCTCAAAGCTTAAAAAAGCGCTAAAAATCGCGTAAAAAATTAAAAAAAAAATCTAATAAAAATATCGAAAATCGGGTTTCGAGGTGTAAAACTTCATATATAGAGTTATATGAAGTAATTCAGAACACCGTCGACACACTCACACACTCACACACCCACACACAAACTTCTCTCCTTATTATTATAGATAAAGATCTTTACACCTTTTTTCAGTCCTAATACACTCTTTTCACTTTGGTAAGGGATGTGAATGAAATCGCTATAAGTTTTAATATATACAGTCGGTGATTGGTTAATGAACTTAATCCGTTCCAAAACAGTGTTCGTTAACCGAATTGTTCGTTTACAAATCATACATTTAGTATAAATTTCTATGGGAATTCAATTAATTCGCTTTTTAAAGCTAAATAATATTAAAAAAATAATATAAATCTTCCCTTTATAATAGAGTTAATATACATCCTTATTTAATAGGAACAGATAGTATTTTGATGGCTTTGTCCGTTTCGTGGCGTATTTAAAAAAAAAATAAAAAAAAATGACATACCTACCTTTGTAAAAACTTTTAGGGTTGACATTCATTGACCACGGTATTTAATCCCATTAATTTGTCACTTTGAGTTTTCAAAAACCTCCTTAGTTTCCTAAAAGGTCGTGTTTACTGCAGGGCCCAATAAAGTTCAAGTGAAGTCTAGAGCCCGTTAATAATTTGTCAACGAAATTTCAATTAAAATTATTAGTTTGCAATTAAAAATATTTCTTTACAAAAGGGACACAAAATATAAAAATTAATGTTTCTAATCAGTTCACTCTAATTTTGAGACCATAAAATGTAAGACCCGAACCCGTAGCCCATGAATTAACTAAGCCATACCATAGATTAAGGCAGTGTTGCCAGATAGTCAAAAGTCAATTTCCCCAAAATTTCTGAAAATTTCCCCAAATCAGTGTTTTTTTCCGAAAAAGTCCCCAACTCAGTTTTTACTCAAAAAGGAAATTTTTAAATTTTCAATTTACCACTATAAAAAATATTTAAGTAATTTAAGCTTAAATTTTTTTCCCAAGTCAAGCCTTTTTTTGAAAAAATTCCCCATTTACAAAATACAAACTTTTAAACTGGGCTTAATGCATATTCTGTAGCTACATTAAGAGAATGAGAGAGATATTTTGCAGTGACAAGTTATTTTACGTTTGTTTTTAAAAGTATTGTCTAACAAAGTTGGACTATTGTTACATTAGCTTCATAGCTTTAGACAATCTCCAGATGGGATTTGAATGAATTCGAGATAGTACACTGTTTTAATTTTTTTGTCATCCCTATACTGGTACATAATCATAATGCGAGGTATTTTCGCTGCATCAATCGATGTGCTTTTGCATATCATAAGAGAAAAATATCTGCTTTCCACATATTTAAATTATTTTTTTTAAGTACGGCGAAAGAGTTTTTCGTATAAGTCCTGCAGATTTAGTCACGTGTAGGTTTAAACTGCTTAAGACTTTAGAGTCTGATGCATCCATAATACGTGTAAACTGTAATGTAGTTGATGGAAAGAATATGTCTTTCCAACAAACTTTAACTTTTATCTATAAACTATGATGTTATTATATACGAGGCAGCATATAAAAAGAAGCATTCGTATGACTATAATGGAACCTGAACTAGGTTAAGTGCATGTCTTGGTAAAGTATCGTACAGATAAAATTTACGATACTAATAAATCTACAAAAGTCATCGAAATTACGATTTATAGTTGTGTAGGACATCATGAGGGCATAACAACGAAATTTACAGCTGACCTTTGACCAGAAGGACCACACACACGGAATAAAGTAAAAATAAATATAACTGGGTACAGCAAAAACTCAACCTATAAGGTTGCGCCACATAAATTCAGAGTCGACCAATGATATTCGCCTGTAAAGATGGGTGGCAACTCTGTATGCAAATTTTCTAGCTATATGGTATAATTTTATGTTTGCATAAATAATGTAAACAGGACAATGTCCGTTTTTTTGTTTTTTTCAGTGTAAGTAAGAGACAGACTTCACTTGCAAATTTTATCCCAATGCTGATGGCAGCAAAAAAAAAATAAGATGCTGCGGTTGGATTTTAGCAGATTGCTGTACCATGAATAACATATAAAATATATATATATAAAAATAAGTTACCCCAACATTGGCTTAAAAATACATGTGATGGCCGATTAAGGATTAATATTTTGTGACAACATTTTTTTTGGAGACCTTTTGTGCCTACGTGTGGGATATTCACGGAGCAACGAGAATTCTACATGCTGCCGGGGGCAGTGGATCAGGTAGTCCATTATGATTTTATTCCATTGTTTTTACCAGTAATAAGCATTACCTATGAAAGTAACGGACTATGGTGATTTTCACGTGTTATAAAATTAATTAAATAGATTGATTAATTGAAATAGGTAAATATATATATAAAGATGTGCATCAGCATTACTACTAAAATATATAACCCACAATATGTAAATAACTTTTTTTTATTGTAAATTTTCTCCTATAATAAAATGTAATCAAGATTGAATATGAGTAATCTTTTCTTTATTTTAATTCTTAATTAATATTTTTCTCTTATAGATGTGGGAATGTAAAATAATTAATCTATTTATCTATATGATTTACTAAAAAAATTATTATATAAAAGAAATTACAGACTTAGAAGGTAAACGATCTCCGAAAAAAATAACACAGCGCATTGATTAATTATAGTTTTAATATTTAATATATTAGATTTTCTTTGGATTTCCCTGAAGGGAATTGTTAATTATATCGCTTACCTAGAGTCATTTGGTGCTAACACTGTACGAATAGTAAGAATCATAAAAATTAATTTCCTCATATAAAATTAATATTAATCAACCTCATTACCCGTGTTGCAATGTATTAAAGTTATGGATATATTTTAGCATGTATATATCATTCCAGCATAGGGGAGTGAACCAGTTGTAATGGTGCCTTAGCATTTTCCTAATTATATTAATTTAATTAATTTAATTTTAGGAGACCGAACCATAGGTTATTAATAAAAAAAAAATTCTTTTTCCTTTTTTTTTACGTGTATCACCATAGTCGGTTTTAGTAGTACATATGAATCGGCAAACAGAAATTACTATACTACAAGAGAAAATATTATTGTGCTCATTATATAAAATTATTATATATATGTATATATAACTTACAACTGAAATTGAAAAACAAAATTTCTTTGTGTTTTCACTGAGTAATGAAAATATCTTATGTACATTGTAAACTTCAATAATAATAGTAATTATATGGTTGATGGAAACAAATGAGTAAATTAATATGATAAATACAATCACAGTACTTGATAAATAAATAATTTTGGTCATAATTATTAAATCACTGTGTATAAAATTTGCAAATTTAATGCAGTTAAGCGAAATTAACAGTTTGCTATTTTATAATACTGTACATTTTTTTTAAACCCTTTTCACTATTTCGCAGTGTTGATGTGTATTACTATGTTTTAAAATTTTATTTACATGTATAAAATTGATACTAATAACTAGGCGTTATTTTTGATGGTATATTGTGTCGCTCTTGATAAAAAAAAAATATATATATTACTTAGGTTACATTATATTCTTATTTAATGAGTAACAATTGTAAACGTAAAAGTCATAGAGATAATACAAGGGTAAGTGGAGTTACAACTAGGAAACAATTAAAAGAACTGGCAAATACAAAGAAAGAAAGTAGTGTAGATTCAAATAATAATAAAAGTAGTAACAAGAATATAAATAATAAAAATTGTAATAAGAAAACTACTATTACGATTAACAATACACCCCAGAAAAACACATATATCATGGCCACTGACAAAATAACTGCCGAGAGTGTAATCGGCTTACTACCTAATTATGATGGAAAAAGGGAATCTAACATAAATTCCTTTTTATTACAATTTGATAATTTAATCAATCAAACCGAATTAAGCCCGATTTCTAAATTAACGATTCTAAAGGCAAGAATCGTTGGTCCCGCTAAAGAAAAATTAATGAGGGATGAAAAATTATTTTCGGAGAGTAATTTAGACAATTTCAAAAAGAAATTAAAAGAATTATTCGAGATAAAATGTAGTTTTAGTGAGGCACAAACAAAATTTTTTTCCCTTAAGCAGAAACCGGATCAAAATATGGCGGACTTTATATTAGAATTTAAAGCAGCAGCGGACTTATATATAAAAAAAAGTGGACAGGATATTGGGGATGATAATGACTCCAAATTTACGCAAATGGTAAAGTTGTCTAGATTTCTGGATGCAATTAGAAGCGATTTTAGCTTAGAAATTCGTAAGGATTCTCCGAAGGATTTTAACACTGCATGTGAGATGGCATTAAAATTAGAGAGAGCTTTTGCACATGTCGATGTTAAAGATCTCAATAATATCGCTGCTAATAAGGACCCTGAATTAGTGAAGGAATTAGTAAAAATGAATATGGAAAGTGCGGAGAAAACTAAAATATTGACTAGTGAATTAAACAACATTAAAGTACATATGAATTCGAATGCAAATAATGTAACTAAATATTGCGATCATTGCAATTCTAAAACGCATTCCAATCAAAATTGCTGGTTCCAAGGTGACAAAGACCAAAATAAAAGTAATGCCGCTGAGAGAAACAAAACAACCCCTCATAACGAGCAGAATTCAGATAGGAAATGCGGAAGAGATAACAGTTACCAGTATCAGGGAAATTTCCCACAAAATTCTAAATATATGCATCAAAATTTCCATCCGAACCCTATGCATTATGCACCTCCTAACTACATGTATTACTCCCCACCCCCTCCCCACCTAAACTTTATGCCCCCACCCTACCCCAATTTACCTAATTACAACTACGGTTATAATCAGGACCATTACAATTCATATAACCAGGGTAATGGGTATGGAGGATATACAAGTGGAAATTATCAGAGAAACTACCATAGAAATAATAGAAATTCAGAAGAGGATAAAAACAATTCTCACAAAAACAAATATAAACAAAATAAAGATTATGAACAGAAACCTAAGGACAAACAGGGAAATTAATTGAGGGACTTACAGATTCAAATAAAAGGTACCCGCGTAAGTCTCTCATGGACGGGTCACACAATTCTTACAAATTGATTGCTAGCGTGAAAAGTAATAATATAGAAAGCCTTCCAATTATTAGTTTTGAAATAAAGGGTATTAAAATCACCGCCTTGGCAGATTGTGGAGCTGCGGTCAGCCTGGCCTCACCCTCCTTATTTGAGCAACTAAAGAATGCAGAAGTTAAATATAAAAATTTATGTAATCAGGTAAAAATTCAAACACTCACTAATTCGACAATTGCTTTCAAACAATGTATCAAATTAACCTTCAAATTGGAAAATGTATTCGTGTCAGGTGCATTTTATATCACAAATTCAGATTTTGGCCGTGATTATAATATGCTACTCGGTTTTGATTTTCTCAAAACAAACAAAATTATTTTGGATTTTGAGGATAAAACCATGAAATTAAAAAATAAAAACATTACACTGAATTTTCTCAGAGACACATCTCAGGGGCAGATAAACAATTTAACTCCATCTCCCATTAGTACAAATGACAATCATGAACCACAGGAAATTAACATAAAAAAACAAAGAAATAAAAACAAAAAAGAAAAATATCACGTAAAAATATTATTTCAGCTAAGATATCTCAAAACTCAGAGATATGTCCAGGTGAGAGAGTAATTACTGAATTAATATGCCCAAATCAATTTATTATTAATGACACTATAATGTTAGAACCAATTAAACATAACATTAACATACATTATGACACATCAATTCATGAAATTGGCAAAGATAATAAAATTAACATAATTATCAGGAACGACTCGCAGCAGAAATTAAATTTAGTAGAAGGAATGAATATCGGAAGAATTTCCAAGCATTTTGAGATAACGTCAGAAAATGACAATAGCAGTCAAGAATCAGATCCAATAGTACAAGTTAACAACATTTCTTTAGAGGAAATTCGTGAACGCAGAAAGGCGGAACTCAGTCCAGAGGATTTTAATTTACAACATCTGGATACTGATACACAAGCAAAATTACAAGAATTATTACTAAAGAATGCTTATGCATTCTCCAAAAATTATTACACTCTTGGAAAAACATCTTTAGTTGTACCCAGATTTAATTTAATGCACAATTATCCTATACAAACAAAACCATATAAAACGGCACATAGTGTAAAGGAGTATGCTAAGTCAGAAATTGATAAGCTTTTGAGAGCTAATATAATAAAGAAATGTCACTCTGATTACGCGTTTCCAGTTATTTTTGTAAAAAAAAAGTTACACAGAAAGGCGAAAACGTAGAAGAAGTTAAGTATCGCATCGCTGCTGATTTTCGTTTGCTTAACCAGATTTTGCAAAACCATGCCTATCCGATACCTGACATAAAACGGATTTTGCAGACAATAGGCGGCAAAAAGTACTACACTGTTCTAGATTTACACTCGGCCTTCTATCAAATCGTTTTAAGAGAAGAAGATACAGACAAACTTGCTATTATTACAGAACATGGAAAATTTTCTTATTTAAGACTACCTTTCGGCACACGTCTCAGTACGGCTTACTTCGCAGAATTAATGGATATATTATTAGGACACTTTGATAAAAGTCAAGTGACATATTTCGTCGATGATATATTACTGGCAACAAACTCGTTACAGGAAATGATAGAACTATTAGACAATGTACTGAACATATTCATTGAAAACAATATTACAATTGAACTAACTAAAATGCAACTCTGCATGGAAGAGATCGAATTTTTAGGATTCACCCTTAATAAGGAAGGAATTTCACCTTCAAAAAGAAATATTGACAAAATTCAAAATTTAGCTAGACCTAAAAATAAGAAAGGAGTCAAATCACTCCTTGGTCTCTCCAATTATTTTAGATCACTTATTAAAGACTATTCTAAAATAGTAGACCCTTTAATTAATCTCACTAAAGATAAAGTAAAATTTAAATGGTCGGAAGTAGAAGAAAATGCATTCAAAGAAATTCAGGCTGCTATTATACAGAATCCTACTTTAAAAACCCCTGATTTTTCGAAAGATTTTATTCTAATCACGGATGCGGCTAAAACCGCAATTTCGGGCATATTGGGACAAGAGTATGATGGCGTTCTCCAACCAATTGAATTTTTTGGAAGAAAATTAAGAAATCCTGAGAAGAATTACCCTAGTTTTAAATTAGAATTACTCGCCATACACGAGGCAGTAATGTATTTTAAATACATTTTAACAGGTAGGAAATTCATTATACGCACGGATTCCAAAGCCCTAACATATTATTTAAATTTAGAGAAACAGCCTGATATTGTAGCTAGATGGATCGACAATCTCGCACCGTTTAGCTATGAAATAGAATTTATTCCGGGTTTTGCCAATCCAGCAGATTATTCCACTCGTAATTTAAATAATTTAACAGCTAGAAACGAACTACAAAATTCACTATTTGTCGTTAATAAAGATTTGGTTGATGAAAATATCAAAGAGCAGCAATTACAAGATGATAAATTAGAGAAAATTATCGGTAAAATTAAAAACAACAAACAGAATAAAATTACTCGAAAGTTTGTTCTAAACCATAAAGATATATTAATTTTAAAACCTGGATCTGATGGCAAAGAATTACTTATCGCTCCAGGGTCACTTAAAATGGAAATAATAAGAGATGCACATAAACCTCATTTCGGTTTTAAAAAAACTTATGATATTATAAAGAGTAGATTTTATTGGCACGGAATGTACCGTGATATAAAGAATCATTGTAATAAATGTATACCATGCAATACTACCAAACAGCACCAAACAATCAAGGTGCCTACACAAAAAATAGTAAAGGACCAAGAGGTCGGTTCAGCAATTCATATCGATCTAATAGGGTTACTCCCTATGTCTTTGAAAAAGCATAAATACATTTTTGTTATTGTGGACTCGACGTCAAGATTCTTAGAAGCTGTTCCTATTCGCAACTATGAAACCCAGACACTTTTGAACGTACTGAACGGATACTTTAGCCGTTATGGTTTATGCAAATCCGTAACTTTAGACAACGGCAAATATTTTCACTCTCAAGTGTTCAAAGAATACATGGATTCCTTAAATATACAATTAAAATTTAGCAGCGTCACTCACCCAGAAACGAATGGAATTTCTGAAGTTACGAATAAGATATTAAAAAACTCGATAACAGCTATGAGTAAAACTACATTAGAGTGGGATACTAGGCTGGACTATTTTAAATTACTTTATAATACTTCCCCTCACCGCGCAACAGGTTTCCCGCCATCTCTCTTATTCTTTGGGAGAGATATTAGAAACCCATTTTCCATCCACCTTCACACACAAGATATTATTACAGCAACATATGTGCAAAATAGGGTACAACATTTGGAAGAAATAAAAAAATTTGCGCTACATAATCAAGAACGAATGTTAGCCGAGTATATTAATAACGACGAAATGCAGAAAGTAAAATTTTTAAGAATCGGGCAAGAGTGTTACCTAAAATGTGTGGGTACACCGGGAGTATTTCAGCCTAAATGGAGAGGTCCTTTCGAAGTCGTAAGAAGGTTTCGCAATAATAATTACGTTTTAACAGAGCTCCAAAACCCGCTCAAAGAGCCGATTAAAAGACATATTTCTCTATTATTCTCAACAACGAAAGTCGAGTCTAGAGCATGCCAAATTCATAACGGGTCGGAGCAGGAAGGTAATCAACGTACATAAAAGTCGTTGGACATATATATATATATTTTTTCATATATTACTGTATTTATGAAAATAATATGCGTTATTTCATTTATCGTTATACATACCCTTTTTATTATTCAAGAATATTCGTTAATTTATCAATGAAATGTTTCATGTACATTTGTGTTGTATATAGATATTTTTTTTTTCAAGTGAAATTTGTGGGTTATACTACACATGGTTAAATTCTCGGAGAGGACATTATATACACATTATATGGGAAATTTAAGTGTAGGTGTGCTATATACCTGTATATATATATAAAATAAAATAAAATACATCGTGCAGAACAGCCGGTTCTTTTAAACCAATTTTTTTTTCTCCCCCAACGCGCAGCGTAAAGTTTGGGAGCTGTGGCTTTTGTTTACGATGATGGTCAATGTTTTGAGGAGGAGCGCCATCTCGTGGTGCTAAAAGCGGAATTTTTCTCCTCTGTCCATCTTTTTAGGCAGAAGAGAGAGATTAGTTTCCCCCCCCCCCACCCTCCAGCCTGCGCGCCAGAGAGTTAGTTTGCTTTGGAATGGCCAGTTACGAAGGAACAATTTTGTGCACATAAGGTTTTGATCAGTAAAGAAAAAAAACATTGGTACAATGCTATGGCATGCAATAAATGAAATTTTGCTTACTTGTCTTCAATCAGAGGCAGGCTGGAATGAGACGTCCTGAAGTTCTGCTTCGCTTGATTTATTTACTTATTTTTTTTCCTTGTCGTATCATTCCTCAGAGAGTCAACTGCAAAATATAACATATTATGAGTATCCTAATTTTCAAGCATTTTTATTATAAAATATTATAATTTTTTTTCTTACTTTCTTATTAATAGTAAAAAATAAATTAGTTTAATTTTAATATTTATTAATACCTTGGGATTTAGCGGCTAGTCCTTATAGCATGTTTCTGCCAATAGGGCTGACATAAATTACAGTTGAGGCAGGGAATATGCATTGTTAGTTATTATTATGAAATTTGCTATACATAAAAAAAAATTTTTTTCTTTAGTACAACAGTGTACATATTATAAAAATTATTCTTTTTTCTTATTTAACAGGGTGAACTTATCACTATTTTACTCTCAAATAATTGAAGTCATGCAGTAAATCTAATAATAAAAAAAAATTAAGTTAAATAAATTAAAAAGTATTACTGTTACTCAGTCTATTAATTGAATTGTAAGGTCATATAAAATATTAATTATATAAATATTGTCATTTAAATTACATTACACTGGTTTTTACACGAAGATAATAAATTATATTTTCTTTCTCATGTTCATTAATTAACAAAAAAAAAAATTTTTTTAAAGAGGATTCCGTTTTGATTGCCAATCTGAAAATTATTCAGGGCTTGGACAACACTCCTTTTATTCTAATTCGAATTAAGTAAACAGTTACCTTTTTTTCAAAATGAAAAAAAAATAAATTTTTTTCACGTAACAATAAATAAATAAAATACTAAATATGGCAATAAATAAATGATGTATTGCTTTTAAAAATAATCAGGTAACTAACGAGGAATATATCAATGTTTAAATAAATTAGGCTATATTACCTAAACCTTTCTTGTTTCTTTTCTGTAAAATAAAAATAAACAAATATCTTTTTAGCCTTTAATTACATAAATTAAATGGGATTTCTCAATTAAAATTTTATACCCTTGGTTTCTGGTAATTTAGTACAAAATAAATCGTACCTGTTTATGAGAATTCCTTCTCTTGTAATGTTGATTTCCTTGTTGCTGGCAACAGGGTGGTGCACCGATCTTCGTTATAGAGTGGACATTCAATATTAATAGGCACGGCATCCAGTTTTTCCGTAGCATTCTGTCTCCACCGCTAATTAAATTAAGATAAAATTAAGTACAAGGGTAGTCATTTAAGTATATTTTGTTATGGATGTAACAAAAAGAATAAAATGTAATAATTAGGAATTTTGTAGATTAGATCCTCATATTTTTTTGTTGGTTCCGTTTACCCCCACCCCTCCTTTTTTTTTGTTGTTCGCACCGAGTTATTTTGTTCAGACTCTACTTACTTCGTAGGTAGGTTTTCACAGGCTAGTGGGAATTAAAACATAAGGGTTAATAATATACCTCCTGTAGGCATAACACAGTTTAGTTTAACACTGTTAAATTATGCAAATAAATAAATAAATAAATAATACATTTGTGATTAACAGTTAACCCATAATCGTAAAAATACTAGTACCTGTGTATAATACAATGTGACTCTCAATACATAATGCATATACAAAACATATAAAATAATGAGATGTTTAGGTATTGCTTATGATAAATAATAATATTAATAGGAGCGCATAGATTGGCCAATCTTTCAAAAAAAAAAAACATACCTAAAGTATTACTTATATTTTATTCTCCACAGCAACATTAAAACATAAATTATAAAAACATTCAATCATTGAGTGATATTGGATTATTTAGCAAGAGTTACATATAATTTTTTATAATGTTAGTCGTGCTTACGAGGTACACGTCAAGACTACTTTCTTACCTTCAAATTGTTGTTTCATACCTCGACTAGTACTATATTATACAAACCTTAAGGGGTACCAGTAAAACTTACTCCTTCGGCAGGATACTTGTCTTGCTGATGATGTTTTCTAAAAAAAAAAAAAAAAAAAAAAAAAAAAAAAAAAAAAAAAAAAAAAGATTATTAATGAATGTTGCAGTTATGAAAATATACATTCTCGCAGATTCCTAGTGTTGAGTCCAATATGGCACGATTTCAGTTTTTTTTTCTTTGCGCTCCCAAACCGGCAACGCTATTACGGTGGCGACTAGATACTGTGGGAAAATTCATGTAATCAGTTGACCCCTCAGTCGGTCCCGCGCTTTTGCAGCACAGTCCATAAATTTTCATGGGGGAGACAAAGTGATTAGGACTGTAACGAGTTTTTCTTTCTTTATCGATAAGTGGATCTTGCAACCAGTTTTCTCCATAGCCGAGAGAGGAATGAAATGTCTCTTCCTGCTCTTGAAATGAATCGGATTTGCGCTTAGGAGAAACCTGATTCATCTCTTTCTTTGAATCAAATATCATTTGTTAAGTCAGATAATCAAATACGAGCATGTTTTGTTTTAGTGGCAGTTAGCGATACAGAAGCGATGTATATGTAAATATACACCACTTATTTAAAATAAATAAATAAATAAATAAAAATAATAAATAATAATAATAATAATAATAATAATAATAAAAACACATACATTCTATCAGCGAAACACTAAATTAAAGAACCAGTAGATTTGGATGATATAAAAAATTTATATCGTATGTTCACGAGTTCATAATGTAATAATTGTATACAAATTTTGTCTCTCTGAGTATTTTATTATTATATATGAAATATAATGAATTGTCTTTTATGTGTAATGTTAGTTTAATGTGTAACTGTTTGCCTATTCATATTTACATATCGTATGGTAGAAATTTGGCTTTTATTATCTTACTTATTCCAAAATTGGTTGCTTTGATATACAATTGGCTAATTTAACATTAAATTGTTGAGTGCTAAATTGCAAACAATGGAATAATTAATAAATACAGTGCAATCTACTACGACAGTTATGCCTCGACGACGTGATCCGTACACCAAAACTGTTGGCGTATAAAAGGACTTGCTATGCACATCTTCAAGCCATCGAAACCACTATGATACTCAGTGAGTGTCAATGACTCTATTTATACAACATAGGACAGGATGCACACAAAGTGCTGAACATGAGACTTTATATTCCAGCTGAAGGAGCAGGGTCAAGCAAAAAAAAAAAAAAAAGAAACACGTTGCACTAAATTTCTTTCTTTTTTCCATATTGGAGGCGGAGATGATGGAAAGAATATGTCTTTCCAACAAACTTTAACTTTTATCTATAAACTATGATGTTATTATATACGAGGCAGCATATAAAAAGAAGCATTCGTATGACTATAATGGAACCTGAACTAGGTTAAGTGCATGTCTTGGTAAAGTATCGTACAGATAAAATTTACGATACTAATAAATCTACAAAAGTCATCGAAATTACGATTTATAGTTGTGTAGGACATCATGAGGGCATAACAACGAAATTTACAGCTGACCTTTGACCAGAAGGACCACACACACGGAATAAAGTAAAAATAAATATAACTGGGTACAGCAAAAACTCAACCTATAAGGTTGCGCCACATAAATTCAGAGTCGACCAATGATATTCGCCTGTAAAGATGGGTGGCAACTCTGTATGCAAATTTTCTAGCTATATGGTATAATTTTATGTTTGCATAAATAATGTAAACAGGACAATGTCCGTTTTTTTGTTTTTTTCAGTGTAAGTAAGAGACAGACTTCACTTGCAAATTTTATCCCAATGCTGATGGCAGCAAAAAAAAATAAGATGCTGCGGTTGGATTTTAGCAGATTGCTGTACCATGAATAACATATAAAATATATATATAAAAAAATAAGTTACCCCAACATTGGCTTAAAAATACATGTGATGGCCGATTAAGGATTAATATTTTGTGACAACATTTTTTTTGGAGACCTTTTGTGCCTACGTGTGGGATATTCACGGAGCAACGAGAATTCTACATGCTGCCGGGGGCAGTGGATCAGGTAGTCCATTATGATTTTATTCCATTGTTTTTACCAGTAATAAGCATTACCTATGAAAGTAACGGACTATGGTGATTTTCACGTGTTATAAAATTAATTAAATAGATTGATTAATTGAAATAGGTAAATATATATATAAAGATGTGCATCAGAATTACTACTAAAATATATAACCCACAATATGTAAATAACTTTTTTTTATTGTAAATTTTCTCCTATAATAAAATGTAATCAAGATTGAATATGAGTAATCTTTTCTTTATTTTAATTCTTAATTAATATTTTTCTCTTATAGATGTGGGAATGTAAAATAATTAATCTATTTATCTATATGATTTACTAAAAAAATTATTATATAAAAGAAATTACAGACTTAGAAGGTAAACGATCTCCGAAAAAAATAACACAGCGCATTGATTAATTATAGTTTTAATATTTAATATATTAGATTTTCTTTGGATTTCCCTGAAGGGAATTGTTAATTATATCGCTTACCTAGAGTCATTTGGTGCTAACACTGTACGAATAGTAAGAATCATAAAAATTAATTTCCTCATATAAAATTAATATTAATCAACCTCATTACCCGTGTTGCAATGTATTAAAGTTATGGATATATTTTAGCATGTATATATCATTCCAGCAGTAGTAAACAACGAACATGACCACATCCAAGAGCATAATGATTGATATTTCCAATTCTGGATTGTATTTTTGTTTTTCAAATCCAAATTGAGTTCGAGACAGATCCAGGTTTTCTGCACGACTAAAGAAATCTTTACGGAAAATAGTTAAAAAAAAAAAAAAAAAAAAAAAAAAATCCCCAAGTTTTTCCCCAAAATTTTTTGTAGTCCCCAAAATTTCCCCCACGAATTACTTGTCCCCAAAAAATTCCCCTAGAGGTTCAAAATCCCCCAAAATGGGGACAAAATCCCCAATCTGGCAACACTGGATTAAGGTACAAGATGGGACATTTACAGCAAAATCTGTAATGGTAACAGTACTAGCGTCACTATCGACAAGGGGGAAGAATTAACAAGCCTCCGAAATTTACCTATGTTGAAGAAATATGTTTACGCTCTATGTTTTGAATATCTATTCTTTCCTAAAACGAAGCAAGAGGCAGACGATATTGCATCATTATTATAATGTTGTGCTTTATTTATTTAGCTGCTTTTTTTTTTCTTTTTGTTATCGTACCTGTATCGTTCTAATTTAGCTCGCAAAATAATAATTAGAGTAATAATATTTTTTAAATTTTAATTAAATTCTAGAATTTCTAATTAAGAAACTTTTAATTAAATTCTACTTATATAATTTTGTCTGAAAAAAGTTGTAAAATTACTTTTCCTTATTTTGAAATAAAACTTTTCAAATAGTTTGGTGCGAATTCAACATTACAGAAACACAATTGCTTGCCCGTTAAAGGGTTAATTGTCCTCCTTATCAAATCGACGTTGATAAATACGAGGTCACGCATATTCTTTATGATAGTGAAGTTTCGGAAGAATCCGACAAGTAGCTATATTTTTAAATATTTGACAAAATGTCTAAAATTGAAAGTGTCCGGTGATTAATGGCCGTAGAGTGTATATTATGATATACTTTCCGGCACTAGCAGGATATTATAAGGAAATTGGATTTTTTTTTTTCGAATGAAGTGATATCTAAATAAGTAATAAATCTAGAAAACAGGAATTCTGCTTTTTCAGAATTTAGTGTCGCCCCCGACATTTCCATTACTTCATTTTCTTCTGGTGGACTGGTGGTTTCTGTTATTATGAAACAGACATTATAAATTAAACGTTAGGGGAAGATAAAAGAGCAGTTGTAAAAAGTTTGAACTCTGATTTTCTGGACAGAATGGGAAAAAGAATGGCCATATTTTTTTTTCCAAAAAAAATTATGGCCATTTTTTCCCCCCATTCTGACCAGAAAATCAGAGTTCTAACTTTTTACGGCTGTCTTTCATCTTCGCCTAATGCTTCATTTATAATGGCTGTTTCATAATAATAGAAACCACCAGTCCATCAGAAGGAAATAACTCGGTTAAGCGAGACTCGGATAATCGGGACTCTATTGTAGTGCAAAACATATTTCAATTTTAAGACTTAAAGCACACGCTTTTATTTTATATAAAATGACGTCATTTGCATTAATATAGATACTTAAAATTAAATATAGTTTATAATAGATCCATGTTCTATCATAAATCATTCATTTATATTTTTCTCAAAATAGCACATATTTTAATTACATTTTTTCAGTTTTTATGGGAAATGGCAACACGAAGATATAATTGCTGTTTTTCAACTATTTTTCCTTTGCATTCTTCAGAAGTACTTCCGTTGCCAAAATGAAACAAATGGCTCTAAAAACTACAAAAAAATTAATATTTCAAAAATAAATGGAGATGCAGTTTTCAAACAAATTGCATTAAAAAGTACTTTTTTTTCCCAATATGACGGTATAAGCATTGAAAATGTGCGATGCTTAGAAGTTTTAAAAAAAATGCTGTAGAGTATTTAATCGCACAATGAAACATCGGCTTTTGTTTTACGGCTGGCTTATACAAGGTAACGTTATTTATTGGAGGCAAAATAAGCTGGGAGAAAGAAATAGCATACCAGAGGCTAAAAAAGACTTATCTTAGTAAAATTCCACTTTCAGGTATTTCTGTTCATATCTGGCAATGTGTGCGAAGTCTTTCGTGTAGCCCTGTATATGATTTATAGAATTTATACACGTTACATAATACACTCAAAATTAGATCAGTTTAAAAAATTCATACCACAGAGGAAAACGCACTTCCAGTCCAGGGCCGACTTAGATAGTGGAGGCCCTGGGTCAAACATTATTTGGGGGGGGGGGGGTCCTTTCTATCTTTTGAAATTTTTCTTGAATTATGCTGAAGTGACTAAAACTAAACTGCATACCTGTTGTGTGTATACATAAATTTCGTACCAAGTAGTATTCACATCTATACAGAATCGTACAAGTAAGATAACTTTAAGAAACTATAGAATACACTTTTTTTTTCGGTTATAGGAATATAAGGATAAATGTGTGCCGTTAAAATATAAATACAGTTTTTTTCAGACGTTATTGGCTATTTGTGTTAATAATTTTCTATTTAATTTAATCTTTGCATTCAATCAACATGCATTTGGGCGATTCCATCACATTGAAAGGTACATGGTGGCATGCATTTAATAATAATAGCAACAAATTTCAATACTTGTTATGTTGCTACTGCGTTGCTCATGATGCACTAAAGTATTTTGGTATAAAATTTCACATTAGGACAAATTCTTTTAAACAGAATGCAACAGATAACAGATGTGTGAAATTACAGCAATATTTTAATTGAATTTATGTATTTAAAAAAACTGTATGAAATCAGGAAGGAAGAAATTAAATATCACAAAATGAAAAACACTTTAAATTAGAATCGGTAAAATTCCATTTTGCAAATAAGAAAATCAATTGAAAAGCTTGATTAAGAACATAAAAACTTGCGGTACGGAATCAAAGGGGAAAGAAGAAGAGAGCCCTCTTAAATCTGAAAAAGAAAAACTTCGGTCACTTTTGGCCATTTTTTATAATTTGACTCCCCTTTAACGAAAAACTCAAATCTGCTTTTGGGGGAGGGGGGGGGGCTGAAATCAGGCGTGCCCAGGGCAGCTGCCCCACATGTCCCTGCATTAGTCAGGCCCCTGCTTCCAGCAATTATCGATCTTGGCCTTTAACCGAATTCTTTTATCTGTCTCTATGCACTCCACAATCTATCTAAAACATGCAGGGCTCTACAGTGATATAGTTATGCTTGAAGCATCATAACATTGTAAATATGCACCGCAAACGATTATTTCCCATAGGTCAAAATGCAATGGAATTCTTTTATACGTACCTGTAAACGAACTATAAACGTCACTTATTCGACATTCCTGAGAAAGCATGTTGTAATCCATATAAATATTGTATATAAATCTTATTAGGTTTGAAATTTCGTAATATCAATAAAATGCACCACAAAGGATTTTTCTCCACAGACTGTAATGCAACAGAATTATTTTGTGTATTCTGTAAACGAAATATAAATGATACACACTTCATTTCCAATAAAAAAACATTCTATTGTAAACCTCAATAAATTATAAAAATTTCACGGCAATCCGAATATGTTTATGGTTAAAGCACGGACAGATAGATAGTAGACAACAGACAGACAAATCGAATTCATAAACACTTTTCCACTACGTTGGAAAATGTTAAAAAAGAGAAGCAACTTGATTGTTTTTATGAATAGAAATTTATTTGAAAATGAAATTAATGTAAATAATTGAGTTCCAAAATATCAAATTAAACATTCGAAAATGTCGACATAAATTCAAATGGCCAAGAAAATCGAAACTACCTGAATTCCAAATAAAAGTGACATAAAAGTGTCATGGCTGTTCACAATTTGTAATCTCTGGATATAAAAGATATAAAAATGGTTAAAAACGTTTAAGCAAAAAAAAAAAAAAAAAAAAAAAAAAAAAAGAAAGAAAAAAATTACAGCGTTTGCGCAAAAAAAAAAAAAAAAAAAAGAACTCGTTTTTAGTAATGTATTTCCATTAGTAAAAAACAAATGAAATACAAATCTCAATCAATACAGTCAGCATTATCTTCTACTGCCCTTTGCCAATAACCAGGCAGCTGATGGATTTCATGGCGAAAAAAGATTTGGGTCTTTTGCT
Source organism: Maratus speciosus (assembly GCA_963932465.1). Classification (NCBI taxonomy): domain Eukaryota; kingdom Metazoa; phylum Arthropoda; class Arachnida; order Araneae; family Salticidae; genus Maratus; species Maratus speciosus. Next base: position 457,216,103 of record OZ010786.1, on the reverse strand, counting down.
GCTATGAATTCATTGACTACTTCACCTCCATTCTGAAATTATTTCTTTGCTAAGCTGAGTGAGTAAGCCGTGCGTGCTAAATTTCCTTCTGCAGATCGTTTATAGCTTGGCTAGATAGGAAACTTCTGTGTGCCATGGCGTTCCCGTGCTGTAAAATCACAGGCACTGGGAATATCACTGCTTATGTCCAGTATTAGGTACCTTTTCTAACTTATCTACTAGCGGCTAGTCCTATACGGAAAGGGCAGCTGAGGTCACTGTGGGAAAAATTACTGTGGATCCACAATAATATCCTGTCCGTCTTTACGACACCTAATGTACACAAGAATTCAGGTGATCTGATTGGTCTACGATGAACAGTTCTGTGGTACGATTGGTCAACGTCACTATGATGATTCCTGCAATGATCGCTAAAGCAAAAATGTAGTTGATAGATTAGTTGAAGGAAGTTTTTGTTTGTAAACATGCCCTTTTTTGCTTATCTCCCCACCCTTCAAATATTTCTTCGAGTCAAGTCTGCGCCGAAAATACGACAAAACATCTATTTTATGTTCACTTGGCACGACGCTACAAATCGCTGTGCTGCGTGCGGCGCCAAATCAACAAAGAGAATCAGCAAACTAGAATCGGTCTACACAAGAAAATAAAGAAATTCGCTAAATAGGATGCAGTCATGGCCGCCATGCTGCTCGTGCTGTGGATCACCGCCATACGGCGCGGCGGTCAGGTGAATTTTACCAGGTGGTCAGGTAAAAAAGAGTACATTTTCTTGAATTTTTTCGGCTAAACGTTTTTAGGCAGTTCTCAAATCCCCTGACCAAAAACGCGAAACTTTCTGACTCATTTTTGAACATAAAGGAATAAAATTGGCAGGCCTGGCTGTTGAAGCGATTTGGAATCGAAATTCGTTTTAAATATTTTGATAAATAAATTACTTATCGAGTTATAAGCAATTGTGGTCACGGGACGACCAGTTTTTCTCCGTTCTCGCGGTGTCACGTCCGAAAATTCTGCCTTGACTGACGAGCATTTCTTTTATTTTTCTTTATGTTGCCTTTCGTCAGTGAGGAAATTTTTTGAAAAAGATGTTGCATTATTAAGTAAGGTCGCAACTTAATAATACCAGTTTTCGTTATGAAAACATTTACTAATGGTTATGCTTTTCAGATACTTGGTGGGATAAAGGACATGGACCTATCTTTTTCTATGCTGGAAATGAAGGATCGATTGAAGGGTTTTGGAAAAACAGTGGATTCATCATGGAGATTGCTCCGCTCCACAAGGCACTGCTACTATTCGTAGAACATGTAAGTTATCGTTTTTAATCCCCAATTCAAAATTAATATGCAAACATTATCTTTGAAATAGAGTTTAACAAAGAAATGTCTCTCTGATAATTTTATTCGCTTGACTCATTTATGCCTGATTTTTTGTTTTCTCAAATTTGTTGGTAAATCACTTTAAATCGTTACAAAATGAACTGGAAAAAATAGTAAAAAAAAAATTACGCTAAAATGTTTTTGTATTTATTTGATGAAATGTAAACGTACTAAATATGGGAATATGCATAATATTTATACAGTCGGACCTCTATTTAACGAACCTCTATTTTGCGAATTTCTCTATTTTGCGAACTTTTACTTGGAACCAAGAAAATTTTGCAAATTTCTTCATAAAATAACCTCCAAATAGCGAAGTGCATTTTCTATTTAACGAACTTTTCCTTGCGATCTAATTTTTTTTTCTCCCTATTTCTTAAAATATTACTGGAGATTTCAAACTTATTCTTTCTTTTAACACATTTTATGATGATCAATGACCATGAACAGATCTTACCTGGCACCTAACTCACCGAGAGCAGTAAAATCGTTGTGATTCTTTGCTTTCCATCCAAGAAGAGCAAACTTTCAATATCTTTTTTAACCCTCAATGGAGCTGCCCCGTGTTCTTAAACTATAGTTTTCCGTTTCCTAGATTGTTGATCATGGTCAATCGTGTTGTTATTTTGGTTCTCTTAGCTCGAAAATGCCAAAGCGAAAGTGTTTGAGCATCAAAGAAAAAAAAATTATTGTTGATGAGGTGGATAAAGGCATGAAGAAAAAGAATACTGCTTTAAAATTTGGTATTCCTCCAAACAGCTTATCAATCATAATAAAAAATCGTAATTTTAATGTAAAATTATTTTTTAACTGAAAATACAATGTATTTCCAGACAGTGTTTTGTTTCATTCTTATTTCCCTTGCAGATTTCTCATTGATGGGTAAAATAAGTAAAACAAATAGATATTAATTTATATAAAAAAAGTGTGACTAATTACTTTTTTTAATTATATTTAGTGTTTATGGACTTAAAACGTGTTTTACGTAGTTTAAAGTATTGTAAAGGGTGACTCTTTATTTAACGAATTTTCCATATAACGAACTTTTGTTCGGGATTTAGCGACTTCGTTAAATAGAGGTCAGACTGTAATAGCATAATATGCATAATTATGTGTTTTGTCTAGATTTATATAAATAAGTTTTTAAATTGTATATTATGTACTATAATTAGTATTTTTATGAGTTACTAAAGAAATATATATTTTTCTCTACAGAGACTAATAACATTATATGTATTGTTAATAATAAACTAAGAATAATCATATTTGAGACTTAAAAACAATTTATTTCATAAATATCTTGAAAAGTGGTTTACATAAATAACTGCTCCTAAATGGCTAATAAAAATATGTACCCATTCGTGCCTAGCGTCCTACGTTTTGGACGTTACAAACATGCATAAAAATTAGGCATGAACATATAATTTCACAATTTAAAAAAATACGTATTTCGAAGAGGTCTACAAGCTAAGATTGTGAGTTATTTATTTGGATCCTTGATCGAAAAAATACAAATAAATTTACTTTTTACACTTCCCATCTTGAAAAATGAAAAATCTATAAGCACCGAAAAAAGCGTTCATGTAAGCAAATAAATATACATCTTATGCTGTCATCTTGCGGGAACGGATAAAGACATTTATAGATAATAATTTCATACAATTTTCATGTTATAAAGAAGAAGAAAACTATACAAATTTATTAAAATTCGAAGCGTCCCAAAAAAGGGACGTTAGGAATAAATGGGTTAAGAAGATATATTTTTTTCTATCAAGTCTTCGCAAGTCAACGTGATATAACTGATACTGTGGTATATTTAATTTTAGTCGTAGTTTAAAGACCCCTTCTAATTTACGAAAAATGAAGTTCTTCATTATCTAAAAGTAAAAACAATTAAATAAGTAGCGAATTTTGAAAATTAACTTCAAAAATATTTTTAATAAAAAGAACAGCGAGTTAAAAAAGTATCAGTTGTAAAAATTCAGACCAATCCATTCTAATTATAAAAATCTCACATAACAGTAGCTATCGTTTTTGCATTTTACGCACCTACCATAAAAAAACAAAGAAATATAGTTTTAGAAAAAATACCTTATACTTAAAAAAAAAAAAAAAAAAAAAAAAAAAAAAAAAATCACTCAAATGATATGCAGTGGTACCATACTTCAGACTACATTTCAAAGCATTTATTAGCTGTATTTCATTCTTCACTGCGAAAAGCTTCGCGCTTGTAAGTTTCGAGATATTTTGGAAAAATACTTCTTTGAACCTACAATGTTAAAATAAGCTTATAATGTGTGAAAGCGGTTCTGTTATTATTATTATTTTATTATTATTATTTTTTTTTACTTTAGAAATATTACAGATATAGGTATTACTTGTTACATGTAGTATTTCTTTTAAATTTTACAACCTATTTATTTTATCACATAAATGTCATAATTGTTAAAAAAAAAAGGAGTAGATATATCAAGAAAAGCATAAATCGTTGAAAAAAAGTATTGTTATGAAGATTTAAGACAGAATGGTCTTAAATTTTCGTAACAATTATTTATATTAAAACTGAATAATTTGAATTTTTCTAGTTTTATTTTTTTCTAATAAAAAAGTACAGACACCATATTACTTATAAATGCTAACCTCTTGCAATTTCCTTTGTAAGTTTCAGATATATATGGTGTTGACGTTCGATGATGAATTTGGATTCTCCATTGGAAATAAGCCAATAGATAAGGAGATACGTGTTTCACTATTTTTGGATAGAAACGTATAATTATCTCGAAGCCGCCACGGTTTGTCCATCGTATTAAACATTCCAGCCGACCCAAACCCTTTGGCCAATACATTAAACTTCTGGGATTTGGCTTTTAAATTTTCCCGGTGACATCTTCCGTAATCAGGCCAGCCGCTTCCGTTGTTTCGGTCAGTGTTGAAAAAAGGGACTCCCATGGGTGCGTGTCGCCTTTTCCGAGAAGTAACGGCCACCCACCCGTCTACAATCCCCTGTTTAATCGCTTCCTCGTGGTGCCATCTAAAAACGTCCAACTCATTAAAACATTTGTATTTATGAGCTTGGTTTATTAAATTAATAGTTTATGCAATAATTTTCTTTAAAAAAAAATCAATATAAACACTCACACGTTATAAAGTTAAAACTTGTGTTGAGTTCGATGTGCATATTATCCGAAGTAACATATTTAAAAAACCTATATGTTATTTTATTCTGTTCCTATGCCTATTTTTTGTGACCTTACGCTGTTTTTATGGAACAGATCTTTTATTTCGTTATTCAAGTTATTTGAATTGATCAAGTTCTTTTCTCTCTGTTGCAGCGTTATTATGGAAAATCTCTGCCGTTTGGTGAAGCTAGTTTTGAGAATGAAACAATTGGGTGGCTGAGCATCTCTCAAGCTTTGGCCGATTACGCTTTCTTCCTGAAAGCTTTCAAGAAGGAATTTAATGCAGAAAACTGTCCAGTAATAGCGTTTGGAGGCAGGTAAGTGTTCCTTCAAAATACATTGCAAATGAATTTAGTGAATACTAAATCAGACAATAATAGACATTTTGTTTAAAAAAGGAGAGAGAGAAATGTGTCTATTTTTAGCACAACAACTTTACATTTATTTGAAAGACTACTGAAAGATTGAATAGTTTTTTTTTTTTTTTTTTTTTTTTTTTTTTTTTCTTTGTTAGCTAGAAAAATTTAGAGGAATTTATTTTAAGCGATACAATTGATTTATAAAATTCCGAAAACATTTTATTTTGACAATTGCATCCTTTATTTCCAGACTTGCTTTTTCTAAAAAACAAACAAATAAATGAACAAAATGTTCCGCAAGTTGAGAGAGTTAAAAGGCTTTAATAAAGTGCACACCAATAACAGTAGTTAATAATAATGTTTTTATGTACAATTTAATGGATACACTTATGATGGATAAGTAAAAGGATAATTTCTGAGGATGTTCAGACATGTACAGTTGTGGAAAAAAAGTAAACACCACTACTAACGCTGTTACAAATCATAGTGCAAAAATGTTATTGGTACCAAATGATTGGAAATAAAATCTACTTTTAAATTATGTACATAAAATTTACTTAAGGGGCCATCTACAAATCTAAAACAACCCAAAAATTTGTTTTTTTCAATAGCAACACCTAATTTTGACAATATATTTTAAATTTTTGGTTTAAACTATGCCTAGATACGAAATTTCAAATCCTTTGGATGATAAGTTTTTGAATTATAAACAATGAAAATTTAGAGCTTTAAATGTTAAATTACAGTTTGATTTTTTTTTATTAATATCTCTTAAAATTATAAGCCTAATGTGATAATTTTGTGTGTGGTTATAATACTAAAAACCCAAACATAAATATATTGAATTTGTAATTTTTATAATTTTATAATATGAATTATGAAATTAATATTCGAAAAAAATATGAATTCCAACCTACAATTTTTTTGATGGATTTGTATTTATTATATCCGTCTTTATGAGAACCTAGTATTTAAAATTTTTCACCCTAGTAGTTTTCAAATTATGCTTAAAAAACGTCAATATGCTAGTTTAAGGGCTAGTTTATGATGTGCATAAAAGCATAATTTGAAAAAATATATATATATATTACTAATTTAAAACATTTAAGCTAGCAATAGTCGAAACAGGGTATTAAGTCCGTGAAATGTTCATATTGGCAAGAAAAAATACATTAATTGAAGTGACTTAGTCATTCTGTAGCATTATAACAATCGAATACCGAACTTCAATTTGGATACAACGCCTAAAATATACTCATTTTAAAATAATAAATTTCCTGAAGCTAATCGTACGAATAACGCGGAAAAATGCGTCTGCCCACCCACTTCTTTATTTTGTCGGAAGCGTCACTTACTTTTTATTTTACAGAGATTTAAATATTTTTTTAAAGATATTTTAAAGAAGATCTTTCAAACTTGTTAAATGCTTACAATAATAAATTAATTAATAACTAAATAATTTTAGAAATAAGTCATTGAATTTGGAATGTGTCGACTGTCGAGTGCAATTTTCTTTCGAAACTCTACTTCAAAAATTTTAAAGCTACTATAAATCTGCAGTAATGCTGTGTTGTGCTAGTGGGAAACAAGAAGCTTAATGTCGTTATCCGGTCATTTCCAAAACTAAAAATTCTATTTATTAAAAAAACCCTGTTGTGGGAAATTATAGTGCATCTGAATTTCTTAGCTCAATCAAGGAAAAAAAATAATCATAAAATGACAATAAAAACTAAAAGATCATCTTAAAACACCATCAAGAAAATTTTAAATGCGCTAGGTCTTTCGAAAGATATTTAGTCTTTCTTCGTCAGGCGCAAAAAAGACGTGCTTCTACTATGAAAGCAGCAGCAAGACTGAAATGAAAGATAAGGAAAAGGAAGTAGGTTGAAGAAACAGCCAAAAGGAAAGTAGAAATCAACAGCTAATAGAAAAGCGGAAAACAACAGTCAATCACAAAAGAGCAAAACCCAAAGAGAAGAACACAGAGTAAAAGGGAAATTAGGTAGCAGATTGGAAAATAATAAATAAATAAATAAATAAAATTAGATTAAAAATAAATGTTAATAAAAGGAAGCACAATAGCAAATTGGAAATAATAAATAAATTAATTAATTAAATTAAATTAAAAATAAATGATGACAAAAGGAAACACACACACATATATGGGAACACATGAAAAAAAAAAGACTTAAATAAAATACAAAATAAATATCAAACTATTAATTATTAAAACAAAATATATTATATGGCAGGACTGAAAAGATTTTTCCAAGCTGCAGAAAGCATTGTGGAATCAGATTTATCATTAACAATAACTTCGCGATTAAGATAAATAGTTAAATTTTCAAGAAAGTTCAGTTCAGAGATACTATTGGCATTAAAGATAATTTTAGCATTATTAAAACTATGGCTGGAATCCCAAGAATGCTAGGCAATAGAAGATTTAGAAATTTCTTGATTATTTACATAACGAGAGAGTTCTTTTAAGTGGATTTGGAGATTATCTTTTAGTTTGACAAATATAAGATAAATGACAGCCATTTCAAGGAACATTTCCCCATTTACGAAAATGTGGAACTGGTAAAAAAAACCGACATAAAATGACATTTTAGATTTATCTTTATTCATTTTCTAAACCATTTAACTGCACGTAAAGAAATTTAATTAATTTAACTTTCACTTAATTTCATAATGAAAGACGGTATTCAAAATAGAATTTGCTCCGAGTGACACAGACTCTCACCACCCACCATTTTTTAAAACCTGGACTACATTATTGGAAGGAGTGCAAACACTTGATGTTTATTTCAATGCAGAACATGTTATACTGGTGTTAAAACACACAACTAGCCAGTGGCGTACCCAGGATTTTATTTCGGGGGGGGGGGGGGGTGCTGACTTAAATTTCCATAAAGTTCTAAATCTTGCAAAACACGTTAAATTGTGTTATGAACGGAAATCATTTTTGTCAATAAGGCCGTAGCCAGAGGGGGGAAAGGGGAGGGCCAGGGGTGACTTTGTTCCGAATTTTCCGAAAATTTGAAAAAAATTGTTATCAGTCCGAAAATTCGGACTTCAAAAAAATATCGCGATTTTTGACAAATGGCCGCCGAAAAAAATCAATTTCATCAATCGTTCGCAAAAAAATATCCAATTTCTTTAAATGATCAAACTTTAAAAAAACTTTTTCTTTAAACTTTCTTTTATTAACTTACTTTCTTTAAAAAAAGAAACTTTTTCTTTAAAGGAAAATCCGGAATTTTGTCATAGGGCGCGGATAAAATGCGAAGTTTGTCAAAGGATCGCGAAAAAAAGTAAAGTTTCGTCAAATGATCGCGGGAAAAACACGAATTACGTCAAATGCTCGTGGAGGAAACGCGAATTTCGTCAAATTATCCCAGAGGAAACACTAATTTCGACAAATGAGCACAGAAAACAACCTGAATGTTATCAGAAGGCCGCAGAAAAAATGCGAATTTCATCAAAAGGTTGCAGAAAAAACGCGAATTTCGAAAAAAAGATCGCTAAAAACACACATTCCGTCAAAGAGCTGCGAACAAGAAGCTAATTTCGTAAAAGATTGCAAAAAACGCGAATTTCGTCAAAGGGACACGGAAAAACGTGAATTTCGTCAAAAGGCCGTAGAAAAACGCAAGTTTCATCAAAAAGACGAGAAAAAGCGTGCATTTTGTCAAAAAGCCGCGGAAAAACTCAAATTTCGACGAAGAATTGCAAGAAAACGCGAATTCCGTCAAAAGACCACAGAAAAAACGCGAATTTCTTCAAAGGGCCACAGAAAAAACGCGAATTTCTTCAAAGGGCCACAGAAAAAACGCAAATTTCGACAAAGGGTCAGTAAAAAAACACGCATTCCGTCAAAGGGAAGTGGAAAAAGTGCGAATTTCGTCAAAGGGACACTGAAAAACGTGAAATTCGTCAAAAGGACGCAGAAAAATGCAAATTTCATCATAAAAGACGAGAAAAGAACGCAAATTTCGTCCGGAAAAAACGCAAATTTTGACGACGGATTGCGTAAAAAACCGCGAATTTCGGCAAATGACTACAGAAAAAACGCGAATTTCGATAAAGGATCGCTAAAAAAAACACGCATTCCGCCAAAGCAAAGCCGAAAAAAACGCGAATTTCGTTAAAGGATCGCAAAAAAAGAAAAGGCAGGGTCACAAAGAAGGCCCACAGAAAAACGTGAATTTCGACGAAAGGCTGCGGAAAAAAAGCGCATTTCGTCAAAAAGCCGCAAAAAAACCGCACTAATTTCGTCAAAAAACCCTAAAAAAGTCCCCCACTATTTTCGTCAAAAAACCCGCGGAATAAAGCAAATTTCGGCAAAGGATCTCGAAAAAAGAACGCGAATTTCGAAAAAAGATCGCTAAAAACGCGCATTCCGTGAAAGGGCTGGAAAAAAGGCTAACGTCGAAAAGGATCGCAAAAAACGCGAATTTCGTCAAAGGGACACGGAAAAACGTGAATTTCGTCTAAAGATCGCAAAAAAACGCAAATTTCGGCAAAAATTCGTGAAAAAAAACACAAAATTTGACGAAGCATTGCGTAAAAAAACGCGACTATCGGCAAATGACCTCAGAAAAAAACGCAAATTTCCTCAAAGGGTTGCAGAAAAAACGCAAATTTTGACAAAGGATCGCTAAAAAACATGCATTCCGTCAAAGGGAAGCGAAAAAACACGAATTTCGTTAAAGTATCGAAAAAAAAGAAAAAGCAAGGTCACAAAGAAGGGACACAGAAAAACGTGAATTTCGGCAAAAGACTGCGGAAAGAAGCGAATTTCGTAAACAGCAGCGAAAAAACAAAAAAAATGTGACCATTTTCGCCAAAAAAAAACGCGAATTTCGTCAAAGAGCCAACGCGAATTTCATCAAAAAGACGAGAAAAAAAGTGAATTTTGTCAAAAAGCCGCGGAAAAAACTCAAATTTCGACAAAGGATTTCGTAAAAAAAAGCGAATTTTGGCAAAAATCCCCCTAAAAAAACTCGCGGAAAAAAAGCAAATTTCGTCAAAAAGCCATGGAAAAAACACATATTTCGACAAAGGATCACGAAAAAAACTCTAATTTCGTCAAAGGGTCGCGGAAAAAAACTAATTTCGTCAAAAGATCGCGGGAAAATGCAAATTTCGTCAAGGCGTCGGGATAAAAACCTGAATTTCATCAAAGGATTGCGTTAAAAACACATACAAATATCTGTGTTTATTATTATATGTATAGTTTTTAAACTGAAATAATATACTGAACTAAATTTTTAGAAACTGGTTAGCCCGAACCCAACTTGCAGGAATCTACACTCAGCCTGAAACTGACCTGAAATGAAAACAGAGTTAACCCAAACTACAACGAAAATAATTAGCGGCAGGAAGGGATTTCCTCTTCTTCACCCCTCTGCTGTAACCTTTCAGAAAATTTGGTGTGAATTTCAGAATTTTTTTTTTACTCAGAATCAAATCTCGGGAGAAGGGGGTAGGGCACGCGTTCGATCCTGAGACCGTCCCACATCGAAATATGTTGAAAAGTGTTACTGGGTTTTTTTTTATATACTTTCTTTTAAATAAAAGTCGTTATAACTTAAAATCTATAAAATTGTTCTTCCAACCCACAAAACTAAATTCTGGCTACTGTTCTTGTTTAACAATAAATTAATATTGTAACAAACACAAAATATTTTTTGTATACAGAAAATATTTTTATACACATATATAAAATAAAGACTTTGTTTATTATTTGCGCATTGCACAAGTAATAATAAGGACTTTAAACCGTTCCAGTGGAAAAATACTGGCTGCAAATTTAAGACAGAATAGTAAGATAAGTGGGAGGGTGGGGAACGTTACCGACCTCCAAAGATGTCTTTGCAGTCAAACAAGAAGTCACTGTGTATCTTACAGATACGAGAAAGTAATCGAGTGTTAAAAACAAAAATTAATGAATATCATTCACAGTCAGCTCTTCCGCGCATATATAGTGCCTGACTTCCGACTTAGCCAAAATTCTGAAGAGATTAGTTAAGGTGTCACTATGCACAAATATGGGGATGACAAGAAATACATGTGCGATGCATGACAAATATATATATAATTGAATTGATCTAAAAAGTAAGAAGTAATTTTTTTTTACCATTTTGGCAGGTAAAAGAGGTTTAGTCCCTTCAACCCTCCGCACCCCCATATTTCGGTGTGACATGGAGATGCCACTGAAAAAATGAAAGTTAATAAGCTACTTTTACAGTCAACTCTTCCGCACCGGATTTCCGATTTAGCCGAAATCGACTTGAGATTAGCTGCGGTGTTACTGTGCATTAACATACTTCCGCATTGACAATCTTGGCGCCGACGACTATGACAGAAATTAAAAAAATCCTTAAATTAAACTACTTTTAGATTTGTCGAATTTATTTGTAGGTCTCTTGAACTGAGCATATATGTTTTCATTTAGCGAGTAAAATAGGGATGGAGCTATTTTTCAGTCATTTGAAAATGGATTTTGTGGTCTTAAGTAAATTTGGTCGCAGGACTGAGGAGGATATTGGATTAACGAGAAAAACAAATTCGTAGCATCACAGAAAATAAAACAAATTTATCTGAAAAAGAAGGAATATCAGCCCTTTTTTCATTTCACTGCAATCTCTTCAGAGGTGGAATGGAGCTGTAACCTCATAACCCCCGTCCCCATCGACTCCTTTGGTGTATGCTGGGGCATCACTGTGCACTAATATATCGGACTAATCAGATTAACTGCGTCGCAGAAAAAAAATTAAAAATTAATCTCAAAAGAAAGAAAAAAACAGGAGTTTTTTTTTTCATTTCATTTTTGATTATTTCGAAAGGGGGCCTGTAACTCCATCAGCCCCTTCCCCTCATTGGGTATACTGTGGTGTAATTGTGGGCTGATATGAGACTAGCCAGAACGTCTAGTTCGTTGTATTGCAGAAAACAATTGTATTACAAATTTATCTCAAACAAAAAGAAAAATATCAGCACTTTTTTCATTTCATATTCGACTATTTTGGGAGGGGGCTGTAACCCCATCACCCCCTTTCTACTTCTTTGGGTATAATGTGGTGTCACTGTACACTAATATGGAACTAAAGAGAAGAGAGCGGCTAGTCTGTTGAATGATAGGAGAAAAAAAATGCAAATTTATCTCAAACAGAAAGAAAAAAAGCAATATTTTTTTTCGACTATTTCGGGAGAAGGGGGCTGTCAGCCCATCAGCCGCCTCCCCTTCTTTCGGTATGCTGTGATGTCAATGTGGACTAATATGGATTTAACGAGAATGACTATTTCGCTGTATGACAGCAGAAAAATTACAAATTTATCTCAAACAAGAAGAAAAAAATCAGCCTTTTTTTTCATTTCATTTTCGACTATTTAGGAAGGGGGCACCCTATTAGGCCCTTTCACATCTTTGGGTATAATGTGGTGTCACTGTGCACTAGTATGGAACTAAAGAGAAGAGAGTGGCTAGTCTGTTGAATGATAGGGGCAAAATACAAATTTATCTCAAACAAAAAGGAAAATATCAGCACTTTTTCATTTCATGTTCGATTTTTTGGGAAAGGGCTGTAACTCCATTAGCCCCCTTCTACCTTTTTGGTATAATGTGGTGTTATTGTACACTAATATGGAACTACAGCGAAGGGAGTGGCTAGTCTGTTAAATGATAGGAGAGAAAAAGCAAATTTATCTCAAATAGACAGAAAAAAATCAGCACTATTTTTTTATTTCATTTTCAACTATTTCGAAAGGAGGGGGCTGTAATTCCATCAGCCCCCTCCCCATCTTTTGGTAAGCTGTGATGTCAGTGTGGACTAATATGGTGTTAACGAGAATGGTTATTTTGCTGTATGACAGAAGAAAAATTTACAGATTTATCTTTAAAAAGTAAGGAAAAAACACTTTTTCATTTAATTTTTCGACGATTTCTGGTTGGGGGGGGGGGTGTAACCCTATCAACCCCCTTTCTACTTTATTGGGTATAATGTGGTGTCACTGTGCGATAATATGGAACTAAAGAGAAGAGAGCGGCTAGCCTGTTGAATGATAGGAGAAAAAAATACAAATTTATCTCAAACAGAAATCAAAGTCAGAATTATTTTTTCCTTTCATTTTCGACTATTTCGAGAGGAGGGAGCTGTAATTCCATCAGCCCCCTCCCCATCTTTGGGTAAGCTGTGATGTCAATGTGGACTAATATATTGTTAACGAGAATGGCTATTTTGCTGTATGACAGAAGAAAAATTTACAGATTTATCTTTAAAAAGTAAGGAAAAAACACTTTTTCATTAGATTTTTCGACTATTTCTGGTTGGGGGGGGTGGGGCTGTAACCCTATCAACCCCCTTTCTCTTATTTGGTGTCAATATGGACTAATATGGAACTAAAGCGAAGGAAGCGCATAGTCTGTTGAACGATAGGGGGAAAATGCAGTTAGCAGACAGAAAAAATTCAGCACTATTTTTTCATTTCATTTTCGACCATTTCGAGAGGAGGGGGCTGAAATTCCATCAGCCCCCTAACTAATATAACCTGGACTAATATGGTGTTAACGAGAATGGCTATTTTGCTGTATGGCAGAAGAAAAAATTACAGATTTATCTTAAAAAAGTAAGGAAAAAACACTTTTTCATTTCATTTTTCGACTCTTTCGGGAGGAGGAGGGGCTACAACCCCGTCAGCCTCCTTTCTCTTCCTTGATGTCAATGTGGACTAATGTGGGGCTACTGAGAATGGCTAGTCCGCTTTATGAACGAAAAAAATTAAAAAAAAATTTCCAAAAAAGAAGGACGAAAAATCAGCACTTTTCATATCACTTCCGAAAATTTCGGGGGGGCCCCGTTGGGTACGACCATGCAACTAGCTTAATAATATAAGGATATATTATATTATATTCATTGGAATGGATATCATTTTCGAAAGGCTTAAGGCATTCAATAATTAAAAACAGTCTTAGAATGGATCAGTTTGTTGCAGGCTTTTTAACCTCTTCACGCCCTTGGCCACTGATGTGGACGTTTAGTTTTTTTATAATTATAATTACTGTCAATAATATGAAGGACAAAAAATTGATAATAACTTGAGGACTAAAAATGGAAAACGCTGAAAGTCCAAAAGAGGAAACTTTTCAAAATGTAGGTACCTATCTTTCTTTCGTTTAGTGTTTAAATACCTAATATTATCATTTGTAAAACATTCTTTTAATTATGTATTTAATATTTTTCGCCTTGTTTAAAAATATCCCATTGATTTAAACAATAACAACATGATCAAGTTGTGTAAAAGGCCTCAAGTCGCCGCGCATCTTATCACTGGCACTTTCACTCAATTTCACTTCGTGTGGCACATTCAGCATTCTCCCCTTCACGTCGTGTGGCACATTCAACCAGCGATATTTGTCTACTCTTTTTTAAACTATTTATACTAAGATTGGAATTCCAAGGGTTCTGCTGTTTGCTGAGCTTGGAATTTAAGACATTTTTTCGTAAAAAGGGGGTTTTAGATTTTTTGATACTTTTAGCGTTTTCCATTTTTAGTCTTCACTTATTCACTACAGAATCTCTCAACAGGAGAAGTAAAAATTTTATGATATGTCTGCACTGATAATGTTATTTCCGATGTACAGTTAGAGATTAAAAAAAAAAAAAAAAAAAAGCGTGAAGTCATTTTTCGGCAGTCAGTGTTGTTCGATTATTTGAACAAGTCGTTAATATTTGATAAAAATAATATAAGATATATTAAATGTATTAAGTTTTAATAATTTGTAGAAATGTAAGAAAGAAATTTACTGTTAGTTTTTTTATTTTATAAGAATTTAACAAACATACACATATGTGTACAGTTATCGTTCGAGATGGTGTTTTTACTTGAATACCATCTTAAATATAATTTAACATTTTGCGTAAGCGTATAACGAAATATGTAAATTTTTGTGGGTTTATGTGCCTAGGTTGCAACGAAAATGGAAAAGAAAAATTTAACTGTGAGAAATGTGAAGAACCGGTATGCCCGGAATGTATGAAATCATTTCACTTATAAATTACCATTAACGCTCATCGGCCACAAATGTGGACGTTAATTTTTTGTGAATTTTTATTGTTTTTCCCATTTTTTTTGTTGCTTTTTGAATTCCTATTAATATAAAATGCATAAATCGTAAAAAAGGGAAATTAAGCCATTTTTTCCCTTCATAAAAAAACGTCTCTGAATAGGTTAAACTGAGTGTCGTGATTGACATAAAAATCGTTAACGCATCACATTCGTGGATAACTTATTAATTTAAAAAAAACTTCTCCGAAAACATAAAAAATAAGATCCAAGTGAATTCCAGGGCTAAAATTTTCCGGAGATGTGGGATTGGGGAGTCCAGTGGATTGTTACTTCGACAAGTTAGCGCAGTATTTTGTAACAATTACAGATAGATCAGCGACACATTTTAGATTGAGATTTCTTTAACACACCATTATTTTTTTAAGTAATATTACCTCAATTCACCCTTTTTTGTTTATTAAAAGAAAAATGCTCTAATTATATTAAGCTAGTTAAATAGTAATTTAAAAAATACAATAAAAAAAAATCCCGCAACCTTATGTTTGCAGTTGTTGCTGTCTCCGTAATCTGTTTATTCAGAGAGTAAATCTTAGACAAGAATCTCTAATTCCTTTTAACCTCATTTTATTTGTATCATTCACTGCTGAATATCCCACTTAGAATAAATAAATAATAGAGGCAAAGGAAATAAAAAATTAAAGGTTTATTCTCGTATAATTAGAAATTGAAATATCTTTATTTAGGAAGCTAAAAATAATATTTTTTATCTCAAGCAAATGTAAAATTTTCAAAATATCATCTAATGTAATATTTTCAAAATTTGAACTTTTTTAGAGTATTCAAATATACTTAAATGTTTTCTTTCGTTTTAGTTATGGAGGTATGCTTGCAGCCTACATGAGATTCAAATTTCCAAACATCATTGTAGGCTCTATTGCTGCAAGTGCTCCGATTTATCAGGTAGCTGGTAAAATATCCGGTGATGTGTTTTTTCAAGCTGTCACCAAGGTAATTTTGTTTTGATGGGTTAATTTAAGTTTCTCCTACAATCTTATTTTTTTTAAATAAATTATTATGTTATTATTGTTTTATTATTTAAATTTAACATAATTCTGTTTCAAAAATGATCGTAAACCTGGTTTGGAATCAAGATTTAAAGTATTTCAGATTTTTAAACAGATATTTTTATTGCATTAAATTTTACATAGAATATATTTGTTTATCATTCTATATTTTCCCGTGTCTATCAATAACGTTACACATTAGAGCTATAAATATTTTGAAACATATATTTTTTTTTATTTATATTTAGTACTTTTATTTATTATGAAGATATTTAAAAAATAAAATTAAACTCAAAATTCGTTATCAGATACGGGTTAAATTATCTTTTAATTTGTATTATAACGATTATTCTTATTTCAGAAAACTTTAAATAAATGTATGCGTTTTATTTTAATTTTTCCATTTTTGACAAATACATGTAATAATAACTTTTTATGTTAACCTTTATGTTTTTAGGATTTCCACGATGCCTCTCCTAAATGCGAGTCCCAAGTTCGAGCTGCTTTTGGTCAGCTAGCAAAATGGGCTGCAGCTGGTCAAGCAGGTAAGTCAAGAATGACAAGTTGGGTCAATTAGGAAGACTTGACCCAATTTTTGATTTTTCTTTTTTTTCGTATAACAGTTGGAGCTGAATACAAAATATGAAAAAATAGTCTGTTATTTTGTACATTACCACAGTTAAAAACAATAGCACAGTTCTAATTAGAAAGGGCGAAAAAAATAGATTCTTTAAGTCTGCACATGGTCAAGTATAACAAGGCCTCTGGAGACTTGAACCCTAATTAGGGAGCATGACCCTCCTCCTGAAAGTGAGAAGACTCATATATATTGAAATAAAAAACACAGGTTTTGTGCTTTATACATGTTTATTTTTCGTTAATTAAACCCTATTCAACATCAGCAGGAAAGCAGTAGTCAAATTTAAAGCTTGTGACTCTGTCATTGTGCACTCTAATCTCAAGAGGACTGAGACAAGTTTCAATTTGTACCAAATATACCTCAGACACATCTGAAACATCAGACCATTTGAATCTGTTACCTTCTGATCTCCTAACAAATTTCGCAGTCAAAGCATCGTGATTGTTTTCAGTCACTAAAACAACAAAATATCTCATCCTCTTTTTGCCACATAACTTGGCAATTTCGCAGTCGTCAACTTGTACTTTTTGCTTATCAAGCTCTTTCTGCATATTATCATCTTGACTTGATTGGGGACTATGTGATGACTATGTGTGGGCGAACGGATCCTTTCAGGATTCATCAAAAGGCAGTTTGAGGCTAGACTGATGTCTCTACTCCCTCAAATATTACTAAACCATTCGCAGCTGGAGCCATATTACATATCACCGCCTTCTTCTCTGTGTTTGACCGATCTGTCAATGGCTGTTGAAGAAATAACTCTTGCCTCTGTCCACTGCTTCTCTTACATTGGGCGAATGAATCCTTTTAGCATTGGTTAGTCAATGCCGTTGGAGGCTAGACACATGTATTTGCCACCAATATTATTAATCCAGTTGGAGCTGAAGCCATTGCATGTGCCTCCGCCTTCAACTGTGTGTAAGTGAACTGATTGTTTTATAATGCCTTCGTTCAATGGGCTGTTGCAGACATAAATCTTACCCCCATTCTCTTCTTCTGTATCATTGAGCGAATGGATTTTTTAGGATTATTTGGTCAATGCAGTTAGAAGTTAGACGCATGTCTCTACTCACAGTGGCAGCTGGAGCCATAATACAGGTCACCGCCTTCTTCTGAGACTTTGGGAGAATGAAACCATTAATGATTCTTTCTCTCAATTCTTTTAGAGACATGACTCTTGCCTCGGTCCTCTTTATCTGTGTCATTGGATAAATGGATACTTTTAGGATTCATTCGTTCAAGGGAAGTGGGAGGCTAGGCTCATACCTCTGCTGCCTTCAATATTTCCAGTGGCAGCTAGAGCCATTGTACGCGACTCCGTCTTCTTCTGTGTCTTTAAGCGAACTGGTCCATTTATAATGTCTTCGATCAATGGCTGTTAGAAACATGACTCTTGCTCCATCCTCTACTTATGTGTCATTGAACGAATCCTTTTCGGACTCATTCGTTCAATGGCAATGGCAGTTGGAGGCGAGACTCATATGTATACTTCCTTTAATATTTCCAGTGGCAGCTGGAGCCATTGCACGTGCCTCTGTGCCCTTCTGTGTCTTGGAGAGAATTGAACCATTAATGATTCCTTTTGTCAATGGCTGTTGGATGGATGACTCTTGCATCCGTCCTTTTCTTCTATGTCATTGGGCAAAGGGATCCTTTTAGGATTCATTCATTCGTTCAATGGCACTTGGAAGCTAGACTCATGTCTCTAATTGCTTCAATATATTCCAGTGGAGCTAGAGTCACTGCACGTGCCTCCTTCTCCTTCTGTGTCCAAGAGCAGATTGAACTATTAATGATTACTTCTGTGAATGGATGAGTGTCAATGGAGACATGACTCTTGCATCCGTACTGTCCGTCTGTGTCATTGGGTGAATGGATACTTTTAGGATTCATCCGTTGAATGGTATTTGGATCTAGACTCGTGTCGGCATCGCCTTCTTCTGTGTCTTGTAGGGAATTAAACCATAAATTATTCCTTCTGTCAATGGATGTTGGAGACATGACACTTGCCTTCGTCCTCTTCATCAGTGTCATAGGATCCTTTTAAGACTCATTCGTTCTATGACAGTTGGAGGCAAGACTCATGTCTCTATTCCCTTCAATATTTCCAGAGGCAGCTGGAGCCATTGCACGTGCCTCCGTCTTCTTCTGCATTTAATCGAATATCCATTTATAATGCCTTCGGTCAATGGCTGTTGGAGACATGAATCTTGCCTCCATCCACTTCTTCTATGTCATTAGGCGAACGGATCATTTTAGGATTCATTCGTTCAATGGATAATGGAGGTTAGTCTTATGTCTCTACTCCCTTCAATATTATTAATCCAGTTGGAACCATGCTACATGGCATCGCCTTCTTCTGTCTCTTGTAGGGAATTAAACCATTAATGATTCCTTCTTTCAATGGATGTTGGAGACATTACTCTTGCCTCCGTCCTCTTCATCACTGTCATTGGACAAATGGATCATTTTAAAATACATTCGTCGAATGACAGTTGGAGTCTAGACTCATGTCATTAATCCCTTCAATATTTTCCGTGGCAAATGGAGCCATTAGACGTGTATCTGTCTTCTTCTGTATATTTAAGCGAACTGATCCATTTACAGGGCTTTCGGTCAATGGCTGTTGTAGACAAGACTCTTGCCTCCGCCGTCTTTTTCTGTGCAGCAGGGCAACCGGATCCTTTTAGGATTCATTCGGTCAATGTCACATTGAGTCTAAACTCATGTCTCTATTCCCTTCAATATTATTAATCCAGCGGCAGTTGGAGCCATGTATTCGTCTTCTTCTGTGTCTTGTAGGGAATTAAAAAATTAATGTTTCCTTCTGTCAATGGCTGTTGCAGACACGACCCTTGCCTCCGTCCTCTTCATCTGTGTCACTAAGCCAATGGATCCTTTTAGGATTGATCCATTCAGTGACATTAGGAGGCAAGGCTCATATCTGTACTCCCTTCAATATTATTAATCCAGTGGAAACTGCAGCCATGATACATGTCATCGCCTTCTTTTATGTTTCGAAGGAAATTAAACCATTAATGATTCCTTCTGTCAATGGGTGTTGCAGACATGACCCTTGCCTCCGTCATCTTCATCTGTGTCACAAAGCCAATGGATCCTTTTAGGATTCATCCGTTCAATGGCACTTGGAGGCACGATTCATGTCTCTACTACCTTCAGTATTTCAGTGGCAGATGGTGCTATTGTGCGTGCCTCGATATTCTTCTGTGTCTTTAATCGAACATCCATTTATAATGCCTTCGGTGAATGGCTGTTGGAGACACGACACTTGCCTCCATCCTCTTCCTCTATGTCTTTGGGAGAACGGATGCTTTTAGGATTAACTCGTTCAATGGCAGTTGGAGGCTAGTCTTGTGTCTCTACCCTCTTCAATATTATTAATCCAGTGCCAGTTGGAGTCATGATACAGAGTTCTTCTGTGCCTTCTCGAAATTAAACCGTTAATGATTCCTTCTGTCAATGACTGTTGCAGACATGACTCTTGCCTCTGTCCTCTTCATCTGTTTCACTCAGCCAGTGGATCCTTCTAAAATACATTCGTTCAATGACAGTTGGAGGCGAGACTCTTGCCCCTACTCCCTTCAATATTTCCAGTGGCAGTTGGAGCTATTAAACGTGCTTCCGTCTTCTCCTTTGTTTTTAAGCGAACATCCATTTATAATGACTTCGGTGAATGGTTATTGGAGACATGATCCTAGCTTCCGTCCTCTTCTTCAGTGTCATTGGGCGAATGGATCCTATTAGGATTCAATCGTTCAATGCAGTTGGAGTCTACATGCATGTCTTTACTCACTTAAATGTTATTAATCCAGTGTTAGCTGGAGCTATTTCACCTGCCTCCGTCTTTTTCTGTGTCACTGGGCGAACGGATCCTTTTTAGGATTCATTCGGTCAATGTAATTTGGAGGTTAGACTCATGTCTCTACTCTTTTCAATAAGTTTCTGCTTACAGTGGCAGCGGGAGCCATGATACATGTCATCGCCTTCTTCTGTGTCTTGTAGGGAATTAAACCATTAATTATTCCTTCTGTCAATGGCTGTTGAAGACATAACTCTTGTCTCCGTCCTTTTCATCTGTGTCACTAAGCCAATGAATCCTTTTAGGATTCATTCGTTCAATGGCACTTACAGGCAAGACTCATGTCTCTACTCCCATCAATATTTCCAGTGGCAGCTGGAGCCATTGCACGTGTCTACGTCTTCTTCTGTGTCTTTAATCGAACATCCTTTTATAATGCCTTCCGTGAATGGCCGTTAGAGACATGACTCTTGCCTCCATTCTCTTCTTCTATATCATTAGATGAACGGATCCTTTTAGGATTCATTCGTTCAATGGTTTTTGGAGGGTAGTCTTATATCTCTACTCCCTTCAATATTATTAATCCGGTGGTAGCTGGAGCCATGATACATGCGATCGCCTTCTTCTGTGTCTTGTAGGGAAATAAACCATTAATTAATACTTCTGTCAATAGCTGTTGCAGACAGGACTCTTGCCTCCGTCCACTTCATCTGGGTCATTAGACAAATGGATCATATTAAGATTCATTCGTTCAATGACATTTGGATGCGAAACTCATGTCTCTACGCCATTCAATATTTCCAGTGGCAGCTGGAGCCACTGCACATGCCTCCGTCTTCTTCTGTGTCTTTAATCCAACATCCATTTATAACGCCTTCGGTAAATGGCCGTTGGAGACATGACTCTTGCCTCCATTCTCTTCTTCTATGTCATTAGGCGAACGGATCCTTTTAGGATTCATTCGTTCAATGGCACTTGGAGGCAAGACTCATATCTGTACTCCCTTCAATATTATTAATCCAATGGCAGCTGGAGTCATGGTACATGTCATAGCCTTCTTTAGTTTTTCGTAGGAAATTAAAGCATTAATGATTCCTTCTGTCAATGGGTTTTGCAGACATCACCCTTGCCTCCGTCCTCATCATCTGTGTCACAAAGACAATGGATCCCTTTAGAATTTATCCATTCAATGGCACTTGGAGGCACGACTCATGTGTCTACTACCTTCAGTATTTCAGTGGCAGTTAGTGCCATTGTACGTGCCTCGGTCTTCTTCTGTGTCTTTAATCGAACATCCATTTATAATGCCTTCAGGGAATGGCTGTTGTAGACATGACTCTTGCCTCCATCCTCTTCCTCTAAGTCTTTGGGCGAACATTTCCTTTTAGGATTCACTCGTTCAGTGGCAGTTGGAGGCTAGTCTTGTATCTCTACCCCCTTCAATATTATTAATCCAGTGCCAGTCGGAGCCATGATACAGAATTCTTCTGTGCCTTCTGGGAATCAAGCCATTAATGATTCCTTCTGTCAATGGCTGTTGCAGACATGCCTCTTGCCTCCGTCGTCTTCATCTGTTTCACTCAGCTAATATATCCTTTTATGAATCATTCTTTCAATGACAGTTGGAGGCGAGACTCTTGCCCCTACTCCCTTCAAAATTTCCAGTGGTAGCTGGAGCCATTAGACGTGCTTCCGTCTTCTTCTACGTTTTAACCGAACATCCATTTATGCAAGGGACAACCATTTATGCATCCATTAGGCAAGACTCATGTCTCTTCTCCCATCAATATTTCCTGTGGCAGGTGGAGCCATTGCACGTGCCTCCGTCTTTTTCTGTGCCTTTAATCGAACATCCATTTATACTGCCTTCGGTGAATGGCCGTTTGAGACACGACTCTTGCCTCCATTCTCTTCTTCTATGTCATTAGGCGAACGGATCCTTTTAGGATTCATTCATTCAATGGAACTTGGAGGCAAGACTCATATCTGTACTCCCTTCAATATTATTAATCTAGTGGCAGCTGGAGTCATGATACATGTCATAGCCTTCTTTAGTTTTTCGTAGGAAATTAAACCATTAATGATTCCTTCTGTCAATGGGTTTTGCAGACATCACCCTTGCCTCCGTCCTCATCATCTGTGTCACAAAGACAATGGATCCCTTTAGAATTTATCCATTCAATGGCACTTGGAGGCACGACTCATGTGTCTACTACCTTCAGTATTTCAGTGGCAGTTAGTGCCATTGTACGTGCCTCCATTCTCTTCTTCTATGTCATTAGGCGAACGGATCCTTTTAGGATTCATTCGTTCAATGGCACTTGGAGGCAAGACTCATATCTGTACTCCCTTCAATATTATTAATCCAATGGCAGCTGGAGTCATGATACATTGCATCGCCTTCTTCTGTTTTTCGTAGGAAATTAAACCATTAATGATTCCTTCTGTCAATGGGTGTTGCAGACATGACCCTTGCCTCCGTCTTCTTCATCTGTGTCACAAAGACAATGGAACTTTGTAGAATTCATCCGTTCAATGGCACTTGGAGGCACGACTCATGTGCCTACTACCTTCAGTATTTCAGTGGCAGTTAGTGCCATTGTACGTGCCTCCATTCTCTTCTTCTATGTCACTAGGCGAACGGATCCTTTTAGGATTCATTCGTTCAATGGCACTTGGAGGCAAGACTCATATCTGTACTCCCTTCATTATTATTAATCCAATGGCAGCTGGAGTCATGATACATTGCATCGCCTTCTTCTGTTTTTCGTAGGAAATTAAACCATTAATGATTCCTTCTGTCAATGGGTGTTGCAGACATGACCCTTGCCTCCGTCTTCTTCATCTGTGTCACAAAGACAATGGAACTTTGTAGAATTCATCCGTTCAATGGCACTTGGAGGCACGACTATTGTCTCTACTACCTTCAGTATTTCACTGGTAGCTGGTGCCATTGTACGTGCCTCGGTCTTCTCCTGTGTCTTTAATCGAACATCCATTTATAACGCCTTCAGTGAATGGCTGTTGGAGACATGATTCTTGCCTCCATCCTGTTCCTGTATGTCTTTGGGCGAATGGTTCCTTTTAGGATTCACTCGTTCAATGGCAGTTGGAGGCTAGTCTTGTGTCTCTACCCCATTCAATATTATTAATCTAGTCCTAGTTGGAGCCATGATACAGAATTCCTCTGTGCCTTCTGGGAATTAAACCATGAATGATTCCTTTTGTCAATGGCTGTTGCAGACATGACTCTCGCCTCGATACTCTTCATCTGTTTCACTCAGCAAATGGATCCTTTTAAGATTCATTCTTTGAATGACAGTTGGAGGCGAGACTCTTGCCACTACTCCTTTCAATATTTCCAGTGGCAGCTGGAGCCATTAGACGTGCTTCCGTCTTCTTCTATGTTTTTAACCGAAAATCCAATTATAATGCCTTCGGTGAATGGTTATTGGAGACATGACCATAGCCTCCGTCCTCTTCTTCTGTGTCATTCGTCGAATGGATCCTTTTAGGATTCATTCGTTCAATGCAGTTGGAGTCTAGATGCATGTCTTTACTCCCTTAAATATTATTAATCCGGCGGTAGCTGGAGCTATTTCACCTGCCTCCGTCTTTTTCTGTGTCACTCGGCAAACGGAACCTTTTTAGGATTCATTCGGTCAATGTCATTTTGAGGCTAGACTCATGTCTCTACTCCTTTTCAATAATCTTCTGCTTCCAGTGGCAGCGGGAGCCATGATACATGTCATCGCCTTCTTCTGTGTCTTGTCAGGAATTAAACTATTAAGTATTCCTTCTGTCTATGTCTGTTCAAGACATGACTCTTGACTCCGTCCTCTTCATCTGTGTCACTAAGCTAATGGATCCATTTAGGATTCATTCGTTCAATGGCACTTGGAGGCAAGACTCATGACTCTAATCCCATCAATATTTCCAGTGGCAGCTGGAGCCATTGCACGTGCCTCTGTCTTCTCTGTGTCTTTAATCGAACATCCTTTTATAATGCCTTCGGTGAATGGCCGTTGGAGACATGACTCTTGCCTCCATTCTCTTCTTGTATGTCATTAGACGAACGGATCCTTTTAGGATTCATTCGTTCAATGGCAGTTGGAGACTAGTTTTATGTCTCTGCTCCCTTGAATATTATTAATCCGGTAGTAGCTGGAGCCATGATACATATGATTCAGTGTCTTGTAGGGAATTAAACCATTAATTAATCCTTCTGTCAATGGCTGTTGCAGACAGGACTCTTGCCTCCGTTCTTTTCATCTGTGTCATTAGACAAATGGATCATATTAAGATTCATTCGTTGAATGACATTTGGAGGCGAAACTCATGTCTCTACTCCCTTCAATATTAACAGTGTCAGCTGGAGCCATTAGACGTGCCTTCGTCTTCTTTCTTACATTTAAGCGAATATCCTTTTATAATGCCTTCGTTGAATGTCTGTTTGAGACATGACTCTAGCCTCTGTCCTCTTCTTCTGTGCCATTGGGCGAATGGATCCTTTTAGGATTCATTCGTTCAATGCAGTCGGAGTCTAGATGCATATCTTTACTCCCTTAAATATTAAATCCAGTGGTAGCTGGAGCTATTTCACCTGCCTCCGCCTTTTTCTTTTTCACTGGGCGAACTGATCCTTTTTATGATTCATTCGGTCAATGTCATTTGGAGGCTAGACTCATGTCTCTACTCTTTTCAATAATCTTCTGCTTCCAGTGGCAGCGGGAGCCATGATACATGTCATCGCCTTCTTCTGTGTCTTGTAGGGAATTAAACCATTAATTATTCCTTCTGTCAACGGCTGTTGAAGACATGACTCTTGCCTCCGTCCCCTCCATCTGTGTCACTAAGCCAATGGATCCTTTTAGGATTCATTCGTTAAATGGCACTCGTGGCAAGACTCATGTCTCTACTCCCATCAATATTTGCAGCGGCAGCTGGAGCCATTGCACATGCCCCTGTCTTCGTCTGTGTCTTTAATGGAAGTGATCCATTTATAATGCGTTCTGCCCTTGGCTGTTGGAGTCACGTGCCTTCATCCTTTTCTTCTGTATCATTGGGCGAATGGACACTTTTAGGATCCATTAGTTCAATGGCAATGGCAATTGGAGGATAGATTCGTGAGTCTACTTCCTTTAAATTTTCCAGTGGCAGCTGGAGCCATTGCACGTGCCTCCGTCTTCTTCTGTGTAATGGAGGATATTGAACTATTTTTGATTCCTTCTGTCTGTGGTTCATGGATACATGACTCTTACCTCCGTTCACTTCATCTGTATCATTAGGCGGATGGATCCATTTAGGATTCATTCGTTTAATGGTACTCGGAGGCTAGAATCATGTATCTGGGTGGATGGATCCTTTTAGGATTTATTCGATCATTGTCAGTTTGAGGCCAGTCTCATGTCACTGCTCTCTTAAAGAACATAAATCCTCTGGCAGATACAGACATTATATATGACATCGCCATCTTCTTTTTTTAGAGTGAAAGGTTCTATTGATAATTCTTCCGTTGAGTTACTATTGGAGTCATGACTCTGATATCCATCCTCATTTTCTGTCTTTGGGCGAACGGATTCTTTTAAGATTCTTCTATCAATGACAGTTGGAGGCAATCCTCATGCAATACTCATGTCTCTGCTCCAGTCAGTTAATATTAATCCATTCGTAGCAGGTGCCATGATACATGTCATCACCTTCTTATGTGTCTTTGAGAGAATAGAGCCATTTTTTCTTTCAATGGCTGTTGAAGACGTGCCTCCGTCCTGTTCTTATGTGTCATTTGGCCAATGGATACTTTTAGGATTGATTCGTTGAATGGCAGTTGGATCTAGACTCATGTCGGCATCGCCTTGTTCTGTGTCTTGTAGGGAATTAAACCATTAATGATTCCTCCTGTCAATGGATGTTGGAGACATGACTCTTGCCTCCATCCTCTTCATCTGTGTCATTGGACAAATGGATAATTTTAAGATTCATGCGTCGAATGACAGTTGGAGGCTAGACTCGTGTCACTACTACTCCCTTCAATATTTCCCGTGGCAACTGGAGCCATTAGGCGTGTCTCTGTCTTCTTCTGTATAGCTAAGCGAACTGATCCATTTATAGTGCTTCCGGTCAATGGCTGTTGTAGACAAGAATCTTGCCTGCGTCCTCTTCTTCTGTGTCATTCGGCGAATGGATCCTATTAGGATTCATTCGTTCAATGGCAGTTGGAGTCTAGACGAATGTCTTTACTCCGTTAAATATTATTAATCCAGTATCAGCAGGGGCTATTTCACGTAACACGTCTTTTTCTGTGCCACTGGGCGAACGGAGCTTTTTAGGATTCATTCGGTCAATGTCACATTGAGTCTAGACTCATATATCTACTCCCTTCAATATTATTAATCCAGTGGCAGCTGAGCCATGTCATCGCTTTCTTGTGTTTCTTGAAGGGAATTAAACCGTTAAAGATTCCTTCTGTCAATGGCTGTTGCAGACACGACCCTTTCCTCCGTCCTCTTCATCTGTGTCACTAAGCCAGTGGATCCTTTTAGGATTCATTCTTTCAATGGCACTTGGAGGCAAGATTCAAAACTGTACTCCCTTCAATATTATTAATCCAGTGGCAGCTGGAGCTATGATACATGTAATCGCCTTCTTCTGTATTTCGTAGAGAATTAAACCATTAATGATTCCTTCTGTCAATGGGTGTTGCAGATATGACCCTTGCCTCCGTCCTCTTCATGTGTGTCACAAAGCCTTTTAGGATTCATCCGTTCAATGGCACTTGGAGGCACGACTCATGTCTCTACTACCTTCAGTATTTCAGTGGCAGCTGGTGCCATTGTACGTGCCTCGGTGTTCTTCTGTGTCTTTAATCGAACATCCATTTATAATGGCTTCAGAATGGCTGTTGGAGACATGACTCTTGCCTCCATCCTCTTCCTCTATATCTTTGGGCGAACGGATCCTTTTAGGATTCACTCGTTCAACGGCAGTTGGAGGCTAGTCTTGTATCTCCCTTCAATATTATTAATCCAGTGCCAGTTGGAGCCATGATACAGAATTCTTCTGTGCCTTCTGGGAACTAAACCATTAATTATTCCTTCTGTCAATGGCTGTTGCAGACATGACTCTTGCCTCCCTCCTCTTCATCTGTTTCACTAAGCCAATGGATCCTTTTAAGATTAATTCGTTCAATGACAGTTGGAGGCGAGACTCTTGCCCCTACTCCCTTCAATATTTACATTGGCAGCTGGAGCCATTAGACGTGTTTCCATCTTCTTCTATGTTTTTAAGCGAACATCCATTTATAATGAGTTCGGTGAATAGTTATTGGAGACATGACCCTAGCCTCCGTCTTCTTCTTCTGTGTCATTGGGCGAATGGATCGTTTTAGGATTCATTCGTTCAATTCATTGGAGTCTAGATGCATGTCTTTACTCCCTTAAATATTATTAATCTAGTGGTAGCTGGAACCATTTCAGCTGCCTCCGTCTTTTTCTGTGTCACTGGGCGAACGGATCCTTTTTAGGATTCATTCGGTCAATGTCATTTGGAGGCTAGACTCATGTCTCTACACTTTTCAATAATATTCTGCTTCCAGTGGAAGCGCCAGCCATGATACATGTCATCGCATTCTTCAGTGTCCTGTAGGTTATTTAACCATTAATTATTCCTTCTGTCAATGGCTGTTGCAGAAGACATGACTCTTGCCTCCGTCCTCTTCATCTGTGTCACTAAGCCAATGGATCCTTTTAGGATTCATTCGTTCAATGGCAATTGGAGGCAAGACTCACGTCTCTACTCCCATCAATATTTCCAGTGGCAGCTGGAGCCATTGCACGTGCCTCCATCTTCTTTTGCCTCTTTAATCGAACATCCATTTATAATGCGTTCTTTGAATTGCCGTTTTAGACATGACTCTTGCCTCCATTCTCTTCTTCTATGTCATTGGGCGAATGCATCCTTTTAAGGTTCATTCGTTCAATGATAGTTGGAAGACAACTCATACCTCTACTCCCTAAAATATTAGTAATCCAGTGACAGGTCGATGCATGATGCATGCCATTGCTGTCGGAAACATGACTCTTGCCTCCGAGAACTTCATCTAGTCTTCTTCTGTGTAATGGAGGAGATTGAACTATTAATGATTCCTTATGTCAGTGGTTCCTGGATACATGACTCTTACCTCCGTTCTCTTCACCTGTATCATTAGGCGGATGGATCCATTTAGGATTCATTCGTTTAATGGTACTCGGAGGCTAGACTCATGTATCTACTCCCTTCAATGTTGCAAATGGCAGCTGGAGCAATTGGATGTGCCTCAGTCTTCTTCTGTGTCTTTAAGCGAACTGATCCATTTATAAGGCCTTCGGTCTATGGCAATTGGCGACATGACTCTTATGTCCATATTCTTCTTCTCTGTCGTTGTGTGGATGGATCCTTTTACGATTTATTCGATCATTGTCAGCTTGAGGCTAGTCTCATGTCACTATTCTCTTCAATAACATAAATCCTGTGGCAGATGGAGACATGACATATTACATCGCCTTATTATTTTTTTAGAGAGAAGGGATCTATTCATAATTCTTCCGTTGAATAACTGATGGAGACATGACTCTGAACTCCGTCCTCATTTTTCTGTCGTTGGGCGAACGGATTCTTTTAAGATTCTTCTGCCAATGGCAGTTGGAGGCAAGACTCATGTTAGCTTCCGTCAGTTATTATTAACCCATTTCTAGCAGGTGCCATGATACATGTCATCGCCTTCTTATGTATCTTTGAGAGAATAGAGCCATTTTTTCTTTCAATGGCTGTTGGAGACATGACTCTTGCCTCAGTCCTGTTCTTATGTGTCATTGGACGAATGGATAGTTTTAGGATTCATTCGTTGAATGGCAGTTGGACCTAGACTCATGTCGGTATCGCCTTCTTCTGTGTCTTGTAGGGAATTAAACCATCAATGATTCTTTCTGTTAATGGCTGTTGGAGACATGACTCTTGCCTCCATCCTCTTCTTCTATGTCATTGGGCGAACGGACCCTTTTAGGATTCATTCGTTCAATGCCAATTGGAGGCTAGTCTTATGTCTCTACTCCCTTCAATATTATTAACCCAGTGGCAGGTGGAGCCGTGATACATGACATCGCCTTATTCTGTGTCTTGTAGGGAATTAAACCATTAATGATTTATTATGACAATGGCTGTTGCAGACATGACTCTTGCCTCCGTCCTCTTCATCTGTGTCAGTAAGCCATGAATCCTTAAGATTCCTTCGTTCAATGACAGTTTGAGGCGAGACTCATGTCTCTACTCCCTTCAATATTTCCAGTGGCAGCTGGAGCAATTAGACGTGCCTCCGTCTTCTTGTGTGTCTTTAAGCGAACATCTATTTATAATCCCTCCGGTTAATTGCTGTTAGAGACATGACTCTAGCCTCCGTCCTCTTCTTCTGTGTCATTGGTCGAATGGAATCTTTTAAAATTCATTCGTTCAAAGGCAGTTGAACTATACTTATGTCTCTACTCCCCTGAATATTATTTATCCAGTGGTAGCTGGAGCTATTTCACGTGCCTTCATCTTTTTCTTGTTTTCACTGGGCGAACGGATCCTATTTAGGATTCTTTTGATCAATGTCAGTTGGAGGCTAGACTCATTTCTCTACTCCTTTCAATATTATTAATTTAGTGGCAGCGGGAGCCATGATACACGTCATTGCCTTTTTCTGTGTCTGGTAGGGAATTAAACCATTAATGATTCCTTCTTTCAATAGCTGTTGCAGACATGACCCTTGCCTCCATCCTCTTCTTTTATGTCATTTAACGAATGGATCCGTTTAGGATTCATTCGTTCAATGGCTGGAGGTTAAGGCTGGAGGTTAGACTTATTTCTCTACTTCCTTCAATATTATTAATGCAGTTGTAGCTGGAACCGTGAAACATGTCATCGACTTTTGCTGTGTCTTATTGTTAATTAAACTATTAATTATTCCTTCTTTCATTGGCTATTGCAGACATGACTCTTGCTTCTGTCTTCTTCATCTGTTTCACTAAACCAATAGATCCTTTTAAGATTCATTCGTTTAATGGCATTTAGAGGCAAGATTCATGTCTCTACTCTCTTCAATATTTCCAGTGGCAGCGGGAGGCATGATACATGTCATCGCCTTCTTCTGTGTCTTGTAGGGAATTAAACCATTAATGTTTCCATCTGTTAATCGATGTTGGACCATTAAACAATTAATTAACAAATAATCTCGATTTATGTGCCACGTACGATAGCGTAATATATATATAGATAATCTCTTAACCCCTTCCGGGCGAGCGTCTTTTACAGAATGTTTAATCTTTTATCACCGGTTTTTCAAAATTGAAAATTTTGAAGTGCTCTGATTAAATAAGGCAAAATTTACACTAAAATTTACTGGTGAGAATAATCACTGATTCTGAGCACCTTATGCGGCACGTATATCGGTCGCTTGTTCCCAAGGAGTTAAGCTAATATTACATTTTGTTAGCTTATGTAATTTGTTAGTTTATGTAATTTGTTAGCTTATGTAAGCATTTTGTTAGCTTTTGTCTATTTTAATGCATTGCATTAAAATATCTCAATTTGTTGATTTTCTGTAAGCAAGTAAATCCTATTTGTTTATAATGGATGTCTATGGGAATTTGGTGAAATATTAGAGATATCGCCAATTTGGCGTCACTTTTGGCAACTAATTTTCGTCGCCAAATTTCTCTATATATCGTCATGTTGGCGACAAACTTGTTGACAGAACAGGGTCCTCTCTATGGTAAACCCCTTATAGGTATGAAGATGCATTAAATGCAGTTAAATAACCAATGATATGCGTGTCATTTGAGCGTTTCCATTAAAAAAATTACAAATAATAGCGATTTCTATGCCACGTGTGATAGCGTGATATATATATAATTATTCATTTAAATTTCATTTCATGAATAATTGATTATTTCATCAACTCAAATTTTATTTCATTTCATTTCAAATTCAATATTATTATTCATTCCTTTTTCATGATTATTCATTCAAAGTTTATTTATTATTGAAATTTTTATTCTTATCATTACACGCTATGCATAATTGTCAAATCTGTCGTAAACTTCCCAACCGTCTTAGAAAACTGGTGGATGAAAGTGGTTTTTATCTGGATTTTTAGCAGTGGTTAAATATTTTACCAAAATGCCTTTAGTTTTATGAATGCCGATTAAGGTATACTGAATTATACTGAATAGTCTTTTGAAAGTCAAGTCCCGCTCACTTCTTTATACTTTAGAATATATCCCCAACATATTGTTAAAAAGCCAGTATATACCACTTTACTACGAATGAATTCTGAATTATGACATCATAACGCTGGATGATAAATGCTTCTTTATTTTTAGCAATCGCGATTTTTTTACAACCAACCTAGTATCTTGAATTATTATATCAGAAACGACGAATTTCACAATATCTCATTGCTCGAAATAACTAAGAGACATGATTATTCTATTGTTGAGACAAATTTTAATTGTTATTTTACATTGTTGAAATTAACGAATTTTAATTATTACATCACTATCCGATGTGCGAGATTACCAAATCTGCCGTAAACTTATCCAGCTATTTAAGAGAACTGGTGGATAAAAGTTGTTTTTATATGGATTTTTAGCAGTTATTAACTTTTCTACCGAAATGCTTTTACTTTCATAAAAATCTATGAAGGTTATTATCAATAGTCTTTGCGATGTTAATTTCCATACACTACTTTACATAAATGAACGCATTTCCTACATCTATTAAAAAGTTGCCACGCGTGCAGCGCAAAACAATGACTGTTTTAAAACGTCAGGCAGAAATAGAAATATGATGAATTACCTTGGCTATAAGGTATGGAAGATATACTAAGTTCGTAACTATAAATAGTTATTTACTCAAGATATATTTAAGAAATTTAACAAATACCAGTACATACCATTTAGCGACGAATGAATATTGAATTATGACGATGTAACGATGGGTGACAAATCCTTCTCTATTTATAGCCCTCGGTTTTTATTTTTCATCCTACCTACTATCGTAAATTACTCCATCAGAAATGACGAATTTCACAATATCTCATTGTTCAAAATAACTAAATGACGCGATTGTTCTATTGTTGAGACAATTTTTAATTGTTAATTTACATTGTTGAAAGTAACAAAGTTTCATTCTTAC
Organism: Maratus speciosus; assembly: GCA_963932465.1. Taxonomy (NCBI): domain Eukaryota; kingdom Metazoa; phylum Arthropoda; class Arachnida; order Araneae; family Salticidae; genus Maratus; species Maratus speciosus. The sequence goes on along the minus strand of OZ010786.1, from coordinate 457,183,381 downwards.
GTCATTATCCATTATCCGAAATTGCCCAATCTGTTTCAAACATCCCAAGCGTTTATGAAAACTGTTGAATAAAATGGTTTGTATCTGCATTTTTACCGGTGATTAGCTGTTCTACCAAAATGCTTTTAGTTTTATAAAAACCGATGAAGGTATTGAAAGCTGTTTAACAATAGTCTTTGGGAAGTTAAGCTCTGCCCACTGCTTTATATATATGAACGTATCCCCTACACTTTTTTTGAAAAGGTACCACAAGTACAATGCAAAATAATTAGAGATCGACCGAAAATTAGGTTTCGTTTTCGGTCCAAAATCTGAGTTTCGGCGGAAATGCAGCCAAAAATTCGGCCGGACCGAAAATCGACCGAAAGTATCTGCATTCCAAAATTCTCGTTTTTTCCTTCGGAATTTTTTCAACATTACTCATTGATTTGAGCTTTAACATCTCAAATGATACAATTCTCCTTATTTATTGCTATGGACTTTTATAATTATCATTCATGACTAACTTAAGACGTGAGTGCAAATTATAATGCAAGAAATGGATATAGGACTAAACTTTGAGGATGTTTTTTTAGGGGCTCATTAAAACCTGCAGACATAACTGTAATAGAAAATGTTTAGTTTGAAACCGCAGAAGTGTTTCGAATGCTCTCCAAGAAATGGTGTAGTAAAGCAGATGAAGTTCATTTACATACATACCTAAAACGTCTTTTAATTAGGTGAAATTCGTATAAAGAAAATCATTCTATGTTGTTGATGAATTAATTGCATTTTATTTTATATGAAAATTAAAAGTTTTGGTCAGAGGCACAAAGAGCCAACTTGGACCATGTATAATTACACGTATAATTAATTAAAATCTATCTATATTAATGTATGTATTAATTATTTTTAAAAAATTGAAATTTTCGTTTTCGGCCGAAAATAGAAAGATTACTGAAATTTAGTTTCAGTTTGTGTTTCGGTCTTAAAAACCTGCTTCGGTCGATCCTTAAAAATAATGATTGTTTTTAAACGTTAAGCCAAAATGGGTTTTGAAGTATTATGTATTACCTTTACTATAAGTGATGGAAAGATATACTACGTTCGTAACTGTACAGGATATTTTCTTGAATTATAGCTGGATTAGAAAAAGAAGTTTAGCTAGATATAAGAAATCCTTCTGTATATATAAAAGAAGTAACGCTTTGGAAATGGACCAATGAAAATCTGCGTAGATACCGCGAAACGCATCTGATTGGTCAGAGCTTTCTGACGTTATAAGAGGGGTTACCAAGGAGGGACCCGGCTCTGTCGCCAAACTTTGCCGAGTTTGTCGCCAAAAGTGACGCCAACTTGGCGCTATTTCCAGTATTTCGTCAAATTTCCACAGACTCCCATTGAAATACAATAGGATTTACTTGCTTGCAGAAAATCAACAAATTGAGATATTTCAATGCAACAAAAACTAATATTAGCTTATGAATAGAGCTTAATTGAACTATTTACATTATTTTTAAGCACAAACAATAATCTGGTGTTGGCTAGAAAATAGGAATTGCTTCGCGATTGCGCTGGGGGTTGTTGAGCGTAGCGAGCATAGGGGGCGGACCCCTAGTTTAACAAATATTAGTACATACCATTTACCGGAAGGAGTTCCCTATCCTGTTCTGGTTGACGCGATTGGCAAAGTAATCCAAAACGGCGTTAAAAGGCCATTTTAGTACTTTGCCAAAAATTTTCAAGATGGCAAGATAGTTTTTAAATTTTTATGAAAATATATTTTATATTATAAACATTATATTTGTATTATATATATATATATATATATATATATATTATGTATGTAATTATATATTACATACATAAATACGTATTAGATACACATGTAAATAAATACTATATACTTATATATATTTCATATTTCATATATTTATTATACATTTGAAGTTAAAGCATAATATCACATTACAAAGGTTAATATTATGTAAATTCTAAGACATAAAAAGATGCACGCAAAAAATATTTACATAATATTACATGTACTGAAAAATATCGTTTAAAAAAACAGGAAAATTATAAATTAAATTAAAAATTAATTATAAAAATATATGTACGCAAAATTATTACTTACCCACAAGTAGCATTCAAGTAATAAAAAAAGCAACCGCAAATGCTGAAGATCACTATAACTACATCGAAACATTTATTGCCAAAAAAGCTCCCCAAGAAAACCAAAACAGGATATGGAACTCTTCCCCATGTAGCGAGCGAATGAATATTAAATTATGACGATGTAAAGATGGGTGACAAATCCTTCTTTATTTATTGCACTCGGAGTTTCTTCTTCTGGCTTATCTACTACCTTGATTTACTCTATCAGAAATGACGAATTTCACAATATATCACAGTTCAAAATAACTAAATGACATGATTGTTCTATTGTTGAGATAATTCTTATTTGTTAATTAACAGTGTTAAAAATAACAATGCTTCATTATTACATCATTGTCCACTGTCCGAAATCGCCCAATCTGTTTCAAACATCCCAACATCTTAAGAAAAGTGGTGTATGAAATTGTTTTAATATGGATTTTTAGCCCTGATTAAGTATTCTATCAAAATGCTTTGAGTTTCATAAAAACCGATGAAGGTATTGAAGGACATTTAACAATAGTTTTACGGAAGTTAATCTTCAGCAATACTTTATTTATATGAACGTATCCCCTACATCCTTTAAAAAAGTTACCATACCACAAGTACATGTAAAATAATAACTGTTTTTGAACGTTTAGCTAAAATTTGTTTAGAAGTATCATGTGTTATTTTTACTATAAGTGATGGATATACAGTCGAGCCCCAATTTAGCGAATCGCAATTTAACAAATTTCTCGATTTACCAAATTTTTTTATGGTCCCGACGAAAATGGTACAAAAATACTTCGATTTAACGAATTTATAATCCCGATTTAACCAATAAATTTTGATGTAAAAGAAAAAAGAAAAATTGAAGAAATTTTGTAATATTCATTAAAAATTTTCCATGTTCCTGATTGTTAATTTTCTAAATATGTATGTTGTGACACAAAAATATCTACATTTGAAAATGTACATTACGCCGAAGTTATTAATAGTAGTAGTGAATCGGATGAAGATGAAATATAAATGAAGCATGCAATGTTCAATGAAGCAGTTAGCAGTTTGGATACTTTGAAACTGTATTTGATGGCTCATGATGTTGGTAACACTGTTTTCACAGCTTCAGAGAAAAATTGATAAAGAAGTTTGGAGTACAAAATCGAAAGAAAGCAAGCAAACGTCTGTAAAAGATATCTTATAATTTATCTATAACATTTAAATAATTGAAATTTTTTTCTTAATTACAATGCTTGTGATTTATAGTAATACATAAAAAAAAAACAATCAATTTTTATAGAGTGTATTTTCTTAAAGCAACAAATGTTTAAAATAATTATTAAGGTTAGTGAGCATTGTTCTTCTTATTTATTGCCATTTTTTAACTTGTTCTGTCGTGTAAAAATATTCCTTTGATTATCCCGATTTAACGGATAATCTCGATTTAATGAACAAAACTGCCAGTCCCAAACGATTCAGTAAACCGGGGCTCGACTGTATATACTGTGTAACTACTTTCGTAACTATAAAGGATATTTTTTTGCATTACAGCTGGTTGAAAAGAAAAGGTTAAAATAGATTTAAGTACTTTCACAAATGCCAGTACATACCTACATACCGTTTAGCGAAGAATGAATATAGAATTATGACGATGTAGCGCTGTATCATAAATCCTTCTTTAATTTTAGCGCCCGGTATTTCTTTTTCATCCTACCAACTATCTTGAATTACTCCATGAGAAATGACAAATTTCACGATATCTCGTTGTTCAAAATAACTAAATGCCATGATTGTTCTATTGTTGAGACAATTTTTAATTGTTAATTTACATTATTGAAAATAACAAAGTTTCCTTCTTACATCCAATCTGTCTCAAATATCCCAACCGTTTATGAAAACTGTTGAATAAAATGGTTTGTATCTGCGTTTTTATCAGTGATTAACTGTACCACCAAAATCCTTTTAGTTTTATAAAAACCGATCAAGGTATTGAAGGTTGTTCAACAATAGTCTTTGGGAAGTTAATCCCCGCCCACTACTTTATATATATGAACGAATCCCTACATCCTTTAAAAAAGTAACCACAAGTACAATGTAAAATAACTGTTTCTGAACGTTAAACTCAAATTGGCTTAGAACTATCATGTACTACTTTTACTATAAGTGATGGATATATACTACGTAACTAGTATAAATGATATTTTCTTGCATTACAGCTGGTTGAAAAGAAGAGGTTAAAATAGATTTAAGTGCTTCAACAAATGCCAGTACGTACCTTTTAGCGACGAATGAATATAGAATAATGACGATGTAATGCTCTATCACAAATCCTTCTTTAATTTTAGTATTCAGTGTTTCTTTTTCATCCAACCTACTATCTTGAATTATTTTATCAGATATGACAAATTTCGTAATATCTCATTGTTCGAAATGACTACGCGACATGATTGTTCTATATTGTTGAGACAATTTTTAATTTTTTCTTTACATTGTTGAAATTAACAAAATTTCTTTATTATATCATGTCAGGTCTGTTTCAAACTTTCTCAATCGTTTAAGGAATCTTTAAATAAAAAATAATGAAAAAACTGTATCAATTTCATAAAAATTGTTTAAGCTTTCCAAATTTATTAACAATATACTTTAGAAACTTAAACTCGTCATTTATACACATGAGCGTAACCCCTTACATTCTATTAAAAATTGGATAATACTAGTAAATCTGCAGATCAGGAGCCTCAACGTCAGCTCTACAATTCATTGTGTTTAGCACCCTTTGAGTAATATTAATCTTTCTACAAAAAAAAGAAATTTAAAGTTTTGAAATTACATAAACATTTATAAAACGAAAAAATATTTCGAAGGTTTCTGAAATTAGAAGCGTTAAATTAAACCCCTTGTTATGTAATGGTATTCTGAAAATCTCATGAGCTACTTATTCTGGTAATTTTTAGATAATAAAGTAGAAAAAGCCCCCCTGAACCCCTTCGTAGTGTAATTTAATTTACATTTGTAATTATCAATTAATTGTGTTAATGTCCTTTAGTAAATTCTACCAATAGACGGAAACGTACATGAATTCTTTTCTACAGCCCTGTATATATACGTGAAGATTTTTACGCGTCGTCTATAACATTTAAATTTAATGCAGACAAAAAACCCTCTTAAAACTGCTCATATCACATTTCCGGGTATTAGTATGCATAGTGTGCACCATATATCCAGTTTCTGCGGAGTCCTGTATATGGTTCTATTTAAATTCTGCAAACATTTGTTAGTATACTAAATGTAATTGGGCTGGGAAATACATAACTCAAGTAAAAAAAAAAAAAAAACACTGAAGCAATTCGCGCTCATTTTCATTTATACTTACGAATTCATTTGTGTATCCCTGTACATGGTCTATACAATATTTAAGTACTACTTATTAAGCACAAATTTACTTAACGTTAAAACGCACACCATAATCGAAAATGCTCTTCAGCAATCATCCCTAATAGACCAGAACTGTATCCGAATTTTTTTATGTGACCCTATAAATGAACGATAAATACGATACAAATCATATTCAAGCTTCTTGTAGTCAACCACAGTAATGTAATTTAATTTCATAATGTTTGAATTAGTGCAACACAATTAACACACTGCCGACAGGCAATTTAATTAAATCTGGGTTTAAAAAGAGTAGAAGCTCCTCCCTCTTCTGAAAGTGTCTCGGAAATTGGTTTCTGAGACATGTTTTTCATGTTTATGCAGCAGTAAATATCTTTCAATGTACGGATGTAATATATAATGTCTTACAATCTATAAAAAATATGGACAACACAATATAAATGTCTTTTCTGTAAGGTAGAAGTCACTCCCTTAGCCAATGACGTATTCTGAATAAAAACGAGAATTCTCGTTTCCCGTCGCTAATGTGTTAAAATAAGCTGTAAAGAGTTTTTTTCCCCCGTAGACCACATTTTAATCGCGCACTTTTGTGTGACCCTGAAAAAAACATATGCTTTGCACCCCATATACTACAAAAATGTTTCAAAAATACATATCAATTTTATTATTTTGTAACAGAGTAACATCATTAAAAAACGCCACAAAAGAATTTTCTTCAAAGATTGTAATATTATGAATACTTTTGAGTTCCCTGTACGCATGCTGTAAGTGCTACACATAACATATTTTATAGTAACCAGGTTCTAGTGCACCTTAATAAGGTATATAAATTTCAGTACGTTTAAAATTGTGTAACATTATTAAAATACACCGCAGACGATTTTTCCCAAAGACTATAATGTAACGGAATAGTTTTGAGTGCCCCTGTAATTAAGCTATGAATGCTACACTCTTCATTTTTAATACCAAACATACTTTGTCAAACCTCAATAACGTATATCAGTTACATGTAATCCCGACTATATTTACGCGAGTTAGAGCACGTAGAGAAACACGGCAGGCGACAGATAGAAAAACTGAAGTCATAAATACTTTTCATCCATGTTGGAAAGTGTTAAAAAGGATTTACATGCCTTTAACTGTACTTTTTTTTCACTTATAGCATGGTTAAACATTAGTTTAAACATCCTAATCCATGCGATAGCAATAACATATTAAAAGCCGATAGCCTTTTAATAGTACCTGCAACAAAATTAACGTAATTTACTAACTTCATTCATATTTGACGCAATGATAGGCTACGAATAACAGTCGCTAGGCAACGAAGAAAAGGAAAAAAAAAAGAAATATGTATCATGTAAAACAAGAAAATTAACTTAAAAATTCTTTATATTATTGGAATACATGTATAAATGTCCTCAAAACATTATACACGTAAATAAAAAAATCTGATAGATATATTGATAAAACTTCAATATAATAGGAATAATTTAAAACCCTAATATAGAATTTTAGTATCCATAATTTGACATTTAAATCCATTAATCAAGCGTGCCATTTTCTTTCAACAAATGGAAATTTTAAAATCGTCTGACTTGCCGTAGAAAAGCATTATAAAGAAAAATAAAATATTCCATATTTTTCGAATGAATGAAACAAATTTAACCAAAAACTATACAGCTACGTCCGGGTATCTCACGAATATGCCCAATTAATTTCAAGCTGATCGGGTGCTTTTTGCGGCAGTTATCGCGGAACAGACAGACAGACAGACAGACGGACAGACAGACAGACAAACGGAAATCAAAACTTTTCGTGTCTCCACAGTAAGCCTTCACTGACGTTTCGGCAATAATGGTTGTATATTAAAGCAGATCAAATAAAAAGTTACCACTATTGTGGCAAAGAAATGTGTAAAATCACTGTAATTTGAAGTCTCTATTTGAGGGAACTTCTTGTGTTGTTACGCGTGTTTAATTAACTTTACTAGTTATTATACCGAGCATTTTGGCGTGTTTGTGTATTTAAACACTATTGAATACAAAGTAATATCGAACGACACATTTTAATAAGCACAAAGACGAATACAAACGGTAAACATACACAACAACTAAAGTTACAGTTAATAACCGGTTAAATAGTTCTAAAGGTTAAATACAGAGTTCGGACTTAACACTATCGTTCATTGTTCAGGATAATGCCACATCTCCCCCTTTTAGAGATTTAGTCGATTTGGAGGTTTAACAGTTCTTCCACTTCGAGTTACAACAGGTTGGTTGATTCTAGGGTTAAGCTGATCATTTTTCTTAGTTGAGTCTGAAGGGTTTGGCGTTCTATTTTCAGGTACTTCACTTTTAGAAATTTCTGTAGAGAGAGCTTCCTCGATGTCATCATCTGTCGGACGTGGTTGCAGTTTCGCACTCGGAATTAGATGTTTTCTGTTTCGTCTCAGGATATGATGTCCTTCTTTCACGAAATATGATCTTGGTGTATCCGCATGTTTCTGTACTGTACCAACAGCCTTTCTATCTGTTATCCACACTTTCTCCCCTGGATTTATTGACTTCAGTTCATGGGAGTTGTGTCTTTGATTATAGTACCTTTCTTGCGTTTTTATTCGATTTTCCTCTATTTCTTCCAATTTCTCCTTCTGTATGAGTTTTGGTTGAAGTGCTGTTAGTGGTATGGGTAACGTTGTTTGTAATCTCCTACCCATCAATAACTCAGCTGGACTGTATCCATTCTTTAAAGGCGAAGCTCTGTAACTGAGTAATGCTAAATAAGGATCTTTGGATTTTTTCAATCTGAGCTTGATTATTTTAACAGCAGCTTCTACAAATCCATTGCTCTGTGGGTATCTTGGACTAGACGTGATATGTTTAAACCCATATGTTTTTGCAAATTGATAAAATTCAGCTGTTCTCGTTACTTCAAATTGTTTCCCATTGTCAGACCTAACAATATCAGGTATTCCATGTCTGGCGAAAATTGACTTGCAATGTAGAATTACTTCTCGAGATGTAAGCCTGTCTAATTTAGCAATTTCTGGATAACGTGAATAGTAATCAGTCACTAACAAATACCAGTCTGAATGAAGTTTGAATAGATCCATAGCTACTATTTCCCAAGGTCTTTGAGGAAATCCTGTGGGTTTCAACGGTTCCGAAGGATTTTTAGCTTCTTGTATACATGAAGTACACTCTCGCACCAACTTCTCTATGTCTTTACTGATACCTGGCCAATATACTGCAGATCTCGCCAAATCTCTACATTTACCTATCCCCATATGGCCTTCATGTATTTTCTCTAAAATTTCATGTCTTAGATTGAGTGGAATGATTATTCGAGTTCCTCGCATAAGTAATCCATTCTGCAAGGATATTTCGTATCTCAAAGGCCAATAAGGTAGACATTCTGGTTCTAATTTATTTTTTTCCGACCATCCTCGTAAAGCATATGCTGTTAACATTTTACATGTTGAATCTTGCTCTTGTTCCAATTTTACCTGTGTGAGTCTTTGCGGAGCTACAGGAACGGATTCTGTTAAAAGATTGACATAAGCTTCAACTTCGTCTTCTAATTCGAAATCTGGAACTTCCTCCTGGAGAGGTGATCTAGATAATGCATCTGCTGCACATAAATTTTTTCCTGGGGTGTGGAAAACATCGAAAGAATATCTCATCAATCGCATTTTTAATCTTTGAAGACGAGGAGTTAAATCATCTAAGGATTTTCTTGTCAATATAGGGACAAGAGGTTTGTGATCTGTCTCTAGAAGAAACCTGGTGCCTATCAAGTAATTACAAAATTTTTCACATGCCCATGTTAGTGCAAGTGCTTCCTTTTCTATTTGTGCGTAACGTCGCTCAGTTGGCGTCAGTGTGCGAGATGCGTATGCAATTACCTTCAATGTAGAATCACTCTGTCTTTGACACAACGTCGCCCCCAGACCATGGGATGAGGCATCTGCTGTCACAATAGATTCCTTGCCAGGATCAAAAATTGCCAGCACCGGTTCGGACGACAAAATCTCTTTAAGTTTTTTCAGTGTTTCATCTTGCGGTGAATCCCAAATGAATTCATTCTTCGTGGATAATAAAGAATTCAGAGTTGCTAAAGTTTCGGAAAATCTTGGGATAAATCGTGCGAGGTAATTAGCCATACCAAGAAGTTGTTTAAGCTCCGTCTTATTTGTTGGAATTTTGAAGTTGCGTATAGCTGCAATCTTTTCTTCGTCGGGATGTATTCCAAACTCGTCGATGACATGACCCAGAAACTTTATGGTCTTGACATTAAAAACGCATTTTTGTTTATTTAGGGTAATTCCCGTTTGTTGAAGTCGTTTTAGGGTCATTTTTAACCGTTCGTCGTGTTCTGCCTGACTAGACCCCCAAACAAGGATATCGTCCATGTTGCAGATAATGCCGTTAAGTCCTTCTAAGGCCTGTGACATTCTTCGCTGGAAATGCTCTGGAGCCGACGAAATTCCGAATGGTAGACGTAAAAAACGAAATCTGCCAAAGGGTGTTATGAACGTTGTCAGGTAGGATGATTCTTCGTCAAGAGGTATTTGCCAGAACCCGGAATTGGCATCCAATTTTGAAAATATTTTTGCCCCTGCCAAGAGAGATAAATTGTATTCGGTGGTTGGCAGTGGGTGCCATTCCCTACGAATGCTTCTATTCAGTATTGTCAAATCTACGCAAATCCTGACATTACCATCTTTTTTTCTTACAACAACGGCAGGAGAACACCAATCAGTTGGTTTTTCCACTGGCTGAATTACATTAAATTCCTGCATTCTTTTAATTTCTAACTTTGTTTTTTCTAATAATGGCACAGGTATTCGCCGTGGAGAAGTAAGAGCATAAGGCTTAACGTCATCGATAAGTTCTATGTGGTAGTCACCTTTCAGTAAACCAAGTCCTTGAAATAGAGAAGGAAATTCATTAACAGGATCGAAACTACTAATACTACGTACACAATGGCCTAGTATATTTGGACCTAGCCCAAACATTTTTATGGCTGGTTTTCCCAACAAACATGTCTGGAGACCTTCTATAACATAGATTTCTTCCAAACAATTTTTTCCGTTATACTCTATATTTTCAACAATCTTCCCCTTAAGTTTTAAAGGTGATCTATCAGGACCCAAAATTACTTTATGTGTTCTTTTAATTTGAACATTTTTCAACACTGTTTGAGCAACATGAGAAGGAATAACAGTATGGTCAGCACCACTATCAATTTTAAATTTTACAGATTTTCCTAATATCTTAATTGGTATAATCCAATCATCTTCATTTTCGACATTTCCTACTAAGCCTATAAAACCTGCTTCAAATTTAACTTCGTTAATTCTTTTAGTGGATGATAAACAAACTTTATCCCAGTGCCCTTTCTTCTTACATTTTCTGCAAAAAGAGTCCTTGGCGGGACATTTCTTTTTATCGTGCGGTGAAAATCCACACCATTTACACTTTGAAATGCTTACATTAACTTTATTATCAAGAAAATTCTTTCTATTTGAAAATTGAACAGATTTCTTTTTATGAATTACTGCATTAACTGATGAATTATTTACTAAAACAGACTGTTGCTTTTTAATTGATTCGGATAAACGAACTTTGTCTATCGCTGTTTGCAAAGTAAGGTTAGGATCTAGTTGTAACTTTTCACTTAAAGCCAGATCAGTAATTCCGACAACTATTCGATCCCTCAATAATTCATCATGTAATGCACCATAACTACATTTATCTGCAAGTGCATACAAATCAGTAATGAAATCATTAACGCACTCACCTTCTCTCTGTAGCCGTCTGTTGAACTGTGCGCGTTCGAAAATTACGTTTCTTTTTACAATAAAATGATCATCGAATTTATTTAATACAACCTGGAAGTTTTTCTTCTCATCTTCTGTTAAAGTGAAAGCGAGAAAAATATCTTCGGCCTTTTCGCCCATGAAATATATCAGAGCATCAACTTGTTCCTCTTGTGTCTTCGTATTCAAACCAGAAGCAGTTCGGAATCGAAGAAATCTCTGTTTCCATTTGGGCCACTCCGTTGGAGTCGAAAATTGAAATAAATCCGGCGGTGTTATATGATATGCCGACGCAGTTGCCATAACTGTTCGCAGAACGAAACTAGAAGTTGATTCTGAACTTCGAACAACGTAGAATATGCTAATCTACTTCTTTACTTTTAACCGCTGCCACCATGTGTTGTTACGCGTGTTTAATTAACTTTACTAGTTATTATACCGAGCATTTTGGCGTGTTTGTGTATTTAAACACTATTGAATACAAAGTAATATCGAACGACACATTTTAATAAGCACAAAGACGAATACAAACGGTAAACATACACAACAACTAAAGTTACAGTTAATAACCGGTTAAATAGTTCTAAAGGTTAAATACAGAGTTCGGACTTAACACTATCGTTCATTGTTCAGGATAATGCCACACTTCTCATATGGCAAGTACTAACATCGCATAGTCGTCAAAAAGTGGACTAAAAAGCACCGTGCAATCTAACTGCATGCCATCTGAAGGATTGCCTCAGATAGAGGCTTGAAACTACAGTGATTTTATATATATATAGTAGCGGACTTCGCCCGTTTCGCTGGTCACTTTCTCTACAAGAGCCTTGAATTAAACGAAATATATCTAGCAAAAATGAAATGTGTTTGCCTATTTTTTTAGTATGTTTGTTATCTTGAATTTCACTCTTCTACCTAAAATGGCTGCTGAGATATGCCAAATGTTCTAACATTTTCGATCCCCCTTTTTAAACCCCTTAGGGTGGGGAATTTGTAAAATTGCTGAAACATGTTTTCAATTATTTTTTAGTAATTTATTTTCTGGAATTTCACGCTTCTACCTAAAACGGCTGCTGAGATATAGCCAAATGTTCTAAAAGTTTCGACATCCCTTTTTAGAAATTGTGAATTTCTAAAAACGCTGAAACACATGTTTAATTATTTTTTTAGTAGATTTATTTTCTGGAATTTCACGCTCCTACATCAAACGGCTGGCGAGATATGGCAAATATTCTAAAATTTTCGACCCCCTTTTAACCCCCTGTCGGGGGGAATTCCTAAATTCGCTGAAATACGTGCTTAATTTTTTTTTTTTAGATTTATTTTCTGGAATTCCACGCTCCTAACTAAAACGCTGCTGAGATATGGCCACATGCTCTAAAATTTTCGATCCCCCCCACGCTTTTAATCCCTTCAAGAGGGGGGGGGGATTTTCAAAAATTCGTCCTTAGTGCTCTTTTCCCCCCCAATTTTCATGTTTCTAGCTTCAGTAGTTTGGGCTGGGTCTTTTATATATGGAGATAAAGATTAAAAACTATCTCAAAGGCCGCAATGTAATGGATTTCTTTTGAGTGTTCCTGTAATCCCCCAATTCCATCCACCGCGACTAAACTGCCTTACTAACAGCAGGAGACCAAGGGTTATCTAACCATTACAACCGCGTGTGCGTGGCAGTAGGTCTTCAAGGTGGAAAGTCTGTCTTTACCCACAGACAATTGTCTTTTATATATATATAGATTTGCCACTGTAATGATAACATTTTATGTTCAAGAAACAAATATCGCTGCACACAATTGCAGCGCATGTATTGAACTATGGGGGAAATTTCCATAATCGTGTGAACACGATTGTGAAATATTAGCCTTTTTAAAAAGTTCCACTAGGCGGATTTCGATGGAACTTGCACTGTTATTTAGATATTTTTTTCAAGAAAGATTTTACTTATAGCTTCTGTAAATTGCATATTTTTCTACGTTGTTTAATTATAGAATTATTGGGGAAAATTTATAATTAGGTGAACCCGATTAAGAAAGATTTCCTTTTTTAAATGTTATACTTGACGGATTTTGATGAGACTTGTTTTGTGAGTTAGATAATTTTCCAGGATCGGTTTCAGTATCTAACATATTGTTCTACGATACTTTGTTATAGAATTATGCTTGAGAATGTTGCCGTCAGAGCAATGAAACATGCCGATCCGAATAAATAAAGGTATTTATTTGCCTTTTAAATGGATTTTTATTACTTTTAGCATAAGTCAGTTTGATGTTTCAAGTGATTTTCATATATAGTTTTATAAAAGCTAATTCTCTTTCCCTTCAGGTGAGCTCCACTTGTCGTGGCAACTACACTAGTGTGTAAAACTTCAACAACAAATACAAAATGCTAATTTATGAACGCGTGAATACTCAGAAGGACATTCTATAAACAGCAAGTGTAGATAATAAGTGCTACACAAAAGGACCAGTGGATGTGAAGTCTCTTTGACGTCACAAGTGTCGCAGTCACTACAATGAACTGAAGTAAAGTATGATATCTTTTATTTGTCTCATTCTTACTCTCAGTTGGTCACTCCACATTGGGAAACCACTATGACTGCTGCTTTGTGACGAGTCACCTCGTGACTGTCATGTGATGGTTATTTGTAGACTCCATTGTAAAGTCATATGATAGCTGTGTTACGACAAGTTTCCAAGTGACAGAAAATGAAATCATCTGATGACTTTCCACAAAGGAGCGCAATTATGACTTCACTTGTATCGGTCACCTGAAAGTCACCATACGACTTCATTGTGACATTATTTAGTGACTCATCTCATTGTAATGCTCACATTGAGTTCAAAATATTTTGTATTCAAATAACAGTCATGTGAGAATCAAAGGTGACTTTAATGTGATGTCACCTGGTGATCCGTCATAGAGTAACAGTCACAGTGAATTTTCCATGTAGTCACCATACAACGATCATTTTAGAATAATAATGAGACGAATGAAAGATCTCGTATTTTGCTTCACCGTAGTGACGTGACATTTGTGACCATGTGCGACATGAAGGAGATGTCACATTAATTAGCTGTGCTGCATAGGGATAGTACCTATTTGCTACATCTGATGTTTATATCACTTTCTTGTGAGTACTCACATGTTCGAAAATTGGCAGTTTATATTTGTTGCTTAAGTTCGGCACACACGATAAGTTCTTTAGTATTTAAAAATGTGTTTTACAACTTAGAAAACTTTCAGCACATGAAAATGTTAGAGGCTATTGAAATTTGACACAGATTGAACATGCAATTTGGAAATGACACCCTATCGAGATTTTCAAGTATGTAAATGGCACAAGTTGTTTAACAATGGCCGTGAAAAAGGTGATTCAGTATGGAATACCGTACAAAAAAGAAACTGTTCCACTGAAGCAAGAACTAATAAAGTTTTCTCTAATAATGTTTGAGATTTATGGGCTATTTTGTACGTCAATTTTCTTTATGAACGACATAAATATAATATAGTATAATAATGTTAATTTACAATATCTCATACGACATTTGTAACGAAACAAAAATTTCACTATAACTCAGTCCATTACCTCCCTTATAGCCCGAACTTATCATTTTCTGCCTAACGTTTATTTGGATCCACTTATAGAAGTGTTAGGAGGAACAAGTTTTACAACATATAAATAAATCAAACAATTTCTTATAAAATATAGTTCAAACTATAATTCAACGTCATGTTCACCTTGAATAACAAATAAAATATGTGATATTAAAATCTGATAAATTTACTTAAAAGGTGTTAAAATATACATGAAAAGGTCTTTATAGCATAAAAACCGTCAAAGATGTTAAAAAATGTTAAAAAAAGTCAACATTTTTTTAACATCTTGGACGGGTTTTATGCTATAAAGACCTTTTCATGTATATTTTAGCACCTTTTGAGTAAATTTTATCAAAATTTTTTTTTTACATCTTTGACGGTTTTTATGTTATAAAGACCTTTTAATGTATATTTTAGCACCTTTTAAGTAAATTTTATCAGAATTTCATATAACATACTTTATTTCAAACAATTTCTGTAAACAGTGATTCCCACACGTTCTTGTTCTTGATGTTAGGCAATAATGAAGAACTCCCAAAATGTTCGAAAAAAGTAGATGGCTAATTCCATGGAAACTTGTCATGTCTGTCACACATCTGAAAATCGTTTTGCTTGTTGGCCACCGTTATTTTCGAAAAGTTTGCTTCGCGTTATTCAATTGATGAAATATCTCCGATAAAATAAGTCACATTTTTCCGTTCTGAAATACTGGTTGCCAAAAATCGTAGTATGTGACAGACATGAAAAATTTTCATGGAATTAGCCAGATATTAAGTAGATATAAAAGTAGCTATATGTGTGAATATTTAAGAAAGCTATCTAGAAAAATAAAATGGGTGTAATTTTGATAAATAATACGTAAAAAATAACCTATTCTGAAAGTCTGCTTTATATTTGATCCACATTCGTTATTTTTCCCCATAAATCATCAGAGGAAAATAAAATTTACTTAATTGCATGAAAATCCCCTGCCACCCATTTCTTTGCTGATGTATAACATTTTTTTTTCTTTTCACAGGCCTCGATAAAATATCCCAGACTTTCCATCTGTGCCAACCTCTAAAATCGCTCGCCGACTACGACCATTTGTTGAGATGGGCTCGAAACGCATTTGTGGCCGCAGCCATGATGGACTACCCTTATCCGACAAACTTTATGGGTAAATTTCCAGCATATCCAGTACAGGTATGTGATTCCGAACACTACTGCTTATTCAGGGGGTTACTGCTGTTAACTGCTCAAAAAACTCGATTTTCCAAGAAAAGATATGTAAGGGAAGGACGGGTAAAGTGGCTAGTGAGGACAAAGTGGCCATTTGAGTTTTTTTCTGCTGTACGTGGGTATAGCAATAAGTTTTTGCACTCATATAGAAATAATTGAGTGAAATTTATGAAATTGCTACATTGTATGAGTCCTTTTCTACGTAGTTACCGTGTACAGTAATACATTTCTGGAAACGGTATTTCAAAAAGAGGGGGGGGGATGTATTCCAGGAGGCGCGATAGTAGATCCAAAGGAGTCATTTTTCTAACTTTTGCCGACCCCACATGTGACATATTGTTGGAAAGGCCTGTGACCACTTATTCATGCTATACACCTCCGGAGTCTCTCTCCCCAATTTTGCCCTCCGGGGGCATGAATGATGTCCGCAAAATTTAGAAAAGTGCCCCCGGAGGGCAAATTTGGGGGAATGGTCTCGTGAGGTGCATAGCATGAATAAGTGGTCACAGGACTTTCCAACAATATGTCACATGTGGGGGCCGGTAAAAATTAAAAAAATGCATGGGTCTACTATCTATCGCGTCTCCTGGAATACATCCTCCCCCCGCTCTATGAAATAGGGTCAGGTGGGGTAAAATGGGTAGTTGGAAAATATTGTTTATTTATTTTTTTTTAATTTTCTTAACATATTTATAGTTTTCAAAATTATATATGATTGCTTGATGTTTAAGCTTTTTTCTCCTGCTTTATTTTTGTTTTTTAGTTTGTTCTATTTGAATGTCAACAGTAAAACCGTTTTAGGACAATTTCATGCCACATGAGGTCTGATTAAACTTCTTTCTGCAGCTCATAATATTTGATGTAAACTCATTTGTTTGATCTCATTTTGTTCATTAAGCACTTCTAATACTTTTCCAAATTACAAACGATAAATTCTCTTTTGTTTTTGTTGTTTTATATTAAATCTTATAAATGGGGTAAAATGGGTATAGTCTTAGGCTTAACGTTTGTAGTATTTTTAAAGTGTGATATAGAATTTTTCTGAATAAAATTCTTTATTTTACTGGAATTAGAATAGAATAAGTTTTAAAAATACTTTAAAATGTTTATCTAACTCACAGTGCGCTATTCTCAAGATAGGAAAGACTTGAAATTCTCTGTGCATGATTTAGTCAAATCATTGCCCATTTCTAGAAATATTCCATTTCTAGATGGCATATCAGGTGCTGATTGGATTTGAAAATTTTAAGAAGAGGTAATCGAAAGAGTAAGAAAATTAAAAACCAGAATTGATGACAAAATAAGAGCAGTGTGGCTTTGACGCATCCTTGCTTTCTCGACAAATATCAATCTGCCACTTCTCCAAATAATCTTAGTAAAAATTTCAATGCTCAAACATAAGCATGTCCAAGCAAAAGCAGATGAAGTTCTAACAAATGAAGACATTATAAACAGTTAAAAAATGATTCTGATAACTGAACACCAAAATAGTTAAAATGGATAAGAAGAAGAGAAATTGTTAAATGAGGCCCAAATCAGACTATAATGTGGGGAAAATATCCCCGAAGTAAAAATAAATGTATCTGTAGGTGCATGACTGAAAGTGCAGTATTTGGAAAAAATACAAACAAAGAATTCATTGGCAAAATTAGTAATATTGAAGAAGATGAAATATGAATGTGAAGTAAAATTTTTGGAAAAGTCCAAGATTGGTTGTATTTTATGTTTTCCCTGATGCTGAAGGTACAGGAGTATATGTCGTTTCATTACTCTTGTGACCATTAGAGCAAATTTTCAAAACTACTTCCAATTATTTTATTATTAAGATAGAAATTGATATGACCAGTTAAATATTATTGTGTTTTACTCACATAAAATATATCTAATTTCAAACCAAAAGCATTTCAGTTGTCTATATAATAAATCAAAAGTTTGTTACAAATTAGATATATTTTATGTTAGTGGAACACGATGGTATTTAACTGGTTATATCAATTTTATCTTAGTTATATTTTATAATAAATAATTGGAAGTTTTCCAAAACTTTGTTCTAACATTCACAAGAGTAACAATGGACATTCTCACAGATTGTCCCTCTATTCTAAAAAAAAGTAACTTACGCTGTCACCGCCGCCGCCGGTTTTGAATTTTTTGTGACCGGAAGTCTTTTTCCGTTAATATTAAGAAAAATATTGCATACAAAAATATGAAAATTGGCAGCATTATAGAGAAATGTTTGATAAATACGCTGATGCAGACAGTTTTCAAATCGGAGAATTATTTTAAAGATATTTAATGCTAAAGTTGGACAAAATCGTTCGATTAAAAAAGTTTTATAGGAGCAAAAGCTATATATGGGAATTAGTTCATTTTTAGATCATTTTATACGTTAGAATTTCCCGGTGTGCAGACTGCGTTTATTTTTTTTAATTTGATTCATTTTTTGAGGTTTTATTTCTATTTTAAATTCAAATGTTCAGCATTTCGAGAGATTTTTTTTACTTATTTTAGAAAATGGTATTAATTTAAATTTTGCCAACTGTATAAACAGCGCAAGCAATAATGTTTGCTTCAAATTAAAAATTTATTTCCATGTGACTATTATAAACAGAAAAAAACTTTCAAATTAGAATTAAATAAATACGTATAAAAAGCTGGAACTTATTGAAAATTACTTCATAAAAACTATATTTACATGTGCATTTTAAAAGAGAAAGGTTATTGTAAAATAATAAATTCATTAACATGCGTTAGAAGTCTTAAATAGGAGAAATTACGTCACATTACACTTATTACGTAAAATGAACAAAAAATAATATTGCAAAACAGTTTAAATTTAAAAATTGCGCGAGGCATTTGTTTGAAGTTTTGAGATGAACTTTTCAACTATTTTTGTTAGGACAGCGCAAATAATATTTCATTTCTAACAAAAGTATTTTCACGTGAATATTAAAGAAAAGAAAGAAAAGTTTGGCGAAAACTGCGCCAGATTAAAAACGATACATTTAAAATGTCTTATTTAAAAGAATTTTCTTTTCGCTTTGTTAAAAAATACCGGGAGAAAAAGACTCTGTTTACTTAATTCATTTTATATTAGCTTATTTTGAAATGTTTAACAGATTTTATTTAATCAAAGACGAAAACTGCCATTGTATCTTTTAACAGCAGCTGATTTTTCCTTAAAATTCCCCAATCAAAGAGAAATGAATAGATGCCCGTTTATAGGGAGATCGCCACTGTTTTTCAATTCCTACTATTAGTTCACACTCTCCCTATATTTATTTATTTATTTATTTATATATCTTGTTCAAATTTTCAATCATTAATAAAATACTTATTATTCATCCTATCAAGTTGAAATAAATATTTTTAAATTTGTACTGGATGACAATTGATGTTAATACAGTTTTTTGAAATATTAATTCATTAATTAAATTTTAAGTAATTAATTTTAGTTCTACATGGTAAACAAAATGGCGGCCATTGGTTATTGAAGCATTTAACACTAGAACCGCCGTAGCGGTCATTTTGACCGCTACCAAATAAAAATATTTCGATTATCACCAGAAATGCCTTTCTAAAATAACTTTAAAATATACCCCAGAGAAATAAGTTAAATAGTTTCAAATAAAAATTCCGGTGTAACATATTTTTATAACACTTCAGTAAAATTTCCGGCGGT
Source organism: Maratus speciosus (assembly GCA_963932465.1). Taxonomy (NCBI): domain Eukaryota; kingdom Metazoa; phylum Arthropoda; class Arachnida; order Araneae; family Salticidae; genus Maratus; species Maratus speciosus. The sequence continues at coordinate 457,163,552 of OZ010786.1, read as the reverse complement.
TCTAGTGTTAATGCATCTTCATATCTATAAGGAAGGTTACCATAGGGGGGACCCTGTTCTGTCCCCAAATACCGCCAATTTTGCCGCCAACTTGACGATATATCGCCAAATATGGCGACCAAATTGAGTCGCCAAAAGTGACGCCAACTTGGCGATAACTCTAATATTTCGCTAAATTCCCATAGACTTCCATTGTAAACCCACTTGCTTATAGAAAATCAACAAATTGAGATATTTTAATGCAACAAAAACTAATATTAGCTTAAGGGATTATATTAAATTTTTCTTTGATGACCTAAGTAGGAATTGACTTTAAAAACAAAATTTTTATATTACTTGTTTAAATTATAATTCAATCTTTCAAAATCTTTTTAAAGCCGATCAAATTAGCGTGCTTTTAGAGACTGTGGTGTCTGAACGGGGGTTGGCGAGCGTAGCTCGTAGGGGGCCGAGCCCTCTAGTATTATAAACAATCGTTAAAAAAATCTTAAATTTGAAATAAGAAATAAGATTAAATTTAAAATAAGTTCGCTCCCTTCGACTTTCCTTATTTTTAATTTTTTCAAATTTAATATTATACATTTGTTTATTTAAAATATTTTATGTTGAGTCGTAGTGTAAAAATAGGATATTTATAGTTAATTTTGTGATTTTAAATATTTTTTTTTCTAAAAATAACTTTTTTTCCGGATTGATCTAAAGAAACAAACAACTGTTTCGCAAGCGGTATTTATTTATTTATTTTTTTTTTTTTGAGGGGGGGGGGGGAGGGGGTAGGGGGGTAGTGTAAAGTGATCGAGGTATTGCGGGAAGAATAAAACAACAAAACTAACTCTTAGATTCCTACATAACCTGTTCTCATTATACCTTTTCTTGTGTCTCTAACAGATGGATGCTGTCGAGTGCCAAATGTGTTATCGAAAGCGTATCGCCTACCGTATAATACTACCATGCAACCACCTTTACCATATGCTGTGTCTTGGGAATTATATCCGATCGCTGGGCATTACAACACCTCTCGACTGTCCTCACTGTGGAAACCTCATTCCATCCGACATGATTGAGTTACTTTTGAGGTCAACTTCTCACGAGGAGGATGAGGCGGGAGAATCAGTAGCAGAAGAAGCTGAATCAGAAGAAGAAGAATCAGGAGAAGGAGAAGAAGAAGAAGAAGAAGAAGAGCCGGTCCGAGCTCGCTCTGCGGTTACCAGACGGCCCAGGGAGCGCTTAGAGCAGAGGGTGGTGGCTGCAGTAAGAATCAGACTCGAACGTTTCGAAGTAATTCACAGGCGACTTCGGAGGCAAGAGAGAGCCTTGTATCGTGCCGTAATTAACGAGGTTAGAGCGATGAGAGAAGTGGTGGATATACTCCTCAATTTATTTGAAAACAGGTTCGACGCTTAAAGTTATTTTGTTTTGTTTCTAAAAATGTATTGTGAATTTGACGATATGGTCAAACAAATTAAATGAACAATAAATACTATCCTTCAATATACATAAAAAAAAAGAGTTTTGATTTGGAAATGGACCAATGAAAATCTGCGTAGATATTCCCGGCACATCGGCATCCACTTTGAATGCTTAAGCATGGCCTTTCTTCGTTAATATTAAAAAAACTGTTGCATACAAAAATATGAAAATCGGTAGTATTATAGAGAAATGTTTGATAAACACGCTGATGCAGACAGTTTTCAAATCGAAGAATTATTTTAAGAGATATTTAATGCCAAAGTTGGACAAAATCGTTCCATTAAAAAAGTTTTATAGGAGCAAAAACTGTACATAGGAATTTAATAATTTTTAGATCATTTTATGCGTCAGAATTTCCCGGTGTGCAGACTGCATTTAGTTTTTTAATTTCACTCATTTTTTGAGGTTTTATTTCTATTTTAAATTCAAATTTTCAGCATTTCGAGAGATATTTTTTACATATTTTAGAAAATTGTATTAATTTAAACTGTTGCCAACTGTATAAACAGCGCAAACAATAATGTTTGCTTCAAATTAAAAATTTATTTTGCACGTCACTATTATAAACAGAAAGTATAAAAAGCAGGAACTCATTGAAAATTACTTCATAAAACTATATTTACACGTGAATTTTAAAAGAGAAAGAATATTGTAAAATAATAAATTCATTAACATGCGTTAGAAGTCTTAAATAGGAGAATTTACGTTACATTGCACTTATTACGTAAAATGAACAAAAAATAATATTGCAAAACAGTTTAAATTTAAAAATTGCGCGAGACATTTATTTGATATTTTAAGATGATAATAATATTTCATTTCTAACAAAAGTATTTTTACGTGAATATTAAAAAGAGAAAGTAAAGTTTGGTGAAAATTAGGTCAGATTATAATTGTCAGATTCAAATTATAATTCAATCTTCCGAAATCTTTTTAGAGTCGATCAAATTAGCGTGCTGTTAGAGTCTGCGGTGTCTGAACGGGGGTTGACGAGCGTAGCTCGTAGGGGGCAGAGCCCCCTAGTATTGAAAAAAAAAGGAGTAATGGAAACATTGTCCGAATCCCAAAACAGGCGATACACCCCATTTGGCGACTTTTCTGACAAGCGCCTAACACACCCCACATATGCCAACCTGAAAACTAACGTGATTGGCCCACTTTCCTGAATGTTTCCAGACTGTTTTTCACTACGTCATCATCCTGGAATCATGGGAAATACAACATTTATAAATAACGACGTATCAGAAAACACAGGAAAGCTGATTTTTATGAGATTCAAAATATAAACAAACGATTTAAACATAAGTTTGTTGAAAAATGTGAAATTTTTAAAGTACCTTTCCAAATCAGAGTAACTATTTAATGATTAAAATTTTCATTTCTCAACAACTTTCAGAAAAAATCATGGCGTCATTTAATATTTTAAAGTATGTGCCTATATCAGAGTAAACATTGAACAAATCATTTCTAATTTACGGAAGTTTGAACGCTTCGCGTTCATAGAAAAATAATATATATCACTGAATACAGCAGTTCTCGCTCCGTAGAAATCTCAAAATGTACAAAACTCGTTAAAGCGGCAATCAGTAATCGTCGTATGAACACTTACGCGTTCATTAACCGAAAAAAACATCACTGGATTCAGCAGTTCTTGCTGTGTAGCAATCTCAAAATACAGCAGTTCTCGCTCTGTAGCAATCTCAAAATGTACAAAACTCGTTAAGGCGGCAATCAGTAATCGTCGTATGAACGCTTACGCGTTCATTAACCGAAAAAAAAACATCACTGCATTCAGCTGTTCTCGCTGTGTAGCAATATCAAAATTCAGCAGTTCTCGCTCTGTAGCAATTTCAAAATGTACAAAACTCGTAAGGGCAGTATACATGAGAAATATACAATAAACGGCTAATATAAAACACTACAACAAAAAGTGCATAAAATTATTAACATACCTTAACAGACATCTCCTTTCTTGAAAATCAACTCTAAAAATTGTTGAATTGCCATAATTTCGTAAATTTCCAATCAAACTTCATTTAACTTTCCAGCAAAAAAGAAAAAAAAAAAAAAATGAACAAATACTCACAATTTCAAATTAAATTACACAGGTACTTTATCTTTCATATTTTACAACTAAAAACAGCAAAAAAAAAAAAAAAAAAATGTATATATATATATATATATTAACAATAACAAACTTCTGACTTGCGACAATCTATTTTTACAAATGCGGAGTTGAGTTGTCAAAATACCGCTGAGCTAATTGTGAATAAAAATTTTCAGGTAGGCGTAACCATCGAATACACAACAAATCCACCAATCCCAATTCAAGATCAGACCACTGTAGGCGTGGAAAGGATTTACGAAACGAACTGGTAACAACAAAAATCCATTTATCGCCTCGCCAAATTGAACGATGCCAAGTGTCTCGGCTGTTTTGGGATTCAGTCGAAACATTAAATGAACCAACATTTAATAATCTGGTCATTATGCTTTTGATAGACTTTTAACACTTATAATATAACAGGGTGAGAATAAGAGTTGAAAAAAAAAAAATGTAGCCAGAAAATGTTTTCATTTTCACATAAGCTTGATTGATAGTAAAGTTTCTCATTTATCAATTAACTTCAAATTTCATATTTAAAAAAAAAATGTTGACATGTTTTAAGGTTGGTTGTTGGTTGGTTGTATTTATGTCGGCCAATTATCTGCACGTGGGATATAGGCCCTAAGGGGGGGGGAGTGCCTTCCGTGGAGGTCTTTCTAAGGGAACCTAACCCGTATTAACGCTTGGAGAACCAAGGTTCGAAGAAAACCACGAAAACTCCGAACGATTAGGCCGACGGGGATCGAACCCAGCACCTCCCGTCTACCAGCTTCGAGAGCAGAACCTCTCGGCCACTGGTGGGGCGACATGTTTTAAGAATTATATAACATTGTTTTCCATATTCTTTCGTTATATAATCTCTGGCAAATCTATTTATACAGTATTTATTGTTAAACTTTTATATACCCATTTTACCTCACAGTATACCCATTTTCACCTGCATGGGGTAAAATTGGTATAGCAAACATATACCTATTAAATGTTTTGTTGTAGATATACTTTTGCAGCCTAATAGATAAAAATTGTGTATTTTCATTCCAAGAATGTGCAATGTAAAGAAAATACCAAAAAAAAAGTTTAATTTTTTAACATTTGCCAGAAAATTTTAACTGAACATCTAAAAATATTGAATTTTATACCCATTTTACCCCACCTGACACTACCGGTTTCACAAATGCGTTACTGTGCACATTAACTATATAGAAAAGGACTCATAAAATGTAGCAATTTTATAAATTTCACGCAATTATTTCTATGTGAGGGCAAAATCTTATTGATACACACTCGGTTAATGATCCCGCTACGCAGGAACTGGACGAAACAATCGTTACAGATGCTGTTAGTATTGTCTGCGATTTTAAAGCGGAAGGCTACATTTTTCCAGTGCTGAACTCATTTTATTATTCTTTTTACTCTAGACAAGTGGTACAATTTCTTGATTATAGCTAAATAATATGTAGTGTTATAATTATTTCCTCTCATGCTGTTTGATTAGTATGAAATAACCTTTTAAATGATCTGCGTTTGAAAAGGCTAAGTCATGTAGATGAGAGGCTAGGCCACAGTTTTTGTAATGGCGTCATTCCGGGCAAAGTGGCCACAAAGAGATTGGACATAACGGCCTGATGGCTACTTTACCCGGAAAAGATTTTTTATTCATTGTTCATAACATAATTTTTCTCAAAAGTATTTTCTTTGAAAGAAAGAAGACAAGTCGGAGTAATAACTGCTGCAGAGAAATGCTTATTCTCGATATTTTCAGTCTGCATGTCCGCTGGGGCACTTGTATTCTATTCGTCATATTGATACTCCTTACTGTTTACTTTATCTTTTAACGATTTAATATTTAAAATATTACAAAACGTAATACCTATTATTAATGTGTGTCACTTTAGCTTGTGTTGATTAAATATATATCTTGAATCAATGTGTTCTGTTTATTTAACAATGCTGGCCACCTTACTCAACGTAGGTAGGCAAAGTGGCCAGTTTGTAATTTTACTTTTAAAATAATGTGTACATTTTAAAATAATCATAAAAAAAAATAAAATAGCAATTGAAACTAAAGTTATTATAGTTAAGGTAAAGTGCTCATATTTCGTCCCCCCAGTTACTTTTAGGCCCTAAATGTTGTAATTTTCAGTGAAAACCTACCAAATTTGGATTTTACACAGACTAACTACTCACGCACATAGAAACATAGCCAAATATCGTACAAAAAAAATTTAACAATGCGAAAAATTGTTTTTTTAAAAGTATCTAAAATATGCAGAAGAAAAAAAAAATTATCCGAATTTCGTCCCCCAAAAAAATCCAATACGCCGAGGCTTAACTCATAACCAAATCAAAATTTAGTGATGAAAAATTTACAATGAGTAAGCAATTTAATTTACATTAAAATAAGGCACAAAGAAATGCACTAATTATTAGTGGTGGAATAACATAACGAAACATTAGCCATTTAAACAGGAGGAAAAAATTGTTATGAAAAAGCATTCCTAATTTCGTCCCCGGGACAAAAGTAAGAACTGAAAGGGGGACGAAATTGGGACCACGCTACTTCCCAATATGGCGGAGTTTCAGTCCCCGTAAGATGAATTGAGCGTCCTAAAATTCACTGTATGCTACTGTCAGCATCTTACCTACGTAAAATACATGCAATGAATAAGATATAAATACTTACAGTACAGTAAATAGCGTTCTACAAACGACGTAATAAGAACTCAGATCTTCTAAAAGTAGGAAATTCGGCGTCTTTAATTTATGTATGCGTCTTGGCGGATGAAACTTTCAATACTAACCCCTTTTACCTTCCGTTCCCGGTGCCTTGCGTCATAAGTTGCGCCACTTTCGCAGAAGCGGAGAAATTAAGGGGGCAAAATTAGGAAAGGGGACGAAATATGGGCACTTTACCCTACTATTGGTATTTTTTTCTAGAGCATTATTGATTAAAAAGGTACCATATAAATTCATCAAATCTTAGAGTGGCCACTTTATACTTCCTTCTCTTGTACAGAGTGTTCAGATATTCATTGGACAAACTGAAAGGGTTGATAGTGGGGACACCAAGAGGAACAAAAATTGTAATGGAACATGAGATCGCAAACCATGTTTAGAATATGAAAATCGCAAAATGCTTATTCAGGTTATGACGTCACTCGGGAACGAAAAAAAGAACAATAAGAAAAAATATATTTATTTCACATCAATTTACAGCTCAGAAGGAAATTATTACAGGCGTTGTTCGAAGTGGCGTCCGCGAACAGCATTGCATAGCCTGATGTAAAAAAGATTTCCGGACGTGCTCTAAGATATCGGATGTGTCATTAATGTCTGTTGCAGCGACGACTATTGATATTAAATTATAAAATATCTACAAATTTGTTTCAAAAACTGCAGTATTCTGCAAAGGATAACACTTAATGTGATGTGGAATAAATCTTTTTTTTCTCATTATTGATTCTTTTCACGTTCAAGCGTGACATCACAACATGAAAACGTATTTTCAAGATTTTCACCTGCTAACATGGTTTTCAACCCCATGTTCCATTACAATTTTTGTACATCTTAAGTTCCATTAACAGCCCTCTGAGTTTATCGGATGAATATCTCAACACTCTGTATAACGGTGAAAAATTCTGTGCTTTTTAAACAACTTTAATTTCAAAACTTTAAGTTCAAAACTTTATTTACCTATCTATATATATATATATATACATATATCACTTTTTTATGGACACGATAACTTTCATAATTCTGCACTAATCTTTTCCAAACTGGTACATAAAATCAAGGGGCAGAAAATCTCGGTCAAGTTCGTTAATGGGCAAAATCGGACGAAGGGGATGGAAATGGGAAGCGTTTTTGGGAAAGCAGAAATGCCTTCATAACTTCTTAATTATGATACATATCAGAACAGTTTAAAGTTATTATTACTTATAAGAAAAGGGCCAAAAATTTATGTATCACAGATTTTTGATAAATTTAACCCTTTGCACTCGAGAGGTGATTCTGACCACTAGAGTCTGGCGTAAATGGGTGCACCAAATGCTCTGGACACCACTATTTTAAATTAATTTCCTTCGCCTTATCTATTGGCCGAATAATCTGTGATAAAAGATGGCGATATAAACTGTAAGATATTAGTGGTGTCCAAACCGTTTGGAGTCCTGATTTACGAGGAACACCTGACAACACTAGTATGGTGTTCGAGAGTCACCTCTCGAGTGCAAAGGGTTAAAAATGGGTTCAAGGGGCGTAAAAAATAGGGTTTTAAGGAGAAAAATATGTATAACTTCGCCAATTTTCAAGATATCAAATTTACTTAAGCTTATTATAAATCTTCTTAATACTATCTACATATTGACAAGTTTTTGATAGGACCAACTGTCACTGGAAAAAAAACAAATTAAAAACGAAAAAAAAGTGGGATTGAAGAAGAAAAAAATTCATAACTTCGTCCATTCACAAGATATCGAATCCGCTTAAAGTTATTGTAAATATTCTTAATATTATGTACAACTTTTATATTGACAAGTTTTTAATAGGACCAATTCTTATTGCAGCAAAAATAGATTAAACAAAAATAGGGGTTGAAGAAAAAATTGTCCTATTAACATGATTCTGATAAAACCAGCTGTTACAGAAAAATGAAATTTAAAACTCGTTAAAAGCGGTGAGATAAAATTGTTAAACTGGGTTTATCTCTAATCTTGATTTAGTTTTTGTTGGTGAAATTAGTAACTTAACTTCGAAATGCCGCCTGTAGGCCAAATCTGCGGGGAATTTTTTTTAATTGCGCACAAGATTTTTTATGAACTACTTTATTTCTTTTCATACAATCTTCAGGGATTTACAGTAGGCTCGCATTAATGCGTCTTAGTTGAAGACGAAACTTCGGTTAAGGAGAAAAAGTTCATTTTGCACATCATTTTTTAAGTCTGTCCTCAAATCCAATGGAGCTACTATCTGAAACATTTTTAAATTAATTTTTGTTCGGAAACGCATGAAATTGGACGACGTTTTTTTTTTTTTTTTTAGAAACTATGTAAAGAAAGAGTGTTTTCCATTTTTCGGTAAAAGCAAGACCTTTCAGATAATACCATCAAATATGGCGTTTTCAACCAATTTTCCGAACGCGAGAGCGACAGGAAAGGATAAAATCATGTTGTCACGTGACAACAGTCGCTTATGACTCTATAAGTAATTCATTTATCAGAAAGTGGTCATATACATAAAAAGTGACCATACTATTATTCTAAATCGCTTCTGTTGTCAGGCATTCCAATTTAGGGCTTTACGCTTAAAAATGAGTCAGAAAGCTTTGCATTGATTTGAGAACCGCCTTAAGGAATTACATACGTTCTCGGCGGAGAAAAATTGACATATTTTGGATTTTTTTTTTTTTTTTTTTTTTTTTTTTTTTTTTTTTTTTTTTGGAAAGGGAATAAAATTAATTGAAAGACTAATAATTCCACATTGTTTTTATTGTTTGAAGTACTTATTTTTTTTTGTTGTTGTTGTTACATTTGATCACAAAAATTGTCGGAACCTGCAGCCGCGTTGACCCTTACCAAAATATCCGGGCTCCATGTGCAGCGTCCTAATTTCCTGTAGAAACAAAAAATATTAAAATTTGAGTTTCTTGTAAAATAAGGTTGTAGTTAAAGGCCATCAGCTCAAATTTTTGAAAAGTAAGAAAATTGCGCTATTTTGAAAAAAATATTCCATTTTTCGTCTAAAATTTTGACTTTTAAATTTATTAGAAAAATATAAAAAGTTAAAATTTTCAAAAAATGGCTCGATGGCCCCTAGATAATTTAATTATGTGTAGATGAGAACAAATTTTATCCAAAGATGTTAAAAATTGTTCACGTTATCATGCTGCCTATGTTGAAAAATGTAGTTTCCAGAAAATCGCGTTTAAAATTTTAGAAGAAAAGATTTACTGATTTATTTTCAACTTACACTTAATCTGCTATTCCTGAGCCATACTGTGGATCCTCCTGCGCCTTAATCTACTCATTTAAAATGTTTCTGTTACACTTACGAGCAGTACGAGCCTCTTTTGTGGCTTGTGCCGCTTTGATTCTGGCATGTCACAGACAATTGGCATTGTCATCGTCCTTTGCATCCCATTACTAGTAGTATCTGCATGTAAATTGCTGCATCATCATTATATGTGGTAAAAGCAATATCGGCGGCAATTTGAACAATAGAGCCACTTCTGGGTGTGACTTTTGTACAATTTTTTTCAAATTTTAGCATTCAAACTCTCATTAGCATTCAATAAGGGAGCAGTATCTTTAAAATGGCTCAATTCATTCCCACAAATTTCACGAACAGGGATGTAGTGGAGGGTATAAGGGGGTATACGCCGTATACCCTCTGGATTTTTTAAGGAACATCGTATACCCTCTGTTTCTCAAGAAAGTTATAGTATATATACACTAGGGTTATACCCTCTACCTTGGGCGTATACCCTCTGCTTAGAACGTATACCCTCTCTTTTCTTACGACTACACCACTGATCACGAACAGCAACGGAAAGATGTATTTGTGAGTTTCTGCCTAAACGCTACAGCTGCTTTATATTCTTCGGCAAGGTCGGTATGTCGATTCTTCGTCAAGGTCGGTGCGCGCTCACATTTTTGCTCATATCTTTCTTAATAATTACGATATAATTTTAAACCTTTTTGCCCATAATTCTACACACTATAAGTATATAATATCCGCCAAAAAGATAGAGTCGATATTTTGAAAATTGAGAACGCATGTAACAAGGACATCGCTTAATATGTACTTACTCATGGGATAATGCGAACAAATTTTTCACAAACTGGCCGCACAACAAGGGAAAAGACTTTGTACATTATTTTTTCAAACGAAAATTTAGTGTAACTTTTGTTATTGAGAGATCGCGAAATTATCAGTGACATTGAAAAGAAGAAAGAAAATATTTCACCACCGACATTTTGAAAAATTCAGACAAGGTTGTCGGCTGTTTGCCGATAATACCAATAATTAGGAGATGTAATATATCAAATTTTCGAGAATGTAGCAAAATAAAAAAAACGTGAGATTATTTGTTTAGCTAGCTCAAAGAAAAGTAAACAGATTGCTTTAAATAAAGTTTAATTATGCAAGTAAATTGTTTGCACATTTTGTTGGTTTTCAATAATTAACTCTTTTCTATTAACATATTAACCTCAACTTGTTTCTTTACTAAAATTTTTAAATTAAAGAAAAAGTTGTTTTTAGCATACATTTGGTAACCAATTTAATTTTTTGTCAAAAACTCAATTTAACAACGAAAGAGATCCCTTTTGCAGTAGTCAAATAATCACATCGTGTAATGGGGCTTCGGTTGTCGTGCAGATAAAAAATGATTGGTCGTGGAAGTCCAAGAGTCACTAACGAGAGTTTACTGTATATATCTATAGTATCATGCATCCATATGTGTTCGAAGCTGGATACAGTGGAATACTAAACTTGGTTTTCTTATTAAAATAAATTGTACCATGCTTACATGTTTTTAGTAAATGTGAATCGATTTATAATGCCATACTTCTGCATGTAATTAGTGGTATATTTAAGGTGATGACTGAACATAAAAAATTACGTTTCAAGACTTTTAATAAAGTTATTTTTACGTGTAAGACATAATTTCGTACTAAATCTAGAACGCTCTCAACAACTTTAACTGACTTCTTTCACTTATCTCCTGCTGTTTTCGAGATAAGAACGCTAACTTCATACTGTGCTGCTATGAGGTGCTGCAGCCCATACCGTTTTAGATAGACACACGTTCATGGCTATCCCACCCCACTTGGACAGTGTGTGTGTGGGGGGGGGGAATTTGGCCTCCCCGCTTTATTTTACAACGAATTTAAAATTACGGCAGCGATAAGAAAGACATGCAGAGAGAGGGTGCACATGGTAGTAGTAGGCACAAGTCCTCCTCAGATACCAGAGCATATTTAGCAGCGAATTCCATCGGTTAAAATACTCAGGGCATCAAGGATTAAAATATTTGAAAGTCCTCCTTGTTGAACAATTAATTTTTCATAATGGAATAAAGGCACTTTTCTTCAAAGTACAGAATAATAGAAAAAGAAAACTCCATCTCCTAAACTTTTAACAACCATATTGTAATATATGATTGAATGCAACGAGAATTATGAAACCCTAAAAAAATATAAAAAATGAAAAAAAGTTTTTGTAACAATTAGCTCGAATCATAAAATATTTATTGAAAAAATGCAGTGTTTTCAATGTTTTTTTTTTTTTTGCGAGATGTTTCATAAAATATGTATTACAAAAGTTTGATACAATTTCAATGAAAATTATAACAAATTGTAATATATATATATATATATATATATATATATATATATAACCTTTAATTAAACATTACCTACCATCATCAAAAACTGCAATATTGTGAATGATTGACTACATGCCATAAACCAACAATATAGAACTGTATGTGTAAAATAAAGTACCGTATACCTAATTACAAGAATTAACATGGAAGAAAAAAAAGAAGAATATGGATTCTGAAAAAATTGAAAAACTTATATATTGAATTACGTTTTCAAGAGGACAGAATTCAATGATATAAGCAAATCGGTTGTTTTCTGTGGGAAAAAAGCTATAAGCTGAAAAAAATTTTTCCCCTGTACAATACAACCAATATAATCAAAATAAGTTTCAAGATGAATACAGAACATTATCAAATGGCATGAAATGGAAAAAAACTACAACCCATTAAATATTTAATTTATAGCAATAGAAATCTTACAAAACATACCGTATTAATTCCCAATAGATTTTCAAAATGAATTCCCGCACATGGAATCCAAAAAGCATGATAAGATTAAGGTGAATATATAACAGTTAAGTTAACACAGAAATTAAAAGCTATGGAGTCAGTTAATTCATGTTGAAATATTGTGATAAATATAATTAATATAATATAAATAAAAAATAATTACATTATTTATAATACCTAAAAACAATTTTAAATTGTATAATAACAATTTTACAACATTGCCAATATTCAGTGTTAATTACCACCTAGTGAAAAAATTAAAATTATGACTATTAATAGAGGCTATTTAAAAATGCAAAATTTATGGTGCTGCCATCTATTATTTTATATATATATACATCAGATTTCAATTTAATACGAGGTTTAGTTACGAATTTTTATTTATTTAATTCTATCATAATTTTACAAGTTTGAGACAAAGTTGTAGTAGCAATAAATAATTTCAGGTAATGTGCCAAAAACTAGACTCTGAAAGCCTTCCTGCAGCCGGTTTGAAATCCGCCTGTGGTATATACTACAACTCCACCGAGGATTTGCCGTGCTTTGATATTTACAACGAATATCTATATTGTGCTGATCCTACTGGCTGCGGTCTTGGACATGACTCCAAAGCTTGGGATTATCAGGTAAAAATACAAATTATTATTATTATTATTATTATCATTATCATTATTATTATTATTATTAATGAAGGACTAAATAGAGGTTATATGAGTTGTAATTTTCCAAATGGGGGGAAAATGTTCGGGCTAGGAATATCTTGGCTGAAGCTGCGAATGCTCTGCCAACTTAAGCTATCCCGGACGAATCTGGAGGCCCCAATTCACCCAGCTAACCTTATTGATCATAGCATCTGGTCTGATATATGAATCAGCTCAACAGAATATAAAATTAATCTAGTGTAATTACGTATCCAAAGTTTACTGGAGTTGCATTACACTGTAAAAAAAAAAGAAGGGGGGAGGGTGCTAAAATACGGAAATTGTACTGGCAGTCGAAACGCCAGTACTATTTCCGTATTTTAACGGAAAAATTTCTCCTTAAATTACAGAAAAAGTTCCTTTTTTAAATTTACGGGGTGAAGTTTCCGTTAAAATACGGAAATAGTACTGGCGTCTCGATTACCAGTACAATTTCCGTATTTTAGTCCGTTTTTTACAGTGTGCCTGTGATTTATTCTGTTGAGCTGATTTATATATCAGACCAGATGCTATGATAAATAAGGTTAGCTGAGTGAAATAGGTCCTCCAGATTCGTCCGGGATAGCTTAGTTGGCAGAGCATTGGCAACTTCAGCCAAGAGATTCCTGGTTCGAATCCTGGTCTTAATATTTTTCACCCTTTTGGAAAATTACAACTCATATGATTTATTTACCAATTAGAATGATTGTGTTAAAATTAATATAGTGTAAATAGAGGTTAGTTTCAAAAATCAGATTTCTTTTTAGCCACCAAATTTAGGAAGTCATTCATTTAGATAATCAGAAAAATATGATATTGTGCCCTGTAGTTATCGTCTTGTCGTTTAAATAAAGACTCAAAAATACAGCACCTTAATTCCATTGTTTTGTTTTGTATGCTTTTTAATTAATACGATTCTAACTGTTTTAGTGTAATGTTATCCTAGATCAGAATCAAATGCGTATATTCTTTTCTCGAATTATTATTTTTTTTATTGTCATTATCAGGATGTTGAACTGTAGATTATCATTCTTTCAGAATTTTATTTGCCGTTAAAAGGATTTTTCTTATAGTCCGGGAGGCAGCGTCACATATTTGTAACCAATTTTAGCGTCGATGATTTTGGCATATATGATAGGTTAGTTGGTATAGATAATGAAACTGCTAGTCAGCTGGCGCAGCGGGGTTGATTGCCATAGTAACATCGCACGGCCCACTGCAATGTGAACGAATGGCAACTCGATTACTGATGTTACCCTGACTAGAACGTAGTTTTCAGTATTTATTTAATTTTGTCATATTTTGGAGAAATGTCTTCCTGGAGACATTTACGTAGTATTGTATTATTGACCAACAGATTTTGAAACATTCTGCTTCCTTTTGTGCTAAAAAATATCATTTATATTTCAATCTTTCCCTTTGCATTGCAATTTTAACTTTTCCAGATTTCAAGAAATTAACTGTGAAAACTGATGTCAAAAGTAAAATTTATTAACTGCAAATATTGTCATACAATGCTTTATTCGTGAATAATCATTTTAAGTTAAATATATTTTATCAGATTGCGTAAGTTGTAGGTTAAAAAATGCTTCAGCTAATTTAGAAAATTTTCAGCATCATCGTACCACCAACATTAAATAAAATAAAATTTCGTAAAAATGTGCCAGAATTTCCAGGGATCATTAATCCATCAAGTGTTAAACATATCAAATTTGAATGGAACATATTATTATTTATTAAAATAAATAGAATTTGTTAATAACAACAAAATATTTCAAATAGCATCATTCAGTTTATTATACTTTAAAATCCGTAAAATAATGCTAATTTAGGCAGATAAATTAACGTTTGAAATAAGCAAACTGGTGTGATGGAATAAAGACAAAATAAACTTTTTAATAAAACCATAAAATTAAGAAAAATACTGAGCTTTTCGAAAATAAATATTTCTTTTTTCTTCAAACAAAGACGGCAGTCAGGCAAGAAGAGGTGCTACCACTTGGAAGGCAGTCTTGCTTCTGCCTTCCAAGTGGTAGCACAACTTCTTTGCGACTGAAGAAGAAAGAAAAAGTTTCTTTGAAGGGTTTAGGGCAGGAACGGTGAAGCTGTGTGTGACCCGTGCCAAAGTGGCACGAGAAAGAATAGTTTTGGCACGGTGTTGCTTTTGGCTCTAAACGAATATACAGTGATATTGCACAAAAAACACAAACTTAGATGACCTAATCTCGTACAAATTCGATTGATTTGAAATTAAAGAATTTTAACCGTAAATTACTGCATTAGTAAAAGTATCAATGATAAAATTATGGCAACTTAGAAATTAATTTCAGAGCTGTTTAAAGAAACTGACGTTTGCCCTTTTAATAATTTTTCCATCTATCCTTGCCCGCGAGGTCATTATTTTCGCAAATGAATCTATCTCTCTATTCTAAAAAAAAGTAATTACAGCTGTCACCGCCGCCGCCGTCGCCGGTTTTGAATTTTTTGTGACCGGAGGTCTTTCTTCGTTAATATTAAGAAAAATAATGCATACAAAAATATGAAAATCGGTGGTTTTATACAAAAATGTTTGATAAACACTCTGATATAGACAGTTTTCAAATCGAAGAATTATTTTAAGAGATATTTAATGCTAAAGTTGGACAAAATCGTTCCACTAAAAAAGTTTTATAGCAGCAAAAACTATACATGGCAGTGTAATCATTTTTAGATCATTTTATGCGTTAGAATTTGCCGGAGTGCAGATTGCATTAATTTTTTTATTTTGACTCATTTTTTGAGGTTTTATTTCTATTTTAAATTCAAATTTTCAGCATTTCTAAAGATATTTTTTACATTATTTTAGAAAACTAGGGGGCTATGCCCCCTACGAGCTACGCTCGTCAACCCCCGTCCAGACACCGCAGACTCTAAAAGCACGCTAATTTGATCGGCTTTAAAAAGATTTCGGGAGATTGAATTATAATTTAAAAAACATCCCTAAAAACGAAAAATCTCCCTATAAACGAATTTCTATTCATTTCTCTTTGAATGGGGAATTTTAAGGCCAAATCCGCTGCGGTACTACTTGATGAACCCGTCGACCAATTTCGCCAAATTATATAAATCGCCAAAGCACTCGCCAATTATATAAATTGACAGAATTTTTATTTTAAATAACGAAAGAACAAATAAATTAGTGCAACATTAATAAAAAATACAAATAAAACGTCGAAATAAAAATAACTTGATGACGTAGACACGTGTAACTTGCTTAAAGTCAAGTTAATGTGACATTTACGATCAACCATTATTGGCATTTAATCTTATAGTTTGGCGAATGATAGATTTTTGGTCGACGGGATAACTAAGTAGTACCAAAAATACATATGTCAATCGCTGTTTTCGTCTTTGACGTAAACACGTGTAACAACATTTCAAAATAAGCTAATATAAAAGGAATTAAGTAAACAGAGTCTTTGTCTCCCGATATTTTTTAACAAAGCGAAAAGAAAGTTCTTTTAAATAAGACTTTTTAAATTAATCGTTTTTAATCTGACGTAATTTTGACCAAACTATTCTTTCTCTTTTTAATATTCACGTGAAAATGCTTGTGTTATAAATGAAATATTATTTGCGCTTTCCTAACAAAAATAGTTGAAAAGTATCCGCTCAAAATATCAAATAAATGTCTAGCGCAATTTCTGAATTTAAACCTTTTTGCAATATTATTTTGTATTTATTTTATCTAATAACTGTAATGTGACGTAAATATGACGTAATTTCTCCTATTTAAGACTTCTAACGCATGTTAATAAATTTATTATTTTACAAATTCCTTTCTCTCTTAAAATTCACGTGTAATTATAGTTTTTATGACGTAATTTTTAATAAGTTCCTGCTTTTTGTACATAATTATTTAATTCTAATTCCAAATGTTTTTTCTGTTTATAATAGTCACGTGTAAATAAATTTTTCATTTATTTACAAGTATAATTTTTTTTTTTTTTTTTTTGAAGCAAACATTATTGTTTCCACTGTTTATACAGTTGGCAACAGTTTAAATTAATATCACTTTCTAAAATCTGTAAAAAGTATCTCTAGAAATGCTGAAAATTTTAATTTAAAATAGAAATAAAACCTCAAAAAATTAGTCAAATTAAAAAAAGAAAAACAGTCTGCACACCGGGAACCTCAAACGTATAAAATGATCTAAAAATCATTAAATTCCTATGAATAGTTTTTGCTCCTATAAAACTTTTTTAGTGGAACGATTTTGTCCAACTTTAGCATTAAATATCTCTTAAAATAATTCTTCGATTTGAAAACTGTCTGCCTCAGCGTGCTTATCAAATACTTCTGTATCATACTGCCGATTTTCATATTTTTGTATGCATTATTTTTCTTAATATTAACGAAGAAAGACCTCCTGTCACAAAAAATTCAAAACCGGCGGCGGCGGCGGCGGCGGTGACAGCGGTAGTTACTTTTTTTTTAGAATAGAGAGATGATATTAATTTATACTGTTGCCAAATGTATAAATTATTATACTATCATTTTTTGCAGAGTTAGTAAAAAGTGTTTACTTTTTTTTTCTCGCGACTTACCGTGAATAAATTACATAACCTTTGTAATACACTCTGAGATAAGTTACCAAAATTTACGACTACAACTAAGCGATATATGAATATGAGAGTTGAAACTATTACTTTGCAAACAAATAACTTGTAATCATATTAATGTTTACAGACTTTTCTCATGTTTCACACAAACTGGAAAATTTTAAGAACATTCATCTGTTTAAGGACGTCTTTCATATTGCTGTATGTATATGTGTGTGTATTTTTCTCTCTAACTAATGGGACTTTATCATTCAGGCATGTACTGAGATAAATCTAGAAGGCAACACAAATGGTGTGTCCGACATGTTCCCGGTACTTCCGTTCAATTCGACGATGAGGGAAGAATACTGCATGAAGACGTGGGGTGTGAAGCCTAGAAGAAATTGGCTCGACGTTTTGCTTTGGGGAGAAGGTAAAATATATTTTCAGATGTATATATATATATATATAGGGTATATCTGAAATGCTTCAACAAACTTAGAGGGATAATAGTACTCATGAAGACGAACAAAAAATGCAATGGAACATGGGGTCGCAAATGACGTTTAAAGGATGAAAAACGAGAAATGCGTCTGGAAATGGACAAACTGAGACAAGTAAGAAACACTCCAGAAAAATATTTATTGCACAGAATAGATACAACAGAGCTCGAAAACCAATATTTTACAACAATTGTTTAAAGTGTCGACCGCGGACATTATTACACGGTTACCACCATAGTGCTTCTACGGAGGAACGACTGGCGGACACGCTCAAATTTGCATACGTGGATTCCTGCTCACAGATTTGTTTGGCTTTCGTCCAAGTTTTTGTTATTACTTTCTGACCGGATATGCACAAAGTGAAAAGAAAACCAGCTTCGTACCACAATCCAGTTCTGCAGAAAAGCAACATGCGAGATTTCGATATTTTAATTAGTTTTGCGATTTTCATCCTTTAAACGTCATTTACGACCCCATGTTCCATTGCATTTTTTTTTTTTTTTTTTTTGTCTTGATGAGTAATATTATCTCCCTAAGTTTGTTGAAGCATTTCAGATACACCATCGCATTTCATATCAAATATCGTTAACTTAGAGCAGTGTTCCTTGATTTTTTTTTTTTTTTTTTTTTTTTTTTTTTTTGTAAATCTTGCTGCACACTCGAACCCATGGTTTAACTTTCGCGGCAAATTACACAGTTATGACGATTGAAAACCTGTGAAAGAAATTTACAGGGTGTTCCAAAATTCGACCGACAAATTAAGAGGAGTGATAGAAGGCATCAAGAGGATGAAAAATTGACATAGAACATGGAGTCAGAAACCACTCAGTTACACTCTAAAATTGGGAGGAGTGAAAAGTTCACTCTTTGAAAGAGTGACAGGCATTTTCACTCTTTTTGGAGTGAATTTTGTAAAAAATACACTCCTTAAAGAGTGGAATTTTCCACTGTCTAGAAAGGAGTGAAATGTCTCACTTCGTTATCGAGAGTGAAGTAGTCTCTCCTGAAAGAGTGACTTACGTATGCATTGCTTATTAACCAATCAGAACAGCAAGGCGACAACGTCCTTGTAAGATAAGAAAAATGATCACTTTTTCGCCCGCCATCTTAGGATTAACAGATTAGGATATCATTAACACATAAGGTAAGTCTTATTTAATTTTAACCATTTATTCATGTAGATATGTCTGATTATGAGCTAAATAGTTGTATGTTGTATAGAAAAAGATTGATCGAGGTGTGTTATCCTGATTTCTATTCCTAGAAAATTGATTTCCTAGACAAGTGATTGTCTTATACTTCTTCATGTAGCGGTTTGAAATTAGAGATCTGCACGAACCGGCCCGCGGCCCGATTTTCATTCACGGCACTCGGGCCGGTCCGGTCCGGTCCTGGTCTCCACTCCTTTCGGACCGGGCCCGGGCCATACTTTTTTCGGAAGGCTCGGACCGGACCGGGCCTAACTCATTTATTTTTGTACTAGGACTGACTTCATTCCTAGTCTTCACGGTTCAAAATTTTCAGTCTTAGTTTTGACCCAGCCTGTATGAAAATCATTGTCTCAGCGTGACCTGGTCCATTCAAAAGTCAGTTAAATTAGGCCTGGACCAAAAATTTTTGCAAACAATGCATACATTTTTTAATCGCCATTATCCTACACTTAAACATTAAAATTTATTCTTTTTAAAGAACAGTAGATTTTTGCGCTTATTAAAAATAGCTAAATTAAAATATAGAAAACGCGTGAAAAGGAACCTGCCTATGGCGGAACCCTGTTTTAAACTGGAAAACGTGTTGATCCATGCAAAATTAATACACTAATACGTAAGAAAAGAATATATCATACATTTACACTTGCTAAGAAGGGAACTTGTCTATAACGCATTTTTTTTTTCTGTTCATTTCCGTCTTAGAAGATTTTACTGTATAGCATTTTTCAGATTTTTAGCACTTTAATACATGGAATATGAATTAGCAATAATATTAAGGATAACTGAAACATTTATTTACATACAAGAAATAGAGATTCATTAAAAAAAAAAAATATCGCAGCCTGATGCATTTCTATAAACATGAAGATTATAAACATTAGAAAAAAAAAAAAGTTAAGATAAATATTTTTGGCCAGAACTACTCGTACGAGACAAATTTGTAACCAAATCGACGTAAAAATCAATGCTTTGTAGACATTCACTCGGGCGGGGCCGGTCTCGGGCCGAACGTTTACGTTTTTTACCGGGGCCGAACTTTTAATTTTTGTACCGGACTGCGTCGGGCCGGGCGCGGGCCTGGAAATTTCGGCCCGTGCAGACCTCTATTTGAAATATAATTGTTTTAACAATTGAAAAACACACAATGCTTAGCAAAACATAATCAAAACTTCATTAATTCGGCCAATGTGAATTAAAAAAAATTAGTGTAAATATTTTATTCTTCCCATTCAGTACTTTTTGCCAACGATCGGGAAAAAAATTATCTGTTTCGTTTGCAAAGCTAACTAACTCGAAGACATCTGGGTTTTTTCAGTGAGTCAAGGCCGTAGCGAGAAAATCATTTCGGAGGGAGATTTAGGGTCATGAATTTTAATCTTGACTTATTTTATATTTGTTTTTTACTGATTGAATAGAGACAAGTGTTAGAGTTTAATTAAGTTTTATTGTGAATTCAAGTAATTCAATGTAATGTAATTTCAAAAGATACTTTAAGCCTTTTTCATTGCAAATGAAAGATACTTCTTCAGTGACGCATTGAAATTAGTGCCAATTAAATTAATATTTGACATTTTACACATTTGTTTTCAAAAGTTTTATGGCCAAAAATGTCGTTCAAGTGCAATTTTCAACCATTTTTGGCTAAACCATTGTGACAGTTTGTATCGGGCTTTTGTAATAATTTATAAATCTTTATTTGTAACAGCGTCCGATTCTGAAAAATCGTATGAACTTTAAATATTTTTTAGAAATTGCATTCATTTTTTCAATCTGTTAACAGAAGCAAACAATAACGATATGCTCGCATAGAATTTTGATTTTTGAATTTTGACTGTTGTTGAATTTCGAATTTTTGTCGTCTTAACTGATAGTTAATGACATATTTATAGTCACCTCCACAAAAATGTCGGAGGGGGATCAAACCCTGATGATCCCCCCATTGGTTACGGCCTTGCTTAGAGTATTTATTATCATTATTATTGTTTCGGAGTTAAATTTGATTTTACGAAAAGGTTGGTACATTAATTTTTTTAAACTGTATGTATAGCATTTTTCTGCGGTTTATGATTTTAAAATTTTGAGACTGAGTAATATAAAAAATATTAATTATAGACATTCTGCATCAGTTATTAAATTTCATTCAATTTAAACGCATTTTCTACGTTTTTGATACACGTAATTTTTGGTACTAAAACATAAAACATGATATTGCCTGTTTTGAAGTTTATCGATAGCTTTAGTATATTTTTAAAAAGTTCATATATACTTACATAATATAGGACTGAATATTTTTTTAAGAGATTAATAACTACTTTTTTACATTAAATTTTTTTCAAACGATGAGAACTTTTCATATGCAGTCATTTACTTTATTTTTATTAAAATTCATACAGATACAGATAAATGTAATGTGTTTATTTATTTTTTTCCATTTCCTAGGTCAATCCTTTCCTATAAAACATATAAAATCTATTTAGCTCATATTCCCAAAATACAATATCTACGGGAATAAAAAATTTAAATTAAATAAGGCTTACCGTGTCGTTTCATTAATAAGTATTGTTTTCAGCAATAATGGGCGAAAATTAGAAATCATGATTAAGCTAAGGAATATGTTTAAAAGAAAAATATATACATATTCCAGAAAACTTAAAATTTAGACTTCACGATCATATTAAATTAAAAAAAAACAAATCACAGCGGATAAAAAAAAATACACATTCTTAATATTTAAATCATGCTTAGAACTCATTTTAAAAAAAGATGTGAATTTATAAGCATTGTTTTTTAAGTGAAAAAATGAAAAAATATTTTATAACAATAGGACTTTGCAAAAATAGCAATCATTCACGGAAAAAGTGCGGTAAAAAGATAGGAATTTATATTTAAAACAAAAATTAAAATTAAATCAAACATTGTTAAAGATATAATATCCACCTATTAAAAAGTTATTTATAAAACTTTAAAAGTAATATCTTTATAGGGCATGCAATAAAAGTAAACACAAATTATAAGATTGGAATAAAATATATTAGTTTATTTCTGTCAGTTATCTAATTTAAATTCATATCTATCTTTAACTGATTTTTTCCTTAAAACTTCAATTAGTGTTACAAACTATGAATTAAATAAATATTGCTAATAAAGTATTTTATTCCAATGATTATCATGCTTGTATCTATTTTCATTGCATACTGTAAAAGTTGTGATTCTTTTAAAATACTCATAAAACAAAATAAAAAGAGAATTGACTCCATAAAAAATGAACATTCACTCCTATGAAAGAGTGATTATTCACTCCTACCAGGTGTGAAAAATCGCACTCTTTTAGCAAGAGTGAATAATCACTCCTCCGAAAGAGTGATTATCCACCTTGTTTAGAGTGAATATTCACTTCCCAGGAGTGACTATTCACTCTTTCAGAGAGTCAAAAATTGCACTTTTGCTCAGAGTGAATAGTCACTCTTAAGAGGTTGGATTTGACTCTGCGATAGAGTGGCTATTCACTCCTTTATTTAGAGTGTAGTAAAAAATACAGGGTGTTTCATCCTAACTGAAAACATTGCAATGAAAATGCAACGAAAAGTACTCTGTTTTTTGTGAAATGTTGTAACATTCCGAAACGTTCTGTGAAAACAGGGTGCTCACGCAATTGATGATACCATATATGAACTGATAATCACAGTCTAAAATGTGGAGCGCAAAGTGCATACTGCTGGCGCGTAAAATGGAAACTCCTACCAGTTTTTTTGGTATTGTCTTATTTATAACAAAAATGAGCATGTCAGCAATTTCATTATAATATACTTCAGTATTCTGAAAGTTATTACCGTCAACTCAAATTGAGTTAGGGTTGAACACCGTATATTTTTGTTTAAATACGTGGTTTACGACCCCATGTTCTATGGAAATTTTTCATCCTCTTGATGCCTTCTACCACCCCTCTTAATTTGTCGGTCGAATTTTGGAACATTCTGTATGTCTTTTAAAATTTATTTAATAACACAAACAAAATGTTCCATCATAAATACAGTAAAACCTTTTTGTTATTATTTATAATAAAATATTTCTTAATATCTTCTTTACAAGACACTGTTTTTGGATAGGCGTGCTAGTCAATCTTCTTCCGCGGATCTAGCCGAAATTTATTTTCGTTTTAAATATTATTCCCTGCAGAAAACGTTATTTCTCGTAAGTGCAGGGTTCTCGCTGCCGCTCGCCATTGCGCCAAATCGCGACAAAATGCTTCATTTAGCGAGTAAACGAACAATCAGAATCGCCAAATTGCGAGTGCTCAAGTTTTGCTCTTTGTATGTGTGTATGTGCCAGTACAGTCCAGATTCTTATCCGCATTGCGAAACGATTAATGTCGCTTTTCATGTTCAATTGTGCCGTGCCATTCACATTACTCTATTTACAAAGATACTGTATCAACACTAATTCAGTTTAGCAACAACCAAAGACACAAAAAAGATTATGCGATAGGTATTTTTCTATTTTCAGTTGACGAATATTTAAGCACCAGCGTCGCGTTCCGGTAAAAACACAAACAAAATTCCTCATATAAAGTCCCAAATAGAAAAAAGTTTTGCTGGAATACGGCATTGAAATAGCTATTTACCATACTATTTATTAGTTGTATGGAAAGTATCATTGGCTGATTGATCTTTTCTATCTGTTAGAGTCGAAATTTCATAGCATTTTTTAGTGTATATTTTCAGAACGGTAAATCAAAGATGGTTGTTTTGTATTTTTATTTAGTCTGCTAAAAGAATGTATGAAGCATTTACGCATTTAGGAGACATTTACAGTGTACTTATTTTTAATAGTTTCTGTAGCGAATAGTCGAATTTCTATTTAATAAGCAATTACAAAAATTAGGTTATTTTGGAACATATTAAAAAAAAGGGATATAATAAGGGGTTAACGATAGATATTCAGTGCTTCACGCCGAATCCATTTTGTTAAAAAAAAATTTTCATTTGGCTACTGTTTTTTATTTCTTATTCGCCAAATTGCTAATGTTGGACAAGCGCCAGCGAGAACCCTGCGTAAGTATAACATTTAAAAGGTGATGTTTTTTCTTTCTTGTAATAATGGTAAATTTTTAATTGAGGAAAAGCAATAGATTATAATACATTTTTTTTAATTATTTTCATTGCAGTTCTCTTAATTTTCTTTTTAAGTATATACAAACACTGAAACAAATTTCGAAAGAAATGCAGTGACATTAAACTTCCATACATAGTAAACTGTAGACCTTATAATGCTGCGTACATTAAAGTACTTTTTACTGCGTAATAAAATTCGTAGAATCTTCTTGTAACATTACTGAAAATTTTCAGAGCACATATGACGCCTTCTGCGTACCAGCGTGTCGTGACACACTGGTTTAGAACTACTTACTTAGAGTATTATATAAAAGGGGATATTTTTTATGTATGCTACCAGTAATTCTATTACGATTACATACATTTTTATTCATGTAACTGTGTACCGAAGGGAAATTTTTTTAAATTCCAATTTTACAGTGCTGGAAATGTGCAAAATGTATAGGTACCGATTATCTTTATAAACTTCTGGTTAATTATCCAGCTTAAAGAATTTTTATGACAGTTGAATAGAAAACAAATTCTTACTCTAGAATCAAAAATGTTTATCACTGTTTTCAGCATGATAAACTGTTCTTTGTTTAAAAGGAATAAACCCAAATACGACGAATTTCTCGTTTTAATAAAGAGAAATTCGATATTATTATTATTATTTTCTTTTAGTTTAGGTTAATTATAAACATAATTTTAAATATGTGGGAAGCTAGTCATCATCTAAAGACCACTTATCTTTATATATATATATATATATATATATATATATATATACATATATTTGCACAGCAAAACCTCATAATGTACAATACCTTCGTATTTAAACTCGTTTTAATAATGCAATCTCTTTCTTAAAACGTTGTGGTTTTTGTCATAGTAAAAAACATCTTACTTTTGTTACTTCATCATGACAATTACAAAATCAAATATTTTTTATTACACTTTAATATTAACATTTGGATAAAACTAGTAATAATCTGTGTCTTAGTGTCTATGTCTTAAGTACTATGTCTAGTCTCTTAGTCTAATCTATGGATAAAAAGGGATATACTATTTGTTATCCTATTTCTTTTTTTCACAGTTTTATAAAAATATTGAAGCCCAGTAGCATAGTGGTCAGCACGCCTGTCTGCCACGCTACAAGTCGCAAGTTCTGTTCCCGGCTGGGCAAGATTCACGCAACCTTTCATTCTTCGGGGTCGATAAAATGAGTACCAAGCTTGCTTGGGAACTAAATACCGAGGGTCTCGCGTTGAGCTGACCACCTGGCCGGGGCACATGCTGCACTGCATAGCACCTCGGGGCCCAGAGTCAAGTAAACAGATTGGGCACTGTAGGACCTGATTCTTCATGGATCTTTAAACCACAGGTTTAGTTTAGTTCATAAAAATATTTCACTCTTGTGGTGCGCTTAAAAAAAAAAAAAAAAAAATCATCGATTTCCGTAATACCATTTTCTTTTTCCTGTTGCTATTATTGCTGTGCAAGTGTTCGCAGACTCCTTAATTACACACTGTATGTACAAAAGTAAACACTTCTTGTATACAGGGTGTTCCTATGTACATATATTTTTACAAGTAGAAAAGGAAGGCTAATAGAAAACATTAAGCAAAGCCATTTTTGTATAGAAAACCAAGATCGTAATTAGAATCCCTCGCTTGTCATGTTGTATCCTATCCGGACCCGAAAATTCTGCTTAAAGTCAATCTGAAACACATCCGAAAAACCACAAAAATTAAAATTTCGTTGACCTTAACCCGAACTAACTTTGTTCATCGGCACGAACACGATGCGAAATCAAAGAGAATTGATCTGTGATTTGATACAAATGTGAAATAAATACCCTACAATCGTATATCTAATATCTATATGCTCTTTTATGTAGAAAAATAAACAAGTAAAGCCGCATTCATATTCAAATATATAGCTTTTCATCGGAAACAACCTTCTAGACCTTCTTTGAAAAATCGTGTTAACCCGAATCCGACACGCAAGTATCAAACATGAACCCCAATTGAAACCAAACCCGAAACAGTTGGAGTCAACACGACACGACCGGAACCGAGAATTGGGTCTGATTCGGGAAAAATCGGGTTACTTGACCCGATGCAGGACTCCAGTTGCAATCCACTTATTCAATCAAAGTTACTTGGTGTCTCACTAGAAGTCGAACCTACATTTTAGTTCATGACTTTAACAATAATAAAGATATAGCAGTGAAAATTTCAGCGGACCAACTTCTCTCTAAACTTAAGCTATACAGTACAACGACGATTATACGACTCCAATTAACCAAACTTCCAATTACCCGAAACTCCATAAACCCCTTTCTTTTAAATACAACCATTTAGATTACGATAAATAGACAAAAAGATTATTTTTCTTAAAGAAAGTAGGAGCAAAACGTAATAATTTAAAAAAATAATAACACATTGCATGAAAAAATAGAAATGCTCGTATTTATGGTGTATCCGGCGATTTGAACACACTGGGTCCAAAGTAAGTTGTGTCAGTGGGTAGGGGAATGCGAATTACCAAAGGTGTCCTCATTGCGATCTCACCCCTCCAAAACGTCAGAACTTTATCTGCTAAACAAATTTTTTCTCCTAAATTGCCTTGTAACAGATGAAATCATAGTCCAATCCCGGCTTTCTTATAAGCGCTGGTAAACAGGAGAGGTCATTTTCAGAGGGAGAAACTATTCAAATGGACCCTCTTTATAATCTGGTTACTGTAAATTATTGGCTGTACGAACATTAGGGTTCGATAATGACCTTCAAAATAAAGATGGCATTGGAAATATCGTTTTAGTAACAATAGATATAAAAATAAAAGGAACATTTTTCTTATAATATAAAATCAAAAGTTTTCTTATCTTACAACGTAAAGATTATTGACAGTACGTACAGTTGAAATTCCTGTTTTCAACTCTAATATTTCACAGCAGTGATCCAATACCCATTTTCTTGAAAGCTACAGGCAGTGCGCAATGTGCTTTGATCTGTATTTTCATCTGTCCAGTTATTCGAACTGGGCCCAGTTCCGAGAGGTTCGGATAATTGGCGATCTACTATAATTCAATCAGTGACTCCTCAATTACTGTCAAGTACATTGTGAATTATGGA
Organism: Maratus speciosus; assembly: GCA_963932465.1. Classification (NCBI taxonomy): domain Eukaryota; kingdom Metazoa; phylum Arthropoda; class Arachnida; order Araneae; family Salticidae; genus Maratus; species Maratus speciosus. Next base: position 457,135,938 of record OZ010786.1, on the reverse strand, counting down.
GAGTCTAACTCGGTGTCGTATGAATATAAACGATCAGCATTTTCAGCACTGCTCGTCATATTATCACGTTTTCATAGAAAAAGTAACTTTAAAATATCGTTTCAATATCTTCATTATTTACACTTAAAAAATATGTATGATATAAGTTTCAATTAAAAAGAATTACGACATTCATTATTCGAGTACTTTCAGTTTTATCGCGATATTATCATTTAATGACAGTATGATATTTCGTATTAACAATTCTCTATGCATCACACCAACTATGTAGAGAATCAAAAGTTGAAATTATGACTGAGAATAAATTAGAATTCAAGCACAGTATATACTCAAGATCTAGAAGCGCGTTAATTTTTCAATGTTTTTTTAAAATTTCCAATAAAGTTCATCTCTATCAAGTTCTCATATCATGTTTTTTAAATGATTTTTTGTATGCTTCAGTTTAATATGTTACTGAACATTAATTATTGGCAACTTTTCGAGCAAAAATCCAGGTTCCTGTTGAAATAAAACACTCTGCTCTTTTGACTGAATAAGTGATTCAGGATTTCTGTACAAAAACAGTGATGTGTTTGATGTGTTTTAACAGTCTTCTTATTTTATAAAAACGGTTTGCGAATCTTCTAGAATTATTTTTTTCATCTAGTTTAAAAGTAACACTCATTTTGATTAATTTATTATTTTACAGATATTTCATCAGCTTCCAACATCGTATTCAGTAATGGGGATTTGGACCCCTGGGGTCCTGGAGGAGTAAGTTAAACAATTAATACTTTATGCAATTTTTACATGACTGAAATAGTACTTTACTAAAAATTTTCTTAAAAATTCTTTTTTATTAGGTTCTGAAAAACCTCTCGAATTCATTAGTATCAGTTCTGGTTAAAGGAGGAGCTCATCATCTGGATCTCAGGTAAAAGAAAAATCCTTCTAGTGTGCATTTACAGATTTTACATTTTGTAAAGAATACAAACATCAATTATATTTAAACGATTAAATTTTTTTAGATTCATTACAATATTATTGAATTTTGCAACACAATCATATTATTTATAGTAATACAATTTATAAACAATGTCAAGGAATCCCTCAAGGAGGTACAGCTTGACACCCTTTCAGGGGCAAAGCACTTCCATTGCTAAAATGTTGAAATGAATGATTGGTACCCGAATTCACGTACAAATCTATTTGCAAATAAGAAAAAGCTATTTTCCACATGTATAATAATGGAAAAAATAATTCAAAAATCCTGGTGTCATTGTCGCATTTGAGAATTAAAATTAAGTGGTTTCGTAAACATACCACCGCTCCTGAAAGGGTTAAAGTATATTCTTTGATCTTTATTTGTATCACTATAAAAGAAATTCATTAGGTAATAACAATGATTAAGAGCTGTACATCTATAGCGTTATCTACTTTTTGGAAATTTTGTACCCCCGTCCCTCCTTTGCGATTTCATACGTTATCATTCCTCGAATTCTAACTTCTCTCTTAATTATATCGTTATCATTGGCTAAAAATTCTTCTTCTTTTTTTTTCTTTTACTTTTTTCTTTTTATATGTTTGCAGTGATATAGGAGAGACTAGAGAGAATTGACCCACTTTTTACAAAATGATTTTTTATTTTTTAAATATTGAACGTAGAATAAAGTTTTATATATCATTTTATTCGTTATACAATCAGTTATAAAAATAAAATTGCTACATAAGTGTAATATATAAGAAATTTGAAAAATAATTGCTTTTAATCATAAGAAAATAATGGGTCAAGGCTCCCCACATATGGGAGGGTTAACCCACTATATGGGAGGCTTGACCCACTTTGTTTTATATTGAAATATTTATGAATAGAAATAAAATCAGTTTAAAAAAAGCAAAATAACTTTATGCTACATGCTTTAATAATTATTAAAAAAATATTTTTGAAAATATGATGCTTCAACAAACTTGTTCAGGCGTAATCGCATGTCAGAGGAGAAACATTTTGTTTTAAACAGGATTTTGTCTGAGCAGGTATAATTGTGCAACAAGGAAATGAAATTTTAACACTTAAGACAATATTCCGCTAGAGACAGGTTCCGTTTCCATAGGGTTTCAGGCATTATAATGTCCGGATTTTGTAGCCACTGTTTCACTTTTTTTCGTCTCCTTGTCCTACTTTTTGTGACATTCGACCTGACAACCCTAGTTATTACATAATTTGGCTTCATCTCACTCTATTTATTATGTTGAAATTTGTCTACATACCTACCTAAAGTTTTTCGATCCATGCTATGGTCTTTTGCAGCCGCAAGAATACTTAACTTATCATTAACATATTTTAACCTTTTCAGAGGCATAATACTTTCAGTACTATAATGTTGAAATAAATGACTGGCACCGGAATATATGAACAAATTTATTTGAAAATATGAAATAGGCTATATTTCACATACATATTAAATTAAAAAAATTTTAGCAAAATTCTAGTGCCATTGTGGCGTAAAATAGAGTGGTTTCATAAACATTCCACTGCCCCTGAAACGGTTAAGACTACTGCTTTCGTACTTTCTAGTCTTTTCCACTGTTTCTATTTATCTATTGCAAGTAATATTTAAATGGAAAAAAGTTCCTATCAGCTTTCGCCTTTATATTTCATTAATTTTTTCGTGCAGTGCAAATAGCAATTTTTTTACATTTTTCTTTAATCAGTTTTAAACGTTTTCTTTTCCATCACCCCATTTTACTGTATCTTTGCAGAATAAATTTACATTAATTTTTATATATAACCATTAATCTTTCATTATGCACAGTGTATAATAAAAAGCTTTCAAAACCCCTTAATTAACACATTGTCGAGGACAATTTTTATCAAATCTGAATTTTAAAACAGTAGAAGCTCCCCCCTGTTCTGAAAGTCTTTAGTAAATTGGTATTCTAGATAAGTTTCCCAAGCTTATGCATCGGTAAGTATCTTTCAATGAACAAATTTAATATAAAATGTCTTACAATCTAAAAAAATATGGACAACATGGTATTAATGCATTTTCTGTAAGGTAGAAGCCACGCCTTTAGTCAATGATGTATTTTGAATGAAAACGAGAATTCTCGTTTCCCGCCGTTAATGTGGTAAGGGAACTTTGACCATCTGGTCAACCGTCCCTCACATTGACTGGGTCAAGCCTCCCCACATAGCCTTTTTTTTTAAGAGTAGCACATTGCTATGTTAAGCCTAACTTACCGTATAATCTTTATGCCTGGAATGAAAGCTCGATATTTCTGCATTACTTAAAACCTACTTACTTAAATTTCTGTGATATATTTTATCTGAAAAAAGCTTACAAAATATTTCTAAAAAACACAACTTTTAGGTTGAAAACACCTCATAATGGAATTTTCCACACTTATTTCGATTTTCTGTATGAAACAGAGATTGTTGTTTGAGCATTCCGGTAGCTTTGGTTGACACCTATTGATAAAACTCTGAAGTCCTTTTAAATTTGAAAACTGATGGGTGGGTCAAGCCTCCCGTATGGTCAACCCTCCCTAGTCTCCCCTATTCTATAATTTTTCCATATTTTCTAATACCCTATTTTATTTAATTCACAACAGTCTTTAAAAATATTTCGATAATCTATCCGAATGCCTAAGATATCATTTATTTTTTCCTTTTCAAAATCATATAACAAAATTCACGTATTATTATTAAATGTTTTTCTTTCGGAGTCAACCTTTCTGGCTTGATGGACGATGTGAGTTTCATTTTCCTACTACAATATTTATTCTGGGAATCTCATTTTATTTTGCCATTTTTTAAAAATTTATTCTAACAAACTCTTTTTCTGCTATTTATCGGAGGGTCTTTTCACGACTGTTTTCTTACACCAAATAGTCTTCTTTTGATTTTCTTATTTGTCAGGAGTCTGTCGCATTGCGGTAATGAAAAGCTTACGCAGTGAGTACTTAACCTGTTGAACGAACTCGGATGAAGAATTTTTTGTTTTCAGCCATTAAAAAACTACGCCCGTCGCCAGTAAGTGATATGGAATAGTTCTTTTCACATCATCTAATAATGTAGATTATGATTTATTATTAACGAAAGTTGTAAACGGTGGAATGCCATAAATAATCTTATTGCAATATCATAGATTCGTAGTTTGTGACGAATGCTCTTCTTATCTGCAATGTTCGATTTACATAATAATTTATGAATAATTGTGTCTAAGCCATTTTACTGGGGAAACATTTAATATCTTCGATCCTGTGCCAAATTTAAAAGTAGTGACTCCAAAGTTACGTAATAACATGCTAGTAAAAGATTTTCACTAGAAAGGACTTTTATTGTATGGAATGTTCACTTGTTTATTGAATCGACGTATATAAGTTACCCTTACTTACACTGCTAAATACCACTAAATACTTGGCATGAAATGAGGCGATGGCCTTAAGTGAGTTATCTGCATCAAATGATTATTGATATCGATTTTTTTTTTCTATTTCAGGGGTTCTAATGAAGCTGATCCGCAATCTGCACGTGATGCAAGAAATTTTGAAGTGGCGAACATTCAGAAGTGGCTGACTGAATTCTACAGGGAGAGAAATTTATTATGAAGCCTTTTGAAAGGAAAATAGCATACTACATAAACGTAATAACCATTTTGATTAAGAAAACACTGCTCAAGGGTATCTTAAATTATTCGAGTAGTGAAAATTAAAAATAATGTACGAGGCCAAAGAAAAAAATAAAGGAAAAATGAAAATGAAGGGAAAGGAAAGAAAGGAAGACCAGAATTCCGGTCAAGAGTTTTAAGTAACAACATTCATTTTTTTCAATAACAAGGAAGGAAAATCACCCAATGCATCATTTAACCAAATTTGCGGAGGCCTCTGTATAAATAACAGGATTGTATATAATCTTCCAGTGTCATGCGGAAAAAAAGCAAACAAGAAGGCTGATTTTATTGAAATAAAGTTTACTGATTAATATTAAACGATTTTGCTTTATGTCATTATTATCATTATTATTATTATTATTATTGCGCGCACATGTGTGAGCGTTTCTTTCTACTGCAGCTCTGTTATGCTTTTTAAGTTGCTTTCATCTTTGATTATAATCAATGAAGTGTGCTTAGAAATTCTAATTTTCCAAGAAAGTATTTTCGTATTGTTTGAATAAGTACAAATTAATAGCAAAACCCGACTAAATTTTAAATTAAGTTGTTTTTTAATTAGTTTCTTTATTTAGTTAAAGAATATTTTACTGCAAGGAATCATTAAAATAACTTGAAATATTTTATACTTCTCATTTATGAAATATTTAATTACAAGCTATGTTATTAAATTTAGTTATATCAAATCTCAACACACACATACATTAAAGAATCGGGCGTGTTATAATGTCTTTAAACAATAATTGGAAAACAAAATCAATCCCAAATGAATGTGTTGGTTTTCCTGATTAGTTTTCTATGCCAAAGAAATATTGACGTTGTAAGTCCAAATTTTCGTAGCATTTACTACTTCACATTTTTATTATATTTTTCCTAAGGCCCCTTTTTAAAATATCTAGAAGAATTAAATTCCTGCAAAACCGGATATTAAAAGATTATAATTTTTAAACTAATATTTAGTTTAAAAAATACTCTTATAATAATCGAGTTTTAATTCAGTATGATGAAGTCTTTATTGGAATAACAATACATTTTATTTTCTTCTTCTGCAATGTATCAGTTCGTCTGTTTTCCATAGTATATCTTTTTTTAATGTCTTAGAAAGATGGTATTACCATGTTAAAATTACTGAGATAACATAAAATTATACCTGCTTCTTATAAAGCATTACTCAACAATATTGAAATATCCATTTAATAATATCGGTTGATCTATTGCATTGCCATTTTTGATTACTGCTATGTTGTTACTGTGCCGTTAATGAAAAGAACAAATCAAGTTTCATTAACCCACCTATGCCTAGAGTCCCGTTTTTGGGACGTTTCGAGTTTTAAATATTTTTTTTATAATTTTCTTCTTCTTTACAACATGAAAATTGTATGAAGTAATTGTCTATACATGTCTTTATCTATTACCGAAAGATGACAGCATAAGATTGACATTTATAAACTTAAATGGAGACTTTTCTTTCGGTGTTTATAGATTTTTCCTTTTTCAAGATAGCGAAATGTAAAAAGTAAGTTTATTTGTATTTTTTGTATCAAGGATCCTAATAAATAAGTCATAATCTTAGCTTGTAGACTTCTTTGAAATACGTATTTTTTTTTTTTTTTAAATTGCGAAATTATATGTTCAAGCCTATTTTTCATGCATGTTTGTAACGTGCAATATATAGGGCTCTAGGCGCAAATGGGTACATATTTCTATTAGCCAGTTAGGGGCAGTTATTGATGTAAAGTCCTTTCCAAGAAATAAATTTCTTGAAATAAATTGTTTTTTAGCCTCAAATGCGATCATTCTTAATTTATTATTAATTATACTTATAATGTTATTAGTCTCTGTAAAGAAATAAATATATATTTTTTAATAGTTCATAAAAATACTAATTTTAGTACATAATATGCAATTTAAAAGCCTAATTTTTATAAATTTAGACAAAACATAAAATATGTATTTTTCCACATATGGATATTACCATATTTAGTACGTTATCAAATAAATACAAAAATATTTTAGCGTAATTTTTTTCCGTATTTTTCCAGTTCATTTTGCAACATTTTAAAGTGATTTTAACAACAAATTTGAGAAAACAAAAATTTAGGCATAAATGGGTTAAGTACTGAAATGCGAGGGCTATTTTCAAAGCGCTATAAGTAAGCGTACAAAGTTAATGCTGGAATCTGCCGTAAATTGACACAGCTGCGCCATCTTACGGATGGAGTGAATAACGCAAATACGCGGGTTTTTTGTATGACGTCATATATGACAAAATATGGACCATCTGCGCATCTCGTGCGCAGGTCTATTTGAAGATATTTACAACTTAAGAGTTATAGGGGGAAAAGCAGACAAAGCTATTTTAGAGAGTTTCCTGTTAAAATTTTAACCATGAATTTCAAATATTTACTCAGTCATGGAAGATGAACCTTGTTTACCAGATTTATTGCAAAATATTTTTGTTACAGTTTGTTTTGATGAAAATATGTGTATTAAAAAAAAAAAATCGCAATGTCATTTTAATTTCGGGAGAAAAAGCACTAATGCTACGTAAACAGTATTGTCTTTTGCCCCGAAACTAAACTGACATTACAACTATTTTTTAAATACATATATTTTTATCAAAACATGCTGTAACAAAAATATTTTGCAATAAATCTGGTAAACAAGGTTAATCTTCCACGAGTGAGTAAATATTTGAAATTCACGATTAAAATTTTAACAGGTATTCTCTAAAATGGCTTTGTCTGCTTTTCCGCCTATAACTCTTAAATTGTAAATATCTTCAAATAGACCTGAATTTTATGCAAGCTATTCAGGCTAAAAGAAAACCATTTTTGTTAATAAAAGTTATAGGCTTAACTTTTAATTCCATGGTTTTTTCCCACATTGGGAGAAACTTGCCCACCTTGGGTTTATGTTATTATTTATTAGAAAAAAAAATGTATTTTAAATATAATGAGCGAAAAGCCTGTGTTTAAATTGATGTAATATACCAGTATGTATGTATTTTAAATAAAGTTATGTTTTTCAAATGACGAGTATATTTTTAAAATGATGATTTTATATTTTGAATGAAATGAATGCAACATAAACGCTGGTGATGGGGAAAATATTTGACGGTTTATGAACTGCGGCCGGCTAACATAAAAGTACTTTTTTTACACTGTTTATTTAATCTAACCCTGTTCATATATATGAAAAGATAAAAAAAATCTAATCGATTTTTCCCTCCCAGATATGCTAGAAAAATAAAAATTATGTACATGGATGTGTTTCTAGTAACAATACAACATTTTAGTATTTTTATAACTTGATTATAAATTAGCAAGTTAATTTTACGTTATCTAAATGTAGCTGATAAATCCTTAAACATTCTTTATGGTTGTTACAACTGTATATACAAGTGCAACAATTGAGTAAGTTATGTAACAAACTAGAATTTCTAAAATATACCAACTGGTTGGGAAATCGCAAAAGAGAAATATTTAAAACCTTTAAGCATCTTAAACGTGATTTTCAGCCATATAATTTTTTATAAAAAAGTTAAAATATTATTTAATATATATTATTAAATGTCAGTGATTTTAATACGTTCAGTTGGCCCATCTCCGTTCGCAGCCCTTTTTTTCTACTACTTATCCGACTCTTTTGCGGAAGCCAGATTGAAAAAAAAAAATTGAAACACGACAAAATTAAAAGGGAAATTACACAAATTAAAAACACCGAAAAGCGGGAAGGAAGGGCTTGGGGCCCTGAGGCTACCGACCCACAAATGCTACATCGAGCTTATTATTAGTCTATAGTTTTCAGTTATTGGCAATTGTTGTGTGTTTCAAAAGCCTTTTTCAAATTTGGAGAATGTTCCGCAATTGGGTTATTTCGATAAAAGTTACCTTCATTTTCTAACCATTATTTAACTTTTATACAGTTACAATTGTATACTGTTTTCTGATTTGACGCCAATCATGGCTATCGGCCCGATTACGGAACGTTAACCATTTTACCCCTGCGAAGAACGGGTGTAAGATAATAAATGTTTAATTGAGCATACCACGTACTCTTTGTAAATATTGTATATTTTACTCCAATTTTTGAAGTTTCTTCTATACTTTGTATGCTTTCTGCAATGTTATTCACCTGTGCGAAGTGTAGGTATCCCATGAAAACTAGCCCCACCAGTGGCTGAGAGGTTCTGCTCTCGAATCTGGTAGACGGGAGGTGCTGGGTTCGATCCCAATCGCGCCCGTCGGCCTAATCGTTCGGAGTTTTCGTGGTTTTCTTCGAACCTTGGATTTCCAAGCGTCAATACGGGTTAGGTTCCCTTAGAAAGACCCCCACGAAGGGCACTCCCCCTGGGCCTATATCCCTCGTGCAGATAATTGGCCGTCATAAATACAACCAACCAACCAACCAACCCATGAAAACTATTTTTCCCAGATATGACACAATGACCGACATATTTCTAGATTTAAAAAAAAAGTAATTTGTCGATTTTAGGGAATGTTTTAAAGCTGTTGTCTAAAATTCTCAAAATATTTAAAACTATAAATAATCAATTATTGCTGGTTTAATAGTACAAAAATTACTGCTTGCATTTTAAATTAAAGTGGATCCGAATGTAAAATTAAATGAGTTTTAAATGGGATGAATGAAATGCTTCTACTTTAAATATTATGAATACAATTCGATCAAGAGAATATTTGGCAATTTATCGCCTGCGCCCGGTAAATAAAAAATATGGCTTAAAATTAACTAAATAATTTATACTTAAACTCTAAGCGTAATAAAACGTTTAATTCTCATTGGAAATACACATGTTTATGTAATTCTTATAACTTTATCTTATCAGGAATTGAATTAAAAACACTGCTGTAAAATTCTATCTACATCTATCTGTATCTAAATACATTAACTAATTTTTATATGTCCTTGTTCATTGCATTACAGAAACATAATTCAAATAGAACGTATTAAAATTACTGACATTTAATAATATATATTAAATAATATTTTAACTTTTTTATACATTATAATAAATCACCAAACTAACCTGTTTTTCTCTTTTGGTAAACGAAAAAAAAAAAAATGAGTTCTCTCAGATAGAGAGTTATTTTTGCAGTTTTGAAAACTGCAATAATTAGAATGCCAACGTGGCATTTTCCCAAATAATATAAGTTCTTAAAAGAACTGATTTTGTTTAAACAACTAACTTCAATTAATAAATTAAATAATGGCGAATAAATAAATCGAATTATATGTGTACTTCCAACAATTAAGTACCAAAGCGATATAAGTAAGCGTCCTATCTTAAATGGGAGAGGTAACCGCAAGATTAAAGGCGAGGTCACGTCAATCAAGGTCATACGCCACCCAGCGGACGGAGTGAACTACAAGAGGATTATTAACTTCTTTCCCCTTTGTGGATGATCTATAAGTTCGATATCTATGAAATAACTATGCGCATGCGCAGCCGTGATTTTATTCGTTTGCGGTCTGCAGTACTTAATTGTTGGAAGTACACATATAATTCGATTTATTTATTCGCCATTATTTAATTTATTAATTGAAGTTAGTTGTTTAAACAAAATCAGTTCTTTTAAGAACTTATATTATTTGGGAAAATGCCACGTTGGCATTCTAATTATTGCAGTTTTCAAAACTGCAAAAATAACTCTCTATCTGAGAGAACTCATTTTTTTTTTCGTTTCCCAAAAGAGAAAAACAGGTTAGTTTGGTGATTTATTATAATTTATAAAAAAGTTAAAATATTATTAAATATATATTATTAAATGTCAGTAATTTTAATACGTTCTATTTGAATTATGTTTCTGTAATGCAATGAACAAGGACATATAAAAATTAGTTAATGTATTTAGATACAGATAGATGTAGATAGAATTTTACAGCAGTGTTTTTAATTCAATTCCTGATAAGATAAAGCTATAAAAATTACATAAACATGTGTATTTCCAATGAGAATTAAACGTTTTATTACGCTTAGAGTTTAAGTATAAATTATTTAGTTAATTTTAAGCCATATTTTTTATTTACCGGGCGCAGGCGATAAATTGCCAAATATTCTCTTGATCGAATTGTATTCATAATATTTAAAGTAGAAGCATTTCATTCATCCCATTTAAAACTCATTTAATTTTACATTCGGATCCACTTTAATTTAAAATGCAAGCAGTAATTTTTGTACTATTAAACCAGCAATAATTGATTATTTATAGTTTTAAATATTTTGAGAATTTTAGACAACAGCTTTAAAAAATTTCCTAAAATCGACAAATTACTTTTTTTTAAAATCTAGAAATATGTCGGTCATTGTGTCATATCTGGGAAAAATAGTTTTCATGGGGTACCTACACTTCGCACAGGTGAATAACATTGCAGAAAGCATACAAAGTATAGAAGAAACTTCAAAAATTGGAGTAAAATATACAATATTTACAAAGAGTACGTGGTATGCTCAATTAAACATTTATTATCTTACACCCGTTCTTCGCAGGGGTAAAATGGTTAACGTTCCGTAATCGGGCCGATAGCCATGATTGGCGTCAAATGAGAAAACAGTATACAATTGTAACTGTATAAAAGTTAAATAATGGTTAGAAAATGAAGGTAACTTTTATCGAAATAACCCAATTGCGGAACATTCTCCAAATTTGAAAAAGGCTTTTGAAACACACAACAATTGCCAATAACTGAAAACTATAGACTAATAATAAGCTCGATGTAGCATTTGTGGGTCGGTAGCCTCAGGGCCCCAAGCCCTTCCTTCCCGCTTTTCGGTGTTTTTAATTTGTGTAATTTCCCTTTTAATTTTGTGTTTCAATTTTTTTTTTCAATCTGGCTTCCGCAAAAGAGTCGGATAAGTAGTAGAAAAAAAGGGCTGCGGACGGAGATGGGCCAACTGAACGTATTAAAATCACTGACATTTAATAATATATATTAAATAATATTTTAACTTTTTTATAAAAAATTATATGGCTGAAAATCACGTTTAAGGTGCTTAAAGGTTTTAAATATTTCTCTTTTGCGATTTCCCAACCAGTTGGTATATTTTAGAAATTCTAGTTTGTTACATAACTTACTCAATTGTTGTACTTGTATATACAGTTGTAACAACCATAAAGAATGTTTAAGGATTTATCAGCTACGTTTAGATAACGTAAAATTAATTTGCTAATTTATAATCAAGTTATAAAAATACTAAAATGTTGTATTGTTACTAGAAACACATCCATGTACATAATTTTTATTTTTCTAGCATATCTGGAAGGGAAAAATCGATTAGATTTTTTTTATCTTTTCATATATATGAACAGGGTTAGATTAAATAAACAGTGTAAAAAAAGTACTTTTATGTTAGCCGGCCGCAGTTCATAAACCGTCAAATATTTTCCCCATCACCAGCGTTTATGTTGCATTCATTTCATTCAAAATATAAAATCATCATTTTAAAAATATACTCGTCATTTGAAAAACATAACTTTATTTAAAATACATACATACTGGTATATTACATCAATTTAAACACAGGCTTTTCGCTCATTATATTTAAAATACATTTTTTTTTCTAATAAATAATAACATAAACCCAAGGTGGGCAAGTTTCTCCCAATGTGGGAAAAAACCATGGAATTAAAAGTTAAGCCTATAACTTTTATTAACAAAAATGGTTTTCTTTTAGCCTGAATAGCTTGCATAAAATTCAGGTCTATTTGAAGATATTTACAATTTGAGAGTTATAGGCGGAAAAGCAGACAAAGCCATTTTAGAGAATACCTGTTAAAATTTTAATCGTGAATTTCAAATATTTACTCACTCGTGGAAGATTAACCTTGTTTACCAGATTTATTGCAAAATATTTTTGTTACAGCATGTTTTGATAAAAATATATGTATTTAAAAAATAGTTGTAATGTCAGTTTAGTTTCGGGGCAAAAGACAATACTGTTTACGTAGCATTAGTGCTTTTTCTCCCGAAATTAAAATGACATTGCGATTTTTTTTTAATACACATATTTTCATCAAAACAAACTGTAACAAAAATATTTTGCAATAAATCTGGTAAACAAGGTTCATCTTCCATGACTGAGTAAATATTTGAAATTCATGGTTAAAATTTTAACAGGTATTCTCTGAAATAGCTTTGTCTGCTTTTCCGCCTATAACTCTTAAATTGTAAATATCTTCAAATAGACCTGCGCACGAGATGCGCAGATGGTCCATATTTTGTCATATATGACGTCATACAAAAAACCCGCGTATTTGCGTTATTCACTCCATCCACAAGATCGCGCAGCTGTGTCAATTTACGGCAGATTCCAGCATTAACTTTGTACGCTTACTTATAGCGCTTTGATTAAGTACTGCAGACGACAAACGAATAAAATCACGGCTGCGCATGCGCATAGTTATTTCATAGATATCGAACTTATAGATCATCCACAAAGGGGAAAGAAGTTAATAATCCTCTTGTAGTTCACTCCGTCCGCTGGGTGGCGTATGACCTTGATTGACGTGACCTCGCCTTTAATCTTGCGGTTACCTCTCCCATTTAAGATAGGACGCTTACTTATATCGCTTTGGCTATTTTTTTCAATCTCCGATGGGCCATAAAATAAAGACAAGTGTGAATAACAAAATAGTTTTATAACGAGGAGTCAAGTACAGTCAACGTTACTTTTTGACATAGTCTCTTTGAAGATTGAGACATTTTTCATACCGGTGGGCGAGTTTTTCAATAACCTCTTCATAGAAGTTTACCAGCGTGTTAAGATAGGTCCCCAAGCCGTCTTCAAGATTTTTGTTGGGATGGAAGCGCTATCCCAGGGCCAAAAATAGCCTTTTTTGCAACCGGGGCAAGCATGGATTTTTGACTCCCCCCCTCTACCTCAAAGTACATTTACAAAGAGAATTTTACTAATTTTCTAATAGTCGACTTATTTTAAAATTTAAAATATGTAATCATAAAATATATAATACTGAACTACGTAATCTACAATGGCGGATCCAAGAATGAGGTCACGGGGGTCATGACTCCTCTCTGAACACCAACAAAAATATTCTAAAGATCATTTTTAAAATGAAATATACAGTAGAGTCCCGATTATCCGAGTTTCCGCTTTCACCGAGTTATTTTCTTCTGATGGACATTGGCCATTTCCCCCCCCCCTCCCCATTCTGACCAGAAAATCAGAGTTCTAAATTTTTACGACTGCTCTTTCATCTTCACCTAACACTTCAGTTATAAAAGCTGTTTCATAATAATCGAAGCCATTAGTCCATCAGAAGAAAATAACTCGGTGAAAGCGGAAGTTCGGTTAAGTGGGACTCAGATAATCGGGGCTCTACTGTATATTTCATTTTTAAAATGATCTTTAGAATATTTTTCTGTGTTCAGAGGAGAGTCATGACCCTCGTGATCTCCTCCTTGGATCCGCCATTGTAGATTACGTAGTTCAGTATTACATATTTTATGATTACATATTTTAAATTTTAAAATAAGTCGGCTATTAGAAAATTAGTAAAATTCTCTTTGTAAATACACTTTGCGGAAGAGGGGGGTGGGGGCGCCAAAATCCATGTTTGCCCGGGTGCAAAAAAAGCTAGTTTCGGCCCTGCCCACACCTGCTTTCAGTTCTCAAAGAAGATGAAAGACAATCAGTGCCAGATATGGGGTGTACGCCGGTGATCGAACACTTCCCATCGAAGTTGTGAAACAAGTTGTTGGGCCTGGCACCGAGTGACTGTTACCTTTATCGAGAGCTGAAGCGAGGTCTGGGGTGACAGTGCTTCCATCACAACGAAAATCTTGAAGAAGCCTTGGAGACCCATCTCAAAACGCTGGCAGCAACCTTTTATGAAGAGGGTATTGGAAAACTCGGCCACCGTTATGACAAATGTCTCAATCTTTACTTTGACTATGTCGAAAAGCAAATTTGATTGTACTTGACACCTGGTTATAAAACCATTTTGTTATTCATACTTGTAATTATTTTATGGCCCGTCGGAAGTTGAAAAAAAGTAGAGAACAGGAATTCTGCTTTTTCAGAATTCCGTGTCGCTCCCGGCATTTCCATTTACTTCATTTTCTTCTGATGGACTGGTGGCTTCTATTATTATGAAACAGCCATTATAGATGAAGTGTTAGGTGAAGATGAAAGAGCAGCCGTAAAAAGTTAGAACTCTGATTTTCTGGTCAGAATGGGGGGGGGGGGGGATGGCCATAATTTTTTATGGGCATTTTTCCCCCCATTCTGACCAGAAAAACTAGAATTCTAACATTTTACGGCTGCTCTTTCATCTTCACCTAACACTTCATTTATACTGGCTGTTTCATAATAATAGAATCCACCAGTTTATTGGAAGAAAATAACTCGGTTAAGCGGGACTCTACTGCAGTGCAAAATATATTTCAATTTTAAGACTTAAAGCACACGTTTTATTTTATGTAAAATGAAGTCATTCGCATCCGCTTAAGAATTCCACATTTACGATCTACTCAACATCTGCAGTAAAACATGCATAGCACATCACTATCGCGAAATAATGCACAAATGCAGCGAAAAAAGTGCAGTCATTCAAGAAAATAGACAAAAAAAGACAAAAAAAAAAAAAAAAAAAAAAAAACGGTTATCTAATGATTCATAGATACTTAAAATTAAATATACTTTATAATAGTTCCATTGTTTTAACGAAATCATTCGTTTATATATATTTTTTTCAAAATAGCACGCATTTTAATTGCATTTTCTTTCGGTTGTTATGAGAAAATGGCAACGAAAATATATAATACTATTTTAGAACTATTTTTCCTTTACTTTCTACAGAAATGGAGTACTTCCGTTGCCAATATTAAGCAAATGGCTCTAAAAACTACAAAAAATTAATATTTCAAAAATAAATGGAGATACAGTTTTCAAACAAAATGCATTTAAAAGAACTTTTTTTTTCCAAATACGACGGTATAAAAATCGAAAATGTGCGATGTTTAGAAGTTTAGAAAATTGTTATACAGTATTTAATCGAACTGCTTTCTTTTACAGCTGCTTCTGTAAGGTAACGTTATTTTTTGGAATACACAAAATAAGCTGGGAGAAAGAAATAGCATAGGCTAAAAAAATAACTCTCGTAGTATCCTGCATGGTTTTCTAAAATGAACAAAGCATTTCTGTTAGATTTTGGTATAATTTCATTTTACATTGCATAGTGTCAAAATTAAAACAAACAGATAAAATAATCAGAAAATTATTTACTACAAAACATTCTTATTAAAAATTCAATACTTTATTATTAAATTTAACTTAAATTCATTTCATTCTTTTTTTTTATTTTATTTTATTTTTTACATGAGTATTTTGTTTAATTTATTTTGTGTGTTAAAATAGAAAATTATTTACTACAAAACATTCTTATTAAAAATTCAGTATTTTATTATTAACTTTAACTTAAATTCATTTCATTTTTTTTTTTTTTTTTTTTTTACATGAGTATTTCGTTTAATTTATTTTGTGTGTTAAAATAGAAAATTATTTACTACAAAACATTCTTATTAAAAATTCAATATTTTATTATTAACTTTAACTTAAATTCATTTCATTCTTTTTTTTTTTTTTTTTTTTTTTTACATGAGCATTTCGTTTAATTTATTTTGTGTGTTAAAATATAAGAAATAAAACAAAATTTGTACGTCAAACTCAAATCAACATTTTTTTTTTTTTTTTGACAAATATGCATAGGTAAGGTTTGAATGACTTAATCTGAAACTATGTTATTTAGTGTCAAACGCCCGATCTGTTAAACACAATCCTGCCATATTTCACTTAGAGTGAAATGACATCGAGTATTGTTATTGTTAAGCATTACTACACTATATTCAAAATTCTGGTGCTAAATGCACATTTTGCTTTATTATTGTAAACCATTTCGATAAAAAAATCCATATCCATTCTCCCTCCTTAACTTGATTTCGAAACTTATATATATATATATGTGACGTTTTACGGCAAGTAGTTGGTATTGTCGAAAAAAAAAAATGAGGGTTTCCATTTCTAAACAGCACAGGCGGCAGCCGATTGATTTTAAAATAATAAAGAAAAATGAAGAATTAACACAAGGCAGTCGCTTGAAACATTATTCACTTTATTTCCACACTCACGATTGAATCTAGAAAAGATGCTCACTCCTTCCATGGTAAAAAGAATAAAATCTATTCTCATCTCACAATTAGTTTTAAAAACACTCCATCTCTTGACTGCGTTCTATTCTTTAATCCGTTAACATCTAACATCTATCACCCATTACGATACCGTTTCTTCCTCATTCTACACACATAATAAACAGTATTCATCCACCATTTTACTACCTCCATCGAGCAGTCACATTGAATATCCAGTCTGCCACGACTGCAATCCACTACGTTCACCTCTACATGCTAAAAACTAAAAAGCGAAAAGCCTCCAAAGCTTCTCTCTGGTTCCCGCCATCCGTATTTATACTCCCCTCAAAAGATTGTTCTAGCAAATTCTATATCCTGGCCCCAGATATCTAAAGCATAAACAAATGTTAAAATCTGTAGTCGAGATTATGCAAAAATAACCCTTTTTTACCTCTTCAGACGATAAAAGAAATGAATTTATGTCTGCGAAAGTTTCAATCTTTGAAATATTTTAATTACACCTGGATATTTTAAATAAAAGAATAAATTGAAATAAGTAGGGTTTTTTCTTTAAGACGGAATAATATTTTAGCAGTTAAATAAAGATTTAAGGGGAATATGATATACCGGGATTTAATAGCGGAATTTAATAGGAATTTAAATAATAAAAGTTTTATTAAAGAAATATAAATAATTGAGCCATTTTTAGATTTACGCAATTTGGAATAAATATGAATTAAGATCTTAGAGATTAATAGACTAGGGTTTTAATTTAATAAGCCGGTATAATATACGGAATATTACTGAAAAAGGAAAATTTACATAAAATACTTTAAACTTGGAGCAAAAATTTAAATTTTGTAATATATATATACATATATATATTTTTAAATAGGGCTAGAAGATAAATAATTGTATTCCTTAACTCGAGATCAATTGTACTGGATTTCATTGCAGTGCAAATTCAATATTAGTAAACAACAAACCCTATGATTTAAAGTGGTTCACAAATTCTCGACTCAGTACCGTGAAACTTTCTAACACATTTTGTGACTCATTTTTAAACGTAATTACATCAAATTGGCAAACCTGACTATTGAAGCAATTTGGAATCGTATAGCAGTTTCCATTTTTGGATAAGTAAATTACTTATCGAGTTGTAAGCGATGCTTGTCACGTGACAACAAGTTCTTCCTTTCTCGCGCTACCGCGTCGCGAATTCTATTCAAAACGAACACTTTGACAGTATTTTCTGAAAGATCTTCTTCCTTCACCTTAAAATGAAAAACTCCACTCGATTACATAGTTTCTGAATAAGAACACTTCGCAATTTCATGCATTTCCGAACAAAAATGAATTCAGAAATGTGTCAGACAGTAGCTCCTTTGGATTTGAGAACAGCCTTAAGAAACAGTCTAACGAATTTTAACCCGTGGACTCGACACTTCGGATCAGGATCCGCACACTATTTGGGATTTCGTAACTTCAACTGAGCATAATTTGGTTTGGTTGGCAATATAGAGAAATTAAAATATAGCACAATTCCTATACGAAATTTAATGAGGAATAGAACTATGATATTTATTTTTATCAAAATTTATTTTGTTAGTTAAAAATGCAAATTAATAATAGCATGTTTTCAAAAAACGCCGGCATTTCAAATTTTGGTCGGTGCGAATTTGCACTATACTATGTAATAGTTCACGGGTTGAATAATATACCAGACTCATTGTAGTAATAGGGTTTTAAACGTGCTTGTTTTTTCTACAAAACTAACATTTTTAACATAATATTAACGAAGAAAGACCTCCGGTCACAAAAAATTCAAAACCGGCGTCGGCGGCGGTGACAGTGTTAGTTACTCTTTTTTGGAATACAGAGATTTATAATATGATGCTAAGTTACCTTACATGGCTGGATAACTTTGAACTTGGTTAAAACTACATTTTTTATCGTTTATATCATTATTATTCCTTAATTTGTGATAGTCATACAATAATTTAGGATCATTTCTTCTATTTTATGCCAGTAGTTGCAACAATATTCTTAAAATGAGAGTGGGGCAGCTGAAAATAGAGAAAATGCGGATCAAATTACCCTAAATAACTGTACCACATTCCCTACCAGCGAACACGAATAGTCTAAACCGAGACGTCGCGCGTCGGCCAAGGCAGATTTCATCTGTACCGAAAAAAAATTCTGTCTACCATTACTGTTTGGAATAAAAATTATCTAGCAGTTCTGGTATGCTTCTGAAACATTTATTCTATATTGACTTTTAAGTATTCCAATATTACGTTGTTTTATTCCAATATAATGTTCCAACATGAGATTGGTAGTTATTTCCGTTACAATGAGAACAAAAAACTTAATACACTTGTCTGCCATATTACAGTTAGTTACAGTATATAGCTGTGAAGCAGTTATATATTGTAAAAAGTATTATATCTTTGAAAGCGTTGTTTATCTCGACAACATGTTCTGCATTTTAGGAGTAAATGTGATATATCTATAGAATAATCAGTGGTGTAATTATTTCTCAGAATGATTTATAATAGTGATACATTTACTTGAATATATGAATTTTCACCTTAAAATTCGTGACTTTTTCTAGAGATTGTATGAGCTTTAAATTGAGGAAATTTTAAATCGCAGAAAGTTTTGAATGCAAGAAACTATAAAAGAAGAAAAGTATTTTGTAATTTTTCTTTATCTACTGGTGATTTTCAGGTTGTAGGTATGTTCCTCAATTCTTTTCAAAGCGTGCAATGAGACGGGGTGTGAGAATACAAAAACAAGATTCTGTAGTAATAAAAGAAGGATCATACTGACAGAGCTGCAAAGTCTTCGGCTTTTTGGATACCAGTATTTTATCACGAAAATGTTCTTTTATTTAATTGGAACATTTGGTCGATTTAAAAGAATAACATTTTCTCTAAGATAATAGTGGTGTGCAAAAAGCCGGAGACTTGGCAACTCTGTATTGAATATGGAATCTTATAGATTCCTCTTTTTTAATAAAGATATAATATTGTTCAGTTTTTCTTTATCTCTAGTGCTGAATTTCGAAAGTTCGTTTTCATCGTTCGTAAATTTCAACTCTAATTGTCAATCTCAGTTTCGAATCTTTGTTACATATTCATATTTCCAAAAAAATAAATAAATAAATAAATAAAAATAAATAAAGTAAGCTAAATGTTAACCAAAAGCCCAAAAGTGAAAAATATTACTCAAAAGTCCAAAAAATGTTAAGTGCATATATTTATCCAATTTTAAAAAAAAATACTGTACATTAAAAAATCTTTAAAAACCCCATAAAAATGCAATTTTCAACAATTTTCTAGTCTTTGGTAATGAGTTACAAAATTAATAGGTATTTGTAACCTATTACCAAGTTGGTGATGTAACGATGGAACCTGTTAACAGAAAATAACTGTTTTCCCATCTCTAATTCAAACGCTGAACTTCCTGTTTTGAAACTGGAGTAGTTTCTAAACTTTATAATATACTTATAACTACTTAAAAGGTGAACAAAACATATAAAAATATTATTTAATGCAACCCGAGATCTTTCGAACACACACGCGTACATTTTCAAAGGGAAAAAAGATGACTGACTGAATAGAAATATATTTTAAAAACAAAAACAAAAATAGTACGCATCCCGAGATCTTTCGAACACACACGTGTTCATTTTCAAAGGGAAAAAAGATGACTGACTGAATAGAAATACATTTTAAAAACAAAAACAAAAATAGTACGCATGCGCAAGCGGAATTTATACATACTATTTTTGTTTTTGTTTTTAAAATCTATTTCTATTCAGTCAGTCATCTTTTATCCCTTTAAAAATGTACGCGTGTGTGTTCGAAAGATCTCGGGTTGCATTAAATAATATTTTTATATGTTTTGGTCACCTTTTAAGTAGTTATAAGTATGTTATAAAGTTTATTAATAACAAGGTGAAAATTTCCTTCACAACACTAATGTTTAAAACAGTGTTTTGACTCTATGGAGTAGTTACGTTTACATTACTAACGCTTGATTACATTACCGCAATAATTATCACTTGTACTTTGTCACATTTCCTTGGTAATTTTAATTATAAAATCAGTCACAAATAGGTATGAAAAAGTTTTGAACAAAAATATGCAAAAAAAATTCTTTTGGACAAAAATCTGCACAGTTCTTGTTATAACCTATGGTGTAAAAACCTATCTGAGTAACCAGAATTCGTCTATATCCCTCTACTACACTAAAAACATACAGGAAGCGAGAGACACATAGGGAGGTTAGGATCAAAGAGGGTTTTCAATTTTGCAAATGCCTCACCAGTGGCTGAGAGGTTCTGCTCTCGAAGCTGGTAGATGGGAGGTGCTGGGTTCGCCCGTCGGCCTAATCGTGGTTTTCTTCGAACCTTGGTTGTCCAAGCGCAAATACGGGTTAGGTTCCTTAGAAAGACCCCCAAAGAAGGGCACTCCACCCCTTTAGGGCCTATATCCCTCGTGCGGATAATTGGCCGTCATAACTACAACCAACCAACCAGTTTTGCTCATTTAGTGGGGTTTTATTTTATTCAAATATCTACCACTATTTCCAATTATTAATTTTCGCCTTAATTAATCTGTTATTAATTAAAGTAGATAATACTATCCGAAAACAGTGTGTTTTATATGAATAAAAAAATATTCGCTAAATTGGCAACATTCGAGAAAGAAAAAGGAATTCGCTTCTTGTTCAATGAATTCGCGTCTTAAGCGTGATTTTTTCCTCAAAGGACCGAAAATTTATCGCGTATTAAACGGGATCGCGTAATAACCGTTCGCGTATTAAACGTGATATTTTTGCATTATCCTTATGGGCGATGTTTAAGGGATCGGAAAAAATCCGCGTATTAAGCGGGATCGCGTATTAACCGTGAGCGTCTTAACCGGGTTCCACTGTATATCGGGCGAGTGGTGAAGTAATTAATTTGGAAGAACTTTACACTCGCATATGTAAATCGATATCTGTGCATTATTTCAACACTTAATTTTATCGGTTATTTTCTTCGGTTGCGCCTATGTTCTTAAATTAGATAAGCGTTAACGTTTCAAAGTTGACAGTTAAGTTGTTTGAGTATCGGAAACATGTAGAGATCAGTTTACACTTTATTTGAAACATGAAAGCAATTTTCGCTTTGAGTTTTCCTGTCATTTTTGTTTCCTGTTGCCTGGCAGTCGAGTACAAAGAAGCGTTTTTCGACCAAATTATTGACCATTTTAACTTTGAGTCTTTTGGAAGCCAGACATACAAACAACGTTATCTATACAATGGTAAGTGTATATATATATATATATATATATATATATATTTGTTGTTGTTGTTGTTGTTGTTATCATCGTTTAAAAGATAAAAATAAGGTAAAATAGGCAAAGTTGATTATAAAATAACAAGGTAAAATAGTATAGTTTTAAGTACAGTTGTTGTTAAAGTTCAGTTGTTGTATTTTACTCAATTTTTGGTCTATTTTACCTGTACTACTAATAAATAAATTCACCCTTTCATCCCTTCGGGGTCGATAAAATGAGTTCCAAGCTTGCTTGGGAACTAAACACCGAGGGTCTCGCGTTAGGCTGACCACCTATCGGGACATATGCTGTATGTTACCTCTTCGCCCAGGGTCAAGTAAACAAGGTTGAGCACTGTAGGCCCTGATCCTTCATGGATCGTATAGCCACAGAGTTTAGTTTTATTAATAAACTAGCGAACTTGCCCGGCGTTGCCCGGGTACGTCCAAAAACAGCAGGAATTACGAAAAAGCTCTGAAAATCACAATAAAATATCGCGAAAAATTTTTAAATCGCTTCTCAAATTTTGAAAAGAGAAAAAAAAAGTTATATATTGTGTTCGAAGATTGCAAGTTGATTCCTTTCACTAACGTGGAAAAAAAGTAGCAAATCGCTAAAATACACTAAAAATCACATACAAAATTCTCGAAAAATTCGAAAATAGCTATATGAAATCCGAATAAACTTTATTGAAATAAGGACAGAATGTGCTTTAGGTCAAAAATGGAATGTCAAAAAATTGCAGCAGCTCGCGAAGAAACGTAAAAATCGCATTAAAAATCACAAAAAGTTCAAAAATCGCGAAAGTCAAAATTTACTGTAATTGGATAAAAGTTTCAAATGTAATTCCTTTGACCTGTGGGCTCTCTTAAAATTTATGTTTTGGAAATCAAGCTAAGCATTAGATTATGTTACTTTTATTCGTAATTAATTTACTTGGACTCCCTTAAATATAATTAATATAATCCCTTAAGTTAATATTAGTTTTTGTTGCATTAAAATATCTCAATTTGTTGATTTTCTGTACGCAAGTAAACCCTATTGTTTTACAGTGGAAGTCTATGGGAATTTGGCGAAATATTAGAGATATCGCCAAGTTGGCGACAAACTTGGCGTTATTTGGCGAGAGAAATGGATTCCCCTTACGGTAACCCCCCCCCCCCCTTATAGGTATGGAGATGCATTACATGCTGTTCAATAATCGCATAAAAAAATTCGCTACAAATTCAAAAATCGCTGTACGAATTCCGGATAAACTTTTTTGAAAAGAGAACAAAATTTACTATATTGGGTTAAAAGAGAGAAACCGTATTCTTTTTCCTAATGTGGAAAAATCGAATTAATATAATCCTTTAAGTTAATATTAGTTTTTGTTGCATTAAAATATCTCATTTTGTTGATTTTCTGTATCCAAGTAATCCATATTGGTTTACAATGGAAGTCTATGGGAATTTGGCGAAATATTAGAGATATACCGCCAAGTTGGCGACAAACTTAGCGGCATTTGGCCGCAGAACTGTGTCCCTCTACGGTAATCGCCTTATAGGTATGGAAATGAATTAAATGCTGTTGAATAATTGCATAAAAAATTCGCTAAAAATTCAAATATCGCTGCACGAATTCCGAATAAACTTTTTTGAAAAAAGAACAAAATTTACTATACTGGGTTAAAAGAAAGAAACCATATTCTTCTCACTTATATGGAAAAATCGCCTCAAAACTTAAAAAAGTGCTAAAAATCACATAAAAAATTAAATAAAAAAAGAAGCTTATCAAAAAATCGAAAATCGGGCTTCGAGGTGCAAAACTTCATATATAGACGTACCTTTTCCCCAAATTTTGTAGCTCTACGTGCAGTAGTCTCTTCAGAACACCGTCGACACACTCACTCATACAAAAAACTTCTTTCTTTATTATTATAGAAGAAGATAGATAAATACATATAAGAGGTATACCTATTTATCTATTCATATCATCATCAATAAATCAATAAATGGTAATGCTAAGAATCAATAATTATGTCGTCATAAACAACAATAAATAGATATATACATCTTTACATGTATGGATATGCATTTGCATATGAATGTGTGCATGTTTTTATACATAGGAAATAGACATAACTCGAATATTCTTACACGTGCCATAATATTAGAATCTTTAATCCGAAGTGTTTCTCAATACTGAGAAATTCCAGATTAGGATCATTTTAACATGCAATTATAATTAAATTCAAGCTCATTAATTCCATTATAACAATTCTTTAATCCTCTTTATTTAACATTTATTATTATAAAAATATTATATATCTAATAAACTGTCTTATGATGATATAATAAAACTTTTGCAGAAAAAATTGTTCGTGAAGTATTATTTTTACTTTCGAACCTAAGAATTTGAATTCTTTTCCGACTATAAATGGTAATTGCCGAAATTGTGTTTTCAAATGTTCTGTGTGTTTCATAATCTATGCTTGACGCATGATTTTTGTTTCTTGTTAGATACTTGGTGGGATAAAGAACATGGACCTATATTTTTCTATGCTTGAAATGAATCACAGATTGAAGTTTTTTGGAAGAACTGTGGATTCATCATGGAGATTGCTCCACTCCACAAGGCATTGATACTATTGGTAGAGCACGTAAGTTAGCACAATATCTGGATCATTTCTATTAACTAATTTGAAATTAATTCGTATATTCCTTTTAAACATAGAGTTTAATACTATACACTCCAGCGGGACTTTTAAATCCCATTATAGAAAATGCAATAGAAAACTTATTTAGTTCCAGGGCCGAAACTAGCCTTTTTTGCACCCGGGGCAAACACGGATTTTGGCGCCCCCCCCCCCCCCCTCTTCCACAAAGTATATTTACAAAGATAATTTTAATCGAGTTATTTTCTTCTGATGGACTGATGGCTTCCATTATTATGAAACAGCTGTTATTAATGAAGTGTTAGGTGAAGATGTGAGAGATTGTCATTCAAACACATAACCTGTAATCATGTTTACGTTCACAGGCTTTTCTTGTAGACCGGGCGTTGCCGTCGGCTGCACAAACCATCTCCACATCGAGTTGACGACTGAAATTCCAGGATTAGTTAAAACTCGATTTGCATATTAAAATGCAACTGGTCTGCCAAGTCATATCTTGGTGGAAAACGCGGACCCCATTTTAGTGGTTGACTGGAAGGTTTACCATTGCTTTTTCCTGTACTCAGTCCTCCATGTTTTCATACCTATAGGTTTAGGAGACACAATGATAAACCTACCGATCAATCACTAAATTCGGGCCTGCGGGCGGTTTCCATCAAGATATGACTTGGCAGACCAGTTTCATTTTAATATGTTAATCGAGTTCTGTCTAATCCTGTAATTTCAACCGTCAGCTCGATGAGGTGATGATCTGTTCAGCCGTCTCCCGGTTTATCATGTTTCAACAAGAAAACTGGAAAAAAATTAACAACATTCATTTATTTAAGAACGTTATTCGTATGGTATCTATATATATTACGCTAACGTACGTGGCACAGAAATCGCGATTGTTTGTTATTGATTAATGGCAACGCCCGAGAAACGCATCTCATTGGTTATTGTGCAAAAGTCATTTGGCAGGATTTAGGTGGAGGTAAATCCGGTTTATTTACTTACGTTGCGCGTTTATTTATTTGCGTTCTCTCTTTCGCTGCAATTATGGAACTTCACAATATCGTTAGAAATGCCCGTAAAAGATCTCGGCGAATGCTTGAAAGCGAACAAGAAGCCGTATTAAAAAGAGAAAATTGAAATAGATTGGATCGAGAACGGCGTCAAACACAGAGCATAAGCGATCGCCAAAATAGGCTTAATAACCTTCGCATGGGCGAACGCATTGCTTCTGAAATCCAAATTACTGATTTAAACGTTCAGGAACATAACTGTGGATATATATATGACATCTGTGCTAAATAAATATTATGCAGTGTTTTTTTATGAAGTCCACCCCCGTGTTATAATTTTCAATGACATTCCCGGCACAGTTTCTGCCCGGGCAACGCCGGGCGGATCCGCTAGTACATATGTATGTTCCTTCTAACTAATGAAACTTTATCGTTCAGGTATGTACTGAAGCAAATATCTATGGCGACACAAATGGTGTGATGGACATGTTCCCGGTACTTCCCTTTAATTCGACCATGAGAGATGAATATTGCATGAAGACGTGGGGTGTGAAGCCCAGAAGAAATTAGCTCGACGTTTTGTTTTGGGGAGAAGGTAAATAGCTTTTCATATATCTTTCGTTAACTGAGAGCTCTGTATCTCATTATATATATATGTATATATATTTTATCTCGTTGGATTTTATTTCCGCCGTTTACTAAACTTAAGACGACTGAAAATCCATGAAACTAATATATGTCTTTTTTAAATTTTTAATAACACAGACCGAATATTCCATCATAAATTGAGTAAAACATTTTTGTTATTATTTATACATATATTACGCTATCGTATGTGGCAAAGAAATCGCAATTATTTGTTAGTTGTTTAATGGCAACGCCCGAATGGAAGGCATCTCATTGGTTACTGAATAGCATTTAATGCATCTTCACACCTATAAGGGGGGTTACCACAGGGAGGGACCCTGTTATGTCGCCAAATGCCGCCAAGTTTGTCGCCAACTTGGTGCTATATCGCCAAATTTGGCTACCAAAATTAGACGCCGAAAGTGACTCTAACTTGGCGACAATATTTTGAGAAAATCTCATACACTTCCATTGTAAATCAATAGGGTTTACTTGTTTACAGAAAATAAACAAACTGAGATATTTTAATGCAACAAAAACTAATATTAGCTTAAGGGATTATATTAATTATATTTAAGGGAGTCCAAGTAAATTAAATTATAAATAAAAATAACATGTTACAATGCCTAGCATGCTTTCCTAAACATAAATAAAAAAGTCAGGTTAAGTAAAGTCAGGTTACCGGCTCGATGCAGAGCTCTAGTCGCAATTCACATAATCAGCCAAAAATACATGGTGTCTCGCTAGAAACCGAAATCAGATTTTCGTTGAATGACTTTAACAAAAATAAAGATATGACAGTGAAAATTTCAACAGACTAACTTCTCTCTAAAATTAAGCTATGCAATACGTCGCCGATTATCCGAATTTCAATTAACCGAACGTGAAATTATCCGAAACTCTATTAACCTCTTTGTTTTAAATCCTAAAATTTAGATTACGATAGGCAGAAAAAAGGTTTCTTCTCTTTATTAAATAAGGAAAGTGGGAGCAAAATTTACAAATTCTAAAAAATAACAATACATCTGAAATTGCTTGAGAAAGTAGACATGCTTGTATTTTCGGCACTTTTCAGGCCATTGCACTTTTATTCCATAATCAGATGGGTCAGCGAGCACGGGAATGCAACTGTGTTAAAAAATAGCTTATTCTTTTTACCATAACACTCCACCAAAAAGCAAAAACTTTATCCAGTAAACAAAGTTTTTCTCCTGAATTGCCGACTATCTGATGAAACCCTATTTAAATCCCTCCTTTCATCTAATGTAAGAATTTGTAATGGTCATTTGTGAATGGTGATTTACAGAGGGAGAACCAATTCAAAAGTACCCTCTTTATAATTAGCCCAGTGGTAGGAGATGAAAGAAAGGCCAAATTCCGAATTAATTAGGGAAAAGCTGGACATTTCCCTTTAGTTTAAGTCCAGAATGAATATACTAAGTTTTCCCCCTCGTACTACGTGAGCGTTAGAAAATATGTACAGATTTATAGTCGAAAAACAGGTTTGTATAATTACCATAACAATATCTCAAAACCTAAGTCTATCAAAAACATTGTCTATACAAATGTTGTAGAGCTTAAAATTCTGAATAAAATGTGTACCTACACTTGAATTTTTTGTTGAACATTAAGCTCACAACTCTGCTTCAAAGTTTTGCCTAAGTCGCTAATCAAGAGCATGAAGCCAAAACAGACCAAGTTATCAGTCCACCCTGCCTCCAATTTTTATATACATGTATTTTTTATTTATTTATTGAGGACTGACTTTACGGTGTTTTTCTGATTATAATACGGCTTTATTTTGCATATTTTGAAGATTATGGTTTAACCTCTTGATTACGGGAAGAGGACTTTTTTTTATTCACTTGTACCACAATTTTGGAGACGACATCTGTCCCAACCCCGTAATCAAAGGTTTAACAGAGAAAAACGTCACACGAAAGCTTCAGAAATGCTTCAGGAGGGAGAAAACAACAACATTCATGTTAAGCACTTATTATTTAACATAATATCTGAAGTAATATTATATACAATAAAAACATTTATATCAATTTAATATTTTTAGATGTTGAAAATGTTTCATAATCATCGATGTCAGTTTGCTGTCACTTTCCTCCTCTTGCACCGGTTTGCTCTTAACCTCCAATAAGTCAACTTTTTCTGGAATTACCTCCTCCATCATGATACTGATTTCCGATTTTTGACTGGCTGAGTTAGTAGGGATGTCATCGTCCGCCGGAGAATTGGTACCCTTTGCACTTGTAACAAATTGTAGAATAATTGATGCCAGCTTTCCTACATCTGTAGGCTAAAATACGCCTTTTTTACACTTACATGATATGATAAAATGAAGTGCTGGGGAAGTGGGTGGTGACTGGTAGCAACCGATGTTTGTTTTGTTCAATTCCGATTCAAAGGGTTTTTTGCAAATCTATTCCAGATTTGAACCTGTATGGTATGCAAGGAGAGAGTATTCAAGTGCAGATGCTAAAGTGGGGTGCAGAGACGCTAAATTGAAGTTATTTTTTATGAATGATTTATGAAATAGACGAAATCTCAAAGAATCTCATGTTTCATCGCTGCTTTTCGTCGCCACTAGGCTATCAAAAAGGTGGGTCCTGCTTCAACAATGTCATCAGGGCAAACATTTTCATCACGGAAAATGTTCACAACTTATTGCAGTACGGTAAGTGTACAGTAACTTTACTTTTTCTTCTTCAACTGTCTAAAATAAGCGGACGAGGTATCTCAATCACAAAACGCATAAAGAAACGAAATGTTGTTTCTTATGTCTAACAATGTTCAGAGTTGCTAAACAATATGAAACATCTTCTGTCTTACCTCTTCCAGGCTTGAAGAAGGAAATGTTTTCTGATATAGTGGATGATGCCATTATTACCAAGAGATCGATTTTTCCCCAACTACCACAACAAATTGCGATCAGTTTTCCATTTCCAAAGCCCTTTTAATTATCAGAAAGTCATCATCTTCATCAGCTTATTTCACAACAATGCCTTCTTCTTTAACCCGCACACATAACATACTTAATAAGCCCTTGTTTCTTCTTACCATTTGATAGAAATTTTTCTTGAAACATAGTAGATGACATAGACTCATCAAAAATAACAATGATCAGTTATGTGTTTCTTTGTTCATCAGATACGTTCTACTGATCTTGTAGTTTTTCCTACAATAGTTTCAGGGTAACCATAAAAATATATTGTAGCCCATCGCATTGAAGCGCCTTTTAGCTTAATCAACCAACATATTCTTTCAGGGTGGAGGAAAATGAATCATTTGACTGCCACATCACACGGTGCGATAGAAATTTACCATCGATCACAGGGCCAAGCTGAACTGAAAAGTAAAAAATCCTTTGAAGTAAAAAATAAGTCATAAAATCTGCAGTCCTCTTTCATCAAATTAAAACTTTTTAATAGTTCATATTTTAAAATTAAATTTACTTATTATATTTAAGAAAAAAGAGTTTTATTACAGATCTTAGATTTACAAAATTTCAACTTTGTTGAATAATACGTTCAGATTTAAAAACTCCATAAAAGATCAAAATGTAATGACCTAAAAATGTTTTCTTTGTTTTTTTCAGTGATTAATTTATAAATTTGTCGTTTCTGAAAGAAATAAAAATGAAAATACGATAGTTAAGCGATATTGAAAAAAATTGTTTTTTCTTCTAAAATTAACATATTTGTTGATTTTTTTTATTATAAAAAAATAAAAAATTAGAAAAATTTAGAAGAAAAAAAAATGTTTTTTCTTCTAAAATTAACATATCCGTTGAATTTTTTATTTTTATTATTTGCCAAACGCTCACGTCAATTTATATGGTATAAATTGCTGAAGGTGAATTTTCAACCTATTTTGCGTTTTTTTACTAAGCCAAATATTCGCATACTATACAGAATATATATCAATCTATAAATAAAATGCAAGGCTACACAAAAGAACTGGAGTACCCATTTGACTATGGACGGTAATTGCCGAAATCAGTTTTTTAAATGTGTGACGCGTTTCCTAAAATGTTTACTGAGGTATCTTATTTTATCTATGCCATTTTCCTAAATAGCGAAGTTCACTTAAAGTATTAGGGAAGTGTTGGAAAGTGTTTCATAATCTATCTTGACGCATGATTTTTCTTTCTCCTTTCTTCTGGTTTAAATTTTTTACCATTTTGATTGACATATGACTTTCCTTTTTTCTTTCTTCTAGTTTAAAGTTTTTTTTTTATTATTTTGATTGATTTATTATTTTACAGATATATCATCAGCTTCTAACATTGTATTTAGTAACGGGAATTTGGATCCTTGTAGGTTTGATGGAGTAAGTTAAATAATTAAGGAAATTATTTTCATCTCTACATCACTGAAACAGTACTTCACTAAAGATTGACTTAAAAATTCTTTCTTATTAGGTTCAGAAAAACATATCAGATTCATTGGTGTCAATTCTGATTGAAGGAGGAGCCCATCATCTGGACCTCAGGTAAAAGAAAAGTTCTTTCTTGTGCGCATTTACAAATTTAAGTTTACGTGCAATGATAAGATGCGTTTTATAAATTGTTCGATCGATTTATTATGAACAATCCTTTCAATTTATGAAAAGATATGAAATGTTTTTTTAGAGTTTCGCTTTCGATCATTTCACCCTATTCGTCTCGCTTCTCTCTCTGTTCGTCACAGAGTTCGTTCTCAGAAACTGTATGAGTTAGAGACTTGAAATTTTACATATAGCTGAATATTTCCGATCACACAATAAATCATAAAATTATGAAGCCTTACATTATTTTAATTAAATTAATTAATTTAATGACATCCGACCATTTTGGTGAAATACATTTTAAAACAGAACCTTAAATTCAGACTCTTTCGCTCGTGGGCTAGATGGCCCGGTGGTAAAGCATTTATCTGCTAATCAAAAGGTCCTCGGTTAAACCCCGGCGTCGGAGTTTGAAATTTTTTCCCTGTAATAGATTTTATTATCTAATGGGTATAATAATACAAAGTTCTTGTGATTTTATTTTATTTATTTTGCCATTTTAAGGCAAAAGTTGTTGTAAAATATTTATCAAATTATCTTTTTAATTCATTTTTTTTTTTCAAAATTTTAAATTGACTATATTTTATTGTCCGATGGATTTAATGAAATGAACTTTCGAATTTTTTTGCCAATTTAGAGATTTTGGGGTATTTTGTTTAGTTAAAATTAAATCATAAATATGCTTTTCAGATATACAAACATAAACTGTTACAATTGTTTGAAAGGCATTTCTAGAATATTTTTAATTTAATTTAAAAAATATCTTCCAATTGTAATATTTTTTAAATTAAATTAATTGCTGTTGTCATCTATGTTCATATTGAAAATGGTTAAGGATTTAATAAACATAAATTAATGATTTGGATTCATTAATTACAGGATAAAGTGTTTGAAATTAATATTAAAAGAAATCTTCTAAAACCGAACACACTTATTGACGTGTTTTCATAAGTTATGTTTAGTTTAATTAATCAAAATAATTAAATATTTTTTTTTTTTTTTTTTTTTTTTTTTTTGCACTTGATAAATACTTTTCATAAACGACTAGTCTTCGTTAGCAAAAATACAAGTTAAAAATTACGTAATTTAATTACAATACAGATAAATTGCTTAATTATTTGAAACAAATTAATATAACTTATACATGCAAAATATTTGTTATTATTTGTGTATAAATAAATCGCATGTGACAATTATTATTATTATTAATAAAAAATAAATTGGTCGATTCCTTTAGTATAACATTGACGTTAAATATTAAAATTAAAATTTATTATTATTGTTTGAAATTTATAATTTAAGTAACACATAATTATTAAATTAAACATATGAATTCGATATTAGATGGCAACACTAAATTCATTAACATAATACAGTGCACTCTCGTTAATGCATCTCTGCTTAAGACGGTATCTCCGGTTAATGCGGACAATTTCATTTTCCCTCATCATATTCTAATTAATGTTAGAGGAATTTCTTAATCCGGACTTCGGCTACTGTGGATAATAAATTAGCAACCCTTAAAAATCCGCACTACTAGGAGTTCACCGTTGTGTTTATTACAATATATATTTCTGCAACTGTTGAATGGTCTTAAAATGTTTAAATATGACGTTTTTTCTAATAGGTTTAATTCAGTATTAAAAATAAAATATAAATAATTGTGAGTCGAAACCCGCCGAATTCGACGGATAAAAATGTTTAAAATGTGGATTGAATTTATAAAAAATAAAAGAAAAATACAATTAATAAATCAATCTTATATTGGCTGGCATAACTCTTAAAACAAATATCGTATTTAACTAAAGTTTAATTTCAACTTTTCAAATTATTGAAAAATTAAATTCCTATGCGTAATCATGCAATTAAGATAATGAAATTATGAAGTTACTTATTGAGGCTTATGAGGTATTACGTAATGAAAAGTTAACGTAAATTGCGCGACTATGACACAATCGTAATTTTTTTCAACAAAATCTAAAAACAAGTTGGAAATTGCGCGTCAAACGTGGCAAATGAGGTGCGTTCGTACTATAACTAGTTTTATAAATATTTTTTGCACCGTATATTGTACTAAATGCATATTTTAGTGCACTTCATAAATACCTATCCATTTCATTCTGTTCGAAAGGCTGTAATATCATTAAATTGCTCTTGAAATAAATTTTTCCCATTTGCTGTAATGTAACAAAAAACTTTTGACTGTCCCTGTAATTAAACCATACATCCAATTTTCATAAAATTTGAAATGACGCTCTAAAATTTTGTAATAATTATATATTTAAAATTTCAGACCATTCGGTTGGGTAGTTTTTGCTCTGTTATATGCGGACGGACGGACAGATGGACGGACTGAATGACTACTATAGGTGCTACGTATTTATATAATTACGAAGGCACCTAATACTAGGTTGAGCAAAAAGTTCTGGGAAATTTGTGAAAGTTGCGTTGTTATGCGCAAATTAACAACAAAAACAACAAGGACTATTCTTCAAAGTAGAGACCATCATTAGTCCACTACTTTCTGCCATCGTTCTTCCAGATTCCGAATTTGTTACGTACCATGGCGGCTCCTTGGAATCGAAAACTCTTGACATGCTTCTTGAACTTCATTCGTTCAGAATCGTTAGACCTTTTCTCCAATAATGCCGGATCAACACACGCAAACCATACAGTTCAGTAGGAATTTGGGAGCCGAAATTCCTGAACTCCTATAGATATACCATTGGTACTCCTATATACGATATAAATTCTCGTAACTATTAGATTAAAAATTTCCCAGAACTTTTTTCTCAACCTAATAACATCGTTTTCACCATCGTAAAATTTACATGCATATTTTCATATTCATATTCACTATTTAAAAAATAACGTCCCAAAGATTATTAATAAATATAGTCCCAAACTTTATGTCGCGTTCGCCATTTACAGTTTTGCATCTGAACGTTCGCACTCTTGCCTTGAGATTCTAATCTGAGAGCCGGCGAAATCCAGGAATTTATGTCTCTTTAGACGCATTCGTAATAAAATATTTAGTTTTATCAAATTAAATACTCATTTTATTTTTACTATGATGCGATTTTCACTCACTGAAGCCCTCTGAGATTAACGCCTCAATCTCAGTATCAGCGGAATGAAAAAAAATATTGAAATGTAACAGCTTTTGAGTAAAATACGTTTTTCATTTTTTATCGTGACGTCATTTTCCGTTCAATATTTAAAAAAAAGTTATTTTTAATAGTAAGGAGAAAATGGCATCCGTAATGATAGGATAATTCCTATTGTTTCCCTTCTCTTTTCAACAATGGAAGTAACCCGAGTGCCACCAATTTGATGAAATTTCACAAAGCACTTTTAAAAATAAAAATAAAGTATAAAAATGGGATGATTTTAAAAAAGTCCTTCCGGCCAGTGCCGGGAGGAAGAGGTAGCTTTCATATTCCTTATTTTTAAAAAGCCAACTTATATTATTCAAACACACGAAGCTCAATTAAGTGGAAATCGAATGTAGGAGATTCAATACTAATTTTTATC
This sequence comes from Maratus speciosus, assembly GCA_963932465.1. NCBI lineage: Eukaryota > Metazoa > Arthropoda > Arachnida > Araneae > Salticidae > Maratus > Maratus speciosus. The sequence goes on along the minus strand of OZ010786.1, from coordinate 457,101,413 downwards.
AATACTAAATCATTATGAATGAGAATTTCGCGAAATTAGTCAGCTTTATCCAAGCTGCTTTTATTTAAAGTCACTTATATTTGGCTGCCAAATTCGGCGATTTCTTAAAGTGCCTGCCATTTTAAGACAACATGGTAGATGAATCTAACCAGTGAACTTGGTCGAGACCTTAGTAATTGCTGTGCACATGCGCACTCATATCGGAATCGGTTGATATATACGAGTGCTGTCGCAGGCAAAAAATCAGATTTTTCAAAAAGTCACCCACTTTAGAAATTGAAACTGCTATATCTCAGCCATTTTTTAAGATAAAGACAAACAAAAAATGCTCCTGAATCCTTATATCAAGGTCAAATACTTAAGAAAGAAACCTTTTTCAATTTCTAATTTTTTTGCACCTCACTTTAAATATAATTTTTTTTTAATTTAATGGCCGCCCTTTTGAAACAAGATGGCTGATGAAGCTGGCCAGCGAACTTGGTCGAGATATTGATGTATACACTGTAAAAAAAAATCTGTGAAGTTACGAAAGTTTTTCTAGGAAACTGGGATTCCTAGAACTTTTCATGTAACGTCAACAACAAAATTTCATGTAACAGACACACTTTTGCGCCGAAAATCAAAAAATCTGTAAGGTTACTAAGAATTTTTTTGGAAACTGGGATTCCGAGAACTTTTCATGTAACTGCAGCCAGGGTTACAAATAAAAGTTTAGTAAGATTACTGAAATTTTAGCAGATTCATTTGTAAAGTTACAGATTTTTGTAGCTTTACAAAAACTAGTTTTGTAGATTTGCAGCTTTTTTCGTACAGTTACAGGTGAAAGTTTAGTAAGCATGTATTTTTACATTTGTAGAACTACAGATTTTTTTTTTACAGTGTACTATCCACATGCCTTCTTCCATCGAAATAGGCGAATACGTGTGGTATCGCGTGACAAATACAAGATCGTTTCAAAGTGTTAGCCATGATAGAAATTCAAAGTGCTATAATTCAACCACTTTTTAACATATAAACAAAAGAACAAATTTTCAGAAACAAAAACTGCTCCAGAATCTTTGTATCAAGGCCAAAGACATAAAAAACATCTTTTTCATTTTCCAATTTTTTAATACCTCATTTTAAATTTTAAATTACATTTTTTTTTAAAAATGGCAACCCTTTTGAAACAAGATGGCGAATGAAGCTGGCCAACGAACTCGGTCGAGGCATTGGTATGTACTATGTACAGACCAAGTTACATTCAAATCGGTTCATAAATACGCCTGTTATCGCGTGGCAAAAATCAGGTCGTTTTAAAATGTCAGCCACAATAGAAATTCAAAATGTTATAACTCAGCCATTTTTTTAGATGTAGACGAAACAAAACCTGTTCCGGAATCTTTGTATTAAGGTCAAACACATACAAAAAAAGTCTTTTTCATTTTCCAATTTTTTGGTATCTCATTTTAAATTTAATTCTTTTTAAATTTTTTTAAATGGCCACCATTTTGAAACAAGATGGCGAATGAAGCTGGCCAACGAACTCGGTTGAGTTATTTGTATGTACTATGTACACACCAAGGTACATCCAAATCGGTTCATAAATACGTCTGTTATCACGTGGCAAAAATCAGGACGTTTCAAAATGTCAGCCACGCTAGAAATTCAAAAGTCCTTCCGGCCAGTGCCGGGAGGAAGAGGTAGCTTTCATATTCCTTATTTTTAAAATGCCAACTTATATTATTCAAACACACGAAGCTCAATTAAGTGGAAACCGAATGTAGGAGATTCAATACTAATTTTTACCAATACTAAATCATTATGAATGAGAATTTCGCGAAATTAGTCAGCTTTATCCAAGCTGCTTTTATTTAAAGTCACTTATATTTGGCTGCCAAATTCGGCGATTTTTTAACGTGCCTGTCATTTTAAGACAACATGGTAGATGAGGCTATCCAGTGAACTTGGTCGAGACCTTAGTAATTGCTGTGCACATGCTCACTCATATCGGAATCGGTTGATATATACGAGTGCTGTCGCAGGCAAAAAATCAGATTTTTCAAAATGTCACCCACTTTAGAAATTGAAACTGCTATATCTGAGCCATTTTTTAAGATAAAGACAAACAAAAAATGCTCCTGAATCCTTATATCAAGGTCAAATACTTAAGAAAGAAACCTTTTTCAATTTCTAATTTTTTGCACCTCACTTTAAATATAATTTTTTTTTAATTTAATGGCCGCCATTTTGAAACAAGATGGCTGATGAAGCTGGCCAGCGAACTTGGTCGAGATATTGGTGTATACTATCCACATGCCTTCTTCCATCCAAATAGGCGAATACGTGTGGTATCGCGTGACAAATGCAAGATCGTTTCAAAGTGTTAGCCATGATAGAAATTCAAAGTGCTATAATTCAACCACTTTTTAAGATATAAACAAAAGAACAAATTTTCAGAAACAAAAACTGCTCCGAATCTTTGTATCAAGGCCAAACACATAAAAAAAATCTTTTTCATTTTCCAATTTTTTAATACCTCATTTTAAATTTTAAATTACATTTTTTTTTAAAAATGGCAACCCTTTTGAAACAAGATGGCGAATGAAGCTGGCTAACGAACTCGGTCGAGACATTGGTATGTACTATGTACAGACCAAGTTACATTCAAATCGGTTCATAAATACGCCTGTTATCGCGTGACAAAAATCAGGTCGTTTTAAAATGTCAGCCACAATAGAAATTCAAAATGTTATAACTCAGCCATTTTTTTAGATGTAGACGAAACAAAACCTGTTCCGGAATCTTTGTATTAAGGTCAAACACATACAAAAAAAATCTTTTTCATTTTTCAATTTTTTGGTATCTCATTTAAAAATTTTTTTTTTTAAATTTTTTTAAATGGCCACCATTTTGAAACAAGATGGCGAATGAAGCTGGTCAACGAACTCGGTTGAGTTATTTGTATGTACTATGTACAGACCAAGGTACATCCAAATGGGTTCATAAATACGTCTGTTATCACGTGGCAAAAATCAGGACGTTTCAAAATGTCAGCCACGCTAGAAATTCAAAATGCTATAACTCAGCCATTTTTTAAGATATAGACGAAACAAAAACTGCTCCAGAATCTTTTTATCAAGGTCAAACACATAAGAAAAAAATATTTTTTCAATTTTCAATTTTTTGCTACCACATTTCAAATTTAAATTTTTCTTAAAATTTTAAATGGCTGCCATTTTTAAACAAGATGGCGGATGAAACTGGCCAAAGAACTCGTTCGAGACATTGGTCTGTACTATGAATAAACGAAGTTACATCCAAATCGGTTCATAAATATGCCTTTTATCGCGTGACAAAATTCAGGACGTTTCAAAATGTCAGCTTCGCTAGAAATTCAAAATGCTATAACTCAGCCATTTTTTAAGATATAGCCGAAACAAAAACTGCTACGGAGTCTTTGTATAAAGGTCAAATACGTAAGAAAAAAATATTTTTCCATTTTCAATTTTTTGGTACCACATTTCAAATTTTAAGTTTTTTAAAAAATTTTAAATGGCCGCCATTTTGAAACAAAATGGCAGATGAAGCTGGCCAACGAACTCGGTCGAGACATTGGTATGTACTATGTACACACCGAATTACATCGAAATCGGTTCATAAATACGAGAGTTACAGTGTGACATAGGTCAGATATATATATATATATATATATATTGATATATATATATATATATATATATATATCAATTTTGAACGGAGGGTGGTTTCGGGGTCTGGGGGTCATGATCGATGAAAATATACCAAAATTTTTTGAAATCGCTTTCCTCCGAACGGCTGCAATAGGTAGCTTTTTGTAAAGAAAGCTACCTAAAATGCTATAACTCAACCATTTTTTAAGATATAGACGAAACAAAAACTGCTCCCGAATCTTTTTATCAAGGTCAAACACATAAGAAAAAAATATTTTTTCAATTTTCAATTTTTTGCTACCACATTTCAAATTTAAATTTTTCTTAAAAGTTTAAATGGCCACCATTTTTAAACAAGATGGCGGATGAAGCTGGCCATCGAACTCGTCCGAGACATTGGTCTGTACTATGTATAAACGAAGTTACATCCAAATCGGTTCATAAATACGCCTTTTATCGCGTGACAAAATTCAGGACGTTTCAAAATGTCAGCTTCGCTAGAAATTCAAAATGCTATAACTCAGCCATTTTTTAAGATATAGACGAAACAAAAACTGCTACGGAGTCTTTGTATAAAGGTCAAATACATAAGAAAAAAATATGTTTCCATTTTCAATTTTTTGGTACCACATTTCGAATTTAAAATTTTTTAAAATTTTTTAAATGGCCGCCATTTTGAAACAAAATGGCGGATGAAGCTGGCCAACGAACTCGGTCGAGACATTGGTATGTACTATGTACACACCGAATTACATCCAAATCGGTTCATAAATACGAGAGTTACAGTGTGACATAGGTCAGATATATATATATATATATATATAAATTTTGAACGGAGGGTGGTTTCGGGGTCTGGGGTCATGATCGATGAAAATATACCAAAATTTTTTGAAATCGCTTTCCTCCGAACGGCTGCAATAGGTAGCTTTTTGTAAAGAAAGCTACCTAAAATAGCGAGTGCGGGCACATCTACAAATAAACTACTTTCCTTTAGAAAAATATAATTATCAACATCGGTTCAGTATTAAGCTCAGGCCAGATGACTAAAAAAACAGCCCCGTCTTTTAAATATATACACTGTAAAAAAAAAAAAATTCCCTTACTTTACACCAAAAAGGGTGGCAACTAAGTTGTCTTCCCAAGTGGTGTAGTGAAATGCCATTTGAAAATTGGTGTCTCGAGCCACCAGCTATCAAATGGTGTAAACAAACACCATTTTTAGTGGCAACTTAGTTGCCACCATTTTTGGAGTAAAGTCACGCTACTGCTTATCTGGTGTAAAGTCACACTACTGCTTATTTGGTTTGCACTTTAACAGTAAAATAAAAAACAATTTAAAGATTACATTTTAAATCTAATGCAACCATAATTTATAATAAATAGTTTCACGCAAAGAGGCAGCTAAACATTGTTTTAACTGCGATAATTTATTATCTCAATTAAACATTTATTTTAAACATTTTAGTTTTGGTAAACAACGAAATTTCCTCACAAATCATTCATTCGTTAGATCTGGACTTACGTCACGTGTACTTGGTTCTTTTTTTTTTTTAACTCAGCGTAGGCCTGACTGGTTTTCGAATAAATAGTCTAAGCAAATTAAAATAAACATACCATAAACACAACTAAACATTACAAATTGTACAAAAATCGGATACAGAGAACTAAAAACCACCAACCTCTCAAACGCTAAAGAACAATTTTTATCACTTTTAAAATGCAAATTAAAAATACTTAACGGCATAATTAATTAATAAACACTACACCGCTAGAAAACTTGAAGTTTAAGCTTTTAAAAGATACTAATAGTTAAGCAAAATGATAAGGTTTAAATAGTGAAAAAAGGTGCAAAACAAAGTAAACAAAACGCGTAACGCTATGGGAAAGTGGTCTGAGACAAAAATTTATATACCAAATTTCATGAATTTTTTAAACATATCTAAACTCAACCCAGGAATACACCGTGGGTGGCGGAGCGAAGCCCGTACTTTAATAGAACATAAAACAAATATTAGTTTTTCAAAATAATTAATAAAAAGCTGAAAACAAGCTATGTTAAAATATGTTAACAACAGTAAAAATCCCATATATTTCTATGATCGTGGGCTAACTGGAAAATCGAAAAATGTTAACTTTTAAAACGCTCAGAAAATTCACAAAAAGTGTTCAAAACTTTTAAAACTAGATGGAATCTTGAAGCTTAAGTATTAAATAAGCTGAATATCACATTAGTTTTTCAGAAAAAGTTAGTTTTTGTAGTTAAAAAAGCTTAAGAATATCGTTGTTTACGTAATGTATTTCCTATGGGAAAACGAAAGTCGTAATCCTAAAAACGTTACTTTTTAAAATGGCTCGCAAATAGTTAATACTTATTGAAAACTTAAAATTCTTAGTTAAAAAATAATCTACGATCTTTAATTTACTTGAATCGAACATTATTGTAAAGTTAACAAGCGGAATTCATTGCATACTGAACGTCTCAAAAGTGACAAAAATGCCAAAATTTGAAAATGGCAGCAATACACTGTAAAAGGAGGTTGACTTCATATACTCATAAAATTATAAATATAGCAGCTAGTAGGTATAAAAATGTTGGAAAATGATTGTAGTATTAACATTAAACAGGAATTTTTCAAAAATATGAAGTTAAACATAAGTTTTAAGTTTTTACCCTATTCCGAAGAAATTAGCCAAAGAAGACGAGAATTTTTTCAACTATGAAGGAACCTTTCAACTCGGGTACTGCAACATAATCTGGTTAACTGCTTTTTATTTAGTGATCATTATTGAGAAACATTTTCGAACAAAATCCGAGCCCTGGAACACGGCTATACAAACATATTTCAAAATGGCGGACTGAATCATATGTCGTTTAAAAACTTTACACCCGAACTGGTGTTCGGTTTCCACAATTTCTTTAAAAGATTAAAATTAAACCGATTTGAGTGTATCATGACACTTTATTCGGTGTTTACACCAAACTTACAGTATATTTAATCCTCATTTGGCATTTCATAAGCTCAAATTAAGCGTAACTATAGTCCCTTTTTTTTTTTACAGTGTAGATAAGTAGTTTCTCTTTTTGTATTTTATTTAATTTTAACTATAAACCTGAGATCGGTTAGAGAGGAACACGCTGTATACCCTGCCCGGCCCGGTATAACAGCTAAAAGTTCGGCCCGAGAGAATTGCTACAAAACATTGATTTTTACGTCGATTTGGTTAAAAATTTGTCTCTTACGAGGAGTTCTTACGAAAAATATTTAACTTTTTTTTTTCATGTTTCTAAACTTCATTTTTATAGAAATGCCGCAGGCTGCGATATTTATTTTTTAATGAATCGCTATTTCTTCTATGTAAATGTTTCAGTTATCATTAATATTGTTAATCCATATTGCATGTATTGAATTGTTAAAAATCTGAAAAATGCTATACAGTAAAATCTTCTAAGACTCAATTGCATAGAAAAGAAGAAAAAAAAATGCGTTATGGACATGTTCCCTTCTTAGCAAATGTAAATGTATTATATATTCTTTTTTTTACGTATTAGTATATTAATTTTGCATGGATCAACACATTTTTCAGTTTAAAAGAGGTCATAGGCAGGTTCTTTTCACAGGTTTTACTATATTTTAATTTAGCTATATTTTAATTAACGTAGAAATTTACTATTCTTTAAAAAGAATAAATGTTACTGTTTAATTGTAGAATAAGGGCGATTCAAAAATGTATGCATATTTTGAAAAAATCTTTGGGTCAGGCTTAATTTTACTGAACTTTGAACGGACAGGTCACAATTTAATTAATTTTTTTCAACTACTTTTCAGCAGTGAGGTCACGCCGAGACAATGATTTTCATACGAGCTGGCTCAAAACTAGGACAGAAATTTTTGAGCCGTGAAGACTAGAAAACAAACCGGACCCGGCTCTGTACAGAAAAAATAAGTTAGGCCCGGCCCGATCCTTACGGAAAAAAGTAAGGCCCGAACCAGGCCCGGCCCGACCCTTCAGAAAGAAATGTGACCCGGGCCCGGCCCGTGCAGATCTCTAGCGTCTGCAGATAATGATGACACCTGTTTTTAATCTGTGGAAGCGATCGTTTTTGCAATTTGATAAAAAATCCATGCTTTTGTTGAATTATAAATGCCTTTGCGATCTTGTAATTGGGGTTTTTTAATTAATAACGTCCGTTAATTGCGACTTTTTCAAAATTTTTATGATTTGTCGTTTGATGTGAGGTGTTCAACTATAAGTATGCAAAATTTCAAGTCTCCAACATATATAGTTTCTGAGAACGGGCTCTGTGACGGACGACGGACAGACAGTGGAGTGAGACGAATGGGGTTTCGTCAGATGAACGAAACCCTAAAAATGAAGATTATAAACATGAAGAAAAAAAGCAAAAATGATTATTTTTCATCAGAACTCCTCATGCGAAACCATTTACAACCATATCAGCATAAAAATTCATGTTTTATAGAAATTCAGTCGGGCCGGGTCAATATTTTTTTTGTACGAGCCGGGACGGGGTCAAGCCGAACTTTTATACCAGCCGGCCATTAAGTTTTTTTGTATGAGCCGGGTCGGGCACGGGCCTGAAATTTCGGCTCGTGCAGACCTCTAATACGTATTACGAATTTGGCCACCCTATCGGGGATACCGCGCCACCCCGTCGGGCAAATTCTGGCGCCGCCCTTGTGTATAGCCATTATAATACAACACAAATTACAATTTACAAATGTGAATATGAAATTCAAAAATGAAGTTTTAGCCTTTGTAAAAAATATCCGAAATATTATAATTACAATCGAGATAAGGAATTGAAAAAATAGTAAAACACTGAATATCACTGAAATATTTGAAAATATTGAAAAAAATGAAACATTTGTAGAATCAATGAATCAATCCTACGGCCCAAATTACCTTAAATTCCTCAAAAATCATGTACGGTTTCATCCTTGGATGAACCATAAAAAGCTGAAAAATGCAGTATCTAGACCAGGGTCGGCGAACCTATGGCACGCGTGCCGTAGCTGGCACGTGAGAAGATATTTTTGGCACGCCGTTGATTGAAGTTCTAAATCAGAATTCAGTCAAATTCCCGAAATTCTGCACATCATTATTCTTTTTAGGTGCGTTCATAATTATGTAAATACGTAGCAATAGTAGTCGTCGTTCGGTCCGTCCGTCTGTCTGCCCGTTCGTCCGCATATAACAGAGCACAAACTACCCAACCGAATGGTCTGAAATTTTAAATATATAATCGTTGCAAAATTTTGTCGAGCCATTTCAAATTTTATGAAAATCGGATGTAGTATAGTTTAATTACAAGGACAGTCTAAAGTTTTCCGTTACATTAAGCCAGTGGGATAAAATTATTTCAAGAGCATTTTAATGATGTTACAGCCTTTCGATCAGAATAAAATTGATATACACTTATGAAGAACACTAAAATATACATTCAGTACAATATGCGGTGCAAAAATATTTATAAAACTAGTTATAGATACGAACACACCTCATCTGACATGTTTGACGTGCAATTTCCAACTTGTTTTATTAATACACGAGCTTGACTGGAAATAGCTTTTGTTTTTTATAAGTATAGTGAAACCTTCTTGAAAGATCACTTCTAAACAACGACAACCTCCGAATACCGGCCACATGTTGATGGAACTAAATACGTTCTAAAGCATTAACATTAAGTAACACGTACGGACCCCTAAAAAAAGAATTCTGAACAACGGCCGCTCAAAAGTCACAAAAAAAAAAAATTACAGTTCCTGGTACAATTTCGTATTTATTTGCAAACCAAAATGTGAAGCAGATGAAACAAAATGTACTTGATATGGCAATAAACAGAAAATGAAGACATTAATAATGATGGGAAAATTTAGATAATATTCAAGAACGGCAGGTATAAAAAACATGAAGGCCAGTGAATTTGTATGTCTGGATCTTTACCCTCTGGACAAAGATTTGGCAATTGATGCCACATTTGATTCCATACAGCAAATGGAAGATAAGAAAGAGAAAGAGTAAATGATAGAGATTATTAGAATCACCCAAAATTTCCAATATTAACACATATACTGAAGATTAGACGAACCTTCATGAAATCCAAAATTTTGCATTTATAATGATGATGAGTTGTATAACAAAACAACTCATATTGTTACTTCCTCGGAGAAAGCTATTTGCAGGAGAAAAAAAAAGCAACTGCAAATCACTGATTTTTTAAATGTATTAAAACAAACAATGAGAATTAATTAAAATGACTATGTATTTCTATTTAAAATTATGTTATTTAGATTTTGTTAAACGAAGACTCTGAATTACACCCACCTCCTAAGAGCAGTCGGTCACTTTTCCACCGCTCCCACGGGTAACTGTTATTCAGAAGTTACAATGTACTTGTCATAGTACTGAACTTACCCACTTAGAAACATTTGATATTGCCCCTCCCCATTTCTTCGTCGTCGCTATGCTGGTGCCGGTGATTGCAGTAATGTTTCTGAAATTTCTGCATAATTTAACGCATTTTGATCTGCAAATGAGGTTTTATTTAACTGTTGCTGGAATTTGTTAGTTTTTTGTCAGTTAAAATGACAAAAATATTAATAAAACTGATAAAGCAGGCCTTCTTTCAGATAAGTTATGAAAAAGGTAATAATTTGACTCTTAAAATATTTGTAAGATGAAAATCTTCATTCACTATATTTTTTGTCAGGAATAGGACGGCAGGGGGTGCTGTTGGCACGCCAGGTTCACTTGAAAATTTTTTTGAAAGAAATTGGCACGCGGATGTGAAAAGGTTCGCCGACCCTGATCTAGACTATCGTACACAATAAAATCAGAAAACAAGATGCCAAAAATAACAAGATATCAAAATAAATTGGATTAAAGATATCATTAACCTCCTGTACAAGTATCCAAGTCAGTTATAGCAAATTTAAACAAGTTGGAAATTGCTCGTCAAACGTGGCAAATGAGGTGCGTTCGTACTATAACTAGTTTTATAAATATTTTTTGCACCGCATATTGTACTGAATGTATACTTTAGTGCACTTCATAAGTGCATATCAAGTTCATGCTGTTCAAAGGGCTATAACATCATTAAAATGCACTTGAAATAATTTTTTCCTATTGGCCGTAATGTAACAGAAAAATTTGACTGTCCCTGTCATTAAACTATACATCCGATTTTTATGAAATTGGAAATGAGTCGACAAAATGTTGCAACAATTATATGTTTAAAATTTCAGATCATTGGGAAGACTGTAACATCATTAAAATGCACTTGCAATAATTTTTTCCCATTGGCCGTAATGTAACGGAAAACTTTTGACTGTCCCTGTCATTAAACTATACATCCGATTTTCATAAAATTTAAAATGGCTCGACAAAGTTTTGCAACAACTATATATTTAAAATTTCAGACCATTCGGTTGGGTAGTTTTTGCTTTGTTATATGCGGACGGACGGACAGACGGACTGAACGACGACTATAGGTGCTTCGTATTTATATAATTACGAAGGGGCCTAAAAAGAGCTAGTGATGATTTGCACATGCTGCCATAAGTATTTTAAGTATAAACTACTAAATCAACCAAGGAGTAACAGAACAGTGTGAATATGATTATTTAGATCAAACAGAGTGTTGCCCTCTAGTATTAGCTATAACAATTAAACAGTGATGTCATGATATTATATAGAGGGGAAAAAACAAATTTATAGTATTGTGTGGATTACCCTTTAAAAAGAGTAACTCAATTAAGTTAGTATATATGATAAATATTAAAGAAGAAATATATTACAAATATTATATTAAAAATCTACAAATATATAATATTAATATATATTCTGCTTCAAATACTTTTTAGTAGCGAGGGTTTTTTTTTTATTATTATTTATTTTATTTTATTTTTCTATTTCAAAGGTTCTAATGAAGCTGATCCACAATCTGTACGTGATGCAAGAAATTTCGAAGTGGCAAATATTCAGAAGTGGCTGACTGAATTCTACAGAGAGAAAAACTTATTATGAAGCCTTTTGAAACAAAAATTGCATGCTATATGAACGCAATAACCATTTTAAATCAGAAAATACTTCTGAAAGTTATCTTTAATAGTATACGAGGCCAAAGGAATAAAGAAAGTGAAAGAAAGAAGAAAAGACCATAATTGTGGTCGAGAGTTTAAGTACTAATAACATTATCTTTTTTCAACATATTTTAAAAGTAAGGAAAATCACCGAATATATCATTTAACCAAAGTTGCCTCTGTATAAATAACTAGATATATAATCCCCCCCTCTTCCCAAAAAAAGAAGGATGACCTTATAAAAGGCAAAAATTTCTTATTAATATCTAATAATTCTTTTTATTTCTTATTATTATATGTTATAATCAAATTTGTCTGTCTGTTTGTATTTTGTAGCTACTCTCCTAGAATGTCGAACATTATGCGATGAAATTAGCACTAGCTCTCCGCATGCGTCCGAGTATGTCATCTCAGAATTTTAAAATTACCAAGTAGTTTACGAAATATTAATTTTGTACTTTTAATGACATTTCTGTAATGATGGCAACTAAATTACACCATTTTTGTGGATAAAAGAAAGAAAAGGGAAAATGATAAGGATTGTTAGATTTTTTTTTTCTTGACGTCACATTAAAATTGAAGAGAGAAATTATTTTCAATTTAAATAAGATAGTGGAAAATTTTTTTGATTAAGTTAAATTTCCTAAGAAAATCCGAAGAAATAAAAACATATTTTTACATACTCAAGCTTCTTTAATCAATTTATTCTACAGAAACAAAACTCGTCTGTCGACATACTGGCATCACTGAGCTCTTGGTATTTAGCAATCCTTACACCTTTGAGTTTTTTTTCAGCTTTACATTAAACAATGGAGGAAGAATTAAACTTCTTGCTTTTAGGTTGACAATTACTAACCCCTTTTAACAAGAACTAAATTTAAAGAAAATGAATATACTATTATCAATGAATTATTTTCGAAAGATAGTGGTTAACCCTTTGCACTCACTCACCACTGGTGTTTCCGGGTGTCTCGAGTAAAGTCCTACAAATGCTCTGGACACCACTATTTTAAAGTAATTATTTTCGCCTTGTCCAATGACAGAATTATCTGCGATTAAAGATTGCGAGATAAACTGTAACAAGTAATATAAAAATTTTGTTTTTAAAGTCCATTCCTACTTAGTTCATCAAAGAAAAATTTAATATAATCCCTTAAGCTAACATTAGTTTTTGTTGTATTAAAATATCTCAATTTGTTGATTTTCTATTAACAAGTAGGTTTACAATGGAAGTCTATGGGAATTTGGCGAAATATTAGAGATATCGCCATGTTGGCGTCACTTTTGGCGACAAACTTGGCTATATTTAGCGACAGAACAGGGTCCCTCCTATGGTAGCCCCTTATTGAAAATACTTTCATTGATCTTCAATAACCAATGGCTGCCATTTTGTTTCCCACGCAAAACTAAAATTAATTAATTAAAATTTAATTAATTAATTAACATTTGAAAAAACTGTATTAACATCAATTGTCATCCAGTACAAGTTTAAAAAAAATTATTTCAACTTGATAGGATGAATAATGAGCATTTATTAACGATTGAAAATGTGAACAAGATATATAAATATATAAATATAAATATATATATATAAATAAATATAGGGAGAGTGTGAACTAATAGTAGGAATTGAATAAATTAGTGATGTCCAGAGCATTTGAAGCCACGATTTACGCGGGACACCTGAAAACACTACTAGTGAGTGACAGTCACCTCTCGAGTGCAAAGGGTTAACCCTTTCAAGGGCGGCGGTTCATTTTTGTACCACTTAATTTTAATTCCTAAATGCCACATTGATACCAGAACCTCGGAATGAAAATTTTCCTTTCATTAAGTACTTGAACAAAAGCTTTTGATTATTTTGAAATAAATGTGTTGGTAAATTCTGGTGTCATTCACTCATTTCAGCATTTTACGAATAGAAGTACCTTGCCCTTGAAAGGAATAAGAGGGGGCTCTTCACCCTCGTGAAAACACCCGCTGGCTAATAATAAACCTATGGCCAAGTTGTTTTCGAATTTCTCGTTTAAATTTGAATATTTTTAAACGACTTTTTTGCTTTTAGGATAGCTCAGCTCGATCTCTAATAGGGCCATTTTGTACTTCTTCGATTTCGATTGCAGATTTTTTTAATAAAGACACTTTCATTTCGAAACTGTTTTCGAAAGTGAAAGTACCTTTATTAAAAAGATCTCAAACCGAAATCGAAAAAGTAAAAAATAGCCATATTAGAGATCGACCTCAACTATCCTATACACAAAAATAAATAAATAAATAAAAAATAAAAAAAAATCGTTTACAAATATTCAAATTTAAACGAGAAATTCGAAAACAACCTGCCCATAGGTTCAGCATTAGCGAGCGAGTGTTTTCAAGTGAGTGGCTGAAAAGTCTCCTTAAAACATTTCATACAGGCGCTAAAAGTAAAAATTTTATCCGATAAAAATGATGTAATTTTTTTTTCATATTTATTTTAACTTAAAAATATAAAATATATTTTTTTAGATATCAAAGTGACGTTATTTTTATTTCATCAGGTCCGAAATTAGAGAGCAAATCTTAAAAGAGCTTAATATACTTTTGACAAATAAAATATTACATCAGAAATGATGTAATCTGCAATATGTAATTTTCTCAATTTGTGTTCATCCTTCATTATAAATATGATTCTTCACTAGTATTTAATAAAAATAATGTTATAAGTTTTTTTTTTCTAAATGCACAATAGCATTAGATTTATTTTTGTTTCAAGGAATGAAAGATCTCATACAGTGTAAATGCATCACGTCGGGTTGCTACGCAGCTCAGTTATTATTGCGTGCGTATGTTTCAATCAACGGTAGCTTGGTTATATTTTAGGTAGATTTCGTAAGAAATACTACCTATTACATTCTCCCCTATTATGGAATTTCTCTGTGGGCACGAAAACTTCCATAATTCTGCAGAATTTCTTCCAAACTGATACATAAAATCAAGGGGCAGAAAATCTCGGTCAGGTTCGTTAATGGGCAAAATCGGACCAAAGGGGTGGAAATAGGCAGGGGTTTTGTGAAAATCGAAAAAACCCGATAACTTCTTAATTATAATACAGATCAAATCAGTTTAAAGTTATTATTACTTCTAGGAAAAAGGCCAAAAATTTATGTATCACAGATTTTTGATGAAATTGAAAACGGGCTCAACGGGCGAAAAAAATAGGGTTTTGGGGAGGAAAAAAAAATCATTACTTCGTCAATTCTCAAGCTATCAAATTCACTTAAACTTATTACAAATAATTTTAATACTATCTAAAACTTTTATATTGACAAGTTTTTGATAGGACCAACGGCTGAAAAAAAATCATAGCTTCGTCAATTCACACCATATCAAATCCGTTTAAATTTATTATAAATATTCTTAATATTATTTACAACTTTTATATTGACAAGTTTTTGATAGGCCAACTCTTACAGCAAAAACAAATTAAACAAAAATAGGAGTTGAAGAAAAAATTATCGTATTAACATGATTCTGATAAAACCAGCTCTTTTAGAAACATGAAATTAAAAACTTGTCAAAAGCGGCCCGATAAAATTGTTAAACTGGGTTTATCTCTAATCTTGATTTGCTTTTTGTTGGTGAAATTAGTACTTAACTTCGAAATTTATGCGTAAGCCTGTAGGCCGAGCCTGTAGGCATTTTTTTTCTCTACTTCTTCTGAAATAGAATATGCCGTGTGTTTTCCATAGTATTTCATTTTTTAATGTCTAAGAAAAATTTTAATACTATCTTAAAATTACTGAGAAAACAAAGTTATACCCGCTTCTTCCAAAGTATAACTCAATATTTCAATATCCATTCAATAATATCGGTTGATCAATGGCATTTCCATTTTGGAATACTGGAACGCTTGAATTTTTTCTTCCGTTAAAGGAAATAGTACTGGCGTTTCGATTGCCAGTGCAATTTCCGTATTTTAACGGAATTTTTTTTACAGTGTTGCTTTCGACACTTCAGTCAATTCATTAGCCAGTGCTCGGGGCTATAACCAAAACTAAACGGGTTCTTTGAACACGTTTAAACTTTTTTTTTTCTCGCACTGAGGAAGGGGATCCAAGAATCTTTTAAACGGCCGCATGTAGTTTTTAATGCCATGATGTTGTACGTATTTGTGCGTTTAAACGTTATAAGAAATTTTGTAACTTACATATTTAAACTCGCATAATGTAATTGATTTATGGTTATTAACTGCTTTAATCTTAAACAAGTTTATTCAGTAATAACCGTCTTATCTATCTAACAATATTAAGGATTAATTTTTTCAGGGTAAAATGTCACTGAGTGTTGTGCAACATTACTTACAATAAGATACTCAAAAATCTTATACTACATACATGTTTGAGTTTGATTTTGTAAACCATTTCCGATCTCAAACAAATTCATTCTTCAAACTCATTTTCGAAATGCGTTTATAACAAAATGTGACAAGTCGATACAAAATTCGGATAGTACATACAAAACGCAATGATTGTATTCCTTAACCTAAAATCTCATATGCTGGTATCTGTTCGACTGCGGACACGAAATTAACAAATTTTGAATGCTTTACTTTGAGAAGACAATACACTTTAAAGTCTTCTTGACTACGTAATCCTGTTGAAATGGCTTGAAGAACAATAAAAACCAGCTACCGATAAACTACAATGCGGTTGTGTTTGTATAGATCATTCCGGTTGTCTCCATCGATGAGTAAAACAGGCTTTTGTGAAACGTATTTTGTATTTAGTAGTTAAGCAGCGGTTATTAAAAAAAAGTTTCTCTCTTCCCGTTCCTTTAAGATTTTAATGAAATCTTTGTACACGCAGATTACATTTGATTGTTCCAAGGAGAAAAGTGTATATTAAAAAGAATCGAGGATAAAAGAATATACCATTGGGGTTTCTTCATCGATGACAAGATATATTGAAATCACTGAGTGTTTAAAATGATAATAATGAATAATACAAAGCAAACTTTATGATTGTCTTTATGTCAATAATTTTAAAAATTCTAAAAAATATATATAAATAAAATATATAATACGATTTAAGCACAACTTTTACACCTAAGCCCTTTAAAGACAGAGTTGTGTTCTTCTGAAAAAATTCTGACGGTAAAATTCTGAAAAAAATTAGTTAAGTGCTTGGAGGGTATTTAGAACATCAATCTGTACGTAGTAATATTGGTTATACATAGTAGATCTACGAGATTTGCCTGTAAATAGTACACGAAGATACGAGGGTAACTCTGAAATTTTGAGACAGGGGAAAACTATATGGGCCAAAAAGAAAAATAATAACAATAATAATAATGGTCGGATATGCAAATTTGAACTCTTTAATGCCCACAGACGATAATTTATGGAAAAATTGCAATTCAGCTATCGTAGAATGTATTTTGAAAGAAGGGGAAATGTAGTTAACGCGAGAGCATTATCAAGCTATGACTTTCTATGATTTTATCTAAGTGGGGCGAAATCAAGAAGAATGCCTTTAACGTCTACAATTAGATCATGGAAATGAAGCTCCGCCTTGTGCCACTGCATTCAGAGGGTTTACAGAATTTAGAAGCGGTCGAAATTTTCTTTTGGATGAAGAACACACAGGACGATTGTTGTCAGCTGTAGTCCCAGAAAATGTGTCGGCCGTACGAGAAATGTTAATCGATGATAATCGGTGTTCCTATCAAATAATACAGAAGGAACTTAACATTGGATCCGTAGCTATACATAAAATTATTCATGAAGAACTGCATATGAAAAAAAATTGTCGTTGGATCCCCTATAATTTAACAGATCACCGAAAAGTGGAGCGTGTCAGAATCAGTAACGAAACCCTAAAATTACTTAATGTAGGTGGCCACCGCATTATTTCTAAAATCATAACTAGTGATGAGACATGCATACCTTTTTTAATGTTTTAACACACCAAGAAAGTAAAGTATGTGTCTTTGAATATGATCCAAAACAAACAATGGTGAAAAGACAACGAGCAATGAAAAAAGTAATGTATGCCGTCTTCTTTAGAAGTACTGATCTGGTCAAAGACGTTAAGCTAGAAGTTCTTCAAGAGATGAATGTTAGGGGACTCATGCTTCACCATGACAATGCATCTTCTCATTCAGCAAGGATTACAGCCGAATTTCTTGAACAAAAAAATCAAAGTGATAAAACATCCACCCTATTCTTCAGATCTTGCTGTGTGTGACTTTTGTCCATGCTTTAAAATATATATATATATACGTTGGTGTCGTTTTCATTCCAAAGATGAGATTGACAAGGCTAAAAAAGAGTATTTTTCATGTATTCCAAGAAATGGATGGCTTGAGGCATTTAATCTTTGGAAAATGTGCCTACAAAAGTGCATTGATCTTGGAGAGAACTACTTTGAACACTCCTAAGAGTTAGGCAGCTAAGAGAGACTGCTCAAGGCCGTCTATGCCTGCCTCTTAGAGCTTAACGTCTCTCCCGGTATGTTCTCTGACACGTTGGGGCTCGTTAGGTGAGTCAGCCCTGTCCAGCCGAATGCAGACGCACATACACAAGAGACGCACGGGGCAACCCGCCAAGAGCGGCCACGCACCACCGGCCACAGAACCCAGAATTTATTTGAAAACCCATAGTGAGTTAACAAAAAAGGTGAATGCGTACTCGCCAGGAAAACTCCTACTCGCGACAGAGGGCGGGGTATAAGAACATTTTAGATTTTAAAAAAATATGTATATTTACATCACTGCTCCTGGCCGCCAGGGGACAGGGGGCGGCAGGAAGGGGAAAGAATGATTTGCGTGGCACAAGTAAGATGGCTCGAGCAGACACTCAAATGTCCATTTGGAAAGTACTCCTAAGAGTTAGGCAGCCTAAGAGAGACTGCTCAGGGCCGGCTAGGCCTGCCCCTTAGAGCTTAACGTCTCTCCCGGTATGTTCCCCGACACGTTGGGGCTCGTTAGTGAGTACAGCCCTGTCCGGCCGTATGCAGACGGACAAACACAAAATGCTCAAGGGGCGACGCTCACCCGCTAAGGGCGTCTATGCACCACCGACCACAGAACCCAGAATTTATTTTAAAAAGAACAAAGTGGGATTACAAAAATTAGACGAATGCCTTCCCGCCAGGAAAACGCCTACTCGCGACAGAGGGCGGGAGTATGAGAACATTTAAAGTAAAAATAAAATAAAATAAATAATAATAATAATAATAATAAACATCACTGATCCTGGCCGCCGGGGTAGGTACCCCTCTCGCGACAAGGGGCGGCAGGAAGGGAAAAGAATGGAATGCGTGGCACAAGTAAGATGGCACGAGCAAATACTCAAGCGTCCATTGGAGATGTAATGATTTGCGTGGCACAAATAAGATGGCACGTGCAAATACTCAGCGTCCATTGGAGATGTAATGCTTTGTGTGGCACAAGTAAGATGGCACGAGCAGATACTCAAGCGTCCATTGGAGATGTATCTCTTGATAGAATGGTCAGAAGCACGAGCAGAGGCTCTTGCGATCGTAGGAAACCACACATTGATGAGTAGAAGAATTTACTGGAGCCTACAAAGAGGACTGGATTCTGGTGCTGTTTGAAGATTGATATGGTGGCAGTGAGACTGGATAAGCAGAACCAGGGCTTAAGTTAAGTTTGTTAAGTATGTAAGGAAATTGTGAATGTGTTTTAATTTGTTGAGTAGGAGGGTGCGGGAAAGGACGTTTTGGAGCCAGTTGACTGGCAGTATGTCTGGACGCCTCAAGTGCCAGCGTTGCGTGAGAGTACAACTGTAGTACGAGTGACTTATAGTGCCATCTTCACCGCAGACGCAAGTGGCAGTGGATCTTATTTTGAAGCGGTCCAGATATGCCATGAAAGGGCCATGTCCTGTTAAGAAGCTAGTGGTGTAGGGTGTTAAGTTATATAGTGTGAGAGAAACTTTAGGAATTAGCTTATATGTGTGCCTGCCCTTTTTTGAAGTATCCCAGTGCTCCTGCCATCGCGTCAGTATCCTTGCTCTAAGGACCCTTTTGACGTATGACTGGGGCACTGGGAGGTGTCTGTCTATTGTTTCTTTATGTGTGGCCTTCTTCGCTAGGTTATCTGCTAGTTCATTGCCAAAGATACCTTTGTGAGCCGAGACGTGACCTAGTGAGATACGATGTAGGAGATTCTTAAGTTTTAGTTTGATTTGCAGTACTAGAGGATGTTTTGTCCTGTGTGCCTGTATTGCCTGCAGGCCAGAGAGGCAGTCACTGTAGATGATAATACTATTTCTAGAGTAGGATTCCACCCACTGTAATGCGTTTAGTATTGCGAACAGCTCCGCTTGGAATACGGAGTTATTATCATCTAGCCTTGCAGACCACTGATGGACCACTACCGTGCCCTCCGTGGCGCAGAAGGCTGCGCCCACGCCAGTCTCTGTGTCTGAACCATCAGTGAAGAGTGTGGTGCTAAGGGCAGGTGTGTAGCTGTTGCGTGTTGTGTTTACTTGAAAATGTGAAGTCTCCTCAGCGGGGTGGAGCTGCTAGCTCCTGACTTTGTATTGCAATGTTGTGTTTGGAAAAAGAGAATCTATTACTGTGTCACGTTTTAGCTGTAGGATTGAGGATTTGGCGTGTTCGTATTCTAGTTGAAGTGTGATGGGTGGAATACCTGTAAGTATATGTAGTGCATCTGTGGAGATTGTGCGGTAGCCTCTTGAAATTTGTAGGAGAAAAGTGCGTTGTATTGATTTTAGTTTAGGTTGTGCTATGGATGATAAATTACCCCCCAGATACAGGCCCCGTAAAGTATTATTCTTTCGATTATTGTTAGGTACCAGATCTTCAGTGTTTTGTTGTCTACCCCTCCCAATTTAGAAGTTAGTCTTAATGAATTATTATGATATGCTGTCAATTTAAGTTTTAGGTCGTTAATGTGTGGGATCCAGTTAAGATTTGCGTCAATGGTTATACCTAGGAGTTTTATGAATTGTACGTGTCGAATGGAGACATTATTGATCCTCATCACTGGAGGGCGTTTTGGATCATATCTGTGTGGTTTGGTGAATACTAGTGCTTGAGACTTTTGTGGTGAGAGTGTGAGGTGCAGTAAATCCAGGAGCCGGCAGAAAATAGGAAGAGCTACGGCAAACTGTTCCTCCAGATGACGTCTGTAACGACCGGAGAAAATGAAGCTGAAATCATCGGCGAAGGCAAATAGTTTAAATCCCAGCCGATTTAGTTCTGTTAGTAGCACATTTGCTACAAGCAACCAGAGGATTGGGCCAAGGCACGAGCCCTGGGGCAACCCTTCTGTAATCGGTGGGTAGATGTGCCAGCACCCCAGTTAATCAGGACGCTCCTCTGTGAGAGGTAGGAGCCGATGAGACCAGCTATGTTCCCCGGACAGTTGAGTGCTTGTAGTTCTAAGAGAATGTCTCGCCATTCTACGTTGTCGAATGCGCCTTGTATGTCTAGTGAAACGAGTGATGTTGCGTTGCCCTGGGCTATGCTTTCAGTACAGGCAGTCATTATGGCATGAAGTGCGAGCTCGCATGAGTGGCCCTCGCGGAACCCGAATTGTCTGGGGTGGAGAAGGTTGTTTGACTCCAAGAAGTGTGTCAACCGCATAACCAGAAGTTTTTCCAGAAGCTTTCCCAGAGTGGGAAGAAGGCAGATGGGTCTGTATGACTTGGGTTCGGAAGGAGACTTGCCTTGCTTCAGAAAGTAAACTACCTCTCCCTGCCTGAGTACTAAAGGAAAGTATCTCATGGTGAGGCAGAGGTTAGCCCAGCGCGTGAATATGTGTGGAAGTTGTTTGTGAGTGAGTTTTAGTATCCCAAAGTCAATTGAATCCGGCCCTGGGGCCTTCTTGTCATTCAATGTGTATAGTGCTGTTTTTACTTCTGCCTTTGTGAAGCGTTTGTCTTCGTGTGCTGTGAAAAGGATATCCTGGTTGTCTTGTTGGGGATAAGCCGAGGGGCCAAAGAGAGTGGGTGTCAGGAATTCCAGGTTATTTTGTCGCGAGGTTTCGTGAGTTGGTCTTTCTAGACGTATTTCATCCGGAGTGAAGAACTTGCCGGTCAGAAATTTTTGAGTGATGCCGAAAGGGTTCTCATTGTTGCTGCAGAATTTCTTCCACGCCGCCCGTCTCGCCGCCAGAATCTCACGTTTGTAAACTGCTTTAAGTCTCGTACGACGTGCTGCAAGGGTCTTTACTTCAGGGGGGATAGGATTGAGCAGGCGCAATGTTTTAATCTTGCGTCTGAGGGCTAATTATAACTATTCTAAATATTGTTATGTACAAATGAGGGTTTATAGATTACCCCCAACTTTTTAAAGTTAAGTGTTCATATAAGTTCATGTATAAGTTCATACACCTTGTAGTTATAACTAGTCCCATCAAAACCAGCCACCACCACCAAGGCCACTAGTGCCTGGACTGGAAATGTCATTCCTGTATTTAATCTGATTCATAAAGGTGGGGCATTGTGATGAGTTCGCTGTGTGTTTATAATAATTTGGTAAGTTTATACAATTTGCACAGTTTCTGAGATCCTGTTTGTTTATATTCGTGCAACTAGTGGTCTGATGACCCATCGCACAGAATGCGCATATTGAATTTCTCCTGCAGTTACTTTCGGAGTGTCCGTACAATTGACAGTTCGCACACCTGATGATTGGCCTGTTAGGATGAATCCTGCAGTTTCGTAATTCCACATTTATAAGTTCAATGCTCAAAAGTGTGTCTGAAGTTGTCTTGTCTACCTCGAGGAGCAGTTGATAATATCTTGACGAAGTTTTTTGTATTACTTTTTGAATCTGGATGTATGAACTTTTCTTTATGTTTGGATGTTGCTTTATTTGATTTATAAGATATTCTTCCTGTGTATCTTTTGGAATACCTATAATAATAATTCTTTTAGTGTTATGTTTTCTGTATTGTATTTCCGTGATACTTTTTATATCTTCTATTTTTTCTATATGTTGATATATTTCTAGTAACTGCGATTCTTGTTGGGTTTTTATAATTATAGCTTTTCTGTTTTTAGATGTTCTGCTATAGAAATGCAAATGTTCTACTTGCAATAATTTTGCAGTAATTATTTCTTGGATTTCTGATATTTTTGATTCTTCAAGACCCTTTATGAGAATTGCTGCTTCTGTATAATTATCCTGTTCCCTTATGGAATTATCTGTTGTTATTTCTTCTCTATAGCTATTGGTTATTTTTAATGTTGTTTCTTCTAACAGTTTTTCCATTCTATAAAGCTTTTCTTCAATCCGTGTAAGTTCTGTTTCTTTTGTTAGGCTTATACTATGCTGCTCCTCCTGCGAGTAATATTCACTTTTTGTAAGAGGGCTGTCAGCTGGTTCCTCCGCTTTCTAAGATCCTTGTTCCAGAATGAGAAAGTGTGTGATTTTTGGACTGTTTTCAGTCGAAAGGAAGCCTTCGCCGCAGTCTGCATGGTTTCGATTAAATTAGATGTGAAAGAGTTGAGTGTGTCTTCGCTGTGCACCCCTTCGAGTTGTGCTGAAAGGGATGACTTATGACTTTTGATGACGTTGTTAAATTTGCGAAGGTTTCCGCGAGTTGTGTTGTAGCGTCTACGTTGCGTGTAGAGTGGAGAGGTCATGTAAGAAAAGTGTATGTATTTATGGTCTGAGCCACTGTGTTTGTCTGATACGGACCATTGTGATATTCGTGGTAGGGTGAAGGAATTTGTAATTGTTAGGTCAGGCCAGCCTTCTGCTATGACTCTGTCTTCTGTATCTCGTCTTTCGAAAGTGGCTTCAGAGTTGTGCATGTTTGCAAGTGCCAAATTATAGATAATTATGTGTCCTGACAGCAAGTCACCCCGGGCGTCTTCACGCGGACATCCCCAGAGGGATGAGTTCGCGTTGAAGTCGCCACCACAGATGAAAGCCTTCCTGTTTGTGATGGTGTGTTCCCATTCCGAGAGACAAAGGCCAAAGTTTGCCGAGGGGGCTGCGTAGCAGGATCCGACGACAATCTCGCCCTCCTTCGCCGTTATGGAGATGAAGACGCTATTGTCGCCGGTAAAGAGATGGGTAGATACAAGACTCGAGCTCCTGACAACGATGTTGGCGGAGAGATTCCGAGAGGAAAACCTTCTCCAGTCCTTGCTGAAGATAGCGAGGTTTCCATCGGAGCAGTAAGCATCCTGCAGTAGAGCGATGTCAATCTCGTTCTCTTCCATGTGGTTGATTGTGCTTACACTGGCTGCTATGCAGTGATTGAGGTTTACTTGGAGAAAATTTAGACGGCCTAAAGGAAGGGGTGGGTGGGGAGAAGGTGCTGAGGATGACATTGTATTGTGTATGTTACAAAAAGTTTAAAACCTCCTACCTTGAAAGCCCAAGTTCTGCTGCTGGCTGAAGTAGTCCTCCTGGTAGTAAGGTGAGTAGAGGTTCGGAGGTGGAGCATGACTCGGAAAAGGAAAATAACCTCGATGTGCAGGAGGATGTTCGCCCAGGAGTCCCGGACCAGAGTGGGAGGATGGAGCCGCCGGGGGAGGTGCTTGGGGATTTCGAAAGGGAAGTTGGAAGAGATCGTTCAGTCTTGCCCGCTCTCTGTTATACTCGAACTTGAAGGTTGGACAGTTGGAGGCAGAGGCTATGTGATCAGTTCTGCAGTGTGCATTGAAAAGGTTATTTGCGCGTCTACAGTTCACGCACGAGGGGGATTTGTTGCAGGTTGAGGATGGGTGGAGTTCTCCGCAAATTTCGCAGGTTTCATCATTATGGCAGTACTTTGCTACGTGGCCATATCGCTGGCAATTTCTGTACCTTTGGACTGTGGTGTGTGGCCGCAGTCTGCAGAGATTGTATCCCAGTGGTATGCCTCCATCTTGGATTACTGCCATGGCTAATTTTTCTGACAGAATGAGGTGCCAGTCCTTGCATGAGGGTCTTTTAGAAGGAACGGCTTTAATGAATCGGATTTCGTCTGGGTGATAATCGTAAATTTCATCCAACGTCGAGGTAATATAAGTTAGTGTTGTTCCGTCGGGAACTCCAAACAGGATAGTTTTGTGAAATGGGAGGGTTTTAATGCTGAAGAATAGTTCTTCAGCAATTCTAGCATGGGATTTTAGATCACTTGGGACGACTTTCGTTTCTTCGGCGGATCGGCAGAAGAGTTCCAGTTGTCTTCGAAGGCATTTGATTTTCAATACTACTTTTGGACAAGCGATATTTTGTTTTTCGAGCAGGTTTCTAATAGCCAGTCCGGACATGGAGCGTTTCTTGCCCCTGACCACAATTGTTCGAAGATGCCTCTCCTATCCTGGCCTCCGCTGTGGCTCCGCCGGTACTACCTCCTCTGTCGGTGAAGGGAACTCTTGAGACTTGCCGTCCTGATCATTATAGAGCAGGGAAGGTTGTTGACTACGAAGGTATGCGTCCCTATCATTATCAATTCTTAATTTGTCTAGTCTGCTATGGAGACTTTCCTCAAGCCTGGCTACTATTTCTTCAGTCTTTGGGATCTGTTGGATCTGGCTGGCAATGTTCTCGTTTAGTGTGGTGAGCTGTTCCTTAAGGAGATCTGCTTTTAAGCGGAGCTTTTCAAACTCCTGTTTGGACTCCTGTACTGATTTTTGATTGGCGTGGTCTTGTTTTCTGATCAATTGGAGGATCAGTTTCACATTTTTCAGGTGGTCAGCAGATTCCTCTGTGAATGTATTTTCGTCCTCTGACAGGACTAAGGTAACGAGGGATTTAGCCTTGTTTGCCAATTCGGCAATGGAATATGTTTGGCTTTCTCCCATTGTGAGCAGCGATGGTATGTGAGAAAAAATAAAAAATGGCTTTGAGAACTAGAATGGCAGATATAGTTTAAAAAAAATATTATAAGTCAGAAGAATGATCCGCGGGTTGTGGGAACCCATCTACAGGCCCCTGTGCGCCGTCCCGGCCTGTTGCATGTTTAGGTTTGGAATAGTGGGTGGGAAGGTAACGAGGCATTTAGTCTGTGAGCCCCTGCATCTGCTCAGCACTGTAATTAGATATGTTAGGAGTTAGTAAGTATAACTTGTACCATTAAGCCGTATCTCAAAACTTTCAGTGTGACCCTCGTATTTCACCAACAAGAAATCATTGTAGCGCGCGTGCAGAAAATCTCAGTTTTTAAACATTTAAGAAAGTGTGATTTACATCATTCTGTCATGTGAGGCAAGTCCGGCCAGTGTCGACTACAGATAGTGTGAGCGTCTTAGTCCGTGGTCCTGCCAGCTTGTAGGTGTGTGTTGGATGGGATCAGGACCAACCAATCTCTTCCGGAGAATATCTGATCTGGTTCTTTCCCTGAGCAAAGACGAAGTACGGGTGGTCGGTGTCGACTGCGGCTGATTGAGGGCGAGGGTGCCTAGCCGCGAAATCTAACCAACTCGTAAAAGGCGCGCTTGCCATCCAGTACCAAACCCTCTCTTTCGGAATTAACCTTTTATATTTATATTTATATTTGTGTTTCATGTTTGTTCTTTGCTTTGCTCTGTGAGAGTTGGGCTTGTCGAACTCATGCCTAAAGGACGCATACCAGCCCAGCGTGTCTATCCGCAGGCGGACTTTACTGCGCCACCGTTAGGACTAGCATTTATCTCTCTTTTCCGTTTGCTATGTGCGGAATACAGAATTAATATCTTGGACTGTCTCTGTTGTTCCATGTGAATTCAGATTGGCTTCGACAATTTGGAATTCCTTGTCTGTGCTGCCTCGGTACTCGAGTGGTTCGACTCGGTCCTTGGCGGCATACCAGTTCGTTATTTCTGCACAATTCTTAATTAATTAAAAAAATATAGATATACGTACATTGTAAACAATTTTCAATAAATTTAGCCATTATATGTGTTGATCTGAAATATTCAAGCATGTAGAAAAATAACAAAATTACATATAAAATTAAATATTCTAATTCTAATGGTATAAAACTATGATACAATTAAAAGGATATTTGCAAGTTTCATAATATCAACAAAATAAGAAAGTCTTTTGGCCAATAACCGGCAATCAACACATATCGATTTTTTTTTTCAAAACATGGATATTTACATGATTTATTAAGAAACAATATATATTTGTACATTGCAAACAATTTTCAATAAATTTGGCCATTATATGTATTGATCTGAAATATTCAAGCATATATATATATAAATTATAAAATTACATATAAAATTAAATATTCTAATTCTAGACCGTCATAATATAAAAGTATATGATTAAAATAAAAATATATTTACATGTTTTAGAATATAAAAAAATAGTCTTTTTGCCAATATCCGGCAATCAAATCATATTGATTTCGTTTTCAAAACATGGATATTTACATAATTCTTAATTATTTAGAAAATATATATATCAGTACATTTCGAACGATTTTCAATAAATTTAACCTTTATATGGGCTAATCTTAACTATACAAGCATATAGAAAAATTACAAAATCACAGGATAAAATTAAATGTTCTAATTCTGGTCAGTCATCATATAAAAGTGTACGAAAATAGAAATATATTTACATGTTTTATAATTAAGGGAAAAAAATAATAATAAGCAGGTCTTTTCGCCAATATCCAGCAATCAAATCATTTCGATTTTTTTTCTTTTCTTTAAAAAAAAAAAATGGATATTTACACGATTCTTAATTTAGAAAAATGTAGATATGTGTATATTGTGAACAATTTTCAGTAAATTTAAATATTGTAGATGCTGGTCATGAAATACGGAGAAACAAAAAAACTGATAATAAATAAATATTTTTCTTCATGTTTCATTATTTTAAAAAATCAACAAGTCTTTTTTTTTCTTTCTTTCAACAGTTTGTACTCCAAATTTGAAGGAAATTCATGAAAAGAAATTTCTGGAATTTTTTTAGTGAATCATAAGTGCAGAATGGAACACAGCAATGAGCCGATTTTTAATAATAATTTTAAAAAATCAAAAATCGCAATTTCAGTTAAGTTATACCTAAGAAAACATAAGCGTGCAAGGCAAATTCTTCATTAGGCACAGTAGGTAAAAGCGTCCCATAAAATTCTCCGGATAATTCTCATAATATCTCTCGTTCCCCGAAAA
The DNA here is from genome assembly GCA_963932465.1 of Maratus speciosus. Taxonomy (NCBI): domain Eukaryota; kingdom Metazoa; phylum Arthropoda; class Arachnida; order Araneae; family Salticidae; genus Maratus; species Maratus speciosus. Next base: position 457,073,559 of record OZ010786.1, on the reverse strand, counting down.
CAAAAGGATTTTAGCTTTTTGTTACGGCCGTATAAGGGGAATCGAGTTTTGCCGTGGTATCCCCTACACGTGTAGGTCAGGGCTTAAAAGGGTATACAGATGTGAATAGTATTTTGAAATTTATGTATACACACAATAGATATGAAATTTAGTACTAGCCATTTCAGCATAATTTACTAACAATTCCTATTGAGACCCCAGAGTGACACTGGATTAGGGGCCTTAGTTAGTCTAAGTCGAGCCTTGCACTTTTTACCATGCTGCATCTGGTAATAATAGCCCTCAGACCCTCAAGTCTATAGATCTTTATGCCTATGAGCCTGTAGTATGCTTTTCAGTCATTACCAATACTAAAAAATTAGATAAGTGTAATTTTTATAAGAATGTTATATGAAGTATTAGGGTGGTCACAATAAATCAATTTTCGAATTCTTTCGGGGGGGACCCCCCCCCCCCCGAAAGTTGCCAATTGGCTATAAAATGGTATTGGAAAAGTTTCAGCTCATTTTAATAATATTAACCCATGCCTCATTAAGGTCAAAGTTCAGAAAAATCGTGATTTTTCGCAAAAAATGCTATTTTTTCTTCATAAAATGAATACAATTCAACCTAGAAACACAATGCTGATCTCATTTCATAAAAAATCTTTTTGCCTTAAAAAAACCACTCACCACATTTTTGTAAAAATGTATAGATTTAAACATATGCGCGTTTTTCAGGACCAGTCTTTATCCGAATGCTAAAAATTGACTTTTGATGAAAATGGAAAAAACAATGTAACATTCCATTTCATCTGTTTTCAACATTTTGTTTTTCTTTGTTTGTTTGTTTGTTTTTTTCATTTTTAAATAGAAGGATTTAATTAAAAAAAATTTTTAAAGTAAATGAAAAAAGTCGAAGTTTAAACTGGAAGATTTAAAAGAAAAAACGGTCAAAGAAAGTATAAAAATGAGGACAAATTATGTTAAAATGCATTTTATTATTAAAGTTATGTTACTGATTTGTATATTGTGTGAAAGGAAGTATTATAGAGAAAAGAATTTACTATCCTTTACAGTTGTCATGTTAAGGTGGTAATGGCTTAGATAAGGTCTGTCTTGAAGAGTCTTGAAATGTTTTTCTGCATTCAGATACAACTTTTAGAAGAAACTGTTTTTATTGTTCGTCTTTTGTTAAACATGAATTGAAATCTTGGATTAATTTTATTCACCTTTCAGCTGTGTTACCATAAATCATTCAGTATTTTTCTTGCTTTCAAATAATGTTCATTTCACACCATACATCGGGATCAATCTTTCAATATTGCATATTAATATAAAATCTAATAAAAAAATTTCAGCTTGATATTAAACAAAAACACCAACTTCTTTGTTTAATAAATAATCCAATTGGTTGAAACCTATTGTTGCTCTTACATTCCTATCATCATCATTTTTTTTCTTCAAATGACATTAATTTTACAGCCATGCTTATTTTCATTTTTCTTCTCAGAGTATTATCTAAAAATGAAAATGCAACGAACAGAGTTAAGATACCAAAGGCAGTTTATCATTTTAGCAAGTGCTTTGTCTGCAAGCTATTTATCAATTTTTATCTGTACTCAACAAGTGATTTTAATAATTTCAGATGTTGATTGGGGGCCAAACTGGAAGCGTTAAACCACGCTTTTACATAAATATTGATTACAAATAATCAAATGTCTCTAACACCTTCTTTTTCTAAATTTATTAATGAAAACTGATCCCTGAAAAGAAATATTTTGAGAGAATAAATGACCTATGCTACCAACCGTCGATGAATTGAAATTGCATGTCTTTTGGAGGAAGACGTCTTATAAAAAATTAAACAAAATTGGATAAATTCTTTATAATCACCTATGGGCTATTATTTTTTTAAATGTTCTATAGGAAAATTGAATTAAGTATTTTATATCTAATATTTTACCATCAATAGCATTTTTATATTTAGTCCGATCCAACATAGGCCACCCAATCTGAATTTTATTTTAAATATCTGGCTGAAAACAGTTTATTTGTAAATTATGGTGGCAACATGGTAAATACAGAAGATTTTGCTTTAATAATTGATATAGCAGTTCCTCTGAGGTGACCAGTGTTTACTGCAGTGGTATCAAAACACATTGCCTTGATTTTACCAACTTCTTCCAACTCTTCAACCAGGGCCGGCACAAGGCGTGTGCGAAGTGTGCCACCGCACGGGGCGCCGAGTCGAAGGGGCGCCAACCAGATGAAAGGGCGCCTACAAGAACACCGATAAAAACTTTTATATTCTGCGTTTTTTTTTCTTTTACATTTTCTATAGCTAGGCTGGGGCCGGCTCGAGAAAGGATTCTTCGTTGCGTTAAAAAATATATTCAAGGGCGCTGAAATTTTCTCATGCAGACAGCGGCTTCTTTTCTTTATATGAATGGAACTGCCTTCAAGCTAATATTGCTCAAATTGCTTCGTCGAACTGAGATAAGAAACAGAATCACGAACCCCAGGAGCCACCCGATTCAAATCTACTTTCCTTGCGGGATGCTAATTAATCTCGACTTTGAGCCTTTGACAAGTTTATATGGTGAACAATATCACTTCCAGCTATTTAAGCGCATTATTGTAGAATCCTCTTATTCTACAGGGAATCTGAAACTGGCCCCCAGATGACCGGAAAAGAGAAAGCATTAAGAACTTGAAGGTGCAGAAATTTTAAAATGAAAAACAGACGTCTTTGAAAAAGTTTTTTTCTAGCAGTGTCTTCTGGATATAAGCTTATCTTCAGCTAATAGTCAATAGGGTTAAGTGTCAGAAATTTTGAAGAAAATTAAAAACGAAGAAAGGGCATAAAACCAAAGATATGTATGGAAATAATTCTTATTAAGATGACTGTAATATCGAGACAATACGTAAGATGACTGTAATATCGAGACAATACGATTCGGTCGTTCACTAATTATTTTATTAAACTGCTGTAATTGGAATATTTAATAGGTAGAAGTAAATCAAGCCAAAGATTTTTCAAGTAACTTCATTCATTTATTTATTTCGTTTAAATGAGTAATTTTCATGCGGATATGAAACATAGTAGAATATTTAAAGTTACAATGCATGCTCGTAGTATTTGAAAGCTGTCAGTTCTTGAAATTACGAAGGACGTTGTGCCCTAATATGAGAACGGCGGAACTAGAGTCCAACTAACCCTATATATTGCACCCGGGTAACTGGGGCAAAAATTCAGATGGGACCCCTTTAACACGTTTTTAACCAGAATTTCTATTAATCAAGGAGGGGAGGAGTTTTGCTGTAAGGCCGAAAAAGGGGGATTTTTTTAAGCAATTTTTTTGTAATAGGAATGAAGATTTTAGCGCCGGGTTTTTTGAGTTATTTGTTATCATTTGAAGAACATTTAAAAAATAGTAATAAATAAAAAATGGATAATGTGGCTCCAGTGGCGTGGGTGGATGTCCTAGTATGCGCGCCGTGCACTTTCAATTGGACGGGATCCGGTAAATCGCCAGAGTCGCTTGCAATCAATTTCCTTTAAGGATTATGAAAGAAGATAATATTGCCTGGAGCTTCAACCACTTTGAGATAAAAAAAAAAAAAGTTGAAAATTAAAGTGTCAGCACTTTGAAAAAAGATCTATTTCTGACCCCTTTTTCGCACTTTGGCGTGGTTCTAAATATAATTTTTTTTTTATAAAAGTCGCTGAAAGTGGTCCAAGTTCCAATAAATTATCACCATAAAAAAAAAAAAAAAAATAGCAAGATCGGTTATAGTTTTTCGTTCTGATTCCGCCCACTTTGAAAAAATCATTTTGAGTAAAATGCGTTTATAATGCTCGAAAACATTGTAAACCTACGGATGCGTTGCGCTAAAGCACTCAATAACTGCGAAAGGTCTTCGGCCAAATTGCTGTACATGGATAATCTACAGACTGCAGGAAATAGAAAAATCTAAAAGAAGAAAATCGATTTTTTTTCAACCGAAAATAAGAAAATTCCCTTAAAAAAAACGAATTTTGTGTTTGGGTTGGCAGGGCATTTTAGAGTTGAGAACCTGGGCAGCTGCCTCGTTTGCCCTTGCAATAATCAAACTCTGATCGGGAAAAAAATGTTTTTTTAGGCACATATCATGGCCGGCGCAGCCCCCCCCCCCCCCCTCACCATCACCCTTACCTGGGAAAATTTTCGTGGAATAGTACAATTAATGAACTGCATTCCAAACCTTTAGTTTATTTTTCTTTTAGTGTTTAATTATTTCAATATTTATCATCTTAAGCGCGGAGGGGGGGGGGGGGAGAGGTCGGAATGCCCTTCATGAAAAAAAAGATTAAACTCTTTCCATTCTTACTAAAGGCACACATTTGTTCCAAAATCTCTCACCTTCAGGGATTTCGTTCAGCCAATGCCCATACTATGTTTTTTGAATTTATGTACTCCCCCAGTTTTCCGAGACATACGATTTGAAAGGAACACTGAGCTGAAAGTCAGTAAAAAATAACGTCATAAAAATATATAATTGCGTTATAATGATGCACTGTTTCATTCATCAATAGACATTATTTATTAGTGGAATATAGTCTTTGGCCCATTACAAAATAAATATTTCGCAATACTGAAATTTAAATAAATTAAATTTTATTAATTTAAAAATAAAAATTGCTGGAAATTTGACTTTTTTTTTTTCTTTAAAGAGATTTTTCTGGAATCAGATTATGTATTTGATACTGAGTCAAATTTTGTCTAAACCGACTGGGAATTCTATTCAATATTACAGAGATTCTTCATTATTTTGTGATACTTTGCATCTTAAGTACTGGAAGAACGAAATCTACTTAGTGTTCTCTACTAGTGCTCTACTAGTCTACTAGGTTTCTTTGGGATAATATTGTGCTAAGCCTTTTTATAATATATACAGACTTATGCCCAAGCACAATTTTTCTCTTAGTGATTTATTATTTAAAATCAAGCGAAAAAAGTACATTTTACGAACTTTTTTTTAAATCATCCAAGATAATGAGTTTTTTTTTTTCTAAAGAGTTGGGCAAAGGCCCTTCCTTCCACTCCCCCCCCCCCCCCCTAACACCGGTGCCTATAACAAGCACTTTATTATTTGCTAATCTAATAAACAGAAGTTGGGTAGAATTACTTGATTTCTCATTAACATGAGCTAAGTGCTCTAACGTAAAGAATAAATCAACAAAAGCTTAACAATACAGAATTGTGAAACTGGACCCTATTAAATAATAATAATAATAATAATAATTTATCTCCATATAAATTTTATTTAGTAATCGTCATGAGAAAATCTTTCATTTAATACATTTATCGTTAAAGAATTTTTTTTTTCTCTTTAGTGTCCGCTATATTGATTTTTTTCATGATCATTTGATTTCCTACACCAATACCCTATGATTTAACTGGATTCATACAATTATAATGACACTTTGTTTATACAATTTCAGTGCGGTGCTAAGGCTTAAATTCGCAACACTTAATCATATAGGGGACTTTCTTTGGAATGGTTTGTTTAGTTCAGGCGTGGGAGCCAGTAGAACGAAATCCAGGAAAGGGTTAACTAATTGGGGACATTTTTGTTAAACGTATTCCTTATTAATATAAATACAACTCTTATTCTCAATCATAGTTTTCTCTTAAATTATTTTAGGTCACTTAAAAAAAAAATACTATTTTTATCCTTTTTGGTAAAAATTATCACATATAAAGAAAATTTAGTTTTAAAAGAAGAGAAGCAGAACCATTCCAAAAATGAAAAGAAAGAATAAGAATATTTATATTTCCGGGATTCACTGAATAGAAAACTGGGTTTTCCCATTTTTCAACAGTTTCCACCATGAAAAGTGAGCCCTTTACGAAAATAGATACATTAAATATGAAATGTATTCGTACTTTTTATGTACTAAATAACGAGACACCATTACAGTCTTCATCTTACATAGTTGGTACTTACTAGTAGTTCTATTTCTTTAATTATCCGACTGAAAAGAAGGGTTATGTGTTTCACGCGTATCTGTGTATGTGGATTTCTTTATACTCTCAAAACATCCCAACGGCTGGATGGATTTTAATGAATGAGGTCTCTATCAATTCGACTTAACGGCCCGATGGTTATAGGGTAGGTTTTGTTTTTATAAATTCAAAATGGCGGTAGAGACGAAAAAAAAATTATGCACCCTATTGAGTGGCATATCATTGGATAGGTCTTTCAAAATGAAGACGATGCTTCATTGACTATTTTACAGTCAGAAGCTCCGTTAAAATATTATACAACCTGGAAGTTGTGTAGGTAGGATCTCTAGCTTTACTGCAACTCTAACCATCATAGGCATCTATAGACCTCATCAAAACAGTGTTTATAGATAGGAACTAACAATCAAATACAACTTAAAAGTCAACAATACAAGTAAATAAATAAATAAAAAAAAGGTAAGTAATATAAACAAGTAATATAAAAAAAAATATTTTAAGTCAATTCCTACTTAGGTCAATAAGAGAATTTTTTTTCTCCCGTTCTTCTTTCCTCTTGAGTGGCGCTTAAAATGCCTTGATCAAGAAGAGGGCTCTCTCGGTCTTAAAATAACATGATCAAGAAGAAGGCTCTCTCGATTATTGAAAATTAATTAATGAATTAATATTTGAAAAAACTGGATTAACATCAAGTGTCATCCACAACAAGTTTAAAAAAAATTATTTGAGATTGATTGAAGGAATAATAAGTATTTTATTAACGATTGAAAATTTGAACAAGATATATATAGCGAGAGTGTGAGCTAATAGTAGGAATTGAAAAAAAAAAAAATAGTTTCACATTGATGAGAAAGAATTAATTAGTTCGATTTTTACGCAGTCGGGTTTTTTAAGTTTTTAAATCTTATACTATAATGCGAGAAAAAATTGTGTGTGTGTATGTAAATTTTATCTTAAAAACGGCTGTAACGATTTTGACGAAATTTTGTATTTTACCATTTTCGGGCATGATAAGACCATTGGGCTAGGTCACGTGTTCCAGAAAATTCGATTAGTGGGTCATTTTGGGTCGTAATAGGTCAAGGTCAAGCTAATTATATCTAAAAAACGACTCAATCGATTTTGACCAAATTTCACATCCAACCGTTTTTCGACACAAAGAAACTATTGGGCTAGGTCACATGTTCGAGAAACTTCGATTAGTGGCTCATTTTTGGGTCACTATGTGTCACGCCAATTTTATCTAAAAAACGGCTCTAACGATTTTCACTAAACTCTATATTCTACAGTTTTGGATTACGAGAGAACTATTGGGCTAAGTCACATGTTCGAGAAAATTCGATTAGTGGGTCATTTTTGGGTCAACGTAGGTCAAGCTAAGTTTATCTAGATAACTTCTTTAACGATTTTGACGAAATTTTGCACTCTACTGTTTTCGGGCATGAAAAGACCATTGGGATGGGTCTCGTGTTCGAGAAAATTCTATTAGTGGGTCATTTTAGGTCATAATGGGTCAGGGTCAAACTTATTATATCTAGAGAACGGCTCAATCGATTTTGACTAAATTTTGTATCTAACCATTTTGGGGCACGAAAAGATCATTGGGATAGGTCCCGTCTTCGAGAAAATTCGATTAGTGGGTCATTTTGGGTCATAATGGGTTAGAGTCAAACTTATTATATCTAAAGAACGGCTCAATCGATTTTGATGAAATTTTGTATTTTATCATTTTTGGGCATTATAAGACCATTGGGCTAGGTCACGTGTTCGAGAAAATTCGATTAGTGGGTCATTTTGGGAAGTAATGGGTCAAGGTCAAGCTAATTATATCTAAAAACCGGCTCAATCGATTTTGACCAAATTTCACATCTAACCGTTTTTCGACACGAAGAAACTATTGGGCTAGGTCACATGTTCGAGAAACTTCGATTAGTGGCTCATTTTTGGGTCACTATGGGTCACACCAATTTTATCTAAAAAATGGCCCTAACGATTTTCACTAAACTCTATATTCTACAGTTTTGGATTATGAGAGAACTATTGGGCTAAGTCTCATGTTCGAGAAAATTCAATTAGTGGGTCATTTTTGGGTCATAATGGGTCAGGGTCAAACTAATTATATCTAGAGAACGGCTCAATCGATTTTGACTAAATTTTGTATCAAACCATTTTCGGGCACGAAAAGATCATTGGGATGGGTCTCATGTTCGGGAAAATTCCATTAGTGGAATTACGAAGTAGCTAGGAGTCGTTCGGTAGCTTCATCGCCCCGAGCCCTGCCTTCCCGGTTTTTGGTGTCTTTAATTTCTGTAATTTCCCTTTTAAATTTGTCCGGTTTCTATTCTTGATTTTTTTTTTTCAACGTTTCTTTCGCTAGAGAGTCTTTCACTCGGGACGTGGCCGGGGACCTACCAATCTTGCTTCCGCAAAAGAGTCGGACTAGAGTAGAAGAATAAAGGGCTGCAGACAAAGAGAGGCTGCTCGCCGCGGCGGTCGGGTCATAATGGGTCAGGGTCAAACTAATTATATCTAGAGAACGGCTCAATCGATTTTGATTAAATTTTGTATCTAACCATTTTAGGGCACTAAAAGACCATTGGGATGGGTCTTGTGTTCGAGTAAATTCGATTAGTGGATCATTTTGGGTCATAATGGGCCAGGGTCAAGCTAATTATATCTAAAGAACGGCTCAATCGATTTTAACTAAATTTTGTATCTAACCATTATCGGACACGAAAAGACCATTGGGATGGGTCACATGTTCGAGAAAATTCGATTAGTGGGTCATTTTTGGGTCACTGTGGGTCAAGCGATTTTTATCTAAAAAACGGTTTTAACGATTTTTACTAAACTCTATATTCTACAGTTTTGGATTACGAGAAGACCATTGAGCTAAGCCACATGTTCGAGGAAATTTGATTAGTGGGTCATTTTTGGGTCACAGTGGGTCAAGCTAAGTTTATCTAGATAACGGCTCTAACGATTTTGACGAAGTTTTGCACCCTACTGTTTTCGGGCACGAAAAGACCATTGGGATGGGTCTCGTGTTCGAGAAAATTCGATTAGTGGGTCATTTTGGGTTATAATGGGTCAGGGTCAAGGTAATTATATCTAGAGAACGGCTCAATCGATTTCGACTGTATTTTGTATCTAACCATTTTCGGGCACGAAAAAACCATTGGGATGGGTAACGTGTTCAAGAAAATCTGATTAGTGGGTCATTTTTGGGTCACCGTGGGTCCAGCTAAGTTTATCTAGATAACAGCACTACGTCTTGACGAAATTCTGTAATCTATCGTTTCCGGGCACGAAAAGACCATTGGGATGGGTCACGTGTTCGAGAAAATTTGATTAATGGGTCATTATGGGTCAGGGTCAAGCTAATTATATCTAAAAAAAAGGCTCAAGACGTTTTCACGAAATTTTTTAATATACGGCCGTTTCTGGTCATGAGAGGACCATTGGGCTAAGTCAAATGTTCGAGAAAATTCAATTAGTGTACCATTTTGGGTCACAATGGGCCAGGGTCAAGCTAATTGAATCTAAAAACGTGCTCAAAACATTTTGACCAAATTTTATATTACGTATACCATTTCTGGGCATGAGAAGAGAATTGGGCTAAGTCACATGTTCAAGAAAATTCGATTAGTGGGTCGTTTTGGCTCACAATGGGTCAGGCGTCCAGCTAATTGTATCTAAAAAACGGCTTAAACGATTTCGACTAAATTTTGTATTCTATCATTTTCGGGCTCGAGAAAACCATTGGGCTGGGTCGCATGTTCAAGAAAATTCGCTTAGTGGGTCCTTTTGGATCACAATGGATCAGGGTCAAGCTAATTGTATTTAAAAAGCGCTTCAAAACATTTTGACATAATTTTGTATAATACCGTTTTCGGGCATGATAAGAGCATTGTGCAGGGTCGCATGTTCAAGAAAATTCAATCAATGGGTCATTTTGGGTCCTAATGGATCAGGATCAAGCTAACTGTATCTAAAACACTGCTCAAAAGATTTTGACAAAACTTTGTACTAACCCATTTCTAGACAAGATAAAAACATTGGGCTGGGTCGCATGCTCAAGAAAATTCTATTAGTGGGTCATTTTGGTGATAATGGGTCGGGGTCAAGCTAACGGCATCTCAAAAAGGTTCAAACAATTTTGGCAATTTTTTTTTGTTATACCGTTTCACACTACAAAAAGACCATTGAAATAGCTCACATCTGCCGATGAATTTCGGTTAGGGGTTTTTTGAATCAACGTGGATCCAGCTTATTTTACCTAGAAAACGACTAACGATTTTCACTAAATTTTGTATTCCATCATTTTCAGGCTCGAGAAGAGCATTGTGATAGGTCGGATGTTCGAAAAAACTAGATAAGTGGGTCATTTTGGGTCACTTTGTTTCATGGTCAAGCTAATTGCATCTAAAACAGCAAGAATGATTCAGTGGGGAAAATACACTCATTGCCATAAAAATTTGCGCACCAAGAAAAATATGTCCAAATGAAACGAAATTTTACACGCGTAAGTACTACTGTCATATAAGTAAGTGAGTAGAAAACCAAAGAAAAAGGATCATTTATTGCAGAAAAAAGTACAAATGAACGGGAATTTTAGTACTCTGTTGGACCCCCTCTAGAGCGAATGCACGATGCGATACGAGCGGGCATTGAGGCATACAAGTTCCGCATGATGTCCTGAGACATCTCGTTCCACAGTTGCTGAAAACGCGCCTCGAGTTCAACCAAATTCGTAGGGTAGCCAACTTGCCGTCCCAAATGATCCCAGTTATGCTCGATAGGTGACAAATCTGGGGATCGAGCAGGCCAGGGAAGGGTTGTAATGTGGCGGAGGCAGGCTTGTGACATCCTTGCTGTGTGTGGCCGAGCATTGTCTTGCTGAAAAATGGCTCCTGGGATTCCTGCCACGAGTGGCAACACATGTGGCTGAAGAATGTCCTGGACGTACCGCTGGGCTGTCATTGTGCCATGGATCAATATTAGGGATGACCGTGTATCGTCAGCAATGGCACCCCATACCATCACACCAGCTGTGAGAGCGGTGTCTCGCTGTAAATCGAAGGCAGGATTGAGGCATTCACCACGGGGCCTCCACACACGAACACGATTGTCATCGCTGCTCAAATTGAATCTAGAGTCGTCGCTGAAGACGACCTGGTTCCATTCCGTTGCAGTCCAATCCTGTCGTAAGCGACACCATCCAAACGGAAGCGTCGGTGTGTGGGTGTCATTGGCAGCACATGTAATGGGCGCCGCGATACCAGATGTCCTTCGGCCAGGCGCCTTGCGATGGCTCGGAAAGACACAGGGATCCGTAGTGAAGATTCTGCCTGTGTCTGGATAGCGGCCACTGAGGCAGTTGGCTCCACGCGTGCGTTTCGTATGATGTGACGGTCTTCTCGACGACTGGTCTGTCTAGTGCGTCCCGAGCCTGGTCGCCGTGTAAATGACGTCTCTTCAGTCAACTGGTCTTAACACCTCCTCTCAGTAAAATCAGAACGGCCTACTTGACGAGCTACTCGCCGAGCTGACTACCCAGCTTCCATCATTCCGATGATTCCTCCCCTCTAAAACACTGACAGCTGCTTATATTGTCTTCGATGGCTGCGTAACGGCATGTCTACCTCAGCGTTTCCTTTGCAAAAGAAAAGTATACTCAGACACGTTCTGCTTACCAGTTTTATACTCCAAGGAGGACAAAGTTCAACGCCCTCTAGTGGCATTACGCAATGCGCAATCACGCTGCATTTCTAATCATTTGCATATCTGCCTAATATGTACCTTCATGCCAAGTTTCGTTACGATCCCACAATTATTTCTTGGTGCGCAAATTTTTATGGCAATGAGTGTATATCGAGATAAACAGAAAGCTATTTTTGACCGAGCTTAGCTCGGTCATTCCTGCTAGTTTAATTGTTTATTGCCGAAGTATTCCAATATTCCAAACAGTATTCTTCTAACAAAGATTTTTATTTTAATTAATTAACTTATTATTGTTATTTTTGTCCAATACCATGCGTTGTGTTTTACTTTTGGATCGTAACATGTTACACATTAAGAGTGGTAATTACTGTAAAATTGAAATTTCCCTTATGAGACTTAATTTTACAATTTACCAAACTCAAAGATGGGATTAAAATTAGAAATTTTACCTGGTTTTGATGCACTTTAAATTAATATCTTAAATAATTAATAATAGTTCGTATAAAAATTACTAATATTGAAAAAAAAAATTAAGAACAGAAGTAATTTCTCTGGTGTGTGTGTGGGTGGGGGGGGGGGGGGGGAGAGGCGCCCCGATGGGTGCTCGCACGGGCGCCAAAATGTCCTTGGGCCGGCCCTGTCTTCAACTGCTGAAAATGCAATTTTGCCTGAGTTATTACGATACTATTTTTTAAGCTGAGGAACTCTTATTAATTATTCCTAATCTCCTCAACTAATTAAAACTGCTATCCTCAATCAACTGCTATCCCTTTCGAATCAATAAAATGTAGACATTTTCTTTATTCACAAAATGAGGAAGCAGTTTTCCATTGTAGCTAACAAAACTCCCTCTAAATCGGAATTGTGAAATCTTTTTTGATGAATTCAGTTCTTTGTTTTAGAAATAATTGTTTGCGAAGTTGCGTTACACTTCTACTTAAAATTAAAGTTTGTCATTAACTCGTGGGTGTACTGTAAATCTACCAGCTTCTCTGGTGTTCAGTTTCATTTGGCGAATATTATGAAACAAATTACGTAAGACTTGACAATTACTTGGTAACATACTGCCAGTGATTTGATGAGGCGTATGGCCAAATAAAAAAATCTTGCGTTTCTGCCATCATACCGAAAGAGGAGTGGATGGGGTCGGAATGTTTCGTCAATTTAAAAAATAAATAAAATAAATTCGTAATAAAAAAGAGAAATTCAGAGGTTCGTTTTAAATGCTCTTCAACTGCAATACAAATCGAGAATTCTTTCTATGAAAAGAACTAGATAACTATTAATTAACTATAATTCATGAAATATTGTTAAAGTTACAAAAATTGTCTAATCTCTTTTTCCTTTTAATGCAAATAATAAAAATAATAATATCAAAATTAATAAAAATTATTCATTTGTCAATTTTCACTTATTTTTCAAAAATGCAAAGTTTGGGAGTATGGTTCATAAGCTGACCTGAAAACCACTAAAGGTCATTAAATATAAGATTTGATGAGAGTAAATGTTAAAGGAAACAACGTTTTCTACGAAAAAAGATAAAAATCAGGTTTCTAAGACAAATAATTTTCACTTAATGAAAGAAAAACTACATTTTTTTTTGTCAAAATTTGCAAATTTTCAAGAATTCAACCTCGATGAGGCACGGGTTAATGTTATTCAATTGAGCTGAAACTGTTCCAATGTCATTTTCTAAGTGATTGGCAACTTTTAGGCGGAGTCCCCCGGAAGATAAGATGAAATTTTGTTTTTCCCATATACCTTGTGACCACCCTAGTGAAGTATATTTCCTCAAAAATAATACTATTCTAGAAAATTACTTCACTATTAGTGGTTATTAAGCTCTCTAAAAACTTGAATTTCAAGATTTTTTGAACTTGACAGCATGTGGTAATTGTTGGTACCACAAGATAACTACGAAGAACGTTGATACAAAATGCATTTTAATTATTTTTTTGTTCACATATGATGTAGAATACAACCAATCAATAAAATTTAAGATATAAATATCCAGCTATATTAATTACTTAAAAATACATGTTTCTTTTTCTTTGTTTAAACAGTTCATATAAGAATGATCAATAAAATTTAAAATTCAGTAGGACGTTTCATTAGCCTAAAAATGGCATCATCTATCAACATATTTTGAATTAATTGATGTTAAAACAGGACTCAGTACAACATTCATATCGTAGCTTTTTTATTTAATCGTTGTCAAAACTGAATTCAGTGTCAAAATTGCACTTGCCATTGCAAGAGGCTGTAGTTGCTGTTTACTAATAATTTCTTTTCTTTAATCTTTAAATGCTTTGTTTTCAAAAGTAATTTGGCAGCAAAGATATTTATTTACAGAAAGAAAACCAGGAAAAGAATGTAGTTAATACACAAAACACAGAAATTAGAGCATTTGCCATCAAAATCAAAGCATTTCTTTTGCATATCTTTCTGATCTCAATTTCATGTTTAACTTATTTCATGAAGAAATAAATTAAGTCAATTAAGGTAAAATGAGTCCTTTAAGGTCACTTTTGAAGAAGTAACAATGCTTTTTTTCATCTTCTTTACATGTTTCACATCACTCATGTCACGACTTTCTACAGTCTTTTATCCTGGAATTGAAAAATGCTTTTTAAAGCTAGCACGGTTTTTGTTTTTTGTGTATGTATATATATATGTTATATAAAAATTTTACCTTTTACTATTCATTTAAATTATTCTAATTTGCCGGCCTATTCATTATTTCCTTTTTTTTTAATACGCTCTATTATTTATTTCTAGCTAAATTCCTATATTTTTAAAACGCGTATCTTAATAATAGATTTATTCCAAAACATAATCTAAACTTTTAATCCCTTCATTAATTTTTATCGTCTACCAAACTGTAAAGTTCTGAATGCAGTTACTTATTTTTCGAATGTTTATCAAAGCCATTTTTACTTTTTTATTCTGTTTCATATCTTTTTCCCGCCAGCTGAGAGACAACCTTTTCACATCGAAATCATTCCATTAGCGGCGCTGGGAGCTGGGATTCTTTCCTGTGACGTTTCTTGATCGCTCTCCATTGGCTGAGTGTCGGATCCCAGTTTCACTTCGAGGCTCGTTCGTGATTTTCGTTGGTTTAGCTTGAAGTTTTCATTTCAATCGGAATTCCTCCGCGCATTCTCATAAATAGCGAGAGCATGAGCTCAGAACGAGAGAGATTTTGTGCTGTTTGATTGTTTACACAACCTGTTACCCGGTGTCCTTAGCCATATAGAATATTCATTTCGTAAATTAACATCTATTTAGCATGAGTAACTAGTTTATGCTCGAGTGGAATGCTCTGATTTCTCATCTGCGGGAATTGTTTAGTGTTGGTATGTTCTGATGGAATAAACAGTTGTTCTATGACTACGTTTCCATGTGTTTAATTGGGAAGACCCCATAATTCTTCATACGCTTTTTTTAGCCACTCACGCTGCCTTGTTTTCATAATGAAATAATAAGTGCTTGATTGGACTATACCAATATTATCATCGCTCTACAGCTGCTATATTTTCATAGAGTTGATACCTCCGCTAGCAATGCTTGTGCTAAGTGGTAGGATTGCTTACAACATCACCAACGGCTGATTAAAATGTGGTATCACTCCAGTAATACGTAGTAAGCACGATGTGATATTTCAACTACACCCATTAAATTGTTTCGTAACATATATATATATATGTATGGGTGAATATCACAAAATGTGAGATTTTGAGAACAAAAATTTTGAAAATTTAAATCGTTTCAAAGCTTCTGTTTTTTTAAAAATGTTAGTTGAACAGCTGAATAAAGGAATTTATCTGTAAAATTGTTAAAGTTTGAAGAGCTTAAGTTCATTTTTATGTAATTGTAATTATGTGTCATTTTCTTGGCATATGTATGCCAGGATAATGACAATTTCAAGCTAAAATATTTTTCACATTCTTGTTTTTTTTTTATTTTTAGATCTAGCATTTTAATTTTGTTTAAAGGAACAGGTTTCCTCTATAGTACCTTGAATTCAGTGTAATGTTGAGTTTTATTTGTAACTTATAGAAGCCAGGAAAATGACATAATAAAAGTCTACTCAGTTTTTACAAAGCTTTTAAACACATTATTTTCAAAGAAATATCTAAAAGATATTGCTGGTAGCAATGATTTTACTACTTTTGACTTGAACTATGTCAAGAACAAGAAGAATTACTCTGCAGCGAAATCTTTATACCTCATAAAGAATTAAAATGAGCAGGTCAGGGTAATGACATTCATTTTCGGTGACAATCATATTTTAATTATGGAAAATTATTTATAAAATACAGAACTTGTTACCTATCACATGTATGTGTTATGTAAGGTATAATTATTAATTAGAAATTTTAAAAAACTAGAAAAAGATATTTATACGTGATAGCAGAAAGCCTTTACTTTACACCAGTGGCAGGAAAATGACAGTCTGAAATTTTAATCTTTTAATTGCTTTATTTTTGTATTTTTATGAATACAATATCTCTTGAAAGTAGTCTAACAATATGTTTTACTAGAATGTAAAAAATAAAATTGCATTATATAACATTAAATAGAAATTTTATTGCACGGTCTGCAATTTCCGTATTTTGTGATATTGATCCATATCTATATTCCTAACTTGCTGACCACACTGGTCGGCGTTGTCCGGGCCGGTTAAAAAATAGCACAAAACAAGTAAAGACTGAGAAAAGCAAATTAAAAATCGCTAAAAATTTAAATATCGCTACACAAATTGCGAATAAACCTTATGCAAGAGAGAGCAAAATTTACTATATTGGGCTTGAAGATTAAACTCTGATTTCTTTTACTAATATGACAAAAACGCAGCGAATCGCGAAAAAACGTAAAAATCGCAGAGAAAAAAATTTACTACATTGCATTAAAAGATTAAAACAGGATTTCTTTTACCAATGTCGAGAAATCTCTCCAGAACGAAATTCCTTCCTTAATTTTCTTTCCTTATTATTATAGATAGGAATAGCCGGAAAGTTAGTTCATAATTTCTAATTGATTTTTTTTTCAAATCTTCTTTAAAAAAGATCTTACATAAAACAGTTTAATTCATTAAACAAAAATTGAAGTAAAGGTTAAAAATGTACAGTCTGTGTCAAAAAAACAATTAAGAAATGTAATATATATTAAAGTTCAAATGTAAGCTTCGATTTTCTTTTATGTGGAATTTAAATAATTTCTTTTATTTAATCAGAAGAGGTTATACCCTCTAAAACTCCTCCCGCTTGTTTAAGCTAATTTTTCAAAACATGAAATAAACAACAACAACAAAAACAAAAAATCACGCTTCAAGCATAGATTATGAAACACTGAAAAGGCACTTCCAGTAATTGTTACTCATAGGCAGTACTGTAATAGAATTGTTTTGCGTGTCTCCCTGATTAAACGAACGATAAATACTATGCACACCCTATTCTATACACTGTAAAAAATTTTCCTGGCAACAGTTGCTGCCTCCATTTTGCCAGTAATTTAAATGCTATAACTGGTGTTACGTTACACTAATATGTAATATTACGTCAGTTATATTATATCAGTTTAAATTACACCATTACATAAGTTAACTTACTCCATAAAATTGGAGGCAGCATTTTGCCACCAATTTTATGGAGTAACGACACATAATTTTTTACAGTGTAGTAAGCATTTTGTAGAGCGCCTCAGCCATGTATATCAATTTTAATATGTTTGAAATAGTGTAACATAATTAAAATATACTGCAAATCATTTTTCTCATAGACCATAATGTGACGGAATTCTTTCGAGTGCCCTTGTAAACGGGCTATAAATGATACGCTCTTCATTTTTAAAACTGAAAATGCTATGGCAAATCTCAATTATATATATCAAACGCATGGAAAAATGTGTAAACTTAAGGTGAATTATAGTGCTGACAAACAGATGGTCAGACAAACTGAATTCACAAGTACTTTTGAACTATATTGGAAATTGTTAAAAAATGATACATTCCTACTAACTTACCGCAAATCATCGCATTTTTTCTAGAACAGTACCAATCGATTTGTAAAACCGTCTATCCTATATTATAATACGAGCAAATCTTATGTGTGTGTTGGCAAATTTTATCTTAAAAACGGGTCGAACAGTTGTGACTAAATTTTGCATCCTACCGTTTTCGGAAACGAGAAGACCATTGGGCTAGATCCCATGTTCGAGAAAATACGATTAGTAGGTCATTTTGAGGTCACTATGGGTCAATGCATTTCAATGGGAATCTTCCGTATTTGTAACTACCCTTGTAACTTCGTCTTTGGCGACGGAGCACCATACACCCCCCCCCCCCCCCCGCGCATCGATGACCACTGGCAACCATTTTCTCAATGTAACCTTGTTGCCGAGACTAATACGGCTGTCGTGTAACAGACTCTTTGAAATGTGGCAACCATTTTCTCAATGTAATCTTGTTGTCGAGACTAATACGGCTGTCGTACAGACTCTTTGACAAGTGGCAACCATTTTCTCAATGTAATCTTGTTGCCGAGACTAATACGGCTGTCGTGTAACAGACTCTTTGACAAGTGGCAACCATTTTCTCAATGTAATCTTGTTGCCGAGACTAATACGGCTGTCGTGTAACAGACAGTTTGACAAGTGGCAACCATTTTCTCAATGTAACCTTGTTGCCGAGACCGGTACGGCTGTCGTGTAACGGACTCTTTGACAAGTGGCAACGATTTTCTCAATGTAACCTTGTTGCCGAGACTAATGCTGCCGTGTAACAGACTCTTTGACAAGTGGAAACCATTTTCTCAATGTAACCTTGTTGCCGAGACTGGTACGGCTGTCGTGTAACGGACTCTTTGACAAGTGGCAACGATTTTCTCAATGTAACCTTGTAGCCGAGACTAATGCTGCCGTGTAACAGACTCTTTGACAAGTGGAAACCATTTTCTCAATGTAACTTTGTTGCCGAGACTAATACGGCTGTCGTGTTATAGATTCTTTGACAAGTGACAACCATTTTCTCAATGTAACCTTGTTGCCGAGACTAATACGACTGTCGTGTAACAGACACTTTGGCAACAAGCCACCCGCTAATTCATATGTTCATTATAAATTATGTTTGTTATATAGTCCAGTATTTTTTATCTATCGTACCTCCATACAGGGAATGTAGGTTCAAACAGGCATTAAGTTCAGAGATTCTGTAGTGAAAAGGTTATTATCAAATTTTTGTTCTTTTTAGGTGCGTTCGTAATTATATAAATACGTATCACCTATAGTCGTCATTCAGTCCGTCTGTCCGTCCGCATATAACAAAGCAAAATCTACCCAACCGAATGGTCTGAAATTTTAAATAGATAATTGAGGCAAAATTTTGTTGCGTCATTTCAAATTTTATGAAAATCGGATGTATAGTTTAATGACAGGGACAGTCAAAAGTTTTCCATTATATTACGACCAATGGGGATAAAATATTGCAAGCGCATTTTAATGATGTTACAACCTTCCGAAGGGTCTGAAATTTTAAATATATAATTTTTGCAAAATTTTGTCGAGTCATTTCAAATTTTATGAAAATCGGATGTATAGTTTAATGATAGGGTCAGCCAAACGTTTTCCGTTACATTACGGCTAATGGGAAAAAATTATTTCAAGTGCATTTTAATGATGTTCGAACAAAATAAAGTTGAAGTGCACTAAAATATACATTCAATACAATATGGCAAAATATTTATATGGCGAAAAATATTTATAAAACTAGTTATAGTACGAACGCACCTCATTTGCCCCGTTTGACGAACAATTTCCAACTTGTTATTATTGACAGTAATTATAATTATAAGAAGCTAAAATTCGACATATGTGGCCAAGGGCATGAAGAGGTTAAATAAGGAGAAAATAAGGTGAATATTAGTATTTCAAAAAAGTGGTTGCAATCAAGCAATCTGATTTTTTTTTTTTTTTTTTTTTTTTTTTTAAGTAGAGCACTGGCAACACTGCCTCTAGGTTTCGTCATATTTTTGCTCTGTAACTGTTGAAACAAGAACGAAAAATCATGCGTCCAGCATAGGTTATGAAACCTTTCCAACACATTCAGAATACTATAACAAAACTTCGCTGTTTAATAAGTTGAAATAAAATGCTAAGCAAGCAATTTGAAAACTCAATTTCTGCAATTACCATCAATAATATCCTATACTTTCTGTTCAGCCCTGATCTATCGATGATCTATAGATTTGTATGCATGCTGCAAAGTATACTAAAAGTTAATCCATTTAGGAAACGCGTACCAGAGTTGAAAATTCTCATTCAGCAATTACCGTCAGTAAACTGAAATGTAATTGAGATCTTTTGTACGGCCCTGTATAGGATCTATAAAATTTATATACACCAAGTACAGGGCAAAAAATTAGTTCAATTTCAAATCGCGTACTACAACTGAAAACTCACTTCCAGCAATTCTTGTTCACAGACAGCACTCTAGACATATTCTTTTGTGTGTCTCTGTAAATAAACGATAAATTCTATGCACACCTCATTCTACAGTAAGCACCTTGTAGTGTGTCTCAGTGATATACAGCTCCAAGTCAAAAAATTAGAATAATTCATTTCATTTGTATTTGGAATTTCATTTAGCTTTATTTCAATGTAGTACAATTGAAAAAGAATAACGGTTGATGTTTTACTAGATTTGCATGTTATTAAAGAAAATTAAAACTGTAAAAGATTAAATTTTGAGTGAAAATAGTATTTTTGTAAAATTATTTTCATTATTCAAAATATTAGAATACAAAAATAGGTGGTTCAAAAAATTAGAATACTTCTGAATTTTCTTGATTGGTTCAGAAGATTGCATAAATTAAGCATAAAATTAACGTCTGTGGGACTTCTTCTTAAGTTATAAAAACGCTTTTCATCGTCATTGTTTTTCATTTTGTGTGAAACATGGGTCGTTCGTCCAACATAACGGAGTTTACAAAGCATCGTATTATTGGTTTGCATAAAGAAGGCCGTAATCAGAAATATATTGCAAGTTACTTAAAATGTTCTTAACCAAGTGTTAGTAGAGCAATAAAGCTATATTTTAACGACGGACATTTTGAAAACAAGCATCTGAATAGCAGCCGAAAGCCAAAAACTACTCAGAGAGATGATAGAATAGGGTATTACTAAAAAAAACTGTTTTAGAAGTGTAAGATATTTGCATCGAAAGTGGAAAGAACACGGTGTTGATGTGAGTAAATCTACAACACTAAGATGTCTCCATAAACTTGGATTTCAATCTCGTGTACCAAACATAAAGCACCTCATAAAGTGATGCAAAAGAAAAAAAAAGGCTTTTATGGGGTCTGGATGATTGGGAAAAGATATTGTTTAGTAATGTGAATGTGTTTTGCGTAATATATGGTGATCAGGGTGTTCGTGTATGGCGAATGAAGCAAGAAGCATATGACAAGCACTGCATCAAGCGATCAGTGAAATTTGCAGCCAGTGTAATGGTATGGACTTGCATGACTACAGATGGTCCTAGAAGGCTATACATCGTTAACAAAAGAATTAATTCTAAGATATATTAAGAAATCCTTCATGATACCATCGTCGGAAGATCTGTGTGGTGACGAAATTATTGTCCAACATGATTTAGCAACTTTACACAGGTCAGTGTCAACCAAGAACTGGCTTAGCTGCCAACACCAAATTAACGTACTTCCCTGGCCGGCTAATTCGCCGTTTTTAAATCCAATGTAGAATTTATTGGGAATAATGGAGAAAAGACTGCAAGATATTGGGCCAAAAAACAAAGTTGAGCATCTTTCCAGCATAAAGTCGACATGGTCATGTCTGGGCAGAAAACATTGTGAACCACTGTAGCTAGCTTAGCAAAGCAAGTTTCTGCTGTTATACAATTTGTTGCATTTTGTTGTGTTGCTTCAAAATATTAAAGAATAACTATTTTCCTTTTTTTTTTTTAAACACGTGTTATTTACAATGCATTTTATAGTATTTTGAACAGGTAAATAGTTATTCTAATATTTTGAACCAGGTAAATGGTTATTCTAATATTTTGGTTTTCTCCAACTGTGAATAATTATTTTAATTTTTGTATTATTTTCTTTAATTTTTATGCTAAAAGATTCTACAAACTATGTAGATTCTCACAATATTAAGTTTTATTCTGTATTACTTTTTGTATAAGCGATACATAAAAAACCCCTTTTTCACAATTCCTTTTTTTATATTATATTAATTATATATGATATATTAATTTCAATATGTTTAAAATAGTGTAACATCATAAAAATACAGCGCAAACGATTTTTGCATTTTTTTTACCCTGTATTTTTCTTAAAATAAGACGATGAAAGGTCACTGGAACGAGGCTTAATGCCTATCCTTCATATACGCTAATGGCGCCTTGTGCATGTAAAATCCATCGTGGGTGCAAAGTCCTCCAAGTTACCTGTGAATTATATCTCAGGAGGTGTCTTGCCAGGCGAAGGTTTCGTCATCTGATCAAGGCTCTAAATTACGAAGATCAAATTGAGTATCAATGCGCAAGTATCAAACAACAATATATAAACGTTAAGTAACCGGCATGAAAAAGTACATAACTAAGCAGTAGGCGCTGCCGATAAAAGACGAACTAGGTGCCCGTCAAACTTATTGCCGCTACGCGGCGATAAGGCGGTCACCCGCCCCGATACCAGGTATCAAACCCGCTCAGCTGGAGCAACCCGGCAGGTAGGGGCCTGGTCATCGGTTAGAAAGAAAGAATGCGACAGTGGTGTACAAAAGTTGTTTGTCCTAGCATATATTATCACAACTTACACGTTGACCGTCAGTTCGGATACATCCTATATATACAGTGTGTCCACGTATAACCTGACCGACCTTTATTTTCGCACCGTTGGTCCTAGATGCATACTTCCAATTACAAAAATGGTTTAAATAAGGTAAAGAATTATTTTTAATGCGATTTGGGTCAAGAAAAAAATGTAATTAAAAATTACGAAATTTAAATTTTTATACGGTCCCCCGGTCCTATAAGTGATATTTAGTAAAACTTTACTGTGACACTAACAAGTAAGACAAAAAAAGTCCCATACATCTAATATTAAAATTGACCGAGTTATGGAAGTTTAAAATGCACGACTTAAACCACTTTTATGCATCTCAAAACAGATGATTTCTGCCATGCTTTCAGGGATCGTATTTAAATATTTAAACAATATTTAAATAACGTAAATAATATTTAAACTTATTTCAAGGTTTTGAAAGAAATCGTACAAATATTGCGATTAAGTTTTATTAGTTAAGTTTCAGATTAGTTAAAATAATTGTATTTTAACATATGTTTTATTTTGTAAAGATTTGAGGCTATGATTTCTTTTAACTAAAATTGTGTTATTTTCATAAGGTTTTATTTAACTTGCAATGATCGTCTTTCCAGTTTAAAATTTGTACTAGAACTTTAACTTATTTTCAAATGTCCGATCGAAGTTAAATTTTACATACTGACTTAAATCCAATGACAATGCAATATTATTATGATTTTCGACTCCGACGATTGTGTTTTTTAAATTTTATAATTACATTTTATGTATTTTTTAACGATGAATAAAAAAATTACCTTCACTTTTAAGCATCATGTCAGGATCTTTCGCAAATCACAAATTTCAAAGTTAAAAAATAGCGAAAAATCTGATACTATAAAATAGATGTAAGACTATTTTATTCGGTTTAATTTTATTTCGTTCAATAATTTATTAGATTTTTTTGGCTTATACTGGGTTTCTTACAGCTAAACAACTCGGGGGTCCGATGAGGTTGGGAGGGGGGGGGGGGGACTGATCAATTTTAACTTTCAGCTTTTTAACTTTGAAATTTGCGATTTGAGAAAATTTCTGACGTTATGGTTTAAAATGAAGGTCATTTTCGGATTCAGTGCTAAAAATTACATAAGAATCAATTTTCAAAAGCTAAAAATCTTGCCACAACCCAAAATTTGAAAGACGGTGGCAGCATTTTAAAATGTGTATCATTTTGTAAAGAATTGAGGCTGTTGTTTTTCATCCTTTTATTTAACAGAAAATCTGTTATTTTTATCCTCTTATGATGTTCAGTACAAATTGTGCATTTTGCAGTAATATGTCAGAATGATTAAAGATTTCAAATTTATATTACAATGCTAATTTTACTCTCGACAATTTCTTTAATATATCTGACGAATTATATTTCTACTATGTGAATGACCCCTAATATGCAGCAAAAAGTATACTCCAACTTTAAACAGCTATTACTCGGTCAATTTTAATCGTAGAATAACGAGACTTTTTTTGCCTTACTTACCAGTGTAACAGAGAAATTTTACTAAATATAACTTATAGGACCGGGGGACCGTATAAAAATTTAGATTCTTTAATTCTTCACTAAATTGTTTTTTCGCTTCAAACTTTTTTTATATTAACACTGCAACTAATTTTGACCATTTTTGTAATTGGAAGTATGCATCTAGGACCAACGGTTGCGAAAATAAAGGCCGGTCAGGTTATACGTGGACGGACACACTGTATAATAAACTGTTGGTATATTTCTATTAAAATTTAAAATAAAATATAAGAAATTAACACAAATATAATCACATAGCAATGTAAACTCTGTCTAAACCTAATGTAAACATTACAGCTTCAGTCCAAAACATGAAAAATACAAGAAAGAAAGAAAAGGTACTTTTATGTTGGCCGAGTGCAAATCTTGCCAGTAGCATTTTCCCCCCTCACCAACAACAGCCTCTATTTTTCTCTTGTCTAAATTAGAAATAATGATTTGATTGTGAAATAAAATGTTTTTGTTTATGGTATTATTTCTTCTTTTCATTATTATTTTTTAACGAAATAAGTGGAAGATATGTATTTCAAATGCATATAATATAATGTATTTTTAATATATGTGTTTTAAATGAAAGTTGCGTATTTTAAATGAAATGTGTGAAAGTTTTACATTTTAAAAGAAATAAATATACAATGAATACAGGAATAATGGCGATGTGAACAATATTTGGCGATTTATCACCTGCGCCAGGGAAAATATAAAAGTACCGAAAAAAAAAACACTATTCTAAATAGTAAAAGCTTGCTTATATCGTGTGATTCGTCAGGGGCATTATCACACAATTTAAGCGAGAGGCAAGAACTTTATTTTTATCTATGATACTTGCAATTTATTATGTATACATAATATCTATATAATTAAATCATAAGAAAAATACATCTCAGAACATTCGATAAAATTATTTTTAAAGCATTTCTAAAAATAGCAGCACAAAGTAAACTTGAAGAGACATAAAATCAGTTTAACAATCTAAAAAACGAAGTTGTCATACGACGTTGCAAATCAGATGAACACATAAAGTACGATTAAAGGAGACACAGTAATACGTCAATACAATAAGTCAATTTGTAGACTGATGAGCTGAAATTAAGGTCAGTAATCATCGGATCCTTTAGATACTATTGCTGTTATAGTCTTTGTTTATTAAATGCTAATTTTCAGCTGTATCGCTATTAACATCGTGACCATAATCGAATCGATAATTGTGAATTCAGGTAAACTCTTAATTTTCTTTTTTTTTTCTTTCTTTCTCTTCCTGGTTTGTTTAGCCCACATGAGCAAAAGATATTCCCCAGCTCTTTATGTTACTAATGGGCAATTCCATCGTAACTGACGTAACATTTGATCATCGAATTTTGTTTTCAAAACTATGTAGAAAATTTACTAATGAAGCTAGAACAAATTTTTACAATTCAAAATATTTCTCACTAAGGATTTAATAACCAAATACCTGCAGATTATTTCAATCTCTCTTTTAGTTCCAAAAACTGCAATTCAAAATTACTGTAACTGACGTAACATAAAATAGACAAACATTTTTACCTGCCTTCATTGAAGTGTAAAAATTATCAAAACTATCTCGTTAAAAAAAAAAAAGTGATTTAATGTTCTAACTACACTAAGTAATGCCAAATTATAACAGTAACTTGTTTAATTAATTTCTGAATAATAAAGAAGAAAAAATATGGCATTTACACGTGTAATTGACGTAACTTTTATTGTGTAACTGACGTAACATTATGACTTTACAAAGACAATAATGATACTTAACTTAGTTTGTAAACAGTAATTTACAATACCTTTTTATTAGGATTTTATTATAGAATATAAAAATATAAAGTTTTCCACTCATACCCTTAAATTAAACTTATTATAAATTTTATTCTCCCCCCAAAATGATAATTTTCTGTGGAATTGCCCTAATACTGAACGCGCTAAAGCTTCAGAATCAGGTAGAATATTCTACCCTTATGTCCCATCAATGACAATCCAGTTTCCTTTCAAACAGATTTTTAAAGCACTGTAAAGCAGTTTAAGAAACTTGGAATACATTCTTGTTTTCAAATAGCAAGTTCTTTTTACCTTTTTTTCAGTTTGAGAGTAAATAAAATTATCACTTTGAGCTCGAGCCCGTTTCGACATCTCTAGAAAATACCATGGTTGCGCGATTGTTTATTTTGTTTCGAAACTATTATATATGATACTCTGAAAAGTTTATTACACAGGAAAAATAATGAAAAAAAAACCAGAGATATATTTTTCATATAATACGTCAATCTTTTCTTCTGTTGCCAGTGTTGATTTCAGGGGGTGGTCCGGGGGGGAACATTACCCCCGGAGCAATGAGACGTCCCCCTCGGAAGATTTGAGATTTTGTGTTTTCAATTGTCAAAAAGTGCAATTTCCCCCCGGAACTCTATAATGTCCCACCCGGAGCCACAGAAATCCCTCAAGGAGAAAAGTGTCTGAATTCAACACTGTTGCACATCTGCAATACAAGTAAAACTTGTGGCTGTTTTACGCTAAAATAATGCAAATTAGTAAATACTTTAATAAGTATGTCTCCAAATACCTTATTTTATATAATTATTTATTCTATATAAAACTTAACCTTTAACCTTTAATTCCCATGATAGAATACGTTCTCGAAGAATGATAGAATACGCAGATCGAAATTGCGTAGTTCAGAGAATCTGACTTTACACCAGAAAGTTTCAATGGTTAATTTCGCTTTATTTAAATACGAAATGTCTGTTTTTTAATTAAAGCAAATATTGTTATTTTAGTTTTCTGGTGTGAATTAGGTATATTCGAATTAAAAGAAAACCATTAAATTCAAAAAAGTGTTGTTTGCATAGATGCAAAGCTGCGCATTAAAAGGTTAAGATAACAATGCCACCTGTTAGGTAGATTTCGTATGAAATACTACCTATTAGCGTCGTTCCAATGTTGGAATTTCTGAAAAATTTTTGCAGATCTACACCGATCATGACCCCTAGAACCCAAAACCACGCTCAGTAAAAAACTTTATCTATCTATCTATCTATATATATATATATCTATCTATCTCCACTTTCTTCTGGACACGATAACTTCCACAATTCTGCGCAAATCTCTTCCAAATTGATACATAAAATCAAGGGGCATAAAATCTCGGTCAAGTTCGTTAATGGGCAAAATCGGGCCAAGGGGCTGGAAATAGGGAGGGGTTTTGTGAAAACAGAAAAAAACTCATAACTTCTTAAATTTTGTACGCATCAAATCAGATTAAAGTTTTTATTACTCCTAAAAATAGGGCCAAACATTTATGCATCACAGATTTTTGATAAAATTAAAAATGGGCTCAAGGGGCGCAAAAATAGGGGTTTTGGGAGAAAAAAATCATAAATTCGTTAATTCTCAAGATATCAAATTCAATTAATTTTACTATACATCTCCTTAATATTATCTACAACTTTTATATTCACAAGTTTTTGATAGGACCAATTCGTACCGCAAAAAAAAAAATAAATAAAAACGAAAACAAAAAAAGGGGGGTGAAGAAGAAAAATTTCCATATCTCCGTCAATTCACAAGATATAAAATCCCCATGAATTTATCATATATCTTCTTAATATTATCTTCAACATTTATATAGATAAGTTTTTGATAGCACCAATTCTGACAGCAAAAACAAATTAAAAATACATAGCGGCTGAAGAAAAAAATTATCTTATTAAGGGTGTATTCAAATCCAAACTGCTTATTTTCTGACTCATTTTTAAATTCATTTTGTCTCGCAAACGATACAATTGACAGATTCTCTTCTTCAGAAACTATATAATGTACCGTAATGATCAATTTTTTGATAGAGGCAGAATATATTTCAAAAAATGATGTCAAAGTGGGCATTTTGAACAGAAATTCCCGAAGCGATTGTGTTAGAAACGAAAAATATTGCCCTACTAAGAAAATAATTGTTTATTAATCAAGTTTCAATTAACTGAAAGGAAAACAAGAACACATGCCCCTTATAAATGTTTTCAAAAATCACGTCAGCAAGTTTCGTATTTTTTCTATTAAAAATGAATCTGAAAATGTGCCAGAAAATTTCGAGTTGTTGAGCATGGAAAAGTATTTTTTTTAATACAACCTTAACATGATTCTGATAAAACCAGCTATTATATAAAAATGAAACGAAAAATCGTCAATAGCGGCCAGATAAAACTGTTAAAGTGGATTTATATCTAATCATGATTTAGTTTTTGTTGGAGCAATTAATATACTTAACTTCGAAATCTACCTCCGCCTGTAGGCCGGGGCGGCAGGGATTTTTAACTTTTGTACTGTACAGTCGTTTAGCGAACTTTGATTGGGGTAAAAGAAAAGGTAATGAAAAAACACAAATAGGTTTTAAAGGGGGATAGAATGTTGAAAACTGACGCGCGTGAAAGAAAAATGAATAACTATCATCTATCTGTGACTATCACCCCCGCCCAATGACTCTTCAAATATTTATTACATAAAGTAAAAAATATCCGGGCTCGCATCCAAAGTAACATATCTAATAACAATAATGTTTAAAATACAAATGACGACAGAGCCACAAAAACAAATAATTTACTCAAAACCTTCATAAAATCTGTATTACAAACCTTATATCACTTTTATCAGCACCAGATCAGTATTCTGTGTGTCAAAAGCATGCCTAGAAATAAACCTGAAAAGATTTCAAGAACAATCGTAAATCTCATGAACACATTAAACATGATCGCATGATATTATTTTTCCATCCGAAAAGCAAGCGTTATAAGGTCTAGAAATAATTGATGAAACAGATAAACGACATTCTTCGAGTCATCTCTCCTAACAAATCTGTGTCACGCTATAAACTTTTATATCATGCGCGACAGGTTAGAAAAATAACTAATGGGTTTGAAGCTATTGTCTCAGCATAACGTTAAATCATTGTTTATTATTATAATTTTTACATCCTATTTCTTTCACTGATTTACATAAATTTAGAAACAATAGATACTCCGGTAAATCGAGGTAGATATGATGGAATGGTTGAAATCTGTATCTACTCATGTGTATTATCTTCCAAGTAAAGTAATATTAGATGAAAATGACTTATCGTATAGTAAGAGCAAAAATAATCATGATGATATTTATAATACTTGATCGCTGGGTTTATTTAGACACCTGTGGAATGACAGAGTGACTAAAAGAGGATTAACATCGATAGGTGAAATTGAAACTGAAATAGGAAATAAATAAAATATTTTTATGTTTAGTAAGAGTTCATTTTTCAATTTTAGATAAGCAGTCAAACCTTGAACTAGTTTTAGAGGAAGATATTCCTTAAAATGAATAATAAGGAGGATTCATTCAGATAAATAGACAAGGGGTAAACAAAAAAGAAAAATGAAATTGGAAAACTGCCTTCAGCCGATCGCTGTTAACGAACAAACCACACTATAAAACAAGAACGAAAAAAAATCATGCATCAAGCATAGATAATGAAACACTTTCCAACACATTCAGCATAATGTAGCAAAACTTCACAGTTTAATAAGTTGAAATCTGATGTCTAATTGAACCATTTGGAAAATAATAACAAATTTGAAAACCCAATTTCAGCAATTCCCATATACAGTCGGAAAATTATACGAATTCTTTCGGCAGCACTGTTTTTGATATATAGATTTGTTTCTATAAACTACATGCATGCAAAAATTTATTTCAATTAGGATAGAGGTGCACAACCTTTTAAAGAGAATGGCCACTTACAAAAATATCTAGTTTGCCGAGGGCCACATCAGTGACACGGAGAGAATTCTATTTCGAGGAGGTGATCTGTGGCCTATAATCAGATGCAAATTATGGTTTCAGAGGAGGGGTGGGGGGGGGGTGAGTTTTACCCTTCTAGGTTCCTCTAACTTTTTTTTCCCATTCTGACCAGAAAAACATTCAATCTTTTTACGGCTGCTCTTTCAACTTCACTTAACACTTAATTTATAATAGCTGTTTCATAATAATGAAAGCCATCAGTCCATCAGAAGAAAATGATCGATTAAAAAGATACAGTACCGGACCTCAAATCCGGAATCCTAAAATCCGGACGACCCAAAATCCGGAATGGAAAAAAGAAAACTGAAATTCCGCGATGATCTCGAATAAATATTTCGTAAAAACGTCCATAGATGGCGCTACGTGCGCGCGTAACACAGTGCGAGCCAAACTAGACTCAGCAATTTTATTTTATTGCAATGTTTTTCATTCATTAGTTTTAATCCAAATTTTCTAACAGAATTATCGTAGTTAGTGTGTGCACACATTTTAAATTTATTTTAAAAAGAAACCTTTTTCTTCATTTATATAGAAAATGTAAAAAGAATAAATAAATAACCACAAGAAAGAATTATTTTTAAAAAGGTTCGTAGAATATATTTATAATATTTATATGTAAAAATATTTTACAACGCCCTACCCTCACTTTTAATATGTTCAACAAATTTCATTTTTCGAAAAAATTCTGTTTGTAAGCACCGTACCAAAAAATTCTTTTCTTTAACTCAAAGAGAAAAAAAAAATCTATGCAAAGTTCCTTTCTCCATAACTTTCCACTTCACGCAGTTAAATAAACATGTTGAATAAGCAAAACAAACAGCGGATAGATATGTCGTTTTTCTTTACTTTCTTTTCATCTAGTGGCCTTTTTTTTTTAGAGGTACCCTAGCTTTCTAATAACTTATCATAATTTAATAAAAATTTGTTACACAAGCTAATTCACTATTATTGTAACTTGATGAAAAATTGAAAGAAATTCGTCAATTAGCCTAATTCGGTTCTCGCAAACAACGATGTATTTTCATTTTCTAAAAAATGTTTTTATGTTCCTAATAATGTGCAGGCTTGTATAAAACCAAAAACTTTCTGCGCACATAAATATTGGGTCAAAAATTTTCTGCAAATTAATTTAATGTTTAATAAAATAACGTGTTATGCTACTTTGATGGTACGAATTTTAAACAGTAGTTTCAAAATAATTACGAAAATATTATAATTAAATATAATAAATAATTTAATTAAATTTAAAATGCATTAATATTAATTACAGAATAATTATGTTGGCTAAAAAATTATAAACCTAAAAATCCATGATAAGAAGGGGTGAATTCTTATCAATTATTTTGTCAATGCATTTAGAAACAGCCCAATCCTTAATATTTTGACCTCTTCTCACAAAATGCAATAATGGACATTGCTTCTGAAACAATTGAATCACAATTTGTAAGGAGAGGTCCATTCATAGGTATCATCATTAAAGAGACAGATGATTTTTTATTGCGGTACTTTGACGAAATTCTCATTTTTTCCACGATCATTTAGCGAAATTTCCGATTTTCTGCGACATTTGCGGTTTTTTCGCGATTCTTTGACGAAATTTCCGCTTT
This sequence comes from Maratus speciosus, assembly GCA_963932465.1. Classification (NCBI taxonomy): domain Eukaryota; kingdom Metazoa; phylum Arthropoda; class Arachnida; order Araneae; family Salticidae; genus Maratus; species Maratus speciosus. Next base: position 457,042,008 of record OZ010786.1, on the reverse strand, counting down.
TTTTCTCATATCCTTTGACGAAATTTGGATTTTTCGCGATCTTTTGACGAAATTCACGCTTTTTTCGCGATCTTTTGACGAAATTCACGCTTTTTTCGTGATCTTTTGACGAAATTCACGCTTTTTTCGTGATCTTTTGACGAAATTCGCGTTTTTTCGCGATCCTTTAACAAAATTAATTTTTTTACGCGGTTCTTTGACGAAATTTGCATTTTTTCGCGATCTTTTGACAAAATTCGTGCTTTCCCGCTATGCTTTTGCGAAATTTGTTTTTTTTTACGCATTTTTGGATGAAATTTGTTTTTTTCGCGATCCTTTGACGATATTCGCGTTTTTTCTGTGGCCTTTTGAGGAAATTCGTGTTTCTTCGCGATTCTTTGATGAAACGCGCGCTGTTTCCGCGACCCTTTTACGAAATTTGTGTTTCTTTCGCGATCCTTTAACGAAATTAGTTTTTTTCCGCGATTCTTTTACGAAATTTGCGTTTTTTTTTTCACGAACCTTTGACAAAATTCGCGCTTTTTCCGCTATGCTTTTACGAAATTCGTTTTTTATCCTGCGCTTCCTTGACGTAATTTGCATTTTTTCTGCGATTCTTTGATAAAAGAATATTTTTTTTTCCACGATTCTTTAAAGAAATTCGCGTTTTTTTCCGCGGTCCTTTAATGAAATTTGCGTTTTTTCCGCGATGTTTTGACAAAAGTGGGTATTTTTTCTGCAAACGATTGACGGAATTGGTTTATTTTTGGCGACCATTTGTTGAAATCCGCAATATATTTCAGTGATATTTTTTATATCTGAATTTTTGGACTGACGGCCGATTTGTTTTAATTTTCGGGGCCGAATGCCTTAAATTTTCGGAAAATTCGGAACAGAATCACCCCTGTCAAACAATAAATAAATCGTACATAAAATTGGGGAACATTTTTAATTTTTCGGTATTAAAGAACAAAATTTACTTTTTTTTTTCCCCCTAAGAAATTTTCCGCAAAGTTCCGAACTTTGGGGAAAATTTTCCGCGCACGGCGTGTGCGCGTGCGTCTATATTATACAACTCTGATAATGTGATGTGCAGGATTAAAAAAATTCTTATCCTTATTTAATTTTTTTTTTTTTTAATTTATGTTTATGTTTGTTTACTTATACCTCATATGGCAATCCGCGATATAGATTCCTGGGCCTAACTCGCGAGCAACAACGCATTTTCATTTTCTAAAAAATGATTTAATATTTCTAAGAATATGCAGTAATAGTTATTTTTTTTTAAACTTATTTTTATTTTGAATTACTTTTTGTAATTTGTATTTTTGGCTTTATTTACACTAAGCCTAACATGGCAATTCGCGGTATAGATTGCTTCGTGGCATGTAAAATTTTGCCAAGGGCATGTACTGTATCTGTTTATTTATTGTCTTGGTTGAGGACCTAAAATCCGGAAAATTCCGAAATCCGGAACGACCGCGGTCCCGACCAGTCCGGATTTGAGGTCCGGTACTGTATAATCTTTCATTTGGCGCCCCTTGGCTCTGGCGCCCGGGGCACATGCCCCCTCTGCCCCCCCCCCCCATAGTTTGGGCCCTAGTGATAGTGGCTGTATCTAGCCATAAAATGTTCGAACTCACTGAGAGAGTTTGTGGAGCTCTCTCTTTCAGTCATTTCGGCGCTCTGAGATATCTTAAATATCTGGTCTGAACGGGTTATTACGAAATGGATTTTTCTGATATTGAATCGGTGATTATTGAAAGGAACTAAGTCCATATTTTGACCTTTCTTATTTTAAGATGGTTTCAATGTTTTTTCATGTTTATTGACCGTTTCTAGACCCAAGCATGCGTACACTGTAAAAAAAAAAAAAAAAACAGACTAAAATACGGAAATACTACTGGCAATCGAGCCGCCGCGCCAGTACTATTTCCGTATTTTAACGGAACTTTTCCCGGTAAATTACGGAAAAATTTCCGTTTTTTTTTTTTTTTTTTTAATTTACGGGGGGAAAACTTCCGTTAAAATACGGAAATAGTACTGGCGTCTCGATTACCAGTAGTATTTCCGTATTTTAGTCAGTTTTTTTTTTTTTTAACCATTTGGAAAAATGGTTATTGTCCTCTGTCAGAGTAGGAAATCAAACACATATCTGAAGCGTTTTATTAGTTGAATCCGCATTTTATTTGTTTTCTGATTGGTCTATACAGTAATCTGTATTTTCCCTTTGCTTTCAACAGAGATGAATACTTCTGTTGCCATTATGACAAAAAAGTAATAAAAACTACAAAAAAAAAATAATAACTCAGAAACAAATTGAGATACAGCTTTCGAACGAATTGCATTTAAAAGTACATTTTTTTTCTCTATACGACGGTGTAAAAAGTAATATTGTGGGATGTTTAGAAGTTTCAGAATGAAATGTCATTTAAAATTGGTCCAGGAATATTAATGTTTAATCCATGGCGTACGTAATGTATGACCAGCTCCGTAGAAGTTTAAAAATTTACAGTACCGAAAAATGTAATCCATGGCGTATACGTAATGTATGAAATTTCATTTAAAATTGGTCCAGGAATATTAATGTTTAATCCATGACGTACGTAATGTATGACCAGCTCCGTAGAAGTTTAATCATTTACAGTACCGAAAATTGTAAAACTGCAATTTCTTTTAAAATTTGTTCATAATGGGTCCAGGAATGTTAATATTTAATCCATGGCGTACGTAATGTATGATCAACTCCGTGCGATTTTTTATGTCTTAAATTTTAGTCTTTGAAAAAATTATTTTCCAAATGGTCGTTGTAATTTGTTAAATTGCTTTGACAGGAAACGTCGAAAAACATTGAAATCATCTTAAAATGAGGAATGTCAAAATATGGACCTGGTTCCTTTCAACCATCACCGATTCAATTATAAATAGATTTTTGATTAGTTCATTTTCCAGGAGTACCGAACCCTACCACACTAACATTGGTCCAAGCATTTTTTGATAGTTTGCTTTCTATTTTGGTTTTGGATTTTTCGAGAGGAGGGGACACGATATTTCGAAGTGATCTTTTACTTCACCGATCACTAGAGTCCTGCATCGGGTCAGTTAACTCGATGGTACCGGAACTCGACCCGGCCCGCTGTACTCCTAATTTTTTTCTATGCATGTCAGTTTCGTGGTTAGGCTTATACTCTTCCGGGTCGGAATAGAGTTGAATGGACTTTTCAAAATAAGGTCTTGAATATTTTTCAAATGAAAAGAAACTTTATATTTGAATATGAAGTATACATGTGTTCATTTTTATACAAAAAAGATAAATTTGATATTATATATATAATTATAGGTAATTTTCCAATAATTGTATTAAAATATGGATTCACTTTCTTTCACTTCGTTTTGAGTTTGAATAGTTCGGATTCGGGTTGTAGTGTATGGTGACTACGAATTTTTTTTCAGCGTTCAGGTCGGGTTTCTGGTTGACTTTTAAGCAGAAATTCGGGGTTCGGGTCGAGTACAACCCGACCCGTACAAGATTCTATTACTCACCATCCTCCGATATCACTCTCTGAGGAGAAGGAGAAAGAAGTACACAAGAACTAAGAGTAAACTAAACTAACTAAAAAGTACTAAAGTAAGAGAGAACTAAAATATAGCAAATGAAATAATGCTAGCGGACTGGGTTTTTTTTTTAATGAATTGGTACAAAAACGTGCAGTTGGATTCTTCAAAAAACATTCCCCACCTATAAAATCAAAATCAAACACTGTTTCTTAGGATTAGCTCTTTTTTTTAGGTATTGAGTTCAAAAAAAAAAAAAAAAAAAAAAAATACAATTTTCGTTTTTACCCGACCTAGTCAAAAGCAAGACGGAGATTAAGTTAATCCTATATTCATATCTATGCAGACGAGTTTCCGATGTTCATTCTAGCTCTTGAATTATCAAATTGATTTTGAGAAACGCCACAATAAAATCAATTATAGTAATAGATGCCAAAGTGACAGACAAAATATATTTTTTCCCCATTTCGAATTATATATGTCGTAATGCAATATACTTTCTATCGAAAGATGATTTCATTTAATTTTTTATTCATTTTACCTTTTTAGTGGATTAATATAACTAACGTAACCTTTAATCTTGTAATATTTTATATTTTGTAATCTGACTTGTCACTTGTAAGATTCATATTTTCAACAATCTTTCAATTATTTTAGAAAATATCAATTTGCAGGTCCTGCTTTTTACCATCGCGTAATAATGGAATGTGTCTAGAGTCATGTATGTACGATAATCTTCTCGCCAAAATTTTGATGTTATCGGAAGCAATAAATACTGATGTAGGTCAGCAGATTTGCATTATTCGTTTAGCCTTTTGCACCCGGAAATCCCTCTGAAGACATAGTATCGTAAAACTAATAAAACAACTTGATTTTCTCTCTGATGGTACATACCGCTCAACTCTTAGAGAGTTTCTTGGTAAATGATAAAATGCATCTTAACACAAAGTCCGTTAACAATTTTGTTAAAATCCGTTAACTTGGAGAATAATTTGCATAATGTTCATTTCAGCAGAAAACAACGAATGACATCGAATTCTCTGGCATAATAAAATAAAAGCAAAAAATGTAAGAGGTAGAGCAAATATTATGCGACATGTATCCAGGGACGTAGCTACAGGGGGGGGTGTTGGGGGGTGAGACACCCCCCCCCCCCCCCACTTCGGTAAACTCATATACATTCGGTAATTTCACTTTCGTTCAAAAATTGCATCATTTGGCTCTGATTTTTTTTTCTTTTTTTTAAAGAGTTTTTAAAAACATATTACAAAATGTATTGCAAAACAGAAAACAATGTCAAACCATATTTGAAATTATTAAATATTTTAAATATATAGATTTTCTAATTAGAAACTTCCTTTCTCTTTGCACTATGTATTTTTTTTTTTTTTTTTTTTTTTTTTTTTGCTGGGAGTCGATTGCAATTTCACCTTTTAACTATTCCATGGGTGTAAGAAGGGGAGGGAGAGGGGTCCAGGTTACAGTATCCCTTAGAAGATTAAGTATAGCTTCTTCCTATTTCTATGCAGTGTCCCTGTAAGTTAGAAGATAAGGGTAGAAAATATCTTCGCTTCATTCAAGAAAGGAATCTGGAGAAGAGTGCCTTGAGGGTAAATGCGTACACTCCTTGACCAATGCAAATGAAATTAGAAGGCCAGACTTCTTGTTCGTTAAAATTCGTTTTGCTTGACTCTGAAAGCTATCGGGGGTTGATATTTCGCGGTTTTTTCGGTGGACAGGATGTCGCCAGATTTTTTTCTGTTGTATTGTCTGTTTTTCAAAGCAAAAAATAAGAGAGAACAGGGAATCTTTTCTTATCAAAGAAAATTAAAACGGTGTAATAAAATTACATCAGCTACTAAGGATGTACCGAATAGTGATTTTGACCGAATACCGAATATTCGGCCTACAGGCGAACCGGATACCGAATATTCAGCTAGCCAAGTAGTAACTATTCGGCCAAATACCAAATATTCGGTTGGTCGAATATTTAAAAATTTTATTAATTAAAAAAGTTTCATATTTCATGGCTTCTTATGGTGAATTAAACCACCAAGGGAATATATATTTTTTAATTCTAAAACAAACAACTCAGCAAAAATAGTTTTTCTACCGAATATTCGGCCTACAAGCGAACCGTATACCGAATATTCGGTTAGCCGAATTAACTGTTAGGCCGGGTACCGAATATTCGGCCAGCTGAGTAGTAACTATTCGGCCAAATACCAAGTACTCGGCTTGTCGAATACTTTTATATTTCAAAGATTAAAGGCATTAAAATGTTAAATTTTAAAATAATTTTACACAATATTTAATGCAGAAATTTACATATTGATAAACAAGAACTTTTTACAAGTAAACTTTATACATGAAAAAAATCTTTGTGTTATTTAAGAAGAGAATTTTAAAATTTTATTAATTAAAAAAGTTTGATATTTCATTGCTTCTTCTGGTGAATTAAACCAAGTGAATATATATATATTTAAATTCTAAAACAATCAACTCAGCAAAAATAACTTTTCTACTGTCTTTGATTTAGCAAGGAAGTTTTTAAATGCATCTTAGATCAGTGTTTCGAATGGGCGATTATTTTCAGAGATTGTAAACATACACATTGTTCCTAGAAAATTGTAAAAAACAGAGATAATATGGTCAAGACAAAAAAATTTTGAACAAAAAACAACACCTCACTTCATTTATTTCATTAAAATTACAATATATTTAGTCAAAAATTCTTGGTGTGCAACTACAAGCCGAAACTGAATTTTCGTTCACAACTTTATCAGTAAATGAAGATATTTTAGCAAGATTTGTTTCATATTAATTTAGTTTGTATTAAATGTGATGATATCATTGAAAATGATTGAATTTTGGCCAGTGACACAGTATAAATACTATAAATTGCATTCTGAATAAAGGAATGTCTACCTCATAGTTGTTTAAATATGAAAAATGGCAATTTCCAGCACTCCTCATCATGATATTATATTTCACAGAAATCAAAGCAAGTTTGTTAAAAAATATAGCTATGATATCTTCGTTAGGGTTAACAAATGAAAATCCAAGTTTGACCTCGAATGAGATGAGATACACTTTATTTATAACTGAATAAGTGGATTTCGATTGTGGTTTTCTGAGCAAAAATTGTCTTTCTTGATGTGTATTATCAACCCTGAAAGTTTTTCTGTTTCGATTAGAAGCGCACTTTTGTGTGAAAAAGCAAGAAACCGATTATTTACTAGAAAAGGTTCAGGAAGTTGCATTTTTACATTGTTAATTCCTATGAAAATCTCCATTATGGTTAATTTTCTTAAGTAATACTTTACAAAAAGCAAATAATGTAAAAATATTCTCTTTTACTTAAATATGATTCTGTTTCTAATTTTTATGAACATCTTTATAATTTGACAGCTAAAAGTAGAAATTGTGTAAGATTTTTAAAAATGTTTTAAAAGTTTTTTTTAAGTATTCGGTTTGGCCGAATATCTTGATATTCGGCCTAACGGAATATTCGGTAATATGGCCGAAAAGGCCGAATACAGAATAGATATCGAATATTCGTTACATCCCTATTAGCTACTATATATAATGGTATATTGTATCTTCGAAAAACTAAAAGTTTCTTGAAAAACTTATTTAAAAAAAAATGCGGGAAAAAAATCCTTAAGGGTATTCTCAAATCAGAAGAGCTACTTTCTGAGACATTTCTGAATTCATTTTTGTTCGGAAATTGGCAGGTGTTGTTATTCAGAAACTATGTAGTCGAAAGACGTTTTCCATTTTTTGGTAAACGCAAAAGATTTTTCAGAAAATATTTTCAAAGTTAACGTTTTGAACCTAAATTCAGACACGGCAGCACGAGAAAGGCAAAAAACTTGTCGTCATGTGACAACATTTGCTTATAACGTGATAAGTAATTTTATCAAAAAAATGTAAAACTAGTTTCCATTGTATTCCGCTTCAACAGTCAAGCCTGCCAATATGCTTAAAATGAGACAGAAAATGTGTCAGAAAAATTTTTGCGTTGTTCAGTAGGAAGCTCGAGAACCGCTTTAAAGAAAAATAATATCAGACAGAGAACTATGAAATATTGGATTTTTTCCTTTGTAACTTAATATAAACCGACGATATGTTTTAAGATCTGGATCTGTTTTTGTCACGTAGTAGTGGAGGGTATACGGAGATATACGCCGTATACCCTCAATCTGGATTTTTTTAAGAAGCTCCGCATACCCTCTGCTTCTCAAATAAAGCATTGGCGTATACTGTATCCATGAATGTTTATGACTTTAGCGTATACCCTTTGTTTTTTTACGACTGCAACACTGGTTCTTGTCATTCAGTTCGAAAAGATATTTTTTATTTATGTTTTTGAACTTGTTTTAAAATCATCAGTTGTATTGATATATAAAGCAAGTGCATTGATGATAAAACATTAATTTTTCTTCTAATTGGCGTATTGAGACATACATTTACATTCTGCTGCAAAAACTGATAGCCATATTTTTCTTTGTTTTCTGAAATGAAGGGATCTCAAAGTTAATTTAAATTGATTTAAAAAAATCCTTTGACTTCAATCAGGCTAATTCGTGTAATAGAATCAACGCTACAGCTCACAAAAAAAATGCAAGCAAAGTAATTTTGCAGAACACAAAATAATTTTCCACACTGTCTACTCTCTCTCCCCTTCCCCTTCTCCATCTAAAAAAAATCTTTTTGTGTTCAAGACTCTTTTTCTATTATTGCAAATTAAAATAATATTTAATTTTTGTATACTTATGCTCAATTGCTCAACATGATATTTGACTATTTCAATTCTGATAACTTTCTATATTACGAGTTCCAGCTTAAAAATTCAACAGAAAAAATATCCTACAAATAAAGTGCAGGTTTGATTAGCCACATTTTGTGGTTTTTAAAAACTATTTAAAGCTGATCTGAAATCGTAACTTATATCTTTTTTTACACTTTCGTGAAGAAATTTTCATTTTTAAATGCACGAAATTTGCAGATATTCTTTCTTATTCGTAAACGAATAGCGTTTCTCTTTTTTCCTATAAAGGTAACTGGTCTTTCAGAAAATGGTGCCAAAGTTGACGTTTGGAACAGATTTTTTTTAAACATGACAATAGGCAAAAGATCATTATGAAATAGCGATTGATTATAACTTAATATGTAATACATTTATTAGAAAATTTAAAAGTGCTATTTGATTTCAAAGCACTTCATACCTCATGCGGTCATGCCTGCTGATTACATACTCCTGGATAAAAAAATGTCTACTTAAATGTGTCAGAAAATTTAACATTCTTGAGAGAAGTAAAACTATTTTTTAAGAACAAGTGTTCTTTTTTTTCATAAACGTGGCTTTTAATACGAAGTTAGAAAACTGTTTAGTTATTTCAAATCTGAATCCGTGTATGGTGTGTATTTGATAATTTTGATCATATGTGAAAGAAAAATGCACAATATAAGAATAGGAGGGTTTGAATTTTTTTTCTTTTATTTCTTTCTCTTTTTTCTATAAATCCAAGTAAAAACGTTCTGTAAAAAAGTTCCAAGTAAAAAAATTCTTCTGTCCGGTTTTATGCAACATTGTCTACTAAATGTTTCCGTCGTTCTCTGTAGTTTGTTTTGGTCCTTTGATCTGCTTTGGAGGGCAGACAGTTGAAATTTTCTCATTGAAGTAATCTGCAACAATTATCCTTATTCTAATTACCAGAGAAAATAAAAACTACTAATCAACCAATTCTCTCATATATTTTTATTTAATTTTTATTAATTTTCTTATTTTATCTTACGTTTTTACTTGGATAAATATTTATGGAAAAAGAGAAATAAAAAAAAGAAAAGAAAAAATAAAATCCAAAAATCCTCCTATTCTTATATTGTGCATTTTTCTGTCACATATCATCAAAATTATCAAATATACCATACACGGATTAAAATTCGAAATAACTAAATAATTTTCTAACTTCGAATTAAATGCCACGTTTATGAAAAAAAACAAACAAACAAACAAAAAAAAAACACTTGTTCTTAAAAAATATTTTTACTCCTCTTACGAATGGTAAATTTTCTGACACATTTAAGTAGACATTTTTTTAATCCAGAAGCATGAAATCAGCAGGCATAAGGCATGAAGTGCTTCGAAATCCAATAGACTTTTTTAATTTTCTGATAAATATATCACATATAAAATTATAATCAATTGCTACCTCATAATGATCTTTTGCCACGTTTTAAAAAAATCTGTTACAAACGTCAGCTTTGGCAAAACATAAATAAGGCCTGACTAGGCCTAATTAATGTTTTCTGTACAGAGCCGGGACTGGTTTCACTTCTTCCAAATCTTCATGGGCCAAAATTTTCAGTTCCGGTTTTCACCCAACCCGTATGAAAATCATTGTCTGAGCGTGGCCTGGTAGCAAAATAAAGCTAAATTAAAATATAGCAACGCGTGTGAAAAAGAACCTGCCTATGCGTAATCCTGTTTTAAACTGAAAAAGGTGTTGATCCATGCAAAATTAATCTATACTCATATTATAAAGAGGAAAAAATTGTTTATTTGTCGGAGATAAGCTCAGGAACTACCGAACCGATTCCAAAAGTAATGGTATCAAAATGATGGTGTTCGCCCAACTTAGAACATAGGCTATATCTTATGTCGGTGCCACTACCCCAAAGGGGGTGCAGGAGCAAAAAACGTTCTAAAAATGCGATTTTTGCGTTACTGAAGGGCCTAGAAATATGAAATTTGGAATATTAGTTACTTATAAGATATAAATGGTGTCTAAGAACAGTTCTTAAACAATTCGAAATTTAAAAGGGGTGAAAATGCACAAAAAGCGTTCTAAAAAACGTTCTAAATGGTAGTTTCTACATAATCTCAGGAAATACCAAACCGATTTCAAAAGTAATGGTATCAAAATGATGGTGTTAGTCCAACTTAGAACATAGGCTATATTTTATGTCGGTGCCACTACCCCAAAGGAGGTGCAGGAGCAAAAAACGTTCTAAAAATGCGATTTTTGCGTTACTGAAGGACCTAGAAATATGAAATTTGGAATATTAGTTACTTATAAGATATAAATGGTGTCTAAGAACAGTTCTTAAACAATTCGAAATTTAAAAGGGGTGAAAATGCACAAAAAGCGTTCTAAAAAACGTTCTAAATGATAGTTTCTACATAATCTCAGGAAATACCAAACCGATTTAAAAAACAATGGCGTCAAAATGATGGTGAAACTCCTTGCTCCAAGATAGGTTATGTTTTATGTCGGTGCCACTACCCCAAAGGGGGTGTAGGAGCAAAAAACTTTCTAAAAATACGATTTATGTGTTACTGATGGGCCAAGAAATATGAAATTTGAAGTATCAGCTACTTATTAGATATAAAGGATTTCTAAGAACAGTTCTTAAACAATTCGAAATTTAAAAGGGGTGAAAATGCGTGAAAAGCGTTCTAGAAAACGTTCTAAATGGTAGTTTCTACACAATCTCAGGAAATACCAAACCAATTTAAAAAATAATGGCGTCAAAATGATGGTGAAACTCCTTGCTCCAACATAGGCTATGTTTTATGTCGGTGCCACTACCTCAAAGGGGCTACAGGAGAAAAACGTTCTAAATTGCGGTTTTTGCGTGACGGAAGGGCCTTGAATCTTGAAATTTAGAATGGCAGTTAGTTATAAGATATCAATGATCTCTAAGGACATTTCCTAAAAAAATCCAAATTTAAAAGGGGGGTCAAAATGCGCAAAAAGCGTTGTCAAAAACGTTCTAAATTGCAATTTCTATGCAATCTCAGAAAATACTGAACCGATTTCAAATATAATGGTGTTAAAATGATGGTGACAGATCTTGCTCCAAGATAGGCTATATTTTATATCTGTTTCCACTTACCCAGAGGAGATGCAGGAGCAAAATGAGCGAAAAGCGTTCTAAAAACGTTCTAAATGCCGATTTGTCACCAATATCTCAGGAAGAATCAAACTGATTTCAAAAGTAATGTTAAGAAATTGATGCTAACAGCCTCTGCTCTAACATAGACGCTATTTTGAGTCGGTATCACTATCACCTAGACATTGCAAGAGCAAAAAAGCGTTCCAAATTTCGATTTTTGTGATCGGTAGCGGCTAGCAACTTAAAATTAGGCAAGGTACATATGTATTACATATAAATGATCTTTAAGAACAGTTTCGAAAAAATTGGAAATTTAAAAAGGGGTGAAAATGCGCGAAAAGCGTTCTAAAAACGTTCTAAATTGCGATTTCTACTCAATCTCAGGAAATTCCAAAGCTATTTCAAAAGTAATGCTTGCAAATCAATGGTGACAGTCCCTGCTATAACATAGGTTATATTTTATGTTGCTGTCACTAGCATCTGAGGGTTGAAAGAGCAAAACATGTTCTAATTTGCGTTTTTTGCATAACTGAAGGGTCTAACACTTTGAAGTATGGCATGTTATTTACTTACAAGATGCAACTGCTTTCTATGAACTGTCGAAAGAAAATTTCAAATTTAAAAAGATGAAGTGAGCTAAAAGCGTTATAAATTACAATTTTTATGTAATCTTTTCAAATACCAAACCGATTAAAAAAATAATGATAACAAATTGTTGGTGATAGAACCTTCTCAAACATAAGCTATATTTTATGTCTGTGCCACTACCACCAGAGGGTTGCAGTAGCTAAAAACTTTCTAAATTGCGATTGCTGTGATACTGAAAAGGCTAGAAACTTTAAATATGGCATGGTAGTTACTTATAAAATATAAATGCTTTCAAAGGACTGTAGAAAATAAATTCGAATAAAAAAGGGGTGAAGTGAAGGGGAGGTGCGAAAAGCATTCTAAAAAAGTCCTAAATTACGAATTCTACGCTATTTCAGGAAATATAAACCAAATATAAAAGTAATAGTTGCGAATCAATGGTAACAGTCTCTGATCCTACACAGGCTATATTTTATGCCGATGATTCTAGCACCTGTGGTTCACAGGAACAACAAACGTTCTAAAAAAGGCCTTTAAAAGCTTTCTAAATTACGTTTCTGTGGAATATTAGGAAATAACAAACCAATTTCAAAATTAATGTTGGCAAATTAATGGTGACAGTTCCTATTTCAACATAGCCCTTTATGTTGAGAGAGGTGGTAGGACTTGGAATTTGACATGATGGTTAATTTTAAGATGTAAGAAGATGGTTTCTAAAAAATTCAAAACTTCAAATGAATACTGAAATGAGCGTATTAATTGAGCATAAAAGTTTCAAAATATTTTCTAAATTATTATTTATTTAGTTTTATTTCGTTTTATTAATTTAAATCTCATTTCTGCCTTATGCAGTGTAACAATGATATTTAATCAAACTGTGTTTTAAATAGTAATTTTTTAAAATTATTCCTAAAAGTAATAAGTACCTTTTAATAAAATAAAATATTACCTTTTAATAAAATAAAATATTACCTTTTAATAAAATAAAAATTTAGTTAGTACCTTTTAATAAAAATTAGACATATAAATATCACTTGGCATATTTCAAATATTACGCGAGCAAAGCCGCGGGGTTTGCTAGTATAATAATATGTGAGAAAAGGATCCTATTAAGAAGGGAACTTGTCTGTAATGCATTTTTTTACTTTACAGTGCGATTCCGTCTTAGAAGATTTCACTGTATAGCATTTTCTAGATTTTTAAGTCTCCAATACATGGAATATGGATTAACAAAAATATTGATAGTCGAAGCATTTGCATATAACAAATAGAGATTTATTTAAAAAAAAAAATATCGCAACCTACGGCATTTCTATAAAAATAAAGATTACAAAAAAAAAAAAAAAAAAAAAAAGCTAAGATTAAGTATTTTTGATCAAGATTCCTCGTACAGACAAATTTTTAACCAAATCGACGTAAAAATCAATGTTTTGTAAAAATTCACTCGGGCCGTGCCAGGCTCGGGTCGAGATTTTCATTTTTTTTTTCGGGCCAGAATGGTCTCAGGCTGAACTTTTAGCTGCTATAACGCCGGGCCAGGCCAATAATTTTTTTGACAGGTCTGGCCGAGTTCAGGCCTATCTTTTATAATGGGCCGGGTTGACTTTTTTTCTATAGGTCGGGCTGGTCCGGGCCTGAAAATTTCTACCCGTACAGACTTCTAACTTAAAATTTAAAAAGTATTGCAAATTTCAAACTTTGAGTTATAAATAAAAGAAAAAAATAATTATTTTAAAAATATTTTCTGTTAAACTTATTTTTATTGTAATAATAAATAATCAATCTAAATCTGTCTTTTTACACCTCACCCCAAATTACTCCTTTTACCTTTGCCCCCTCCCCCCTCACTGAAGTATCGAGCACGAAAAGCTTAAACCTTAAGTGATGAGGTGATTTATATATATATATATAACGTGGTGAGGTGGTGTGTATACAACCCCAAAATTTGATTTCTTGTCTTGTGCACTCAACAAAATTTACGAATTAAAGTAAGAAAATCTCATGTGAATTTTGCATTATTTACTTGAATAAAAACAACTGAAAAAGTACTGTAAGTGTACATACATATACATATAAATACACGCATCTAAATACCACAAAAAAAATTTCTTCATAAATGAAATTTCTCTGGGGTGGAAAACACCTTACCTGATCAGTTAAGGGTTAAAGTCTTTAAAATTACTTTTTTCCTCTGCTTTATTTGTAATTGTGCAATACGATAAATAAATCAGCAGTTATCTATTTCACTCCCTCCATTCATAATTTCTACTACCCTCGCTCCTCCAGTTTGTAAAATTTTAAATGGTTGAAATTATTTAGTTTTTTGTTAAAATTTGTTGGCCTGCTTATTTATATATTACTGAAATAATAAATAAATGTCTAATCCCCCCCCTCGCCCAAAAGAAAAAAATGTGAAAAAATACAAAATACAAATAAATACAAATACAGTATAGGACCCATTATCCGGAATTCCAAAATCCGGAAAGACCCGAAATCCGAAAAAAATAATTATTTGAAAATTTTCTAAATTTGTAAATTTGTACTAAAATTTTGAAATTTTTTGAAAATTTTACAGATTCCTAATTTTTTTTTCAATCCATTGTGTTACGACGTGTAACCACTAAAATATGTTACTTCAGCCGCCAGATAACACGAAGCCGTCCTCCCCTCCCCCCGACATTAGGAAAAAATCATTTTTTCTCTCCAATTTTAGTATAAAATTAATTTATATTAAGATTCGTTAAAAAAAGAAAATCGTCAGATATTTCACCGGGGGTGATTGATTCTGTTCTGAATTTTCCGAAAATTAAAAAAAAATTGGTCTTCAGTCCGAAAATTCGGACATAAAAAAAAATCGCGATTTTCGACAAATGGGCGACGAAAAAAAATCAATTACGTCAATCGTTCGCAGAAGAAATCGCCAATTTCTCCAAAGAATTGCAGAAAAAACGCGAATTTTGTCAAGGAATCGCGAAAAAAAAAAACACAAATTCCGTCAAAGAATCGCAAAAAACCCGCAAATTTCATCACAGGATTCTGAAAAAAATGCAAATTTCGTCAAAGAGTCGCGAAAAAAAATGCGAATTTTGACAAAGGATCGCGAAAAAAAAAACGATAATTTCGTCAAAGGATCGTTAAAAAATGCTAATTTCGTCAAAAAATTGCAGAGAAACGTGAATTTCGTCAAAGAATCACAGAAAAAACGCGAATTTCGTAAAAGAATGCGAACGTCTTTCAAAGAATCGCGAATATCGTCAAAGGATCGCGATAAAACACAAACTTTGTCAAAGAATCGCGAAAAAAACAAGAATTTCGTCAAATGATCGTGAAAAAACGCTAACTTCGTCAAATGATCGTAGAAAAAATACGAAAATTTTGTCAAAGAATCGCGGAAAGAACGCGAATTTTGTCAAAGGATCCTGAAATAAAACGCAAATTTTGTCAAAGAATCGCGGAAAAATCGCTAATTTTGTCAAAGGATCGCGAAAAAACGCTAATTTCGTCAAATGATCATAGAAAAAGTATGCAAATTTTGTCAAAGAATCGCGGAAAAAACGCTAATTTCGTCAAATGATCGTGAAAAAACGGTAAATTCGTCAAATCATCGTAGAAAAAATATGCTAATTTTGTCAAAGAATTGCGGAAAAAGGGCTAATTTCGTCAAATAATCATATAAAATATGCAAATTTTGTCAAGGAATCGCGGAAAAAAACGCGAATTTTGTCAAAGGTTCCCGAAAAAAACGCAAATTTTGTCAAAGAATCTCGGAAAAAACGCTAATTTCGTCACATGATCGCGAAAAAAACGCTAATTTTGTCAAATGATCGTAAAAAAATCTGAAAGTTTGTCAAAGAATCGCGGGAAAAAAACGCTAATTTCGTCAAATGATCGCGAAAAAACGCTAATTTCGTCAAAGGATCGTAGAAAAAATACGCAGATGTTGTCAAAGAATCGCGAAAAAACTCAAATTTTGTCAAATGATCGCGAAAAAACCCCCACAAATTTCGTCAAAGGATCGTGAAAAAAAAAAACGCAAATTTCGTCAAAGGATCGCGAAAAAAACGTGAAATTTGAGAGGACCCGAAATCTGGAAAATTCCAAAATCCAGAAAGCCTTCGGTTCCGAGGATTCTGGGTAATAGGTCCTGTACTGTAAATACAAAAAAAAAAAAAAAAATACTATGAACATTCGGTAAATTCGATCTTCACACCCCCCCAAATGAAATGCTCTAGCTACGCCACTGCATGTATCAGTGATCATATCTGTAGAATTATATTAAATTCTTACTTAATAAACAGTACGTTACTTAAGAATTACGTATAATTAATTTAGGTTAACGCAAAAAATAAAATTATGCACAAAGAAATAGCTACAGATACTAATACAAATATAAGATTTAAGTAACAGGTTAAATTATAAATCGCCATATCAGATACAGATACCGTTTGAAAATTGCATCTTTTTGTTACACTTACATCTTTTAATTTTCACCCTTTTCCGCTGCACATTTCGGCAAGAGCAAAAATGTTACAAATGTTTGCTAGTCGGGCATTTTCTATATATCAGTGATATATTTTCATGCATTCTTCTTCATTAAAAAAATATAAGGGGAAGAAAAATTTTGACTTTAAAATGCCACAAATAGATACAATAAGCAGACAAATTAATTAATTACGAAAAGCATCAAATTTCATTTGTTAATTTTCTCGGTACTGCTGCAGTTTTTATTGTTGCATTTTATGTGACAATGGCATCATTTGCCTCAAAGAATTTTCCAAGGACAAATCTCATTTTACACTCTGGCATCATCTCCCCAAAGAATTTACCAAGGCCATGTTCCACTCTACAGGATAGCAATAATTATTACACCCAACAAATATCGTCTTCAACAATTAGTGTGTTTCAATTATGTTCGAAGAAAAATTAATAATTTTATGCCAAACTTTTCACATTATAAAATAACACTTATGCAATTTTCACACGATTCGACGGGCACGACTGCTATCGAGAAATCCCCATTGCTTGGTTGATTACTTTCAAATAATAAGAATAACGTGTTTTAATCAATGAAAAAAAAAATGAGTATTTTCTTAATTGTACAAAAATGAACAAAAGCTAAGTTTGCAGATCGCTGATTGTGAAATTTATGGGTTGTTATTAAGCCTTTCATTAAGCCTTTTTTCAGGAAATGTAATTTTACCCACTAATTTTTATCACATAAATATGACTATCTTTAAGATAATAGCAATCTTTATATATCGCTGTAGTAGAGGATAGAATAAGACGTCTAAAAGAAAAGATATGTGAAAGGAATAATCTTGAGTAATGGAAGTTGTCAATGTATTTTTTGTATTTTCTAAATGTTGAAATGTTTTTGCTCCACATTTTGACAGATAATTAAAATAATTTCAGAGTTTTCATGCATTTAACAAACTTCATTAAAATTTGCAGGTGAACAAATTCGTGAGTTTCATCCTCTCTTCAGGTTCCATTAATTACTTCTCTAAATGCAGTTGATTCCTATAGAAATGCAGTTTTCACATAAGTATCAAAATTTAAGTATTCATCAAAAATAAAATTGCAAAGAACTTACTTCATATCGCAGCATCAACCGTTTCAATTTCTGTCTGGACAACGAACGGAATTGTTTAAGGTACAAGGATCAACTTTAGCAAAACTGCTGTATCGTTTCTTGTTTGACTTTATACACATGTAACTAAAGCTAGATTCTGTACTTGCAAAAAATAAAAATTTAATTACACTTAAACAAGTAAAATGTTAAATTTTTTAATAATGACACTGGCAATAACTTTTCTCGGGCATACGAAGCGATTTTAGAGAGAGATATAACAGATTGATAATTAAAAATATGGCGTATAGTAATGAAACTATTTAACATTGTTACGTATGTGAACGTTTTGATAGAAAATAAAAATTGACTTACAGTTCATAACGACACATAAAAGAGAGACAAAGATTCTTTACTATATTATTCCTGTTCTGTGATAGTTTTAATAGTCTTACTGATTTGTTTACAGGGCCATCGCTAAGACTTTTTCTTTGGGGGAAAGAGGACCTTAAATTGACAAGTCAAATTTTAGTATTTGCCAACTAGTTTTATAATTTTGCCAAGTTACTACGATTAAAAAATGTAATATAGTTCTTATTTGTAAAAAGTTTAATAATATTCCCAATTAGATTTGTAACTTTTGCCTACCATCAGACTATCTATCAGAAACAGAAAGTATATTATGGTTTTTATTGAAGTTTTAAACAAATTTGCCAATTAAGTTTGTAAAGTTGCCAAGTGTAACAACATTCGCGAACGTTTTTTTTGGGGGGGGGGAGGCTCCCCCCTGCCCCCCTCCTTAGCGAGGCCCCTGTTTGTTTAAATCTATATATATAATTTTGGAAATTTCTGTAGAAATTTTCACACGTTTTTAATTAGTAATTGAAAATTGCAGAATTTTTATTCAACATACTTTCAATCGGGACGTGGCTGGGCACCTGTGAATCTTGCTTCCGCAAAAGAGTCGGAATAAGTGGAAGAATAAAGGGTTGCGGACGAAGATGGGCCGTTCGCCGCGGCGGTTGACCCCCCCGCCCACCCCCAACCACCGCCGAGACTAATTATAAGCTAGAAGTAGCTAGGAGTCTTTCGGTAGCTTCATAGCCAACAGAGTGAAAAAGCATCCAAGCCTGGAATTGAACCATGATCATTGGCCTTAACCTCTTCAGATCCGTTTTATCCTATAGGATACACATCTTTACAATTTTTTTTCACGTATATAAATAACGTTAAAAAAATAAGAAATTGGTGTGAATGGAGCCTAACAGATAGCAGAACTAAACAAAATAGCAATTTATTTCTTATAGCGCTTTTTTCGAGAGATACGTGTTATATCAAAATGGCTTGCAGCAAAAATGTACGAAATGTAAAAAAACGAAAACGTAAATAATTTTTCTGTAAGTTAAGATGCCATTTGTAGAGTCTATTAGTAATAAAAAATTATTAAATGTATAATTATTTCCTGTTTTTCATTGTTTTTGCAATGCAAAAAATAAAATAAAAGACCCTAATAAATTGTCAAAATATGTACTTATTGAGTCCCATGTATCATCAATTTTTATGCACAAAATAAAAATTTTATTTTTTTTTTCGTTTTTCAATCTTTCTTAGTTATCAGTTTGTTAATATAATTTCATAACTGAAATTTTAAAAAATGTAAAAATAAACTCTGGGCATAAATCAAACACTTGTTGCGAATTTTAATAAATAAGCTAAAATAACTATGTAACGCACAAATACGTACAAACACGACATAGAAAATCACATACGATCGTTTCGAGGATTCCCAGATCCCCTTCCTCAGTGCGAGAAGAAGAAAAAATAATATATTAAAATGGGTTCGAAGAACTCGGGGCTATAACCAAGGGGCCTCTTCGAACCCATTTTAATTTTTTTTTTTCCCTTCTCGCACTGAGGGAGGGGATCTGGGAATCCTCGAAACGATCGTATGTGATTTTCTATGTCGTGTTTGTACGTATTTGTGGGGTAAAGCGTTGTTAAAGATTATAGCTTATTTGATAAAATCTAGGGTCTGAAGAGGTTAAGCGCCAATGCTCTACCACTGAGCACCCTGGGCGACACCAAGCAAGGCTGCAACCGCAACAAACGGTGGAATATTTTCGTGATGGAATATATTCCGTAGTGGAATATATCCAATTTCATTGATGTTGGATTCTCTTTCGTTTCGTGTTTGCCCCAGAATTTGAGGCTTACTGAAACTATATCATCGTGTGCTGCCGTTGCAGCCTTGCCAACAGAAGTGCTAGGCTTGGTATCGTCCAGGGAGCTCAGTGGTAGAGCATTGGCACGTAATGTCCATGACTCTGATTCGATCCCATGCTTGGACACTTTTTCCCACTGTTAGCTGTACGCCTTTTAAGTAAGTTGAATAAAAATTCCACAATTCTCAATTATTTGTAAGCCGCTACTTCAGTCACCTGGACCTAAAAAGACTCGTTCGCTAATGCTAATCCTATGGAAGAAATTTTTAAAGATATTTCGTTTGCATTTTAGTATTTTCAATTTTTTTTCTTTGCATTGGATAGCTGAGATTGATCTCTGCCTCTGACATTTTTTATTTTTTCGATTTTATTAGCAGATTTTTTTCAATAGGGTGCTTTCACTTTTGAAACCGATTTTGAAAATGAAAGTGTCCTAATTAAAAATATCTGTAAACAAAATCGAAAAAGTAAAAAACGCCCTTTGTACAGACCGATCTCAGCCAGCCATTTAAAAAAAATTGTTTAAAAATGCTGAAATGCAAACGAAATATCTTTAAAAATTTCTTCCATAGGATTAGCATTAGTGAGCGGATCTTCTCAGGTGACTGAAGTAGCCTCATTTGCACGTTTCTGTCAATCCGAATTCTAGATAATCCGAACATTCTATATGTCCAAATGGAGTTGGAATTATGAAAAGAGTTCACTGTATAACATTCAGTAGAACATCCGCAAAACCCACACAAAAGCAATGACACAAAAATGCAGGTGTGTATCATCAGACAAGAGATTCAGCAATCAAGGAAATCCTGCACTTTTAACTTGACGCAAAAATGTATATACATTGTCTTTTCCTAGAGTACTTATTCCCTGATAAAACACCTCATAAGAAAACAAAAACGTCTGGTAGTTCAAAGTTGAGCAACCCTTCAAATATGCAGTTTTTCTTTTCCTTTGCTGAAGAAGAATAATAAAAACGAATGTGGCAGTTTTTTGTAATTGTGAAGGTCCCCATCAGTTGAACTCTGCGAACTTTGTGCTAGGGGAAGAAAAAAAAGTTATTCTGTGAAGTCGTTGACACCAGGTAAGGTCAAGCCGTTTTTTGTGCGCAAGGCCGCAACCAGTCGTCCAGTGGGTTACTATGCCAAGAGAGATTTAAAAATTATGGAAAAGTTAGAAACAAGAGGGAAAGTAGGACAATACATTATTTGTATCCAAATACATCATGTTCGCATCATTAAGTATTGAAGGATCGTATTCCTTTCTCTTGATTGGATTTGAATAAAACGTGATTTTGGATGACAATTTGATTTCCTTTTGAGCTGCAAATTATGATTGTAATAACGATAAATCGAATGTAGTGCTTCATAATGTAATACAAGCTTTCGCTTATTCGATACTTAAAAAACATGAGTTGTAATTATAGTTTTTTGTTATATATCTCTAAAATATTGTACTTTTTGTCGATTTAAATGTAATTGCAATAAACTGAATGAGTCGATTTTATGATCTTAAATTTCAGGAGGTTGTTATCTAAAATACATATCTGAAGCGCTATATTAACATTGAAAAAGTTTTTTAAAAAGTTTTTCTGTATAATTGTAGAAGTGTAACGAAACCATCAAGCAATTTTGCGAAAAACGGTCTTAATATTAAAAGACATCGTTAAGTTATATTATGAATGATTCATTTGCATAATAATGTCACTTGTTTTGTTCTGGTTTAGATGCTGCTTTTTTATTGGAGAGTTACAGTTGTTTGAATATTTTTGTTTGAAAAACAGTTTTGGATTCAAAATGAATAAGTTCCCTTAAAAATCTTTGAAACAGACAACGATTATTATTATTAATATTGGTCGTGGTCGGTAAAACAGAATTAAATTTTTTATTCCTGCTGGCTACAAAAAAAAAAAAAAAAAAAAAAAAAAACGATTTTGGCACATCTAAATCTAAATATGTCATCTATATTGTATGTATAATCAAGTACCATTTTTATGAGAAAATGTAATATAAGAATAATAAATATTGTATCAATTGAAAGATTGATATATTCATTTGCAATACACAATAAGATGAATTTGGAAAAAAGTGTATTTAAACTATCAGTTAACAAATAAATAATGCCTAACATAAAGAAAATTTTTATTAACTTTTGTCTCGTATAACGTTCGTTTGATCTTGGTGTTTACTGTATAAGTGTTCAGAATAATCTTTAACATACTTTCGTTCTGTATAGCCACTGATGTTTTATGTTTACTTATTTCTATAGGTATTGCTTATACATTAATATTTCTTACTTATCTTCCGATAACATTTTGGGTAAGAGATAAACTATGCTAAATTTAAAGTCGACCCCCTTCCTCAAAACAAATGGTTTATTTATTATAAAGAAATTGTATTGTCATATTTAGGTTTAATAACATTACATTATTAAGAATCAACTATTATTTTTATCAGAAGCACTTTGATGACGACCAGTGTAAATATGAAAGTAGAAATTTTAACTGTAATATATATATAATATATATATATCATATATATATATATATATATATTACATGCATTATACAGGGTGTCCCATAAATAGCGCACAAACTCTGCACAGCCAGGTTCCTCGTTGGGAGTGCATAAAAAATGCCCAAAGAACTGTACCTGTACGGTCCATAGTTTACGAGAAAAATACGAAAAACAAAATATGACGTCATAGCCGGTGCAAGAAAAAACACTTTTTTGACATATCAACAGCAGTATTTGCAAATTATAAAGGCAGATGTTCAATGTGTTTGCCATGCATATCGAGGCAGGCTTGAGCGCACCGTGGAATGCATGAATGCACACGTCGCAGCAGCGTGGTGTCCACCGAAGTGCAAGCAGCATGCAGACGAGCAACAAAGTCCGTTTGTGTAGCCACTATGTCGTGATACACTGATTCCTTGAGATGGTCCCATAGGGAAAAATCCAACGGTGTGAGATCCTCTGGAAAGATGTGCAAATATTGCTGTTGGTGTGTCCAATACGGTGTTTTTTCCTTGCTCCGGCTGTGACGTCATACTTTGTTTTTCGTATTTTCTTGTAAACTATGGGTCGTACAGGTACAGTTCTTAGGGCATTTTTTATGCACTTCCAACGAGAATCTAGCTGCGCAGAGTTTGAGCGCTATTTATGGGACACCTTGTATAGTTAAAAATCACCAAACACTTTCGATTTTTCACGTTTTGTCCAATATATGAAGACTAGTATATAAACCCGTCAAAAATCACGAATAGTTCTGTTTTATTTTCATAAGACTTCATACAAACAAACAGAATAAATATTTTATTATTGTAGGGAATGATTTCTTCAATTTCTGAAATAGCTCAATAATTGGACAAAACAAACAGCAGTATTTATTGCAACAATAATAATAATTAGCAAATTGAAACTCAATTTCTGAACATTTCATAAAACATTAAAATCAAATATTCAATGCGTTAATGTCTTTTTTTAATTTTAATATTTATTATTTTTATAAATCATCACCAAACCACTTTCCATTAGGGGTGGGTCAAAGTAGCTGAATCCATAACTCATCGATTAATGGAGCTTTGTGTTTCGCTTCTAAATATTTATTTGGTGCCATCTATCGGCAATTTATATAAATGAAGGAATTTTTTGTTAAAGTTGTAGTTTTTTATAGGAAATATGCAGGATGCATTGATTTAATACAAGATCAATTTTTAAAAGCTTTTGCTGTATAACTTTAAAATTTCATTCGGCATAAAAAAGTCAAAATTATTATTTTTTTTTCTTTCGTTAAATTTTAATTTAATTTAATCAATTTTTATGAGTTTAGATTATATCCACTTGAAATTTGCTTGCATTGTAAATAAAATTTATATTTCTTATCAAATGTAATTAAAATGTGAGGAATATATAATACCATGCACTACATATATAAATTATACCAATGCAAATAAAATTTCGATTTTTAACATAGTAACATTTGAACATAACTTTGGAGTGAAAACAAAATTACAATTTAATAACAGGATGTGAAAAAATAATTTTTAGTTATACTAATACAATCCTGATAACATCTTACATTTCAATTACATCTGGAAAAAAAAATCATTTTATTTATAATTCAAACAAAATAAAAAAATTTAAGCGCACAAGTGTTAAGCTCTTAAAAATTAATAAAACTAAATTTAAATTCTATTAAAGATATCATAATAATAATAATATTAATTTTATGTACATTGAATGAAATTTTAAAATTATATAACTGCAGCTTTTAATAATTGGTCTTGAATTATATCATTTTGTCCTGCGTTTTTCTTATAAAAAAATATAATTTCAAACAAAAGTTCCTTCATTTATATTGATTGGCGCCAAAACATTATTTAGAAATGCAGCATAAGCGATGCATGGTTTTGTTTGTAGAAGTAGATTAACAATTAACTCCATTTTTCACAAAAACATGATTCGGTATCAATCTGATATGAAAGAATGAAAACGCATTTCAAAATATTTATAGGCTTTAATATGCTTTCACAAATGTTTTAAAGAGCAGAATCGGATGTTAAGCGGTATATTTTTTAATGAAACGTTCCAAGAGTCGTTCATTTGTCTCTAGATTTGGAATTTGTCGTTCTGAATGGCAACAGTGTTCGTTTGTTTACATCTGGTTATCACTAGTTATCCCTTATTTTTAATTTAGAACTTGAAATTTTATAATTGGATAGCTATTTTTTAAGGTTTTAGAGAAAATGAAAAAGAATCGATGTGATACAAAGCACATTATGTGTATATTTCCATAAGTTGAAAAATTAGCATACTTGCCGCATCTGAATACTTACGCCTAACTGTTTGGAATATTTTTACTTTTCTAACAATATCTTGCCCCGAAATTCGTTTTTCTCACAATTCGTTATTTATTTCTCAATTATAAAAGCAAAGCATAGGTAGGAGAAAATTCGCTTACCTTGTATTTATGTTTTCCGTAATCTATCTGTCTGGTATCCAATATCGTCAGGGTAATGCAGTCTAGTTGTTTATAGCTTCTAGTTGTTTATCTATTTTAATCCATTTGTAATGGTGTTGTATTCCGTGTTATTTAAAGCACACATTGTTGTTTTGTAACTTGTAAATTTAGATATGTAGGGAACTTTTAAAGAAAGAAAAAAGAATTTAATTCAGCATAAAAATCACATCTCTCCTTTCGAGAGTCTAGCTTACAAGTAAGTGTATAAAAAACATATATAATACATTATTGACATGAAAAACAGGAAATTAGTGCTATTTATCTTAATATTACATTATTTATATTAATATTAATATTTATAGTAATTTAAAACAGTTTATTAATGTTCAAATGTCTTTAACTTCTTGAATATATGATGAAATGTTTATACAGAGTGTTTATTTAGAATTGTGCAATCACTTCCTTGTTGATAACAAACACTTTTGATAATTGCTTTTATAAATCACGTTTGACAGATGAAAAGCAATTTACTGAGTTTAATTAATTTAATCTCCTTGATTTGGAGATTATATTTCGTAATAACTGTCAACACTAACATGGCCGCGATAAGTTGCTTTTCTCGAGTATAAGTAAGAACCGGAATCGTCACCTCTTTTACGTAATATATAAATAGATATACTTGTCAGATTCGTCTATAATTTCAAAGATTATAAAGAATATGTTTGTCCTCATAATATTTTTCTTGATCAGCATTGCAGTTAAAGGACCAACAAAAAATTGAAGAAGAAAAAATAATATTTGGGATAATATTGGGACACCCTGTAAAATAACATGCACGAAATGATCAGTCGCTTCAACACACAAATATGGGAATATTGTACAATATTTTTATTCATTTTCGTAAGAAAATATGACATAAATAAGAATATAAAATAAGAATATAAACTTATATTCACGGAAATATAACGATTTTTTCTTTTATTCAAGAAATTTTTGCCCACAGAGTTTTTAACCAAATTTAACGTCCGTTTCAGAAAATTTGGATAAATAATACAATTGGAATATAGATACATTAAATATTTGATAAAATATGAGAAGTTGTAGGAAATATTTTTTATCTGACCATATACCAAAGATTTCCTTTTTTCAATAGTTGGGAGTAAATTCTAAGACCGACTAATCCAGAAAGACCAGTCGAATGTCAAATATCTTGAAAAGTCCTAAAGTAACTGGAGACATAGTGAGCTGAATTTCGGTTACCTTTCAAAAGTAGCCAGGTGAATTTTCCAAAAAATGTCATTTTGTATTAACAGACTTTCAACAAAGGAGACAATATTTTAGTATTTGATGCGAATATCAGCGAGTTGCATTGGAATAGATGCTTTGATTTTTTTAATAGGCTCGTTTTAATGGTTTTCCAGGGAGAACTAACGCATCAATAAAAAAATTAAAATATATAAAAAAGAAAAATGTTAATTTGTGGAAAATCCCTTGGCATTCAGCTACAGTAAACTCCCAACTATCCGGCCTAATGTGGCGGAAGGGTAGGCCGGATAACAAAAAAAGCCGGGTAAGCCGGAGTTCTACAAATATTTACTAACTTCGTCCCTTCCCCCCGCCATGATATCAAATACACGTGTTACACATATTAAGATAAATTTTATATATATACAGTACATACAGTTTCAAAATAAACAAAACATTAACATAAAACGTAATCCTAATTCCTAAAAATATGATTAAATCTTATTTTGGTGTTTATTAATAAATGATTGTACAAATATGAAAAGTTATGCATAAGATAACAGCAAAAACTTAGTTTTTAGTTTTTGAAAAAGTCCTTAATAAAGAACTGCTTCTCCCTGTTACCCCTCTTCCGCAACGCAATGTGCCTCCATTTATGCAAGCAGGTGATATCAGGTGGCTTCAATTCCTGCTGACTAATGTACTGCAGTGCTGTCTCAATCGTCTTAAACCTTTAAGAATGTGGGATGAGATTTTTCCTGCAATCATTTTAATCTTTTATTTCTGATATTTCTCCTTCAGTCAGCAATTCTACAACATTGTTTCAATTAATTCATTAACTTCGTCGTTTGCCATCCATTCTGTAATGTCTTCTGGATTGACATCGTCAGAGGCAGGTATAATTTTCAGCAACGATAGAAGCTTATCATTCTCACCCCCCATTGCAGTTCCCCATACGGGTTTATGTACACCTTTTTAGTCCAAAAGAATGTTACAAGACGTTGCAATTACTATGTTTGGGATTTCTTCCCATGCTTTTGTCACCTACCTGGACGGGAACCTGCCTGCTTTAGACCCTTGCAACATTCCTCATTTTTTTTACTAGGCCGGATAGTCGGGAGGTTACTGTACATTTAGAGAGCGACTAAAAATTAGCACAGTCTATCATCAAAATCTTTGAAATTTCACGATATTCGACTGATCTTTTTATATGATGGCATAGGCTCTATAGTGTTGACTACCAAATCATGAAAAAAAAAAATCTTTGGTGTCATTCGCGCATGCGCAGTTAAAAATTATTTCATACACATGCTCACATTTCAAAAAAATATTTAATATATTCATATTCTAATTATATGCCTTTTTCTACTGCATTTTGTCATTTTTTCAGAAAGTGGCGTCAAAATTGGCTGAAAAAGCTTGCATGCTAGAAATGAAAAACATGCGGCAATTTCTTGAAAATTTTAAAGAAACCTTTATATGTCTATGAATATACGTGATATTTTTACACGAATGTTGTGCAATATCCACATGGACATGTGCTCGAGCTACAGATTATTTTGAGTATTTCATTTTACAAAGTGATCATAAATATTCTTTTTATTCTACAATTTGTATGTCGTTCCCCTGCAGATGCAAAAAATTACTTCAAGAATTCCTCTAGATATTCGACCGAACGTCTAAAACTGCAAGTGTTCGGTGATTATTGGCAATATAGTGTATATATATATGTGTGTGATTGCACTTTGGGCAGAAAAATTAACTTCATGTTTCTTCAACTATATACAATGTAGATTCAATTATATGTAGCGCTGCGCGGGACCATTCTAAATTTTTCAGAGATTTTTTTCATTAGCATAAGCTCTTAAACTCTAGACCACAGTTAGCTAGTATAAGACCACGGCACACTGGTGTGCCATGAAAGGATCTCAGGTGTGCCGCGAAAATGTTCAGTCACACTTTATCAAAATTTCACGAAATAATAAAAGTAAATTTTTTGTTAATGCAGAATAATTAAACTACGCGATTTACTTTTTGATGAGAATTGGTGTAAAAAAGTACATCTTGTGTAAGCTTGTATCAGTATTTGGGTATAGATATTTGGACTAATAATTTGTATCCAGAGTAAACCGGATACAACATTTTTTTTTTTTTTTTTTTTTTTTTTTTTTTTTTTTGTAAAAAGCTTACGGATTTTAGACCTATTGTAAGCCAATTTTGAAGAAATTTCAGATTACCTACAGTTTTGTGTTATAAAATTTACGAATATGACTGCTTGAACATTCCAACTTTCAGATCATATATTCTAAAACTGTCAAGCTCCATTAATACCACATTACTCCATTAATACCATTAGTACCACATTAATAATAAAAAGTAATATAAATTTTTAAGAATTTTATTGTTATTTTAAAACTACAATTTATTGTAGTCATCATATTGTACTCAAGTGATGGTTCATGGACCACCAGTTCTTCGCGAGGAAATTTTGGTGGTCCGCAGAATAATCTGGGCATTATTGAATTTTCTTATGTTTTATTAATAACTGTAGCCTTATAAATAATAAAACTATTAATAATAAAGCATGACAATAGCCTAAAAAAGTCTTCTATTTATGAAAATTTAGATGTTTAATTTTGAAAATTTAAATCATAGCAAGCATTAATAATTATGTTAATAGATATTAATTACTATTTATCTTCAAAACAGGCAGTTTTAAATTTTTGGTTCGTCATAAAATGTGAATGATCATTACTGATTGAAAAAGCAATGAAAATTTTGAGTCAGTTTACTTAAATAAGCTTCAATTATTTTCTGATAATTATAATTAAGTTAACTTTAATAATTTTGTTACAATGAAAAATACTTTAAAGATGTTTGTTGCGATTAAATAAGCTCTTTCGCCGATTAAATAAGACAAATATTATAGATCGGGACGCGACAACTGCACAAATAATCACCTCATCGAGTTGATGGCTGAAATTACAGGATTAGTTAAAACTCAATTCTTATATTAAAATGAATCTGGTCTGCCAAGTCATATCTGGTGGGAAACACCTGCAAACTATAAGTGCAGATTCCCAAAATTTTTAAGGAGCCAGTGGCTCCTAATTCCAAATAACCCAGTCACCACATTGTGAAAGAAAGGAATAAAATGAATAGCATTTATATGGAGGAAAATTCTGGAATTCAAAGTGAAAAATAATCTACACATGTGCAAAATAAACACAGACTAATTACATCAAGTGTGTGTTGTGTATTTCATTTAAATCGCACAATTCTTTTCATTTGATATAAATTAAGTATAATAAATCTTAATCTATGTACAGACGAAGTTGGGCAAGATAGAGGTTAAAAACAAGACTAAGCTAAGCAATCATGGCAGTGGGGAATGTTAGGAAACAATATTTCTTATTTTTATTTTGTCATACAAGAGTACATATATATAAAAAAAATTGTGAATGTGTGAGATTATTTTGCACTATAAAAATCAAAATACAATTCAAACATTTGTTTTTCAAGCTCACACAAGAAAAGTTAATCTTATCTAAAAAAATCTAAAAACTATGTTATCACAGAATATTACACGAGTGATTCTGTTCCGAATTTCTCAAAAGTTTAAGGCATTCGGTTCCGAAAATTCGGAATAAAAAAAATACCAAGGAAAAATATCGAGAATTCTAACAAATGGTCGCCGAAAAAATCATTTTTGTAAATCGTCAACAAAAAAAAGCGCGAATTTCGTCAAAGGATAGCGGGAAAAACGCGAATTTCACCGACGGATCGTAGGGAAACGCGAATTTTGCCAGTCTTCTCAGTAAACTCGCCCATTTCGCCAAAGGATCAGGGAAGAAAACGCAAATTTCTTCATGGAATCCTGAAAAAACCCCAAATTTCGTGAGAATCGCGAGAAAAATCCGAATTTCGCTAATTTTCGAGAAAAAAATCGTCAACTTCGTCAAAGGATCACGAGGGAAAAAAACACCAATTTTATGAAAAGATCGCAGAAAAAACGTTAATTTTGTCAAAGGATCGCAGAAAAAAAGGGAATTTCGTCAAAAGATTGCAGGAAAACGCGAATTTCGTCAACAGAGTGCAAAAAGAAACGGAAATTTCATCAAAGGATTGCAAAAAAACTCGCAAATTTCTTCAAAGGATTGCGAAAAAGTGCGAATTTTGTCAAAGCATCGTGAAAAAAACCGCTAATTGCACAAAAGGATCGCTATAAAAAAAACCTGAATTTCGTCTGAGGATCGTGAAAAAACGCGATTTTTGTCAAAAGATCGCGAGAGAAAACGCGAAATTCGCCAAAGGATGGCGACTTAGACGCCGAAAATTAGTCGTCAAAGCAAAAAAATTCAGTCACCACGTGGCGACTGGCGACCATGAATCGTTATCTATACTGCAAACCCGATTTTAATGGTTGGCTGGTGGGAATTGATTTACAGTAAAATTGATCCAATTCCGGATTATGAAAAAGCAGGAGGTTACATATCCCACATAGGCGTAACTTGGGCTCTAAGACTGGGGGGGCAAAAATTTTAAGACCATTTTTTTTAAATATTTATACCCTCCCTCCCTATTATCACACACATACACTTAAATTAAGACGTCTTTTTTTTTTTTTTTACCGCGCAAAAACACCCAGGTTTTTACTGATTTCGTAGATATTTTCATATATTTTAGCTTATAAAAATATTTATACTCGTCCGAACGTTTCGAAATTTTTAGAGGTGACTTAAATCTGGTCTATCCAAATGCTCTAAAAAGTTTCTATTAAAATACGCTCGTTTAGTTACTATTAGCATAGAAAAACTATCGTCACCATGAGGCGCGAAGTGACCTCCGTGCCGGTATATTTGAAAGGGTTAAAATTCTTATTTTTAAAAGCCGATTATAACATCGATTAGAAGAATGTTTCATCTTTAAGAACGTATTTTTGGTTTGTCGGTACCTCTAAAATTGTGCCCTGAAGGGGCGAAACCGCGACGAAACACTCAGATTTTTTATTTCCATCGAATTTTTCACATATTTTATCTTGTAAAAAATATTTTATACCCGTCCGAACGTTTCAAAAATTTTGTAGGTTATGTAAATCTGGTCTATGGAGATGCTCCAAACAGAAAAAAAAAAGTATGGTGTGTAAAGTAAAAAGTAAAGTGTGTTAAAGTATGGACATTTTGTTACTTTTAGGGTTAAAAAAATATCGTCTCCATAAAACGCGAAGTGACCTGAGTTCGCCAGTGTATTTAAAAAGGTTAAAATTCATATTTTTTAAAACCATCGATTAGAAGGATTTAGCTTTGAGAGCACATTTTTAATTTTTCGGTACCTCTAAAATTGCGTCCTCGATCGGCGCTGCAACAGGACAGAAAAACGCTTCACGGAAAAAACGAGCCTTTTTGGAAAAAAAAAATTCAAAGGATTAACTGTGATATTTTTTTCAATTGATTGCGGCATTTGAGACATAAGAGTACGATCTTATAGAATATGTCATCCGTTTTTAACTTTACTAAGCAGTTTGACTGATGTAAGTTAATAAATAATGACAAAATACTCCCGAAATTCCTTCTTTTTGAATTTCATTTTCTCCCGATGCATAAAGAAGGCTTCTGCGCGTGCGCCATCACTTTTTCCCAAGGGACGAGATGAGTTATTAATGAGAGTGATTTGCGAATTTTAATTAATAACTCAACGAATTATTAGAATTTTAAAATTCTGAATCTGAGGTGCATCAGAAGAGACTTTGGGCTACTTTCATAAAAATTGTCAGCTTCGTACTTACGCTAGATTTTGCTAGCCATCGCATACACACAGACAGACAGACAGACAGACACACACACACACACAAAGCGAAACTTTTTTTTATTAGTATAGATTGTCCTCAAATTGGGCGAGCTTTTTTGACATTTCCTCTTAATAATTCATTTGATAATCATTTCTTCTTTTTCATAAAGATACACATTTATTAAGGGGAAAAAAACAAAATTAGCATACAGGAGAAATTTGAAAGGGATTGATTGAAAAAGTAATTCTTATGCGACATCTTAATCATCAGTTAGATTTTAGAGCTGTTTAAATCTAGTAACATTAATAGTTCATTTTTTTTCAACTGGCGGTAAACTGTTATAGTCCACTAGTTTCCAGGGAAATTCCAGATAACTCGTTTTTCCCACTCTTTTCGTTCTTGACTATCAAAGCTCTGAAACAACCTCAAATGTAGTGTGAAAAAAGTAATTAATTGGGGAGTTCAGAGCCCGTTATCAGAGAAACATTCTGAAAGTCAACCGCCATTCTTAGCGAAAAACACTTTTGATACGATCCCACTCATTCTGGTTTAAGATGAATCCAGATAACTTAGCAATACAAAAATTTAAATTAAACACTGATTTTAATGTTTATTTTAATTCGAATGTTTTTAATTTTTCACATTTTCAAAGTGGGTTCCCCTTAAAGACCCAAATAAAGATATTCAGTATTTTTATATAATGTTTTTACTTTCAAAATATTAAATACAAAATTTTATGTAATTTATAGTATTTTGATGGAAGAATGAAGAAAAAAATGTCAAGTTTTCTGCTTCGATTTATTTATTTCCTTTTTTACCATATTCTTCAATGGTCTCAAATCCAAAGGGTCAACTTTATGACACAAGTTTTCATTTATTTTTGTTCGGAAAAGCATGGAATAGGCAGGTGTTATTATTCAGAAACTATGTAATCGAAATAAGTTTTCCATTCTTTGGTAAACGTAAATATGATCTTTCAGAAAATACCATCAACTGGAGTTTTGAACCGAATTTCCGGACGTAAGGAGAAAACCAGCCAGAAAACCATAAAAAAATCATCAATTGTGTATTATTTTATCCTAAAGAAAACAAGTGGGTAAGTGTGATATGCAGAGGATTTCGTTTAATATGTCTTTCAAAACACTTTATCCTTAAATTAACAAATCAAATTCTTAATAGAAAATTAATAATTCCTTTCATAAATGGCAGCACTATTATATTTAGGAATGCGTCCCCCTGAAAATTATCCACTCCCATATTTCAATTTTTTATATATTATACAAAGTTTAAAAAAAGCGGATATTTCTATCAAGAATTATCGCGTTACGTATATACATACGTACATACAGAACATGCGGGCACATTAGCTATCAAGCTTTGATAGTCTGGGAGCTAACAAATAAACGGTAATAAAAGCTAAATGATAATGCATGTAATTAATAAATAGACGTAACCAAATGCGTAAAGTTTAAAAAAAAAAGTCAGATTAGCCATTTTTTTCACGGAGTTTGCCCCCCCCCCCCCCACACACACACACAAATTCAGCTCACCTTAAATTCATAAAATTCTTATTATGTGTTATGAACTATGTCAAAGTTTAAAATCGATCGGTTCTTTAGTTTTCTCAATTTTAACAAATTCTCGTCAATTGTATGTAGGAAAAAGCATCCCTTCTATGCTTAAAAATCGATTCATGCTCATAAACCGGAAAGTTGTGGTCCGATTTTTTTTAAATTTAGTTTTACGAATCAGCCTACGAAATAACATCCGGATGCGAAAGAACCAAATTTGTAAAATCAATAGTTAAAAAAATCTGTACTGCGATTATGTACAAACATTATAAGTGTTAAAATAAATAGGGTTCTTACTGATTAATACTAAAAAATAAATAGAACTATATTCCAACTATAATATTAACCTAAATGAGTAAATAGCAAAAATTTATATTTTATGAAGAATTAAATAATAATGAATATGTAACATGGTTCATATACTCGAGAACAAATACTATTCCAGCACTGCACACCTTTTGATACGTGCATAAAAATGGCATAGAATAAACACATAAGGAAAATAGTGACCACATTGATTATCTATTTCACAGAAATCTTATCAGATCTTTCATATATAATAAGAGATATATTAAGAGAACAGAGCTTTATTTTTTTCTTTAACTGAAAGAAAAAAATAGATATTTCATTTAATGATAAGAATTTATCATTACAAGAGTAGGAGTCAGGAATAAACTGTTAAAATTTAGGAATTCTGTACATCCATCAGGCGTCCTTTTGACGAAATTTGAGTTTTTACCGCGATCCTTTGGCAGAAAATTGCATTTTTCGCGATCTTATGATGAAATTTCACGTTTTCGCGATCTTTTGACAGAAATTTGCGTTTTTTCGCGATCGTTTGACTAAATTTGTGTCCTTTCCTCGATCTTTTGACGGAATTCGTGTTTTTTTCCGCGATCCTGTGACAGAAATTTGCGTTTTTTTGCGCACCCCTGGACGAAATTCACGTTTTTCCCGAGATCTTTTGACGAAATGCGCGTTTTTACAGCGATCCTTTGGCAGAAATTTGCGTTTTTCGCAATCGTATGACGAAATTCCGCTTTTTTTCGTAATCCTTTTAGAGAAATTGACGTTTTTTCGCGCTTGTTTGACTAAATTTGCTTTTCTTTTAACGATCGTTTGACTAAATTCGTGTTTTTTCCTCGATCCTTTGACGAAATTCAAGCCTTTTCTGCAATTTTGTGACAGAAATTTGCTTTTTTCCCCGCGCCCATGGAACGAAATTCATGTTTTTTCTGGAATTTTTGGATAAAATTCAAGTTTAAACAGCGATCTTTTGGCAGAAATTTACGGTTTTTGGGATCTTTTAACGAAATTCCGCGTTTTTTTCCGCAATCCTTTGACATAAATTTGCGTTTTTTTGCGATCATTTGACATAAATTTGCATTTTTTTGCGATCGTTTGACTAAATTTGCATTTTCCCCACAATCGTTTGACTAAATTCAGGATCTTTCCGTGATCCTTTGACTAATTTTGCGTTTTTCCACGATCCTGTGACAGAAATTTGTTATTTTTTCCACACCCCTGGGACGAAATTCACGTTTTTCCCGAGATCTTTTGACGAAATTCGCGCTTTTACAGCGATCCTTTGGCAGAAATTTGCGTTTTTCGCAATCGTATGACGAAATTCCGCTTTTTTCCGCAATCCTTTTAGAGAAATTTGCGTTTTTTCGCGATTGTTTGACTAAATTTGCTTTTCTTTTTGACGATCGTTTGACTAAATTCATGTTTTTTCCTCGATCATTTGACGAAATTCAAACCTTTTCTGCGATTTTGTATCAGAAATTTGCTTTTTTCCCCGCGCCCATGGAACGAAATTCATGTTTTTTCTGGAATTTTTGGATAAAATTCAAGTTTAAACAGCGATCTTTTGGCAGAAATTTACGGTTTTTGGGATCTTTTAACGAAATTCCGCGTTTTTTCCCGCAATCCTTTGACATAAATTTGCGTTTTTTTTACGATCATTTGACATAAATTTGCATTTTTTTTTTTTTTTTTTTTTTTTTTTTGCGACCGTTTGACTAAATTTGCATTTTCCCCACAATCGTTTGACTAAATTCAGGTTCTTTCCGCGATCCTTTGACTAAATTTGCGTTTTTCCGCGATCCTGTGACAGAAATTTGTATTTTTTCCACAACCCTAGTACGGAATTCATGTTTATGTCCAGGATCTTTTGACGAAATTTGCGTTTTTGCAGCGACCCTTTGGCTATAAATTACCGATTTTTTTGCGACCATTTGTCGAATTTACGATATTTTTTGTCAGAATTTTCTCACTTTTTTTTTTTTTTTTTTTCTTTAAGGAAATGCTTTTTTTTTTTAAGTTGGCAAATTTATCTGCAAGGTCCAAAATAAATCTGCGACACACATCACGCACTTTCTGCTACCGGGTAAAAATGTAACTCTTTTTCTTTCCGTGTCACTTGACCTGCCGTGCAAAAAATGCAATTCTGGTTTTAATTACCAAAAAATTACTTATCTTCGCTTCTGATTGTCGAAATTAAAAAATAAAGACATATTCTGAAAGGGAATGAAATTTTACGTCGGATGGCATAAAAATCATAGCTCGAAAATCGATATTTAAATTTGGTCTTATATAAAAATTCTGGCAAGACCCCACCTGTTTTATATTCTCTGGTTATCGCCGAAAATTCAATTCATCAGACATCTGTCGCCTTCACAAATGAAGGAAAATAAAAGATTTTTTTCTCGATTTTTAACTAATTTCAAAGTTTTTATGGTACGATCGAGATAATTTTTAGAATTTCTGAAAGCTGATTTTTCCCCCCGTCTTGTGGTACTAATTTCGAATTTCTGGGATGAGTAGAAAAGAAATAAAAGCGCCTTAAAGCAATCGCTAGTCCTTATCTGCCGTTAAAATGACACCTGGTTTTAATCGATGGAAGAGATAGTTTTTATAATTCGATAAAAAATTTATGCTTTTGTTGAATCATGAATGCCTTTCAGATCTTGTAATTGGGGTTTTTTTTTAATTAACAACTTCCATTAATTACTACTTTTTCACATTTTTACGATTTGCGTTTGATGTGATGTGTTCAGCTATAAGTATGCAAAATTTCAAGTCTCCAACATATATAGTTATCGACACTGTGACAGACGGACAGACAGACGAGTGAGACGAACGAATAGGGTTTCGTCAGATGAAGGAAACCCTAATGACAATAGTCAGAATCAAAAGATAGTAATCAAGAGATCTATCCCACATGTGCATTTAAATAGTTCTATGAAAATAAAAAAGGAAAAATGTTTCCGCTTTTCTGAAAAATAGAGCAGAGGAAATATTCTTACTTGAGCTTTGACTACTGCATCAGAAATTACTTCTATGAACGTGAAGACGTTCATTCTGGTTATTTTGAATTGCCCAATGCTTATGCCAGTTCGTGCGCAAAATAGCATATAAATGGTTAAATTAAAAAAAAAATTGAAATAGAAAGCTGGGCTTTAACTACAAAGCGATACAAAAACTGTAGGGGCAAAAGGTATTTGCCCTGTTCCTGAAAAACTAGGGGGTATGTGATCCCCACTTGCCTCACCAGAATGCGCCCAAGGGTACAACCGGGTACAACGCGACATGTGCAAGACTCTAGTCCCTGATGTACGCGAGAGAACGGAATGTGTGTGCATCTGTATATCCAGACGCCATGAGAATTTCCTCAGCTCACTAGTACTGGACTGACGCTTCGAGTATATTCAAGGAGCGCCACTATAGTCGAGAGCCCTGAGGGCCAGGAAGTTCTTGTTTTGTGCTTATATTATCTTACGAAAAAGGACAATGCTCAGAGTCAAGACACAGTAATCGTGATATCTATTCCCACCTCTTCACGTGCACCCCCCCCCCCAAAAAAAAAAACATCCCTGGAAATGAAGAAGAAAATAAGTTTTGTACTTTGTACAAAAAGGAAAAAAATGGAGACGGAAAAAAATTCTCTTGAACTGTTATTATAGCAGAAGGTTTTGTCAAGACATAAGAAAAATTACTTATGTCAACATGAAAACATTAATTCTGGCTGTTTTGATTTTGCTGTATCCAATTCTCGTTCAAACCCAAGATAGTAAGATAAATTATTAAACTAAAGGGGTAAAAAAAAGCGAAAAAGGAAATACAGAAATTTGAAAACAAGACAAAAAACTGGAGGGGCAAAATACATGTTTTGCCCCTGCTCTTAAAAAACTGGAGGGGCATATGCCCCCCCTTGCCCCCGCCAGATTACGCCCATGATATCCCAGCTCAACAGAACAAATCGCAGGTAATGGAACTCCAGAAATCGCTGGATACGTAATCACACTAGATTAATTTTAACATAATGATTCTAATTGGTAAATAAATATCACATGTAAATTTCCAACTGGGCGAAAAATGTCCGGACCAGGATTCGAACCAGGGATCTCTTGGCTGAAGCCGCCAATGCTCTACCAAGAGATCAAGGTACCAAGAGAACCAAAATTCAGCCAAGCGACCCCTGGTTCGAATCCTGGTACGGGCATTTTTCGCCCAGTTGGAAATTTACATGTGATATGATTTATTTACCAGTTAGAATAATAATGTTAAAATTAATCTACGTATCTATTAATCGTAAAATTACTCTAACGTATCCAGCGATTTCTGGAGTTCCATTACCTGCGATTTATTACGTTGAGCTGAACCAGATTTCAGAAAAGATGCTATAATAAATAAGGTTAGCTGGGTGAAAAAGTTCCACCAGATTCGTCCGGGATAGCTCAGATGGCAGAGCATTGGCGGCTTCAGCCAAAAGATGCCTCGTTTGAATCCTTGTCCGGACATTTTTCGCCATATGAAATTTACATCTGATATGATTTATTTACAAATTAGAATAATTGTATTAAAATTAATCTAGTGTTATTCATATTATTTAAAAAATCTTCTTAGTGATTCAAGGAATTTTAAATTATGAATTTTAGTGGTTCGTGAGGTCGAAAAGGTTGGCAAGCCTGCTGCTCTAGAGGATAGACAGACAGCACAAGTAATTAATCAACAGGTATACTTTTCACTCATGTTCGAATTGAATACGTAACTGATTACAGTTGAGCTATATTAATCTAAAGTTAGATAATAATTTGTCATTCTATTAACATTTAGGGATTTGCAAGCCTCTGAAATGTATAGTAAATAAGTAATAGCTTCCGGCAATGTATTTTTTTACATGCCCCTTTGAAATCTGGAATTAAAAATAAAAAAGTCTAAAATAAATTATTTAAAAAGTCATCGCAATTAATAT
The DNA here is from genome assembly GCA_963932465.1 of Maratus speciosus. NCBI lineage: Eukaryota > Metazoa > Arthropoda > Arachnida > Araneae > Salticidae > Maratus > Maratus speciosus. Next base: position 457,003,370 of record OZ010786.1, on the reverse strand, counting down.
TGAATCGTGGTTGTTAAAGAAAAAACTTGTTTGTTTCCTGACATTGAACATTGAAAACTTTTGTAGGTCGAAAACCTCCATTTTTCAACTCGTGGATTTAAAAATGTTCGAGCTACATAACAAGTTTTAATTATGCTGTCAATCGCAGACCAAGTAAGATGTCTAAATTTATAAATAGAAACATGGTGAAGTATTCATTTATTATGCTGTAAAAGCATTTTTCAAAAACAAAATGAAACAGAATAATTGAAATGAGGTAATACTTATATTTTAATTTGTTGGTTAAATGAAAAAAATAGCAAATTTAATCTACAGCTGAAGTATTACCAGACATCTTACCACCCTTAGAAAATAAATAGCCATTTACTAAGTACAGTCGTGGAAAAAAAAAGTAAACACCCCATACTAACTCTGTAAAAAATTATCGTAGAAGAAAGTTACTGGTACCACACGATTGGTAATAAAGTCTACTTTTAAATGATGTATATAAAATTTGCTTCGAGGGCCATCTACATATTAAAACGAAACGTAACTTTGTTTTTTTCAATAGCAGTACGCAATTCTGACAGCATAAATGAACTCTACACTTTTCAATTAGACTAAAAATAAATTTTTATGCAATTCGTACGATAAGTTTCCGAGAAATTCAGTATTTTAAAACGAGTGTATTTTAGGGGCTGTATCCAAATTGAAGTTCGGCACTCGATTGTTGACCGAGAGAGCCCTCTTCTTGATCAAGGCATCTTACACGCCACTCAAGCAGTCATTGAAGATTGCTAGATTACAGGATAGCAGAAGAAATTTCGAAATATCTAGTCACTTCTATAATGGACGGCCCCTTAAACCGTCATTTTGCCGTTTTTAAAGCATCATTTGAAAACTACTTGGAAGAAAAATGTGAAATTTTGGATTTCCATAAAGCAGGACTTAATAAATCTAAATCCATCAAAAAAAATTTGTAGGTTGCAATTCATAATTTTTTCGAGTATTAATTTCATAATTCATAATTCATATCATAAAATTATAAAAATTGCAAATTCAACGTACTTATGTTTGGGCATTTTAGTATTATTGCTACACAAAAAATTATCATATTAGGAGTATAATTTTAGGAGACATTAATAAAAATATGAAAATGTAATTTTACATTAGAAGCACTAAATTTTCAATGTTTATAATTCAAAAACTTATCATTCAAATGACTTGGAATTTGGTGTCTAGGCATAATTTGAACTGGAGATTTGAAATATCTTGTCAAAATTGGGTATTGCCATTTAAAAAAAAAAGAAGTTTGGGTCCGTTTTAATATGTAGATGGCCCTCTAAGCAAATTTTATATGCATCATTTAAAAGTAGACTTTATTACCAATCGTGTGGTACCAGTAACTTTCTTCTGTGATAATTTGTTGAGGAGTTAGTAGGGGGGGGGGGGGGTACTTTTTTTTCCACGGCTGTACAAGTTTAAAATACACTTTACGTTTATATGTGTGGCAGAAAGCGAATCTTATTTTTAAGAGAAGTACCTGAAAACATTTCCAGCTCTACACTGCAAAAAATAATTGTTGATTTTGCAGTATAATACTGACAGCTAGGGTGCCAGTTTATAACGGTAAAATTAACAGTAATAAACAATAAAATTAGCAAGTAATACACCGTTAAGCAGTAATATGAGTCATTCATTTCAAAATTCATTTAAACGACGGTATATTGCTGTTTATTTTACGGTTATAAACTGGCGCCCCAGTTGCCAGTATTATGCTTTAAAATCAACATTTTTTTTCAATGTATAAAACTTTTAATATTGGCAGTAAAATTACAGTAAATTATTATAAAATGTTTATATTGCCACATTATTAAAACTGGTGACAATAACCTATATTATTTCTATTGTAAACATTCATTTATCTAAGGGGAAATTGAGATATGAATGAGGCATCTTTTGAAAGAGATTTTTAAACTCCGGTTTGATGAATTTAAGTAATTTTGTGTTTTAGTAGTCATTTTAACGAATAAAAGGAAATGAGGTTTATTGGAAATGGAATTGAGGATTCAGTGCAATCGAAATATCTTATATGTATGCAATGATCTGGATACCTAGTTAATCTAATAAGGGGACTGAAATCCCTTGGAACTTTTTTATAATATTATATATACCTGCGTGAAAGCTTAATCGATATTAAAAAATAAAGTATCGATTCCCGGCCGCCCACACCCACACCCACACCCGCACAAAAAAAAAAAAAAAAAAAAAAAAATCAAATTCTGTCTTATTGTTATTACTGTTTGTGTTTAACAAATTTGCCTTTATATGAGTACTTTGTCCATATAAATGATATTTTTTTTTTTATTAAAGCGGTATATTGCTGCTTATTTTACGGTTATAAACTGGCGCCCCAGCTGCCAGTATTATACTGTAAAATCAACATTTTTTTTTTCAATGTATAAAACTTTTAAGTCTGGTAATAAAATTACAGTAAATTATTATAAAATGTTTAAATTGCCACATTATTAAAACAATTGTATATACAATAATATACAATTTATTTAATACTGACATAAACGATATTTTTTAAACGTCTTCAGTTTTTCTTCCATGCCTTATGCCTTATGGTCATATTAATAGTATTCGAAAAAACTTTATTCATTACATTTCAGTAAATGACGTATTCGTAAAATTTCAGTAAATTTCAACATTAGCAATTTGGATAGCTGTTTATAATTTTTACAATCTAAGAGTAATTTCTCCCAAAATTAAACAAAAAAGGTTGGGGGGGGGGTGGGGGAGGAGACTCGACAGTGTTAAGAGCACGCGAAGATACTCGCAAGCTAATGTTAAAGCGTTCTTTACAGATTTCTCGTTTGCATTTCAATATTTTTAAGCTTATTTTTTTTAAGGGATATTTAATGTTAATGTCTAATTTCGTATTTTTGTACTTTTTCCATTCCGGTTGCAGTTTTTTTTCTCTTTAAATTTCGAAACCGGTTCCGAAAATAAAAACATTCTTATTGTATAAAAATATTGAGATGCAAACGAGAAATTTGAAAGAACACTGCCATTGGTTTAACATTATCTTGCGAAGTGTCTTCGCGTGTATAGCATAGGCTCTTAACCAAGAGAGGAGTTACCCGAGAAGTCACACACACACACACACACACAAAAAAAAAAAAAAAAAAAAAAAAGAAAAGAAAAGAAAAAAGAAAGAAAAACTGGAGGTGATTTTTACAAAAGTTGTTACATCAACTTCTACAGGAATCGAAAAACGTATTACTGATAAAATAATTCGAAGAAAAGCAAATTATAATGTTCGTGTATCTAAGATCTCCCTTCATCTCTAAAGTAAATCGAGATTAAAATATAATCATTCTTCTAAAATTTGTATTTCAACGTCTCGTTGTCTCTGAGATCAAATATTATTCACTAGCAAAAATAAGTTCAAATAAATTGATGATTCAAATAAATCACAAAATTAAATTGATGTTTGATGGTCAGAGTGCTGGTTATGGTTAATATTATGTTTGGATAAAGCCCATTTTACATTTCAAAAAGATAACGGTTCATTTTTATTTGCATCATTATTATTTATTGTGCCAAATGTTTGAATACCAACCACCCTTCTGAACGTATATTTTCTGCAATAAAAATGTATAAAATGCATTGAAAGTTATAATCCGGGAGGCAGCGTCATATTTTGTCAATCAATTTTATCGTCGATAATTTTAGTATATAGAGGATACAGGGTGTCCACTCTAAACGGTGTCGAATGGCTAACTCCGAAACTGTTATAGGCTTAGACATATAGTTCCAATTACAAAAATGTTTTAAATGTATTAATTTTAAAAGCGATTTAGGTCAATAAAAACATATCTTAAAAAATTACGAAATTGCGGTCCCCGGTAGTATTAGTTATGTTTAGTTAAAATATCTTATTACACTAAGAAGTAAGACAAAAAATGTGCCATTCTTCTACGATTAAAACTGACTGAGTAATAACTGTTTAAAGTTGAAGCACCTTTTCTGCCGCGAAATAGGGGCCATTCACAAATTTTCTAGAACTATAAATAATCGTCAGATGAAAAAAAAATAATAATAATAATTGAGAGTAAAATTAACATTACAATATAAATTAAAAATCTATTTTCATTCTGACATTTTAAAGAAAAATATACAACTTGTACTAAAGTAAGTTAAAAAATAAGAGAATTTTTGTTAAAGGAAATTATGAAAAGCAACAGTCGCAATTCTTTACAAGATACATATTTTTAAATTGTATTAGATTATTACTCTAAAACTTAATCGATAAAAATTAAAGTTACATTAAAACTTGCTCGAAATGACCCATTTGGCTGCAATGCAGATATGTACTTGTGCGCGCGAAATAAATTCTTCTACTACTTTAAGCACTTTGGTATGACCCCTCGAAGCATGGTCCAACTCATCTGTGTTCAGATGCAGAAAATTGGCATGCAATTCAAAGTTTCATAACTCGGTTAATTTTAGTGTTAGATGAATGGGACCTTTTTTTTATCTTACTTGTTAGTGTAATAGGAAATTTTTACCAAATATCACTTATAGGACCGTGGCACCGTATAAAAATTTAAATTTCTTAACTTTTTAAGAAATATTTTTATTGATCCTAACGACTTTTAAAATTCTTTACCTCATTTAAAACATTTTTGTAAATGGAACTACATGTCTATGACTAACGGTTTAGAAATTAGCCATTGGACACCGTTGAGAGTGGACACACTGTATGATAGATTAGATGGTATAGATAATGAAATTACCAGTCAGCTGGCTCACCAACGGGGGGAGGAGGGGGGGTAAGGCCCTCCTTCTTAGTAAGGTAACTTCACAAACTCTGCATTATGAAATGAATGGCAATCCTTTTACTCATATGTCTCCCCGTCGTAATAACAACGGTAATCGGATTACCATTCATTTCATATTGTATCAAGCTGTGCCAGGTGGCTATGGAAACAGCCCTCTTTTTCCGAGGGTGCACTCTATGGCTGTCAGTTTCGTTATGTGTACCATCTAATCAATCCTATATAGCAAAATCATCAACGCTACAATTGGTTGCCAAAATGTGGCATTACCTTGAGGGCTATTATTTTCTTATTTGGCATCTTTATAAATCCCGTCTTATAAACAATGTAAGCAACGAATTAAAATTAATTATTCAAGCAAATCATTCATTTAAATATTCCACTCAGAAGTAAATAAAAACAAAGTAACAACCTCTTACATATTCAACAAGTTGTTTATTTTAGGTGTTTCTAAAAACGAAGGAACTTTATCCTATTTAGATTTACATTTCTCATCTGCATAAATGAAGCTTCGCCAAGAAAAATCTAATTTCAAATTATTTTTGGAGCGCATTGAGTTTTTTAGCTCCTTCTTAAAGCAGTTATATACTAAACAAAGACGGTGAAAATGGAAAACATTATACACAACGTGGTCAACGTGCTAGTATGACCCTTTTTTTTTTAATAACAAGTGTGTTAGAAGCTTAGCCTATATTTGAACTTGGCCAAATCCTTTCTGAGTAATTGTTTGACAGGCTGCATTTTTGTAAAAGCAAATGGAAAACTTGAATCAAGGAGAATGACAGCTATCATAAATATAAATGTATTAAAAATATGAACCTGAATTGATGATATAAACTGGCTTTTGAAAACTTTCGGAAAGAAGAAGATTGCATTCGAAAATTAATTCTCTATTTCAATATTCTCCTGCTTTAAAATAAGCATTTGGATGATGGATGAAGAAAGGGTAATGATATTCGATGAAAGTTGCAATTTCATTTGTTATAACGCACTGTAAAAAAAGACAAAAGTTTTTCAATCTAAGCAAATCGAATGTAACCACGAACAAAAATATGCAATAACCTGTTCCGAGTTACCCGCAATTTCGAAATCTTTCTTTCTCTTTAGAAACCTCAGAAACCATTATATTTTCTAGATTTAAAGAAAAAGTTATAAAAACAAAGTTTCTTTTGCTGCTACGGATTTTTGGAAACGTTTCTAAGTAGAGTCCTGCACGGTTCGGGTGTACCCGACGGCGACCGGCAACCGACATATTGAAACCCGAACCCGAAATGCTTCAACCCAAACCGAACTCTAAATGAAAAAAAGTAAATCATGTTTTATTGCAATTATGACAAGTAATCTACAATTATATCTCTAATAACAATTTTATGTTTTATATAGAAAAATTGACAAATCGATATTCTTTAATATTCAAATATAGTAAAACTTCTGAATAGCGGACACATCGGGATCGTTGAATAGAGTCTTGCATAGAGGCCTCAGACGTTATTACTTCTGTGTAGATTGGGAGGTGCCGACATATTCAGAAGTATAGAAGCGTATAAATATATGTTAGAAATCGAAAAAGTGTTCGCTAAATAGAGATATTCGTTTTTTACTATATAGATTTCGTCTTATTGTATATGGATTTTAACCGTAAGAAATATTTTGGACACTCTTTTGAAAAATCGGGTCCAACCGAACTCAAAACGCAAGAGTCAAAACCCAATCCGAAACCGACCAGAACCCGAAACATTGAAAGTCAAACCTACCAGAACCCGATCCGCCATAAAAAAGTAAGTCAACCCGACCCGAACCGCAATGAAGAAATATAGCCCCGACCCGACCGGTGGTTTGGGTCAGGTGCTGGTAAAAGCGGGTAACACGACCCAATGCAGGACTATTTCCGAGTAGTTTTTGGAGTGCATTAATCAGTTTTCTCAACATGGAATATATGTTTTTGGATGCTAATCCATTCAAAAATAAACATTTTCAGATTCAACAAACACGCTTTAAAGACAAACATGATAAATTAACAGCATTAAGATTAACATTAAAATAAATATTATTTTGTTACTCTTGGATGTATAAATTTAATTAGACAGCTGAAAATGTCTAGTTGAGAACTGACAGCATCCTATCCTACAGACCGATATTCCGGTTTGAGAAAACTGATTAATATGCTATAAAAATTACTCGGAAACGTTTCCGGAAATCAGTGGCAGCAAAAGGAACTTCGTTTTTAGAAATTCTTTTTCCATTCTCAAAAATATATTGGTTTCTGAGTTAGCTAAAGATAAAGAACGCTTTTTGGAATTGCGATTAACTAGAAGATGTTATATATTTTCGTATGTGTTTATAGTACATTTTCGCAGATTAAGAAGCATTTGTCTTTTTTATATAGTGCTCAATAAGTTTAAGGAAGAATGATATACCATATTTGCTAACATAATTTTCACTTCCATGCATTTTTAGAACTTCTCTATTTCAACAATATTTTCTTCTTTTCATTTATATTTTGAAACAAACATATGAATGTGTAATAAAAAAAAGAACAATACGTTTCGATAAAAGTAAAAATGTTATTTGCTATAGCTCACTGAATATGTGGTATGCCGTATTTACTAGCACAGGACTTAGGACTTAGGACTCTAGGACTTAGACTACACACATTATAATCGCATCCCTATCTCAGATGACATGGCAGTTAAAGTACTAATGTAATGAAAAATTCTCAAAATCTGTCTCCAGTTTGTCATTTATACCAGTGTAAATATAAAACTATTTAATATATTATCATGAGTGTAGTCTATTCCCTCAAAAGATATTTGTAAAAGAAGTACAGAAAATTTGGTGTAATTTCTTGCATAATTTTTTGTTTTAGGATGTTTTGCGTATAGTAAAAATCTGAAAAACTTCATTTTCAGAAAAAGGTAAAAATAACTTTTAAACACAATTCAAAAGCTGTAATAGCTGTAACTTTAAACGGCTGTACCTCTGGTTATATACTAGATACAGACAAAATTTAAGCAGATTTCAATTGATAAAAGATGCAATTTTAATATTATTGCAAAAATGAAAAATCGATATTTTGATCGAAAATTACGTTTTAAAGGTGTTCGGATACCTTAAGGACCAGGGCCCATCCTTGTTTACTTGACCCAGAGCACGAAGTGATACGCAGCATATGCTCAGTTCAGCCTAACGCGGGACCCCCTGTGTTTAGTTCTCAAGCTAGCTTGTTACTCATTTCATCGACCCCGATGGTATAAAAGGAAACGATAAGTTCAAAATTAACATTTTTTCTTACTCTTGCATGTATAAATTTAGTTAAACCACTGAAAATATTTAATTGGGAATTGAAAACCTCCTAAAAACTGATATTCGTGTTAGAAAAGACTGCACTATAGATGAAATGCACTATAAAAACTACTCAATCATCTACAGAAACAGTCAAACCATTAAAAGAAGCATTGTTTTCTAAAAACTTCTTTATATCTCGAAAATATATTATTTTAGACGTTTCTAATGATAAAGAAATTTTTATGGTATCGTGGGTAACTCGGAAGTTATTGTATATTTTCATTGATGGTTAAATTATACTTTCGTAGATTCAGATTAATTGTCATTTTTAATTTTTATTTTTTGCTACTAATTTAATATTAATTAATTAATTCAAACAGGTATAATTTGTGTATCATTTAATATACCGGGGCATTCAAATATTTCAGTATTTGTTAATCGATGCTTCAAAAATACATCATTACACAAGCCTTCAAAATTTGGGTCGCGTTATATTTCTAGCTTTTGATAATTGATTCTTACGTATTTTGTACCGCTGAATCCGAATATGGCCTTCATTTTTTACATTTTGCAAAATTTGATTTTTTGAAAAATTTTTACTTTCTAAATTTGAAATTTTGCGATTTGCAAAAAATTCTGATGAGATGGTTAAAAATGAAGGTTATTTTCAGATTCTCTGTTAAAAAGTACATAAAAGCAATTACCAAAATTTGAAAAACACAGCCATCACATCTATTTTATAGTTATCAGAATTTTGCCATTTTTTTTACTTTGAAATCTATGATTTGAAAAAACCCTGACATGATGGTTAAAAATGAAGGTCATTTTCGAATTCAGCGCTAGAAAGTATATAAAAATCAGTTATCAAAGGTTAAGAAACACAACCATTTCCTATCAAAGGTTAAGAAACAGACTGTGTGTATTTTCTGTACTTTTGAAAGAACATTTTAAAGAGGAAAGAGCTTCGTGTAATTTTTATATAAAAATGGTAGATATAATATTAGAAGATGGAGTGAAAATTCGGGTTAATCTAATAGCATTTCTCTTATGCTTTTTTTTTTTTTTTTTTTTTTTAAATCTTTCTCTTTCTCCGACGCCAAGAATTTAGGTAGTTTATTTTTTTCCCTTCCACTTAACCAATAATGTTCGTATCATATCTTATATGTTACCGAACCAATTAAAATAAAATAAGTACGTTTGAACCAGCTTTCTGATTTTAAGTACAGTAGAACCTCTTTTATCCGAAACTCTTTTAACCGAAATCAATTTTAAAGCTTTTTCCCGTAAGCTGCGGAGTGGAACGAGGAAAACGAACAAATTAGCAATTCTGAAGCTTTTGAATATTTTGAAAAATGTTTGACATGGCTGGAGCAGCAGAAAGACTGCGTGATACTGATGGTGAATTATTATATTAAAAAACTCCGTGATAGAGCTCAAAAGTAAAGGCGATCGAAACTGCGACAAACAAAACATTTTTTCAAACCCTTGTGATACATGTGAAAGGTACTTAATTTCAAAATTAAAATTCAGGTAATTTATTCTTGTTTCTATTTTGCTATTGCTTTATTTTTATTAAGCACTTGTTACCATAGTAAAAAACATTGCATTTATTTATCCTTAATCTTAAAATTGAAGCATTCTCGATTTTCCGAAAGAGGATCGGTCCCAATTACTTACTTATAATCGAGATTCTACTGTAGTCAACTTGTGGAATAGTGAGAGATTTATTATGTAAATTGAATGGGCAAAATATTCGTATAAGAAAAATTAAAATAAATTATGTACAATTGGGATAGTAGAAATATTATAAAAAAGACACTGAACAAGTAAATACTAGAATATTAAAAATTAGAAATTTTTTTAACGAATATGATCGATGGAAAATTAACAAAAATAATCGACTATAAATGTGAAGATAAATCTTTTTAGACCAGGAGGCGATAGCACAGACAATCACCTCATAGAGTTCACGGCTTAAATTTCAGAATGAGTTAAATCTCGATTCGCATATTAAAACGAAATCGCTCTGCCAAGTCATATCTTGGTGCAAAATACTTGAAAACCCGAGTTTAGCGGTTGACTTGTAAGTCCATCATTGTGTTTTCCTGCACCCAAATGTATGAAAACATGGAGGACTGAGAGCAGGAAAACACAGTGGTAAACCTACGATTCAACCACAAAAATATATTTTTTAGGTGTTTTCCACCAAGATATGACTTGGCAAAACGATTGCGTTTTAATATGCGAATCGAGTTTTAACTAATTCTGGAATTTCAACCGTGAACTCGATGAGGTAATTATCTGTGATGCCACTTCCCAGTCAATTTGTAAAGCCTCACAAACATGACGAATAGTGAAACGACGTATTATTTCCTCTAATATTGCCACAACAGCCCTAATAATGACAATGATACACTGTAATAAAACGCTATGACAACGCATCATATCTGTATAACACATCATAAAAAATAACGCAGTTGGTATAAAACATGCATTATGGATCTAAATTCCATCTTCCATACAAAAATAATATTAAAACTATATTAATGCAGTTTATTCAAGATTTAGATTTATTTATCCATAAAATTGTAATAGATTATAATAAACCAATAGAATTTTCTAATAAATAGAAATTTACTTTTATAAATCACTTAAAAATGAACTATTAAAAAATATACAGTTTAGTAAAATGTGGATAACAAATGCATAAACAACCGCGTCAAAACAAATTTAATATCACTTATGTAGATAAATTATCCAACAATTATGCTATTATTTGTAAAATATACTATAAAAATATCCACAATACTATTAATTGTAGTAATATTTTTAACTAAACATAATTAAAAATTTTAAATAATGATAGAAAATTATTAAATTATCATAAATAACTAAAACTTTAATTATCCATATTCTGTTATCCTACCAAACAAAAATAACAAAAAATCTGATAAAATTTCGTACTGTAACTATCGATTGTAAAGCATATAATAATGCTTCAATTAATTTATTCCTAAATATTCTCACGCAGATGTACAATATAATGATTAAATATGACAATCAACACTGTTTAAAAAAAATAGTTTTAAGCTTATAAATAAATTGAAAACATAAATTCTGAAAAGCACATACAAAAGTTTGCTTTTAATTGATCAATTTAACAATATTGATATCAAACATTTACATAAAGCTATGTGCTTACTTTTTAAAGAATACAAATCTCAATTTAATTTAATATATATATATATGTGTTAGATACTTTAAAATATAATTGAACTTTATTTTACATTATAGTTAAATTATTTATAATAATGCCATTTATAAACAGTGTCAAGGAATTTCTCACGGAGGTGCAGCTTCAAGTATACTTTCTGATCTTTATTTATATGACTATGAAATAAATTCATTGGGTAATATATGTTTAGTATTGTTATATAAATCATACAATTATTTTTTACTCCAGTGACCCTAATATCAAAATGTTACCTACTCAATATCCCACACAACTTACATGAAGTCAAAATGATATGGTTAATACTATGATAAACTTTTTTGACTTAAAAATAAATCTTGATAATAAAAACAAATTAATATTTGACATTTCTGATAAAATAACTTATTTTACGTTTACAGTAAATATTTTTACGCATTATAATTCATGCTTATATAAATCTGTTTTTAAAACTATTTTACTTACCTATACAGAAAAAAATATTTATGCTCAGACAAGAATAAAAATGAAAACATGAAGTCAACGAGTAATCAAGTTAAACTATCCAAACTATATGATAAATTCAATAATTATTTCATGTAAATAATTTGATGTTTATACATTAAAAATGTATAACGTTTGGAGGAGGTTGGATTCGTGGCTTGTATAACTTATTACACTAGTGTACAAAACTTAAGCAACAGTCACAAAATACTAATTTCTGAACACGTGAGTACTCAAAAGGAAATTCTACAAACATCAAGTGTAGAAAATAGGTACAACCCTAACAGCACAACCAGTCCATGTGAACTCACCTTGACGTCACAATTGGTCACAAGCGTCACAGTCACTACAACGAACTGAAATGTGATATCTTTTATTCATCTCATTCTTACTCTCAATTGGTCATTCCACTGAGAAGTCACTATGACTGCTGTTTTATGACGAGTCAACAAGTGACTTTACAATGAAGTCACCTAGTGACTCTCATATGTGACCGTCATTTAGAGACTCCATTGTAAAGTCATCATGGCAGCTGTTTTGTGACGAGTTCTCAAGCGACAGAAAATAAAATTATCAGGCTACTTTTCACAAAGGAGCGCAATGGTGACTTCACAGTAGTCTCGCTCACCTAAAAGTCACCACGTGACTTCACTATGACATTATATGATAACTCATTATAATGCAATGCTCACGATTACTTCAAAACTGAGTCTTCAAATGATAGTCACATGAGAATCACAAGGTGATCTCATTGTAATATTCATTGTGACTCATTGTGACTCATCAAAAAGCAACAGTCACAGTGACTTCTCTGTGGAGTCGTCGTATGACGATTATTTGACTCTAATAATGTGACAGATGAAAGATCCCGCATTTCTTTTCACCGTAGTGACTGCGACACTTGTGACCATGTACGGCGTAAAGGAGATGTCACATCGACTAGTGCTGTAGGGATAGTTCATACTTGAATTATATTATTTCCTTTTGAGTATTCGCGCCTCGAAAATTAGCATTTTATGATGGTTGCTTAAGTTTTGCACACCAGTGTATATATATATACTTATATATGTGTACATTATTTATTTATTTTTTAATCCCGAGATGTGATATCCATTTGCTCAATTAATCATAATAATAATAATAATAATAACATTGCTATGTTATTTCTTTTACATAATGAGGGTTTATTTGTTTTTCTCAAATTTATTGTTTTTATAAGTCATCATTTATATTAAAATTGGATTTATTTATAAATGTAAAAATTAATAAATAAATTAATATTAAATTAAACTTTCTTTTAATAAAATCATTTATAAAAATTATACGCGAGTTAAAATTATGTAATTTAATTATAATTATAATATAGATAAGGGGCATTCTCACAATCTTTTGACTTTCATGTCCCTAAATAATTATTTTTTATTTAATACACTTTTTTGTGTGTTTTTTTATTTCATATACTGGGGAACATCCCATTGCATGATTGCATAACAATATTAACGAGATAAATAAGTTTTGGATGATGTTGGGGGTCCAAATACCAGGAAAACTCATCTACCGTCCCGTGTCCCTGATGCTGATTTTTAAGTTTGGAGCTGTCTGTATAAAATTGTTTTTAAAAAAATAATTCGATGTAATTTTTTTCTGAAACTGGAAGTTTTATATAAATATGTAGCTAAAAATTAACCTGCACACATTTTTAGGGTTGTTATTATTTTTAAAACTTTGTCCCTATGGGTTTTAGATTCCTTACCATCCCTCTTCTAAAATTATACAGAAAATCATTTCAGATGCAGCCACAGAATTTTTTTCAAGTTTTTTCTCATGCAGAAGTATGCTAGAGAAATAATGTCTAAAATTCTTTGGCAGGAAATTTACTGTAGAATTTAAATCAGCATTTAAATATCAATTTCAAGCATCGTGGCTTTATTGGTAGTCTCACCGTCCCCAAGGTTTATTCCTGCACTTTTCGAGGTAAATTAAAAAAAAAAAAAAAATTTAATCCAATGTTAACAACTGTTTCTAAAAATCAATGAACATTGTGGCTATCACTTAGTCTTAACATGATTTTCGTAAAAATAGGTGGTAATTTTCCTTACCATTCCATCCTTACCGTCCCTTTTTTTACCATTTCGTCCCTTTTTTCCAATACCATCCCCTTTTTTTACCTTACCGTCCCTTCTTTAACACCCCTTTAAGACAATGTTATACAAAAATTCTGTATTAAAAGTACTACATTGTTATTATTTCTTATTTGAATGTCCTGTGGGTACTATGCAAATTCCTTATAAGTAAAAATTTAGAAGAAAATAAAAAGTTATAGGAGTAAAACAGTAAGTAAAATTAAACTCGCAAGTTTAACTTAAACCTCAGTTAAATAAAAAAAATTTCGCTACTAACCATTTTTTCTTTATTCTGAATCATTAAGACATTCGTCTATCAGATTAAAATGTTATTTTAGCAAGTTTAATTTCGCCAGATTTTTTTTCCCAAAAGTCAAAAGATTGTGAGAATGCCCCATAAACTAGTTAACTATTCGGAAGAAATTAATATAAGTTAAAGATTTAAGATATTTATTATTATTTGTATATTAATCACACATAGCAACTACTATTATTAATAATTAAAAATAATTTGATTGATTCCTTTGGTATAACATTGACTTTGAATATTGGAATTAAAATTTATTATTAATGTTTGAAATAATTTAAGTAATTCATAATAATTAAATTAAACATGTCAATTTCTTAATAAATGGCATCCCTAAATTGTTTAATATAATATTTTTACAATATATATTTCTGCAACTGTTCTTTAATCTTAAAACTTTAAAATATGACATGTTCCATTAAGTTAACTAGGGGATCGTACCCGGGCTTCCCGGGTTGCAGAATATAGGTGAAAATATCTTTTTTTTTAATTGAAAACTAATATTTTTTTATGTGCAATACATTTTTTAGATTGCCGACTAACATTAAAAAAAACATTTTTCATATGAAAAATATGAATTATACAATCAAATAAAGTTTTTTAATTTATCAAAAGCGGATAGTTTCTTATCAGCCGCATGCTCAGAGTTATTTAACCAAGATTTTGCTATTTACGGCATCCTTTTATATATTGATAATTTCAGAGCTTTAAGTGCGTAGTTCAATTACATGTCTGTTAAATTTGTGTTTTATTTACATTATTTTATTTATTTATTCATCGGGAAGTTTTTTTAATGGATATTAGCCGTAAGAAAAAGATGAACTCGTTATATTGTTTTAAGGACAAACGGATTAATCTTTCGTAATCGAGTTCCGCGCGATATAGATAAATTAAGAAATATTTCATGTTTCTAAATATTTTTTAAAAGCATAGACAAACTCCATTTTAATTTTTTTTCCTACTTGGTGATCTAAAAATTTAAATTGTACGATTACAAATATGTTAGATTTGTGTTTTTTTAATATTACTCTTTTATTTGTTTATAAAGGAAGTATTAATTTTGTTATGCAAAAATAGTCATAAACAAATGCTGAACATTGTTTGTTGCTTTATGTGCAAAATGTTTATTATTATTATGTATTGAAGCCGGCACGTGATAAGATAAACTTAAAAAAAAAATCATGCTTAAAAATTATTTTAAAAAACATAATAAATCAGTCAATTAAGATAAAGTTTTTAAACAAATTGCATTTGAAAGTAGATTTTTCCCTATGTGATGAAAATTGAAAATACACGATGGTCAGAAGATTAAAAAATTGCAGTAGCGAAAATTTCAAACCAAAATTTCATCGTGTTGCCATTCGCAAAATGACTTCAGCGTTACGCACAGATATCTTTGTCCTTTATAATATAGACACGTAATCAGTTATTAGGATTAGGTTATCAATTGAGGCTCTTATGCTTGGTATTCCTGAATGAAAAACAGCAAAATTTATTCCACTCTGACTCGATCATAGAATTTTTTCCGCATGAAATCCAAACCCAACATCCTTTTCACTTTCTCAAGATTTACATACGCACTGGCACTTATCATATCGTATTCATCATTTTTTTAAAATTTGTATTTTGTTTGATAATTTTAAAATCATTCAAACTCAAAACTTGATGCGTAACTCGGCGAAGCAAATCAATCCAGGCGAAAATCATCAAGTTCTGTAATATATAAATCGCTATTATTTATATGCCAACACTCTTTTTTGTAAAGACACTAAATTTTTGTAAAACATTGCGTTTTAGCAGTGTTTGATTTCCATTACATTAGTTTCAAAAGTGAACCCTTTTCACCTGTGAAGAATTTCAAAGCAGCTGGTGTGAAAATGACGCACTTCTACAAAACATATTTCAGTTTTAAGGATTAAAATGCACGCTTTTTTTTAAAATGACGTTATTTCCATCCGCTAAAGCAATCCACTTTTACAATTCAGTCTTAAATATCATCTGTAGAAAAGTATGCCTATGACGTCATTATCACGTAATAACAGACGATATTGTTGACATAGCACATATTTTAATATCAGCTTTTTTATCAGGTTTTATGAGAAAATGGTAACAAAAGTACAATAATCTCCTATTGTCGACTATTTTCCGTTTACTTTCAATAGAGATTGAGTATTTTTGTTGCCACGATTAGAAAAATGGTATTAAAAACCACAAAAAAATTAATATCTCAAAAATAAATTGACATGCAGCTTTCAAACAAATTGCATTTAAAAGTACGTTTTTCCATCTATACGATGGTGTAAAAATTGAAAATGCGCGATGTTTAAAAGTTTAAAAATTTGCTGTTGCAAAAATTGCAAAACCGAAATTTCATTTTAAATTTCAAGTTATTGCCATTCGCAGAATGACGTATGCGTTACGCACAGATATGTTTGTCCTTTATAATATAGATAGTCTTAAAACTAAATATAAATAAATATATTCAGTTTTCGTTTTGTATTTTATTTAATTGTAATGAGTAATAATTTACTAATGATTAATTTCAAATTCATAAATAACTTAACTGTTTGTATTATGGATTAATTGTAACCGTTGAAATAAAATATTTTGTGTATTCGTTTCGTCTCTTATCTTTTACTGCAGTACAACTGTTGGTTTCATGTGTAAATGTTACTCACATTGTTTGAAAGACTGTGAGTACAATCATTGTACTCAAATCCTTTTAAACAATATGTTTTCTTATTATTACTGGATTTTTTTTCTTTTAATTTTTCATGTGTTTTTATAAGTTTTTTTATTATTATTTAATGTTTTTTTTCTCTCTTGTATCTTCATTTTTTTACTTATGTTCATTGTATTACACGGCAATGATAAGCTAACTCGGATATTTCAATATCTATTATATGAAATAATGCATCTTTGCAGCACGTGGATTGTTCTTGAAGACTGAAGATTAAACACTCGCCTGTCGCTTTGTTTTTCCTTTTCCATCATATCATTTCTATATGCCATTTCTATTCATATATGATTAAATCCCTTCTTATTTCCTTTATTACCAGTATCACCTACCTTTAAAATATGTTTACGATTCTTAATATACAGTACAGCGCCGATTATCGGAACTCCAATTAACTGAACTGCCAATTATCCGAACAGCCAATTTCTCTCAATTTTTTTTAACCGAACTTCCAATTATCAGAACAGACTATTTCTCTCATTTTTTTTAAACGAACTTCCAATTATCCAAACACCCTATTAAACCTGGATATCAGATTTTAAATGATGATGAGATTGTGGATGAGATTCAACAGGAAAAAGAAATTGAAGAAATGAAAACGAATGCTCTGAAAATTACCCAGATCCAACACATAACGAAGACTTTGAATGTTTGGAAACAGCTATGAAATGGCTCGAACGGCAGAAGAACACTGATTCTATTCAACTCACGTCTTTAACAAGAATTCGAGATATGGCAGCATCGAATAGAACGTCTTTTTTGAAGCAAGCAACGATCGAAAGCTTTTTTGCTTAAATTATAATCTCTGGAGTTCAAAACATCATAAAAAAAAAAAGCAAACAAAGAAAATTAAAAAGACAAAAAAAAAATTTTTTTAAACATTCCGGCATTAACTACAGCTGTCAGCCTGAAGAGTGGATAAAATGTTAAGATTTTAATATAGTCGGAACAATCCGTTAAATTGTCTGTCCATTTATCCGAACTTTTGCTTATCCGAACTAGGGTCGGTCCCGACTTGCTCGGATAATCGGCGCTCTGCTGTATTGAGATTTCCTGGGTAGATTTTATTTATTCGGATGTTTTCTATATAATAAGTTAATTTTTCATTTCAAAGATATTATATACAAGACAGATAGATAGATAGATAACTATTAAAAAAAAATAATATATGCAAAATGCAAATAAAATAAAGCTGAAAACGATTTTTCCTCATCAGGTAGGAAATTAAGTACATATATATATGCATAGCTTGAGATTATCGTGCATTTGTTTTATCGTTTGTATCGTGTTTTTGATTATTCATTTCGAAATTTTCCAGAAAATTTTAGACCTGTTGCTATAAATAGGTTCGACAAATGTTAAAATTTAGATAAAAATTTTTACTGTCGTTGTGCACTATTGCTCTCTCTTTACGAGTTCACGGGAAGACTTTCCCACGGTGCTAATTTGGGGGAAACGTTCTTTGATAGTGTCATTGTTAAGCATGTAGATTAAAGAGACACAAATCCGCCCGTAATATACAGTCGGACCTCGTTATCCCGACACCCGGTTTTCACGTCACTCCGCTTATCACGTCAGTTTTTCAAAGTCCCGATTTCCTGTATATGATTTTAATGTAAATAAACTCCGGATTTTACGTCGTTGAATAATTTCCAACTCCGGATATCCCGACGGTTTAGGAAAATTGTCCATTTTTCATAATCCATCTTAAAAGCACGGAAATTAAGCGGTAAGAAATAAATGTCTTAGCCAAATTTCTCACAAAAGTGTCTAAAATATCCATTGAGATAAATGAGACATTTTATTTCAATCCTTTGTCTGAATAGATAAAACCACACACTATGAATGACCCACTTAAGCTCCAGATAGACGTAACAGTCTACTCGCGGTCTTTTTGTTCTGGTCAAGCGACGCTTCCTTGTGGTTACACAGCATTTTCCATACGACTAAAACCGAAGCATTGCATTGCATTGAAACGATCAGAAATTATCTAACATCCATTTCTGAAACAACGAATATTGATTATAATTCATTGTATAATATTTAAAAAAGTGTCCTTGGAAGCACATCTAGGGATAAGCAAACTTTAATTCATCAATATTTTATGCAATTTAACAATAAAAAAACAAGTCATCATAAATCTGATTTTTGTTCTTTTCAATTTTGTTTTTGTGATTATTTTGTTTAATAATAATGTTTTATTGCTTAAAACTGCAAGAACAGTTATGAATTTAAAATTGTCTTAAATTAATTAAAAATACCGCTTTTCATAAACGTATTTTCTCCAACTCCGGCTACCGCGACACTCCGCTTATAACGACACATTTTTTTGGTCATTGGAGCGTCGGGATAACGAGGTTCGACTGTATATATTTCCTAGAAAACTGTTATATTATCTTGGCAAACAGTTATTTGTGAGCAGAAAATATTTTATAATTAGTTTTACTTGAGAAACAGAGTATATAAGAAGGTGTGGGGAGGAGGGCGATCCAGAAGATTACGGGGTATACCACTGAATTCCCTCCATTACAGTCCTTATAGCAAGTATCTCTCTTTTTTTGTTCGTTAATGGGTTCTCGTTAAATATGTACTCTATGTAAATAATATTCAGTTTACAAAAATAAATAAATAAATAAATAAATAAAAAGGCTGCTCGTCACTCAGTTTCCGAATTCTCCTCGGTAATGTTAAGTCCATGGGCGTTTGATACATTCTTATATTTAAAATATCTCCTCAAGATATTAATATTTTTTATTTCTTTTTTCTGTGTGCTCTTCTTAAAGGATGTCTCTTTTTCTCTTAGTTATCAAAATATTTCTAAAATCTATGCTGAATTTAATATTTCATGTGTTAAAAGCGGGCGAACTGAGAGCAAAAATTTAACACTTCATATAAAATTAAGCATAGATTTTAGACATATTTTGAGAACTAAGAAAACAAGTTGGAAATTGCTCGTCAAACGTGGCAAATAAGGTGCGTTCGTACTATAACTAGTTTTATAAATATTTTTTGCACTGCATATTGTACTGAATGTATATTTTAGTGCGCTTCATAAGTGCATATCATTTTCATTCTGTTCGAAAGCCTGTAATATCATTAAAATGCACTTGAAATATTTTTTTTTCATTGACGTAATGTAACGGAACACTTTTGACTGTCCCTGTAATTAAACTATACATCCGATTTTCATAAAATTGGAAATGACTCGACAAAATTTTGCAAGAATTATATATTTAAAATTTCAGACTATTCGGTTGGGTACTTTTTGCTTTGTTATATGCGGACAGACGGACAGATAGACAGACGGACTGAACGACGACTATAGGTGCTACGTATTTACATAATTACGAACGCACCTAAAAAGAGGCACTCTTTAAGAAGAGTACGCGGAAAAAAGAAGTTAAAAATATTAATTTCCCGAGGAGATATCTTACATACAAGAATGCACAAAATGAACATAGACTTAACATTACCGAGGGGAATTCGGAAACTGAGTGACGAGCAGACTTAACACAATTTCGCAAATTTGAAAAAGAAAAATTGCTCTTTATATGAGAATTTTATTTTCAACAACTGCGTTGCCTGCATGTAATGTGCCAAGTATTTTCCATTTTCTTTCTCGTTGAAACCGAGTTTTTGTTAACTACAGTGAAACCTCCCTGTGCGACCACCTCCCTGGACGATCATTTTTTCATGGAACGAAATTTATTCCCATAGGCTCAATACTAATTTTACCTCCATTCAGAGACCATTCCAGTTGAACTCCCTCCATCAGTGACCCATTTCTTTGAAGAAAATGAAACAAATTCTGTTTTTTGCTGGTCGCTCGAAGAAGGTTTATTAGAAAAATAATTCCGGAGAGCGCATTATTCACCAAACTTCTGAATTAAGTTTAGATTTGTTTTTTATTCCGGTAAATTTTAAATGTTTAAACACCCTTATACCTTTTTAGGCCATGAATGACAAATTAAGAATGACGGTCAATAAATTCCCCTGCCCTATTCTGTCAAGAAACTCTTAAAGAAATAGATAAATTAAGGAAATCGTCATTATTTGTTCCCGTCAAAAAAAAAAAAAAAAAAAAAAAAAAAAAAAAAAAATCGCATTTATGTACTGAAATTCGAAAGGACTTGGAAATAAAAGTTTTAAAAGATAAAACCGTAAAATCAAAGCAATGTATTCATTTTTTTAAATCTGAAGTAATTAACTTATGTAATTAACTTTTGTTTTGATACTTAAATTTTTATATTTTTTCCGAATGTGAAAAATAAATTTTAGTAACATTAATTGTTATCTGTTTTCAACAATTAAAATCTAGATTTAAACATTACCTCCATTAAGAGACCACCACTTGGAGCGACCAAATTTTATTGGAACGGAACGTGGTCGCTTTAGGGAGGTTTTACTGTATATTAAATATGTGCTCTTTCTAAACAAGTTTTACTGTAATTAAAACATTTTATTTTTGCATAACCTCGAGGCTTGACGATAGTTTAAAAATAAACTGATATTTATATTTCGATGCAAAATTATATTTTGACCCTCAAAAATGAGCATCTACCTAAAAATAATTGTGGTTATTAGTGGATTTCTGGGCTTTATGAAAAAAAAAAAAGGTATCATTCTGGAACCTCTAAACAGGTCAACGTACATAAAACATTCATCCCTAAAAATGTGCCCCTTTTGTGTGTTAGCAAAATACTAATAACAGCTGCATCCTGATAGAAAGTGAACTTGAACTGAGGCACAAAGGGGGAGCTAGAGAACTGGTTTCGAGACATAAATACCACAAAAATAACTAAATTAATCAAGACCTCATTTTCTTCTTACTGAATTACTCGCTGTATACATTATTGTAAATGCCTAAAGTTATGTAAATCTTAGCATTTACAAAAATGAAGTAAGAAAATGTTTGTAAACGCTTCCTTTCGGAGTTTTTCCGAGTCATTTCGGCAAATGCTGGTATCTACTAATACCTATTGGAGGAAAGTCCATTTTATATTATTGGGATAGTTAATAAATAATTAGCGAAGATGGAAATTTTTACCGGTAAATTCCAGCATTTACTAATGACCTAAGTCCGAAGAATGCGTCTAAAATGCTCCTATGTTTCGGAATTTTGCGAAATCGTCCAAATCGTTTCGGTAAATTACTGATACTTACTGATTTCTGGTACTTACTGATACCTATCTGCAAAAATCGTTCGTTTATTTATTTATTTATTTTTTTTTTTAATATTCTTGGAAAATGCGTGGAAAATTTTTATACAAAAATGCATTTAGGATTAGCAAATCATAAACAATATTACTTGTTTTTTGTTGTAATTTAATAATATTAAATAAAAATATTTAAATAAGATTCTATTTTATTTATATTAACATTATTCTTCTATTTTATTTCAAGAAAATTTTCTTCACAGCCAAACAAAATTGACTGTTACCAATGTGCTGGTTTTGTTAATGCTAAATAAATATAATCTATACTAATAAAAGAAATTTTCGCCTTGTCTGTGCATCTGTGTGTCTTTCCGTGATGGCTAGGAAAATCTACCGCACGTACAAGGCTGAAAATTTAGGTGAAGTTAATCTAAGGCCTCTCTTGGTGCACTTGAAACTCAGAATTTTAAATTTCTGTCAGTTAGCTGACTTATTAATTAAAATTCGCGACGCACTCTCTTCAAAAATCCTCTATTTCATTTCGAGTCTTCGAAAGCGTTCGCGCTTGCCCAGAAACCCGATTTACACAGTTGTAATAACCAGATGGTAAGATGAAGAACCGAATGCAGCGATTTGGGGGATTTATTGTTGTTATTTTTTAACCTCGAAAGGCCAAACTATTTAGTATAGTTATAAACGAAAGACATATTCTGAAAGAACGTACTTTTACGCCTTAAATGCAGTAATCAATTTGAAAAAACACCGATATTAACACTTTGAAAAAGGAAAATCAAAATGGATTGTTTTCGTACAGTCACCTCTCACTTATGCGCCTCTCATTTATACGCGTCTCCCAGTTATACGCGATTTTCTTAAGGTCCCGTCACGAGGAATAGAAAAATAGTACTGTGGATTTCTCACTTATAAGCGCCACTTTGAATTGTCTCTCTCAGTTATACACGGAAATAACAGACTATTTTTAGACTCTTTGAAAGAATTTGATATGAAGATCGCTAAAGAAATAGAAAAGTTCTGCTATTTATGTATCAGTGTCCCGCCCATCTTTCATATGTACAGTCGTGGAAAAAAAAAAGTAAACACCCCCTATTAACTCCTCAACAAATTATCGTAGAAGAAAGTTACTAGTATCGAATGATAGGAAATAAAGTCTACTTTTAAATGATGTATATAAAATTTGCTTAGGGGGCCATCTACATATTAAAATGAACCCAAACTTCTTTTTTTTCAGTGACAATACCCAATTTTAACAGGATATTTCAAATCTTCGGTTCAAACCATGCCTAGACAACAAATTTCAAGTCATTTCAATGATAAGTTTTTGAATTATAAACATTTAAAATTTAGTGATTCTAATGTTAAATTACATTTTCAAATTACATTTATTAATATCTCCTGAAATTATACTCCTAATGTGCTAATTTTTTGTGTAGCAATAATACTAATATACCCAAACGTAAATACGTTGAATTTGCAATTTTTATAATTTTATGATATGAATTATGAAATTAATATTCGAAAAAATTATGAATTGCAATCTACAATTTTTTTGATGGATTTAGATTTATTAAGTCCTGCTTTATGGAAATCCAAAGTTTCACATTTTTGTTCCAAGTAGTATTCAAATTATTCTTAAAAAACGGCAAAATGGTGGTTTAAGGGGCCATCTATGATAGAAGTGACTAGATAGTTTGAAATATCTTATACTATTCTGTAATCTAGCAATCTTTACTGATTGCTTAAGATGCCTTGATCAAGAAGGAGGCTCTCTCGGTCAACCATCCAGTACGGAGCTTCAATTTGGATAAAATGAAAAAGCCCCTAAAATACGCTCGTTTTAAAACAATTGATTTCTCAGAAACTTATCGTACGGATTGCATAAAAATTTATTTTTAGGCTAATTGAAGGGTGTAGAGTTCATTTATGCTGTCAGAATTGTGTACTACTATTGAAAAACAAAAAGTTATGGTTCGTTTTAATATGTAGAGGGGCCCCTAAGCAAATAATTTTATATACATCATTTAAAAGAAGACTTTATTTCCAATTATTTGGTACCAGTAACTTTCTTTTATGATAATTTGTTGAGGAGTTAGTAGGGTATGTTTACTTTTTTTTCCACGACTGAACCATTGCTGACACATACACGAGTTATATTTTCCCCTGTAAATTGTACTAGCAGACTCCAGCCATTAGATCTATTTATAATAAGGTCAATTAAAGCGCAGTATAGGAAAGATTTGGTGCGAAGAGTGTTTATACCCCAGAGCAGAAAAAGGAATTCAAGAATATTTGCATTCTGGATGTTATGAATATATGTCCGTTTCCTCTTGAAATAACGTAACAGCCACAACAACTTCTAACTGCTTTAGAAAAGCGAAATTTGTTCATTCAAATGATGCTGAAGCTATTCCATTACAGGAAAATGAAAACAACAACAATGATTTTAAAATAGACGAAGAAGAATGGAACAGCATAAGCCAAAATTCTCTTTCTTTTCAAGATTTCGTCAATGTTGACATTAACGGCAATAACAGATATTGAAACTTTTTTTGGTGACATGACAGCTGAAAAAGAAGGAGAAAATGATGATAACGATGAAACTGATATTATAACTGTCCCATCTTATGCTACTGCTTTAGGAGCCCCAGACGCTTTGCGATGTTACCTTCAATATGCTGATGTAGCATAAAGTATAATGACGAACTTTAATGCATTAGAAAAGGTCGTTGTACAAACGCGGCTTAAGTAAAAACAAACTAGCATCGATGACTTTTTAAAAGAGGACTAATTGGCATATCTCCTTCTATGTAAAATAAAATTTTACGTTTATTGTATTTTTTTAAGTAAATTTTACAGGGAAAGTGTAAGGATTGTACACTATACTAATATTACACCTCTTTTATTTTATAAAATGTTATTAATCATAATTCTTATATTTAAAATGTTTTTCCTATAATGTGTATAAAGAATTACTACATACAACATCCTCTTAATTATGCGCGACTTTAAATCAATCCCTTCGAACGCGTATAAGTGAGAGGTAACTGTACTTCTCTTTTTCTCATATGGCATCGCTTCCCTAGGACGCAATTTTATAGGTACCAGTTAAAACAAAATACGTATGTGAAGCTGAGACCTTCTTCTCTTGGAAGGTGCAATCGGTTTTCAAAAATATGAAATTTAACCTTCCTGAAAAAATTCGTGACCGCTGATCACTTTGCGCCTTACGGAGACGATCTTTTTCTACCGTAAAAGAAACTAAAAGTTCGTATTTTGACACAGTCTTTTCAGAGCATCTTTGTAGACCAGGTTTACATCACCTACTAAAATTTCGAAGCGTTCAGACGAGTAGAAGTATTTTTTACAATGTAAAGCGTGTAACAATTTCGACGAAGAAGATAAAAACCGAGGGATTTCGGTGCAGTTTCGCTCGACTTCGGCTGAAGTTTTCACTACTTTTTTTTTTTTTTACGAAATTTTAAAGAAGGCTTGCATACAGTTACGTGTATAATCTATTAAAATATTAGAGAAATCAGACGATACGAACTATTTTTCGTTTGTTATGCTCACGGAACAGAGCCGAAAACAAGAAAAACAGCCAAAAGAAAACGTATTCCTTTCTCAAATAGATATCGATATTTTTTCACTATTTTTTCTCACGGGGTGATTAACAATCATATTTATGAATGCTGAAAATCTCAAAGAGTTCAGACAGCAAGGACTATTATTTTTAACTACTGAAATATACCAAATAATAATTAAAAAAAGAATCCTTTTACGAGCCATTTTGGCACTAAATATCAATATTTTTTTTCTGGATTGTTTCACATGAGCTACGAAAATATTACATTTTAACTCCTAAAAATTTCAAAGAGTTTGGAAGATAACGACTATTTTTTAAACAACATTTAAGACATCCCCCCCTCCTCGCCCTCCCTCCCTTTCTCCGGTATATTTCAAAATTACTCACTGAAACCGAAAACAAATTACACAAAAAAGAAAATGCAAAACATCATATAGTACTTTCAATTATCTTTGGAACGCTGTAAACGATTTCAGAAAATGCGAAAATTAACCCTTTGAAAAAATTCATTCCCCGAAGTCACTTTTCTTTTTTCAGCGCATTTTGCCGCAGGATTAACATTACGTGTATTTTGATTTAAAAAAAAAATACTTAGTTTTATACAAACGCTCCGAAATTTTAATACTACGTATTAACTTTTAGCTAATGATCGGGCATCCATTTGTTTCAGGTATAATCAGATTTAAGGATGAAATAATCAGTTTGAAAATCAAGAAATTTCACTTAGAATTTTGATGGGGAAAAAAAATAATAAAATAAATAACTATGCGTAAATCAGTAATTTTTACATTTAATTATCAATATTTTTTCACGGAAATTACGCGGCCGTTGGAAACATATCACACCCACCCCTACGTTTCCCATTGCATGCGAGCCTTTGTACCTTTAAATATCAGGGGGGTTTTTTGGGGGGGGGGATTAAACAGATTTTTCACAAAATCAGCAGGTACGTATTTCAGACAAAAACTTCATTTAAAAATATTTTTACAGACCCGGGTAACGCCAGGCGGATCAGATAGTTTATTTATAAACTTAACGATAATAATCACCAATATTAGCCATTACCAATAAATTTTGAACAAGTAATTTAATAAATTTAAAAAATCAAAAAACCCGACTGCGTAAAAAGCAAACTAATTAATTATTTCTCATCAATGTTAAACTATTTTTTATATTACTTACCTATTTTTTTTTAATTATTATTTACTTGTATTGATTACTTTTAAGTTGTGTTCAATTGTTAGTTCCTATCTATAAACACTGTTTTGACGAGGTCTATAGATGTCTATGATAGTTAGAGTTGCAATAAAGCTAGGGATCCTACCTACACAACTTCCAGGTTGTGTAATGTTTAAACGGAGCTTCTGACTGTAAAATAGTCAATGAAACATCGTCTTCAATTTAAAAGACCTATCCAATGGTATGCCACTCAATAGGGTGCGTAATTGTGTGTGTGTGTGTGTGTCTACCACCATTTTGTATTTTACGGCCGCCATTTTGAATATATAAAAACAAAACCTAGCCTATAACCATCGGACGGTTAAGACGAATCGATAGAGACCTCATTCATTAAAATCCATCCAGTCTTTGGGATGTTTCAAGGGTATAAAGAAATCCACATACGCGTGAAACACATAACCCTTCTTGGCAGTCGGATAATAAAAAGACTACCTCAAGTGATTTGCTTCTTACCTTCATGTTTCTCTGATAACCCTATACTGTTATCCCCATTGCGATTTCTGCATGTGTTGGGTCGTACGGACCTGAACAGGCGCACTTCAGTCGCATATTTTAATGCAGTAATCCATTTTTAATGTAATTATGAAAAATACTCTGAATTATATTTCTAATATAAATTTTATTTTTGTGTAGGAAAATAAACATATATATGCAGATTTGTGTCATTTCTTTTAACACTTTCCAACATAGTTGAAAAGTGTTTATGAATTCGGTTTGTCTGTCTGTCCACGTTCTAGTTCGCGTAAATATACTCGGGTATTCATGCGATTGATATATGTTAATGATGTTTACCATGGAATGGTCGCTATTGAATATGAAGTGTGTAACATTAATAGTTCATTGACAGGGGCACTCAAGAGAATTCCGTTACATTAGGGTCAATGGGGAAAATCCTTTGCAGTGTATTTTAATAACACTACGCTATTTCAAATGAAATTGATGTAAATCACTGGATTTCACTACAAGATGATTACTATAGAATAGGGCATTCATAGCATTTATCGTTCATTTACAGGGACAAAAGAAATCTGTTACAGGACTGTCTTTGAGCAATAACTGCTGGAAGTGCGTTTTCAATTTCGATATGTGCTGATTTTAGCTGATTTTAGCTAATTTAAAATTAGCTAAAAAATTTAGCTAATTTTTTGCATGTTACTTGTGTATAAATTCTATACCTTGTATGCAGGGCTGCACAAAAAAATTACGTACCATTCTCCTTCCCAGCAAAGAGGAAATTGCTGGCCAGCAGCAAGATAGGTGCTGGTAATGATGGAAAAGTGCTGGCTGATGGTCTACCACTGCATGACCACTGTTGGACAGCTTCAGTCAACTTTGCTGTTGGAAATATTCAGATAAAATTCTGGTGGGCATCCATTTTATCTCATGCGCTGGCCCACCACTACATGGAAGTGCACGAACTTTTGGAGTATTATTGTTGGGAACCTTTACGCTAGGTGGCGCTGCGAATATCGAAGACATTGAGTATTTGAACACAAATCTGAAATGAATATCTTAACACAATTTAAGCTGTGAAGCTAATTTTTTTAAAAACTATAAAAAATATAGTACCACTGCCACCAACAAAATAAATAAATTCTTTATTTCAACGCACTTTTTTTTTTCTCCTTAAATCTGGTTTTACTAGGTTACAAAGGATTTCGGTTTTTATAATTTACGCAGTTCAGAATCAATAATAAAAAAAAGCGTATAAAATACATAGGATTTCTATAGAAAAGAATAATTTCTATACTAGTTTAATGATCGGGAACGTAAATCACAAAAGAAACAAACTTGAAATAGTGTAATGAGACCTTGAAAACTACGAGCAATCGTAGCGTACGCTGAAAGTGCTTGTTCATGTCCGATCACGAAACCAAGCAGCATGGAGCGCGGTCAGTACTTGGGATGGTGACCACATGCAGTTCAAATATTTCTATAGACATTTCTATTATAGACACTTATACAGATGTTTCTATAGCTCTTGGTGAAACTAGCTTATAATACTTTGTTTTTTTATAGAATTCTATAAGAAATTTTTGTAAGGGAAAGTGCTGGGCCAGCAAAGAAACAGCAGTGGGATAGGTGCTAGCACTGTAGGAAAAGTGCCGGATTGAAGTAATGTGATGGCATACCAATGCTGGCCTGCTGTTGGCCATCACTGATGGGCCAGCTGCATTCGGCTCGGACACTTTTCGACAGGTTTAAGTAATGGCACCCTTGCACTTTACCGCTGATAGCACTGCAGGCTGCCATCTTTTTTCCAGCTGATGGCCCACTGTTTCTTTCTTTGCTGGGTTATTAGCGGAATTTGCTGAAGAGGAAATTTCAACTGTGGTATATATTTCCTTAAATAAACTAAATTTTTGCATGCATGTAGTTTATAGATACAAATCTATATATGTATATCCATCCAGGGTTTCTCAAATAACCCGGGTAATTTCCCGACTGTAGATGGGAATTGCTGAAATTGGGTTTTCAAATGTGTTATGCGTGTCCAAATGGTTCAATTAGACATCCTATTAAAACTTATTAAATGGTGAAGTTTTGTCATATTATTCTGAATGTGTTGGAAAGTGTTTCATAATTTATGCTTGTCGCATAAATTTTTCTTTCTTGTTTAATCTTAAACAATATTCTGGACATTCGTTATACTTATAATAAACGAGTAACCATGCGCGACCCGCTATATCAAAACCCGAGCCGAAACGCAACTTCAACCCGACCGACAGCAACAACAACGAAAAAAAAAAATATTGAAAAAAAATATATATATTGAAATAAACCGCACTTTCGACCCAATCGAAAGTGCGGTTTGGGTCGGGTCGAAGTTGAATTACCCGACTCGATGCCCGACTGTTTTGACGTGCAGTAGAAGATAAAATATTAAAATTTTTTAGGTGTTCCTGAAAAAGAACGATACAACAGTTAGATTAAAAACAGAACATAGTACTGTCTACCTTAACACTAATATAAAAATTTCATTGCGATTGGTCAATATGAACGAAAATTAAAGTCTATAAAATAAAAAAAGGACATGAAAACAGACAATCACACACATATTATTTTTAGATCCTAATAATTTTGATAACGGAGCTGTCTGCAGACCGAGACCTTTCCAACAATTAAAAAGAGGGGAAAACAGAGTATGAATGTTGGACCATCTATTCAAGAATTTTGCGTGGTATTACCTACAAATAGAAAGTCGATAGGAACATACAAATTGTATAACCTTCTTCGTTGAAAGTCGTATGAAAATGTCAGCATTTATCGAAATTTTTACAACGTCCCTCTCATAGTAAATGCTAAGATTTACCAACCTTCAAACTTTTATAATGTTATAGTAAGTTCCAATGCATTCTCCATAACTCTGTAAATTGTTACACTATTTATATAATATACAGGGTGTCCCAAATTTATCTTTACAAAGTTGATCCTCCATAAAACTTAACAAAAACCTGTTTATTGTACAATGAACAGCAAGTTCCAATGCATTCTCTAGAACTCTGTAAATTATTGCACTGTTTATATAATATACATGGTGTCCCAAATTTATCTTTTCAATGTTGATTCTCCATAAAACTTAACAAAAACCTGTTTATTGTATAATAAACAGCAAGTTCCAATGCATTCTCCAGAACTCTGTAAATTGTTACACTGTTTATATAATGTACAAGGTGTTCCAAATTTATCTTTTCAATGTTGATCTTCCATAAAACTCAACAAAAATCTGTTTATTGTATAATGAACAGCAAGTTCCAATGCATTCTCCAGAACTCTGTAAATTGTTACACTGTTTATATAATGTACAAGGTGTTCCAAATGTATCTTTACAATGTTGATCGTCCATAAAACTCAACAAAAATCTGTTTATTGTATAATGAACAGCAAGTTCCAATGCATTCTCCAGAACTCTGTAAATTGTTACACTGTTTATATAATGTACAAGGTGTCCCAAATGTATCTTTACAATGTTGATCGTCCATAAAACTCAACAAAAATCTGTATATTGTATAATGAACAGCAAGTTCCAATGCATTCTCCAGAACTCTGTAAATTGTTACACTGTTTATATAATGTACAAGGTGTCCCAAATGTATCTTTACAATGTTGATCGTCCATAAAACTCAACAAAAATCTGTTTATTGTGTAATGAACAGCAAGTTCTAATGCATTCTCCAGAACTCTGTAAATTGTTACACTGTTTATATAATGTACAAGGTGTCCCAAATGTATCTTTACAATGTTGATCGTCCATAAAACTCAACAAAAATCTGTTTATTGTATAATGAACAGCAAGTTCCAATGCATTCTCCAGAACTCTGTAAATTGTTACACTGTTTATATAATGTACAAGGTGTTCCAAATGTATCTTTACAATGTTGATCGTCCATAAAACTCAACAAAAATCTGTTTATTGTATAATGAACAGCAAGTTCCAATGCATTCTCCAGAACTCTGTAAATTGTTACACTGTTTATATAATGTACAAGGTGTCCCAAATGTATCTTTACAATGTTGATCGTCCATAAAACTCAACAAAAATCTGTTTATTGTATAATGAACAGCAAGTTCCAATGCATTCTCCAGAACTCTGTAAATTGTTACACTGTTTATATAATGTACAATGTGTTCCAAATTTATCTTTTCAATGTTAATCCTCCATAAAACTCAACAAAAATCTGTTTATTGTATAATGAACAGCAAGTTCCAATGCATTCTCCAGAATTCTGTAAATTGTTACACTGTTTATATATTGTATAAGGTGTCCCAAATGTATCTTTACAATGTTGATCCTCCATAAAACTCAACAAAAATCTGTTTATTGTATAATGAACAGCAAGTTCCAATGCACTCTCCAGAACTCTGTAAATTGTTACATTGTTTATATAATGTACAAGGTGTTCCAAATTTATCTTTTCAATGTTGATCGTCCATAAAACTCAACAAAAATCTGTTTATTGTATAATGAACAGCAAGTTCCAATGCATTCTCCAGAACTCTGTAAATTGTTACACTGTTTATATAATGTACAAGGTGTTCCAAATTTATCTTTTCAATGTTGATCCTCCATAAAACTCAACAAAAATCTGTTTATTGTATAATGAACAGCAAGTTCCAATGCATTCTCCAGAACTCTGTAAATTGTTACACTGTTTATATATTGTATAAGGTGTCCCAAATGTATCTTTACAATGTTGTTCCTCCATAAAACTCAACAAAAATCTGTATATTGTATAATGAACAGCAAGTTCCAATACATTCTCCAGAACTCTGTAAATTGTTACACTGTTATATATTGTATAAGGTGTCCCAAATGTATCTTTACAATGTTGATCCTCCATGAAACTCAACAAAAATCTGTTTATTGTGTAATGAACAGCAAGTTCTAATGCATTCTCCAGAACTCTGTAAATTGTTACACTGTTTATATAATATACAAGGTGTCCCAAATGTATATTTACAATGTTGATCCTCTATAAAACTCAACAAAAATCTGTTTATTGTATAATGAACAGCAAGTTCCAATGCGTTTTCCAGAACTCTGAAAATTGTTACACTGTTTTTATAATGTACGAGGTGGCCAAAATATATATTTACAATGTTGATCCTCCATAAAACTTAACAAAAATCTGTTTATTGTATAATGAACACCAAGTTCCAAAGTTTTATGTGACGCTAGAAGAGCTCCACATGAGCACCTTTGGTTACGCGCACAACGTTGAAACGGTATTCAACCTCCTGCTATATTCTTTGGAGCATGCCCACAGGAATTATAGCGACGACCGCACCAATCCTGTCCCGTCCGTACTTGTTCGGAAATTCCTTCGGACTTGTGTGTCTGACTTCGTCTCTATGAACAAGGTCACACACTGGGCCTTTTCCTGTGGTGCAGCCATCACTAGTTATGGATCTTACCGGGTCGTACCTGAAAGCAAAAACATTCTATTTTTAGTAAAGATAAAACTTTATGATTTGCTGTTGCACGCACACAAAACCGAACTTCGCTATCTTATTTCGTTTAGGCTTTATGGAGAATGAAAGTTTTAAAGATAAATTTGGGACACCCTGTATATTATTCTTCATTACCAATGAGCAGAGAAAAAAGAACAGAGTACGATTGAAATTGATGTATTATTACACGTTTGTATTCAGTTAGAATTAAGGAAAAACAATTAAATAATTACAATAGAAATATCAATAGAGATATATTTAAATGATTATGACATATCTCTTTGACCCTAATATAATTCGTAATTACAGAGAAAGTCGCGTCATAAAATAAATTAGCCAATGGAGTATAACGTATGCGTAAAAAACCCACAATCATACTTACTCTCAATGTGTTACAATCAAAACTAGCAGCTGTTTTCCTCCATCCTAAGTTAATAATTCTTTAACACAACAAAATTCTGATTTTAAAAAAGCTAGAAATGGTAATATGAAACAAAACCGATCAAAAAACAAAGAACAACACAAAATAATGACAGCAATAACAGTGAAATCTCTATTTTTCATTGAACCGGAAAAAATCGCATCAAATGAATGTTTTCCATCCAAAAGGCCTTAAAAAACTACTAAAAGTCCGTACATGAAAAAACAAATTACTCTATTAATGCGTGGCATAGAAGCTTTAAGTTCTAAACAAATTAACTTATTTTGTTTCAAATAGGAAAGGAATAGTTTTTTCTTTCTTCTTTATTTTTCATTTGATGTATGAGACTTGAGATCTGAAAACACTGGTTAGATAATGTTTGGAAGATTTTTATTTGAATATCAAAAGAAATTTATGAATAATATTGTATAAGTACGAAATTTGTATTCTTTAAGTGTACCTAACAATGCATAGTATATCAAATGTCATTCCCAGTAGTTCAAAGGTTAATTTTTTTTTACGTGGGATGTCTGGTTTCTTGCCCTGAATCTTCTTTCTGAGATCAAAAGGTGTTGAAGAAGATGATATCAACAGATTAAAAGACGATATTAAAGGAGATTTAGGATATTTAGAATACTCACTTTCACACCGTTTTCCCTTACGAAAACGGTGTGAAAGTAAAGAAATCGCCAATCTCCTTAACCCTCTCGTCACCCTGAGCCTCATATGAGGCCCCTACTTCGAATTGCAATACAGTAGAACCTTTTTTATCCGAAACTCTTTTAACCGAAACTCTCGGTTAACCGAAATCCATTTTTAAAGCTTTTTTACTATCACATTCCTTGTGTGCAAAATCCATTTTGAGAGCCTTTTTTCTTTTTAAACTTTGATATTCCTTGTGTGCAAGCGGTCCTTTCTGAACTACGAGTACATATAAATATTTTCGACTTTCTTAGAGTTCCTATGAATTTAACTTGAGCTCCCGTAAGCTGCGGAGTGGAACGAAGAAAACGAACAAATTAGTAATTCTGAAGCTTTTGTATGTTTTGCAAAAGGTTTGGTATGGATGGAGCAGCTGAAATACTGTGATACTGGTGAACTAATGATATTAAAAAACTCCCTAATAGAGCTTCAAAGCAAAGGCAATCGAAACTGCGACAAACAAAACATTTTTTTATAACCCTTATGATATACGTAAAAGGCACTTAATTTCAAAATTAAAATTCAGGTAATTTATTCATGTTTCTATTTTGCTATTGCTTTATTTTTATTAAGCACTTGTCACTATAATAAGAAATATTGCATATGTTTCTAATTAAACTTAAAATTGAAGCATTCTCGATTAACCGAAAATTTCGATTTTCCGAAAGAGTGTCGTTCTACTGTATTTGAAAGAAATTATTAGTAAACCGTTGGCGTTTCTTTTAATTCAAACATATTTTTCCCCCTTTAAATTTAAATTAGGGACTCCTTTTCCGAATTAGTAATTTGTGATAAAAGATAAAAAATACTACTAAATTTTTTATGTTTGTTTAATCTGGTTGTAATACGACATTTTCCAAACGTCTTAAAAAATTCTTCCTTAGACTATTTTTATATGAAAAACATGCAACATAACAGCATTAGTTAGGTTTCTGTAAAGAACACATTCGTTAAATTTCAGTAAACTGTAACTTCTGTGATTTCGATAGCTAATTTTAATTTTGTTAGCGTAAAAGTAATTTTTCCCAAAATTGGAAAGAAAATTCAGTGCCGAGAGGGTTAATCATAAAGTGATTTCCAGTGATGGTTAAAGACAGAGAGTTTTTTGAAATTTATATAACTTTTTAAACGAACATAAAGATGCACTACAGGCGATTTGCTTTGAAGAGGTCAATCCTTCTTAATTAGTCTAAAGTACTTGCTATCAACGTAAAAGCAGAAATAGTATGCTTTTACTCTTATAGTGATTATATGTAATTTAGTACACTGTAAACAAACAACAACAACAAATCTGGCAACAAAAGCTGCAGCAGACAACGTACAGTTGACCAAATATAAAAATAAAGAAAACACACCATACAGTTTAATCACCACATTGTTACAGGAAGAGAAAAAAAAAAACACAGAAATAGCCATTTGACGGGAAATTATGTCTTTTCCAATTTATATTAAGGGGGGGGGGGGAGTTTAACACCGGTACGCTCGTGTACGCTCTCGTAGCTTCGCTACGAGCTTCTTGTTCAGAATTTTTAATTTTTTATCACCGGTTTTTTAAAACAGAAATTTTTGTCTAAAGGAATCGGGAAAATGCCCTGTTTGAATTAGGCAAAAATTACAATAAAGAATAACTGGTGGGAATAATCTCGAAATCTGAGTACCTTATGCCTCACGTACACGTGACATTTGTCCCCAAGGAGTTAAAGGTCATCTTCATACTGAAATTGAACTAAACTCTAAAATTTTCAATACGATCACCTAATTTGGACATCATATTTGAATTTCTTGGCAAATATCACCTACAGATATCAAACGGAAAGTCATTCGATCAAGTAATTTAGAAATTGTGATGTTTTAAATTTGAGAACTCCTAGTGTTAAATTCATTGGCGATCGTTGTAAAACAGACTGTACTACGGGTGGTTTTTAAAGAATAGCTCGAAAACTACTTGGCAGAACAAGCTATAATTTTGGATACGCAGATTTGAAGGTTCTAGATATCGATTACTATTTTAAAAAAATCATAGATTACAGATCACAGTTTTTTGATAATTTTTTTCAAAATATTGAAGAAGTTCGGGTATTATGGAATACCATTCTATTTTTATTTATAAGTCAACATAAACAAAAAAGAGATACATTAAAAGTTAGTAAAGAACAAATTTTGACTATTTCTTAACACATTTTTAATGCATTAAAAGTAGAAGAAAATAATACATGTTAATATTTAGCTGGGTTTTTTTTTTATGTTAAACTTTTCGGGTAATGGCAACCAGTCGAGTAATATGGAATACAGTCATAAGGAATATTAAAATTGGAAGAAAAATCACGATTTAAAATAATAACCAAAATCACTCAATGAGCTACCATTGCATAAGAAACATGTACATCATTACAATAAGAAATTGCTTGGCGCATTACAATATAAATAAAGAAAATCGTTTAAAACACCAGAACACTTTATTTTTAGTTGAAAAATAGTTTCGGTAGCCATAGCGTACCGGCCTCAGTGCAAAATATGATGATTTTGCCATCACATTGTCATCACACACAATAAAAAAATACTCCATTTCTATTTATTTTCATGTATTTCCTGTGTTTGGCTGATTTGCCAGTTTTGCGGGGTTTTTCTTTTTTTTAATTCAAAAATTTTGATTTCATACTGGAAATTTTCAAACAAGATTTTTTTTTTATCTAATCATAAAATGTCTGTCTTAAATAAAGAAAAGAAAAGTACAAAAATTTTCTGGTGTGAATGAGAAATTTTGAAATAAAAAAGGGGATCAAATTGACCCGCTGGTGTTTGTACCTCAACGCGTCACTTGCGACCATACATTCCTATACAATAAATGATTGTTACAGTGTCCTGTTACCAACCCTTAAAGTTTGTACCATGAATTTAGAATTACCCTCTATATTTACATGATTAATACACTATAAAAATTACTAGCAAACGTTTGAGAAAATCAGTGACCATATAAGAAACTTTGTTTTTATATATGTTTCTTTAAATCTCGAAAATATATTGGTTTCTGAGAATTCTGAAGATAACAACGCCTTTCGTAATCATGGGTAACTTCGAAGAGGTATTGCTTATTTTCGTTCGTGGTTATGTTTATTTTCCTAGATTAAAAAACATGTGTCTTTCATTTCAAACTTCTTGTGCACTTTTTTAGAGTGCACAAGTAGTTTGAAATGATCTCTATTTTTTTCTTTTATTGTTGTTCAATATTAAAATAATTTAAAGGGTCTCATACCTTTTAAAATCTCCGGTCACCAGTGCAAAAGTGATGTAATTTCATATTCTCATAACTTTCTAAATATTTATTTGAATTACGCAGATGTGTGTAACATATTTAAGCCATATTTAAGACTGTATAAAAGATAATAATAAACACTTATAATATAATAAAGTTCAGTTCAGTTAATATTGCGAAATGTTTTTCGCATGGCATGTCACGATCCTCACGATAACTTAACTTAGCATGGATATATAAACATAAAAATTATGTTAAAATGAGCTGTAACCTATATTTTATAGAATGAATTAATATTATTGGAATAAGTAAATATTTTAATTATTTTTAATCATATTTTTTTTTCTTTTTTCAAATTCTTTAATTTTAATGGAATTTTTAAAATGGTTCCTGTCAATGAATTTATGTATCATTAATTCATGCTATAAAGTACAGTTTAAAGTTCATTTTTGCATAAGTTTTATGTTGATATATCTATTCTAAGTGAAGCTATCGTGCGGATTGTCATATATAATGGGGGGAAATTTTGCATTTTTAATTGAACTGTATTTTTTTATATTATATTATAAGCGTTTATTTTATATTTTATAAAGCCCTAAATATGGCTTAAATATATTTCAAAGTGTTGCGTCATTTCAATAAACATTTAAAAAATTATGATAACTTGAAACCACACCACTTTTGCACTGGCGACGGAAATATTAAAAGGCATGGGTCTCCCCTTAAAAAAAATCTCTGCCGGCTCGGCGTACAGGTAGATTTCGAAGTTAAGTACTTATTTCACCGACAAAAACAAAATCAAGATTGGAGATAAACCCAGTATAACGATTTTATCTGGCCGCTTTTGACAAATTTTTAATTTCCTTTTTCTGTAAGAGTTGGTTTTGTCAGAATTATGTTCTTACGATAGTTTTTTCTTCAACCCCTATTTTTATTCATCCCTTGAGAATATTTTTAGTAATATCATCCATTAGTAGATTTCATCTTATCAAAAACTTGTTACTACAAAAGGTATACAAAAGGTATAGATAATATTAAGAAGATTTATGTAATAAATTTAAGCCGTCAGATGGTTGTTTCATTAAAGAAACCACCCACTATATTTTAAATTCTGACATTCTTTTTATTGAGTCACACGCGCGTTTAATAATCCAACCCCATATACAGCATCTCTGGGGGTTATCAAAATTTTTTATCTTGCCAATGCTGCTTTTCTTATCGCCTTAGTGGCGAATTAACGAATGTATGATTTTTTCTTCTTCTGCAACTCCCCGCCCCCTCCCCCCAACGCACACTACCTTTATTTTTTTATTTTTATTTTTTCCCTTGATGTAAGAGTTCCCTAGTCCTATCAAAAACTTGTCAATATAAAAGTTGTAGATAACAGTAAGAAGATTTATAATAAATCTAAGCGGATTCGATATCATGTGAATTGACGAACGTATGATTTTTTTTTCTTCTTCACCTGCCCCTCCCCTTTTTTTTTCTTCTTGCTGTAAGAGTTGGTCCTATCAGAAACGTGTCAATGTAAAAGGTGTAGATAATATTAAGAAGACTTATAATAAATTTAGGTGGATTTCATATCTTGTGAATTGACGAAGTTATGAATTTTTTTCCCCTAAAACGCTATTTTTTCGACCGATTTTTGATTTTATCAAAAATCTGTCATACATAAATGTTTGGCCCTTTTCCGAAAAGTAATAATAACTTTAAACTGATTCGATGTGTATCATAACTAAGAAGTTATGGTTTTTTTCTGTTTTCACGAAAACCCTCTCTTTTTCCACCCCCTTTGTCTAATTTTGCCCATAAACGAACTTGACCTAGATTTTCTGTCACTTGATTTTATGTATCAATTTGGAAGATATTTGTGCAGGATTATGGAAGTTATCGTGCCCATAAAAAAGTAATACAGATAGATAGATAGATAGATAAGATTTTGAACTGGGGCTGATTTTGGATTCTAGGGTCATTATCGGCGAAGATCTGCAAAATATTTTCAGAAATTCCAACATAGGGGAGAATGCAATGGGTAGTATTTCTTACGAAATCTACCCAAAAGATGCGTGCAATAAAATGGATTCTCTATAAAATTCTTTTATATATATATTTTTTTTTTGAAAAGATTACTAGACAGCCTATTAATTTTTACAAATAAAATTGCGCAACTTCTATCTATACGGAAGTTTAATAATAAAAAATACATGAAATGATATCATTACAATACATCATGCACGACAAAAGAAAATAATTTGTTTAAAAACCTGAAGATACTATAAGTAATAAAACTCAATTGCTTTAATTGCAAAAATATTAATTAATGTCGACTCGATTATTCTCTAACGAAAACTGCATATCATTTTTTAAGTTTGTTATGGCAAGCCGCACAAGTCTCGAGCCACTCTCCACTAATTTTCTAAAACCACTTTCCAATGACTTTTTCCGCTTTCTTTTTTTCTTGATACGATCTCCGACTATGAAAAACTATCAAAAGCTCCTGTTTAAACTAGCGTAACCGAAAGCGAACAATAATATTCACACAACACTGATTTTCTTTGCATCTGTTTTCATCGCTGGAGGTCGAAGTAATTTCGTAGACCAATCTTGCTCCTACAACTGACTTGAGCCGCTTTAACCTTTGTTTCGTCGATACAAAGACAATGCGGATACTATATTCGATATTCCCCTTGTTCTATTGCCTACAAGTGGGGAGGAAAACTTTATAAATAAAACGAAGAGTTCTAACTTCCTCGAAAGATCTTATTGAAGTTATAAGACTTATGTGGCATCACCATCGCGAAAATGTGATCGTTAGACTGATGGAATCGTAACTAAAAACTCATCGGCCATCGATTTTATTTCATCAGATAGGACGGAGAGAGTATTGCAGTCGTGAAGAAAACATGAAAAGTTATGGTTGATGAAACCGTTAATGTTAGATTTTTTAGCCAGAATTGTGCATGCAAATTTTCCTTTTAAACTGTCTTATTATCATGAGTATCTGTTGACAAGGTTAACAGCATAATTTTCTCGGCGATCGGTTTCCTTGTCGGAGACATTCATATACTAAATCTGGGTGATATGTTGGATCATATTGTTCCCGAAGAATTTAATAAATTCCGTTAAAGATTATATTAACGAATAATTAGATATTAATAAGCTATTTTATTTCATGTTATCCTCATAAATTTGATAAATCTAACAAGTCGGTTTTAAACAAGCTGGAAATCGTACGTCAAACGTGGCAAATGAGGTCTGTTCGTACTATAACTAGTTTTATAAATATTCAGATCTTGTTGCAATAACTGTTTCATTCTTATGTAAAAATGCATGAATACAAAATTTATTACGATTATATACATTAAATTCAGTAAGGCGGAAATAATAGGACTCCATCTTAAATAGAACGTCATCACCATGGCAACCTAGAATCAATAACTATCATGGGATATCATGGAATCAATTACGTATGATAGGATTTAATAGAACGAAGAAAACTTTTGTCATTATCTTTTTAAGTTTTGATTCGATTTTCATAAAATTCGAAATGACTCGACAAAATTCTGCAACGATTATATACAGGTTGTTTCTACGATCATGGGGCAAACTTTAAGGGAAGGTAAAGTAGGGGAGACTGGGGGAATGGCGCCACGAGGGGTTATGTCGCCACCCGGCCTAGTTTAAAAACTAACGGCAGTTTGAGATAGTGAATGCGCCTGCACTATAGCGGCCAACAATAGAAACAGTGCCTAGAGTGAGAGTAATTTTGTTGTACGTCGATCGTTTGTTCTAGTGAAAAATTTAGTTTTCATCTAGTTGCTTCTTATTTTGGAGCTTCAAATAAGTAGAGGTAAACACCTTTTATTGTAACATTAGGTACTTAAGATAATATTACCCGTAATCTACGGGCATTCGCCGACATTTTGATGCAATTTATTGAACAAGTTCGGTTCTTCTTTCGGCTTTGCTGGGGGATTTCCGTTATATTCTCCTCTCGGAGTAACCACCATGGCAAAGGGTGACTTTTCCGATTTGAGTTAAATTGTAAGCTTAGCACATTAATAAATCTAGCTTAAGGAACATTGTAATTATTCATTACTCTGCTAAATTATTGCTTTCTAAATATTTTCAGTAGGTTAT
The DNA here is from genome assembly GCA_963932465.1 of Maratus speciosus. Taxonomy (NCBI): domain Eukaryota; kingdom Metazoa; phylum Arthropoda; class Arachnida; order Araneae; family Salticidae; genus Maratus; species Maratus speciosus. The sequence goes on along the minus strand of OZ010786.1, from coordinate 456,961,913 downwards.
GTGTTTCCTAGTATCCATTTTATGTATTTACTAGATCATTAAAGAGAGGCGTCATTACCCCGATACAGTGGCGGAATTACCCCAGTATCCTGGGTAATCCCGCAATTGTACAGAGGTTGAAAGAAAAAATTTTTATGTGTGCTTACTTTGCAGTTATGATTACGGTTAAATTTATACAGATACTAAAGATCATGATTTAGCTTTAGAACTTTTACTATTAAAAAATAAACATTTTTTTGAGGTGAAAAAATTTAAATTCCCTTAAGGTGTCGCCATTCCCCCGGTCTTCCCTACACATAAAGAAGCAATTTTGTTATAGCAATGTGGGGTCGAAAATGAGAAGTTTTGGCGAAAAACTGAATGCGGAGGAAATGAAAACGAGCGTTTTATTGACTTAACAATTACAGTAAGTACTCAAATATGCCACTGGTAGCGTCTAGGAAGTGATTGTCGTACCTTTTCGCAGATTCCAAGTTTTTCATGAACATTTGCAGCAACGAGAGAAAGTCTTGCAATGAGGTCCTCATCAGAGTCAAACTGGTGTCTTATAGATGAGACATCTGGAACCTTCGAAAAGGTACGCCAATCACTTTCTAGACGTTGCGAGGTATGTACCGATGTTGGTGGTGGCACATTTGAGCACTTACTGTAATTGTTATGTCAATAATACTCTTGTTTTCATTTCCTCCGCATTTCTTGTTTTTCGCCAAAACTTCTCATTTCCGACGCCACATTGCTATACCAAAATTGCTTTTTTATGTGTACTTTACCTTCGCTCCAAATTTGTCCCATGATCGTAGAAATACCCTGTATATTAAATTTCAAACCATTCGGTTAGGTAGTTTTTGCAAGTGGGTAGTAATTTTTTATACATAAAACGAGGCGTTCTAACTTCCTCGAAAGATCTTATTTAAGTTATGTGGCATTAGCATCGCAAAAAAATGTGATTGTTAGGCTGATGGAATCGTAACGAAAAACTCATCGGTCATCGATTTTATTTCAACAGATATGACCGGAGAGAGTATTGCAGTAGTGAAGAAAACATGAAAAGTTATGGTTGATGAAACCGTTACCGTTAGATTTTTTAGCCAGAATTGTGCATGCAAATTTTCCTTTTAAACTGTCTTATTATCGGGGCATTCCACATCAAATCAGGCAGTAAAATATCAATATGTAACCCACCATCACAGATTTTAATGAAACTGCGTGTGTTTGTTCTTACTATTAAGATATGATCACCAGTAATTTTTTTTGCTCCTTGGTGAAATAGTTTCCGAGAAAAAAATTGTCAAAATTTTGAAAAACTGCCGTCAGTTGACATTCTTGACAGCTCGGTTTTCAAATGTAGCATGTCATATATATAATCATATTTCAATATCTACTCTACAAATCATCTTCAAATAATTTATGCATAATATTTAGGGTACGCAGCTTATGAAAAAAATATATTGTTACGCATATAACATTTTAAGTATGTCTAAAAAAATATTTAAACTTTGAAGTCGTGAATTTTTTATGAAAAATAATGCATTAACAAAAAAAGCATTATCAACAAAAGGCGGTATTTTTATTAAATTTATTTTTTGTGGGAGATATACTTAAAGGTGTCCTTTACCTGATTCTGAAATAAAAATAGTGGGATTTTGGGTGTTTTTGGTAGTATTTCCTATTTAAAAATATTTTGAGGTGCATTTCAAATCAAATCAAGCAGAGTCATTCCATGTCAGTTCCCCTAAGCCCTTTAATCACTGTCACAAATTTAAATGAAATTGGGTTTGTTTATAGCTTATTTTAAGACGTAATCACCTTTAATTTTCTTGATCCTAAGTGAAATATTTTTTAAGATAAAAAATATCAAAATTTTGAAAAATTGTTTTAAATTTTTTTAATGACAGTTCGATATTCAAAGACTGCATTTAAAAAAAAAGTCATTTCAATATAAAATCACTAAATAGTTTTCAAATAATGTATATGTGACAAATAATGTAGGCAGATTATTATTTCTTGTTTTTTTTTTAATTGTACGTAAAAATATCTTTTAAATGGTTATAAAATAAAAATAGTGAAAATATGAGAAACAATTATCAAAGTTTTGGAAAAATGCCACGAGTTGCCATTAATGATTGTTCAATTTTCAAAGGCCTAATTATATATATAAAATCATATTTCAACAACTAATAAAGAAATCTTCTTCGATTAATTTAAGCAAGGTAAATAAAGTATGTCGATTATGAAAAAAATATTGCTGTAATGTTAAAAAATATTTAAATGTGTCTAAAAAATTGTATAATCTTTGAAATCAAAAATATTTTACAAAAAATAATGAAATTATTAAAAAATCTTTATCAATCAGAGGCGGAGTTTCTATGACTAATTTTTTAATTTTAAATTGTACATAATACTACATTATAACTGGATCTGAAATAAAAATAGTGGGATTTTGATTGGTTTTAGTAGTATTTAAATCATATTTAAAATTATCAATATTTTCAGATGTAAAATCTATCCAATGTATCATCCCTGGAAATATTTTTATTTATACATTTATTTTATTTTTCAAATTATCTTTTATGTTCGTTTCTTAAGGAAAAAAATAAACAATATTGTTTTTTAGTAAAACTTCTAGGGCGAAGAGCAATTATCCCTTTCCAAAAAAGAGAAAAATCACAAGCTCCTCACCGCCCAATAGAAATTTTCAAAATGACAGTCCTAATCTTTAAACTTATATTTGGCTGTTAATATTGCAAATTTAGCACTGAGCTGCTAATATTGAAAAAAATACCAAATTTCACTCTTTTGAAGAAAATTTTGACGTATTGTGCTTTAAATATATGCAAAAAATGCATAATCCATTATATTTATATCTTTCAAATAACTATATCTAAAAAATTATTTAAAACTTAATGAGTTGCACTTTTGTAACTTTATTCAGTTTCTAATGATATGTATCGTAATTTCGTGTGTATAGCCCGCAGATCAAACAATTCAGTTTGGACCCAGAAATTTTATTCAGTATTTGAAGACCAATATTTACTATGATCTAAAAAAAATACATTTTATTTTTAAAAATTTCTGGGTCGTAACACGATTGTTTGATCCGCGGGCTATACACCGGAAATTACGGTAATTTGATTTATTTCATCACAATATTGTTGAAAGATGGATTTTCAACATATATATGTATGTATATATATCCCTGTTCTCAAACAAATTATTTAAAAATTATTCATTTATGTTTAATAAAGCATATATATATTGTTTATACACTTATAGAAAATACATATAGTAAATTTTATGATATTATGTCAATAATGTCTAAAAGTAAAGAACTTATCTAATAGTATGTAACGAAGAATTTAACATCTGGTGTAATGACAACAAAATTTTATAATTGTTTTACTTAATTTGGATGAATGAAAAAAGCTTACATGTTTATATTTTATTGAAGTACAGGTGAAAATGTCACAAAGACATTCCTATCTCAACAACCACTGAGTATGTCACATTCACACTACAGATGATTTTTTTTTCTTTTTGATCTTTCGGGTTTGATTTCAGATGGTAATGAATTAATTAGTTTTGTTGGAAGTGTCATTGCAGTCAGCATATTAGGTTGACTATTTTTTTTTTCAATAATTTGTTTTGATTGACTCGATGAACAACAACATTTAAAGGGACGATTTCATGAATTTTCAATTAAAAGCTGATTTATAAATTCATTATGTTGTTTAGTTATTATTATCATCTTAAGATAATAAGTTGATAGTAAGATTTTTAAATGCAGTTTATTTATTATTTGAACAGTTGAAAGTATTTTTCAATAAGAGTGGGCTGTTGATTTTAAGTCGGCTGTTGAGCAATGTAGTGTTGGTAAAGGAACTGGTACTATTTAATTTAATTTTTATTGCTGTAAATAATATTTGTTATTTTATTATTGTATGTATTATATTTAAGAAAGAGTAGCAATACATGATATCGTAGTCATTATAGTACATCTTAGCATGAAAAGCTTCAATATTTATCATTAAACATTTTATGAAAATTTTGTTAAAATTGATCATATTTTCACTATTTTTATTTTATAACTATTGAAAAGATATTTTTACGTACAATTAAAAAAAGTAATGACAGCCTGCCTTCGGTTAATAATAAATTTTTGATTAACACGTTATTTTTCACAAAATTCTTGATTTTAAGAATTCACAAGATTAAACACACTCTTAGCATTTAAACATGACAAACAACAATAAATAATAATCTGCCTACATTATTTGTCACATATACATTATTTGAAACTTATTTAGTGATTTTATATTGAAATGAATTTTTTTTTTATGCAGTCTTTGAATATAGATCTGTCATTAAAAACATTTTTTGAAAAATTTCAAAATTTAGATATTTTTTTTATCTTAAAAAATATTTTACTTGTAATCACCTTTAATTTCCTTGATCCTGTCTTAAAATGAGCTATAAACATGCCCAGTTTCATTGAAATTTGTGACAGTGAATTAAATGTCTTAGGCGAACTGACATGGAATGACTCTGCTTGATTTGATTTGAAATACGCCTCAAAATATTTTAAAATAGGAAATACTACTAAAAACACCCAAAATCCCACTATTTTTATTTCAGAATCAGGTAAAGGAGACTTTTAAGTATATCCCACACAAAAAATAAATTTAATAAAAATACCGCCTTTTGTTGATAATGCTATTTTAGTTAATGCATTATTTTTCATAAAAAAATCACGACTTCAAAGATTAAACATTTTTTTAGACACACTTAAAATGTTATAAGCGTAACAGTATTTTTTTTTTCATAAACTGCGTACCCTATATATTATGCATAAATTATTTGAAGATGATTTGTAGAATAGATATTGAAATATGATCATATTTATGTCATGCTACATTTGAAAATCGAGCAGTCAAGAATGCCAACTGACGGCAGTTTTTCAAAATTTTGACAATTTTTTTCTCAGAAACTATTTGATCAAGGAGTAAAAAAAAAATACTGGGAATCATATCTTAATAAAAGGAACAAACACACGCAGTTTCATCAAAATCTGTGATGGTGGGTTAAATGCCTGCCTGAACTGACATGGAATGAATATCTGTTGACAAGGTTAACAGCATAATTTTCTCGGCTATCACTTTCCTTGTCGGAGACATTTATTGAACTAAATCTGGGTGATGTGTTGGATCATATTGTTCCCGATGAAATTAATAAATTCCTTAAAAATTATATTAACGAATAATTAGTTCCTAATAAGCTATTTTTTTCAATGCTGTCATCATAAATTGGATAAATCTTGTTAAAGAACAATCTAGGGAATCCTTTTAAAGATAAATCTAATGCATTTTTATATGTATATGTAACATATAGTAAATGTTTCTTATACAGATTGCATTATTCTGGAATTTTAAAAAATAGCCAATACGATGTGAACATTTCAGGGCCGAAACTAGCCTTCTTTGCGACCGGGGAAAACATGGATTTTGGCGCCCCCCCCCCCCTTCCTTACGCACAATAAAAGTTATCAACCTCAAGTACCCTATGCAAAAAAGAAAAAAAAACTATTAAATAATAAAAATCATTTAATAATAATTAAAATGCGAGCAAGAAGTATGTAAACAACGCCCCCATAAGACTAGTAAATCTGCAGATCAGGAGCCTCAACGTCAGCTCTACAATTCATTGTGTTTAGCACCCTTTGAGTAATATTAATCTTTCTACAAAAAACGAAATTTAAAGTTTTGAAGTTACATAAACATTTATAAAACGAAAAAATATTTCGAAGGTTTCTGACATTAGAAGCGTTAAATTAAACCCCTTGTTATGTAATGGTATTCTGAAAATCTCATGAGCTACATATTCTGGTAATTTTTAGATAATAAAGTAGATTTCTTCAGGGGGGCTCTGCCCCCCTGAACCCCTTCGTAGTGTAATTTAATTTACATTTGTAATTATCAATTAATTGTGTTAATGTCCTTTAGTAAATTCTACCAATAGACGGAAACGTACATGAATTCTTTTCTACAGCCCTGTATATTACGTGAAGATTTTTACGCGTCGTCTATAACATTTAAATTTAATGCAGACAAAAAACGCTCTTAAAACTGCTCATATCACATTTCCGGGGATTAGTATGCATAGTGTGCACCATATATCCAGTTTCTGCGGAGTCCTGTATATGGTTCTATTTAAATTCTGCAAACATTTGTTAGTATACTAAATGTAATTGGGCTGGGAAATACATAACTCAAAAAAAAAAAAAAAAAAAAAAAAAAAAAACACTGAAGCAATTCGCGCTCATTTTCATTTATACTTACGAATTCATTTGTGTATCCCTGTACATGGTCTATACAATATTTAAGCACTACTTATTAAGCACAAATTTACTTAACGTTAAAACGCACACGATAATCGAAAATGCTCTTCAGCAATCATCCCTAATGGACCAGAACTGTATCCGAAATTTTTTATGTGACCCTATAAATGAACGATAAATACGATACAAATCATATTCAAGCTTCTTGTAGTCAACCACAGTAATGTAATTTAATTTCATAATGTTTGAATTAGTGCAACACAATTAACACACTGACGACAGGCAATTTAATTAAATCTGGGTTTAAAAAACAGTAGAAGCTCCTCCCTCTTCTGAAAATGTCTCGGAAATTGGTTTCTGAGATATGTTTTTCATGTTTATGCAGCAGTAAATATCTTTCAATCTACGGATGTAATATATAATGTCTTACAATCTATAAAAAATATGGACAACACAATATAAATGTCTTTTCTGTAAGGTAGAAGTCACTCCCTTTGCCAATGATGTATTATGAATAAAAACGAGAATTCTCGTTTCCCGTCGCTAATGTGTTAAAATAAGCTGTGAAGATTTTTTCCCCCGTAGACCACATTTTAATCGACCACTTTTGTGTGACCCTGAAAAAAACATATGCTTTGCACTCCATATACTACAAAAATGTTTCAAAAATACATATCAATTTTATTATTTTGTAACAGAGTAACATCATTAAAAAACGCCACAAAAGGATTTTCTTCAAGGATTGTAATATTATGAATACTTTTGAGTTCCCTGTACGCATGCTGTAAGTGCTACACATAACATATTTCATGGTAACCAGGTTCTAGTGCACCTTAATAAAGTATATAAATTTCATTACGTTTAAAATTGTGTAACATTATTAAAATACACCGCAGACGATTTTTCCCAAAGACTATAATGTAACGGAATAATTTTGAGTGCCCCTGTAATAAAGCTATGAATGCTACACTCTTCATTTTTAATACCAAACATACTTTGGCAAACCTCAATAACGTATATCAATTACATGTAATCCCGACTATATTTACGCGAGTTAGAGCACGTAGAGAAACACGGCAAGCGACAGAGAGAAAAACTGAAGTCATAAATACTTTTCATTCATGTTGGAAAGTGTTAAAAAGGATTTACATGCCTTTAACTGTACTATTTTTCACTTATAGCATGGTTAAACATTAGTTTAAACATCCTAATCCATGCGATAGCAATAACATATTAAAAGCCCCCCAAAATATGCATATCTGGAGATCTATAAATCTACTGGAAAATAATTCATTATCGTGCCCACTGTTAATTGCATAAATTGCATCGATTTGGCGCGATAAAATATTTTTTGTGATAGCCTTTTAATAGTACCTGCAACAAAATTAACGTAATTTACTAACTTCATTCATATTTGACGTAATGATAGGCTACGAATAACAGTCGCTAGGCAACGAAGAAAAGGAAAAAAAAAGAAATATGTATCATGTAAAACAAGAAAATTAATTTAAAAATTCTTTATATTATTGGAATACATGTATAAATGTCCTCAAAACATTATACACGTAAATAAAAAAATCTGATAGCTATATTGATAAAACTTCAATATAATAGGAATAATTTAAAACCCTTATTTGGAATTTTAGTATCCATAATTTGACATTTAAATCCATTAATCAAACGTGCCATTTTCTTTCAACAAATCGAAATTTGAAAATCGTCTGACTTGCCGTAGAAAAGCATTATAAAGAAAAATAAAATCTTCCATATTTTCCGAACGAATGAACCAAATTTAACCAAAAACTATACAGCTACGTCCGGGTATCTCACGAATATGCCCAATTAATTTCAAGCTGATCGGGTGCTTTTTGCGGCAGTTATCGCGGAACAGACAGACAGACAGACAGACAGACAGACAAACGGAAATCAAAACTTTTCGTGTCTCCACAGTAAGCCTTCACTGACGTTTCGGCAATTAATACTAGTAAATCTGCAGATCAGGAGCCTCAACGTCAGCTCTGCAAGTCACTGTTTTTAGACACACTTTGGTAATATTCAATTTCATGCAAACCACAATTTAAAGTTTTCAAATTATGTAATTATTTATAAGAATAAAAAATACGAAGTTTTCAGACATTAGAAGCATTACATTAAAAACGTTGAGTTATGGAAGGATATTTTGAAATAATTTTCATGAGCTACTAATTCTGATATTTTTTTAAATAATAAAACAGATTTCTTCAGGGGGGGGGGGGGGGGGGGCGGGCTCCGCGTCCTGAACTCCCCGTGGTTTCATTAATTTACATATGTAACTTTTTATTTATTGCACTAACGGTTATCGCAAATCTTAAATTTCTTTTTATACTTCCGAGCCTTAATTTTCAATACTGGTGGACAGAAAATGATTCACATTGACGCAATTATATTAAAAGTTTAGGTTTTATGAATGAAAATATAATTTCCTTTTAAAAATAAAATAATTTTCATTCATATTTTCTGAAATGAGACGGCATTAAGAAGTAACACTCGTCATAAAATATTTTTTTAGGTAATCTAGTTAATGCTTGGTTTTTAAGAATGAGAATATTTATTTCCCAATACAATGACGTCATTTTCGACAGCGATAATTTTGCGTTACTATATATTTGATTTTCAAAAGTTTTTTTTTTTTTTTCTCATTGAAATTTTCGATTAAAAATTAACATTTCTGTTAGCTGTGTGCAGACGATAAACCATGAGATATTAGTAACATTTCTTTTAATAATAAGAATTAATATCATAACACAAGCCCTTTTTATTTCAACCTCAAAGCATATTAGTTTTATTTTTGATATATGAGATCAAATTCACCTTCTTTTCGTATTTTAGTTTTATTTCCAATATGAAGACGTATTCATGTCTATTTTTTATTTCATTTTCCTCTTGCACATGAAAATCTTTCAAATCAAAATTAACTGTTTAGGATAAATTATTATTCTGGGATAGGATTTTCTTGGCAACGGTAAAAAAAAAAAAAAAATGCTTGTTAAATTTATAGCAAAATATCAATTTATTCCTTATGAAAATAATGAACTTCTTAATTTAAAAGAAAAAATATTTGAACAAAATAAGCAGAACATAGTCTTTCTTTATTTCTGGGGTAAATTTCATCTATATGTAAAGTCACAAAGGCATTAATTCGTCCCTTTTGACTTTGATTGACTTCAAACAATTACAAATACTTTCACATTTACGATATTTTTAGGTGTAGTTCCGTCGCTAGGCAACAGTTAAAAGAAAATAAAACAATGAAATATGTGCTTTGAAAAAAAGTAAATTTATAAAAAGATATATTATTGGAACACATATATAAAATACCTCCATAAGTTAAACACCGAATTTAAAAACTCTGACAAATGTATACACAAAATTTCAAACTAATATGAATAATGTATGGTTCTAATTAGAAATTACATCATCCATAATTTACTATTTAAATCCTTCAATCATATGAGCCATTTCCTTTCAACAAATAAAAATGGAAAAATCGTCTGAATTGCTATAGGAAAGCATTAAGTCGCAAAATAAAATGTTCTATATATTCCGAACGCATGAACCAAATTTAACCAAAAACTATACAGCTAAATCCGGGGATTTTACCAACATGCATACTTAATTTTAAGCTAATCGGATGCTTTTTACGGCAGTTATCGCGGAACCCTCATAGCATGCATGGTCACAGTGACGTCATTGTGACGTCACTGTAAGTCACTGTGGTCACGTCACATCTGTGACCAAAATGCCACCACTCAGTGATGTCACATTGTGACTGAGATGTGAACTTCTTAGAAAACTTTTAAAAATTACAAAAATTATTAAAAATATGTTATTTACTGTAAAATATATTTTTCTGCCGGATTAACAAATTTTTTAAACCGTGGTCCAAGTTGCATCTGTGCCTCTAACAAAAACTTTTTATTTTCATATAACATAAAATGTAATTAATTCATCAGCAACACAAAACGATTTCCTAATTATGAGAATTTCATATTATTAAAAAAATGTTTTAGGTAAGCAGACCTCGACTTATCTTTTATAAAGATTTTTGTAAATGATCATCTGTTATACTAGAAGTTTCTCAAAGAGTAGTCGAAACATTTCTGTCGTTTCAAACTAAAAACTTTCTATTACAGTTAAGGCTGCAGCTTTTAATGAGCACGCAGAAAGCGTCTTCAAAGTTCAGTCATATATGCATTTCTTGCTTTATAATTTGCATTCAAGTCATTTTTTTTCCTCTTAGTGTTTCACTATTTTAAGTATTTTTTTTTTTATTATTATTCTACTTCTTTCAAACGTTTAAAATAGAATTGACATTTTCCGAATATAAAATTAATGTACAAAATTTAGGCAAAGCCCACGACATAATTAATTATTCATGTTTTATTTTTTGTTTTCAAAATATATCTTTAAAAATTATTTTACAAGTTTTATTCTACAGAAAATTAATATTAAGAGAATGACAGATTGACAAAGAAAAACTCATCTCTTCTCGATAATCTTGTTGTATTTTTTAAGAAGATATTTTGTATATATTACCTGTGATACAAATTTTACTTTTAACCCTCTGTCTACCAGAAGGGTCCAATGGACCCGACATGTACATTCAAAATATTTATTCAAACCAGAAATTTTTTCAAAACAAACTAAATGTATAAATCAGACAATAATAAGTTAAATAAACAAATTAAATAGTTTTAAGTAAAAATTCTGGTGTAGAATCTATATATATATTACGCTAACGTACGTGGCACAGAAATCGCGATTATTTGTTATTGTCTAATGGCAACGCCCGAGAAACTCACCTCATTGGTTATTGTGAAAAGTCCTTCGGCAGGATTTAGGGCGATCGGATTTATTTACATTTCGCCGTAAAGGAAAGAGCTGAGTCTGTTACTTTAACGACAAACGCCATTGACTTTTGGCACTCTGCCAGGTTAGTTACCTCGTAGGTTATGGCAACTTAGGAAAGATAGGGTTGATAGCTAGTGTGATTTATCTTTCTTTTGGCAGAAAAATATTTTATGTTTATGTAGAATATATAGGCTAAGTTCCTTTTGTTGCAAATTTGCAAATTAAATGCTTTATTCAAATCCGAATAAACTAAACCGAGATTTTTTTTTTTTTTTAATGTCATTCACTCCCTGTTTTGTTTTGTTTTTAATCTTTTACGGCTAGGCTAATATATAAATTTAAAGCTGATGAAACCAGTATTTCATCACAAGGATACCTATTTACCGTGCTTAAATTGTGAATTATTAGTAGTAGTATTTTGTTGTCATGTATAATATACTTACAGTTCTTAGAATTATTCATATGTCCATGCTCATATTAGGATGCGACGCAATTTAATAGTAATAAAACTCTTATCAGATTATATTAAGTTTATTAAAAGTTGGTGTGTTATGAAACTGTCTGTATAAAAATAGTACTGTTTAACATATGAAGACTTGTTATTCATTAGCCGTCGTTTAAAAAAAATAAAAGAAATATTGTTAGTTAATTATACCCCCTCCCCCCCCCTTTTTTTAAAAATAATATCACAATGAGAAAAAGTATTTTCTGTGTTGTTACATATGTTGGAGTTATTGAGATATGTAAGCAGGGCTCTACTAACAGGGAAAAATATGGTAGCCATCCAAAAATTTCTGTGCTTTAGTAAAACAATTACTTCCTTCTCACTTTGTTAGATTTGACTTTTCTTTTTATTTGGATTTTTTTTAAATACTAAAATTACTATTTTATGAATTAATTGAAAAAGTATAATCATGAGCAGAGTAATGCTATATCTTGAAATACTTTAACTCTTCAACTCAGTTAATAAATTAATTCAGAAAGTTATTATATAAAGTTTCTCAACAAAACTTATAAAAATATAATTCAGAGAAAAAGAGGATAATTTGGCAAGAAAATCAAAGTTTTCAATATTAATGTTTAGCTCTTTTAATGTAAAATAATTTATTGCATATTTGGCAACAAACATGGGTTTCAAAGTGTAAAATTTTTATGAACAATGGAGGGGAGGGACATAAAAAGTTGGTAGGAACATTAGCTGCTGCCATGAGTTGGCAGTATTTGAGGCACTCAATTTTCTCCCTTTTTTGATGCATTTAGACATTGATAATTAAGTATAGTCATCCTTAAAAGAAAAATATCTTACCATTGTAAGTGCCATTTAAATGCAAGTGGAAAAAGAAAAGTACATTAGTTGAATAGTACTGATTTTATTCTCAATTAAATAAGTTGGGGAGAGGGGGGGGGGGAGATTTAAATGAATATAAAAAAGAAATTCGATACAACTGAGAAATGTATAGCTGCTATGATTTTTAGCTACCAGTAATTGTGAAAGTCTTCATATTATTTAAATTTAATTGCAGATATCTACAATTAAATAAGGAAAAAAATTCCATGCAAAATTAGTGGTGATCAAACATCATAGTAATTTGTCTCTATGCAAATGTGACATTTTTTAAAGTACAGTAGACTCCCTTAAATCTGCAACCCTAAAATCCGCACATCACAGATATAAACAATGAAACTTTCAATTCAGATGTAGTGGCAAAATTACAAAATTTGTTAGTTTTATATCATTCAATTTGTATTTTAATATATAATTCTCGTTAATATGACTAAAACATGTAGTTTTCAAGAAGGAAGTATGAATTTATTTTTGAAAAAAATGACGATATTGCTGATATCACTGGTAATCACAATCTTTTTACCAAATATATTTCTGTATTTAATCAATCTTTTTTAGTTATTAAGACTGGTTTTAAACTGAAATAAAACTTCCTTACTTTATGATTTTAGGTGAATTTATAGGTGTTGTTATGAGGTTATATAGGTGTTTTCATTGAAAAATTCACAGAAAATGTACCACATTTTTATTATGCATATTTAGTTATACATTATTAATTTACTTGATCTTTGCCTTTAATAATTTAATCATTTTTTAAAATGTCTTACTTTTTATCATTTTAGTTTATTAATTTACTTAATTATTTTAATGTTTTACTCTATGGCAAGCATATTTATAATTTTGATTGCATTATTATATTCAAACTACTGTTTTAAAAAAGTAAACAAAACAATGACCAGAAATCTGCAAAATTGTAAAATCTGCATTGGTCCCAAGCTGTGCGGATTTGAGGCAATCTTCTGTAATATCATTAGTACTATTAAAGGTACTTGTATATTATCCCAAAACCACTTTCAATTAAAGAAAACTGTCCTCAAACAATGATTTAATGTTCATAATACTAGATGTCAAATATGATGTTGAATGCAATATTAGCACATGATGTATGTATTCCAATTTTATTTATTTTTTGGAAATGTCAATTTAGTTTTCTAATGAAGGTTACAATTTATTTGCTTTTTTGCTTGTTTTCTCTCACATTTTTGAAGAAAAAAATTATGATCCAAATTTTAATAATTTTCGGTCCTCATAATTTCAAGACTTTAACTAGACCAAGGACGGCGAACCTATGGTATGCGTGCAACTTTTGGCACGGCATTGCTGTGACTCTAAATGAAAACAAAGTGGGATGACACAAAATCCCGATTGATCTTTTCTAAATTCGATCAAATGTTTTTAACTGTGCCATATAATATTCCAATCTAATTAATTATAGTCTCAATTTTTTATTCGAACAAAGACGATATTTGAAAACTATTCTATAAGAATTGGCTATTAGAGATTAGTAATTTCTGATGGTAAAGTTATGGCAACTTTGAATTTATTTCAGAGCTATTCAAAGAAACTGGAGTTTGCTAGTGTAACAGTTTTTCTGCCTATCTATGCTTTCGAATCACTCACTGTTTTCACAAATGAATAATATCAAAACTAAAAAAAAAAGCACTTGTCAGATAAATCTGGTTCAGTTTGCATTAAAATTAACCTGATATTAAGATGTGACAACAGAAATCAAATTACATCGCATTATTTCTTTTTTCTGAAATATATTTATTGCCATAATTATTATAGTGTAATATCTACAAGTATGTTCATCTTTTCTAAATCTTAATAGAAAATTTTAGACCATTGTTTTTCTACCTACTAAATTTTTTTGTGTTTTTTGTTGGACCGTCATGATCATGTAAAATATTTTTTGTTCAAATTTGGCACGTGTCAACAGAAAGGTTCGCCACCCTTGAACTAGACTGCAGCTACTAAATATTTTGGTACTTTTTGGTTAGCCGAGCACCAGTGTTATATATAGGGTAGATGTGCCAGTAATGGACACCCTTAAGGAATTTCTTTAAAAATTTATTTTTTTATTAATAGTTATAATTATTATATTCCAGTTTTTTCAATATTATATTAATCTATCAACAATATTTAACCATTCTTATAACCTCATTTCCCCATATGAATAGAAATTTAATTTTAAATAACAGAAATATATCAAAAGCCCAGTAATGGACACTCTCTGGCCCAGTAGTGGACACCCTCTGGCCCAGTAATGGACACCCCATAAAAAGTAATAAATATAATTGTCTTTATGACTGTATTTAGAACCAGAGTTTAATGAATACATACTAATGAAACAAAATAGTTATTTTTAAATAAATTTAACAATTAGGATACCAGTAATTAATAAAATATTTGTGATAATCATTTACTGTTTGCATCAGTTATTGTAATTATCAGAAGATCGATGTTTTAATTATTTTAGATGGATAGTTTAAAATACTAAATATCAGACAATTACAGCTATCAAATTATTGAAACAGTGGGGGGTTTTGAAGGTAATTAAAAAAAAAAGTTTTGGAATATTAGTGTTTAGTTTTGTCTCACTATTTTTAACAATTAATCTTCCAGAGACTACTTGATATATCATTTATAATAATTAATATTACAAATATGAAAGAAATGATATTGTGAGTTGAATATTTTAAATACTAAATAAAATAATTTCAAAATAAAACTGTAGAATTGATGTTTGAGGTCACTGATCTGCAGATTCACTAGTTTCATGAATATTACCTATAACTTTCATTAATATTACAATTTTTTTCTTTTGTCAGAGATGAATAGGGAAACATTTAAGACAGAAAATAGATTTTTAATAACTTCTATAACTTAATTGTTTTTATTTAAACAGAGAGGAATTAAGCCCTATGAGCCCCTCTTTGACTGTGCTCTTAAACAATATTTTATGTTTCCTGGCTGGTTTGATTGCCAGATTATAAAATATTCAAGGTACTCTACATAAAAAAATAATAATAAATAAATAAAATAAAATATTGAAATTTTATTAATCCACATAAAATAACTTGAAAGCAGCTATTTATAAAAGTTTTAGTGCTATTACATTTTGGTAAGTATAATTTAAAAATTAAATTTGATTATTTAGGTTTGCAGTTAAGTCAAAATATTTTATGCACTATAAACATTACTGAAATTGCATTTTTAGCAATGTTTACATGGGGTGTCCATTACTGGAAAATGACTAATTAACCATCCCAGTAATGGACACCCCCTCTTAAAACCTTAAAAATAAATGAAATTTTGTAAATGGCCATTAGTATATAAAATTATAAGTTTTCCATTGCTACTCAAACAAAAACATTCAAATTTTGCAAAAAAATAAATAATATATAACTTAATTAAACGAAGTCAGCTCTTAGCCTCTTTATTAAGATTTTCATAGAAAAACAGCGAAACTTTGAAACATTATTTTTTGCTTCTGATTGGTTTGATTAAAAGTGTCAACAATAACACAGTTTTATAAAACATGCAAGGGGGAATTATTAAAAAAATAATTAAAGCTAAATATTTATTAGGTTTTTTTTAATGAACTAAAAACTTCAAGGGGTATCCATTACTGGCACATCTACCCTATATATACATACATCTATGTATATACAGTAGAGTCTCAAAAATCTGCACAGCTTGGGACCAGAGTCTGTGTGGATTTTAGAGTTTTGCAGATTCTAGTTTAAATGATTTATTTTTTCAACTTACCTGCATCCATTTACAAAAAGAGCATAATAATTCAAATTAAACTTGGATCTCTTTTATTTATCTGTACATTATTATTTTAATACCCCAAATTATGTTTATTACTTTTAAATATTTCTTGTACAGTCCTTTGTTTGCGAACTTTCATTTTATCTTGATAAAGTTTCTTTTGAATTTTGTAAACAGCCATTATTTCCTATTGATTTATATAACTCTGCTGCTCCAAGAACTTACAAGAAATTTCACCAAAAACCAAAGCTTTTTCAAATTTTTTTTCTCGCAATCACTGTCAGGCTCAATTTCACTGTCTTCGGCTGGGTTCATTATTGGAGACATAATTTCTATACCTGCAACATAATTTACCAAAATTTCATCTTTATTGTTCACCCATTCAACAATTTTTTCTTCTTTGAAAAGCTCTTGTAAATCTGTTTTGAAATTTTTTGAATAATTCAGATGCTTTAGCTTGAGGTAAGGTTAACTGAAAATTTGAAAAATCTGTATCTTCATCCTGATTTTCAATAAAGAGTCAGACCATATTTTATGCCATGCATCAATTAAATAAATACAGTCTTTTATGCTAAATATTTTTTGGAACTTATCTGTTGTTTTAAATGACAAATCGGCATTAATATGCTGCTATAAAAAATTCATATGTACTGACATTTTACACTCTATGGATCCCCTGATCCCTGATATATACCCTGATCCATAAAAGCTTTTAATTTTTTAAATGTCCTGTGTTTTTACTATTTTCCCATAAATTTACGTTAAAAACAACTTTATTTTTGTTCACTGACATTTAGAATAAAGATTATAAAGAATCTTCTTAACTCCTATTTTCACTGTTTACATTTTGAAATGCATGCAGATTTTAGAGACTCTACTGTATATACATATATATGTATATATATACAATATATGTATCAAGGCTAGAAAAATTTGAAAAACTTTACATACCCAGTCAAGCATGTCATAGAAAAAAAAATAGATGCCCGAATTAAAAAATTTACCCAGCTTTATGCGTTTCTAAATTCTGTGGCTGTAATCTGTAATGTTAAAGCTTGTAAATACAGTAGACTCCCTCAAATCTGCATAGCATGGGACCAAAGGTTGTGCGGATTTCTGGTCATTGCTTTGTTTACATCTTTTAAACAGTAATTGAATGTAATAATGCAATCAAAATTATAATTCATGCTTACAGTATAGTAAAATTTTTAAATTATTGAAAGTAAAGGTCAAGTAAATAATTAATAATGTATAATTAAATATGCATAATAAAGATGAGATACATTTTTCTTGAATTATTTAATGTAATTTGTCTCATAGAGATACCCTACTAATTCACATCAAAATCGTAAAATAAGAGAGTTTTATTTCAGGTTTAGCCAGACGTAATAAACAAAAAAGCTTGATTAATACATAAATATATTTTGTAAAATAATTGTATATACCAATGATATCAGCATTATCTTGATTTTTTTTCGGAAGTAAATTTATACTTCCTTCTTAAAAAACATGAATTCAGTCATATTAACGAAAATTACATATTAAAATATATACGGAATGATATAAAAATAAAAAAGTCTATAATTTTGTCCCTATATCTGAACTGAAAGTTTCATTATTTACATCTTCAATGATGAGCGGATTATATGGGTTTGTTGATTTTATGGTTGTGGATTTGAGGAAATTTAGTGTATAACATAAACTATAAAACAGTAAAGGATACACCAAGTACTTTTTATTCAAGGTAATATGAAACTCTTATAATTCAAAGATTTTTAAATAAATTATTCTCATTTAATAAATGTGTCGAAATATTTTTTGCGAAAGGGTAAGTATTAATATTTTTTTAAACAGGTTATGAGATTACACCATCAGAAAGTTTAAAATGACCATTAATAGTGTTTTCTTTTTCTATACTTTTAATGTCGAAGCTTATGGAGCTTCGAAAGACTCAAAAACATTTGCGTCTTTTGACTGTCCTTTTTTCCATGCTTTAAAAACTGCAGAATGGCCTTTATATGCTATTTTGTGAAGTTCACTATTGTTTTTAATTAATATCTTGGTTAATGAATAAAAAAAGGAAAGATCTGAGCTTTAAGTACATTAGGACCTGCCGTGGACTATCCTCATCCAAATTTTCTGTCCTGTATGTGCGATAGATTTCGATAGTCATTGCAGAAACATATATGGAAAAGCATTTTTCTTAAATTAGTACAGATTACATGCTAAAGCTTTTAATTAAAAAAATTAAATACAAAATCATTAATTAAAAAATATATGTGGGATGGTAACTTTTCCTTAATAATACTAATAGGCTGGGTGGCGACAACAAAAATGATTAAGTTGTCGAGTTTAAATCGTAATGTAGGACAAGATTATTTGTGGTAGATGAAGAACGACTGGTCTGCCTTGGCATTTCTTTTTTTGTTATAATGTGAGCAACAGCAGGTGCCAAATCGTCAGTGTGGTGTCACTATTACACTGAGTTAAAAGATGAAATTGGTGCCAAATAAAAGTTAAATACAGTATTTTGAAAATATTTTTGTAGGACTAAAATTTATGACAAAATATGATGTCATATATTACTATTGGCATCCAATAAGCATAATATTTTACATTTCATTGCCCTATATATTACTACTGTATCTACTTTCAAGATGAACTAATGGTGTTGGAAATGTTTATTAACATTATCGAAAAATTAACTTATCTGACGTGGCACGAGATGAGTAGAACCAATTTTCCAATTTGATACTATTATTACATTATCGAGTTGTGGTCTAAAATTTTAACACATTGAAAATAGCGATAAGTACAAGACAAATATTTCAGTCTGCCTTGTGATATCTTGGTACTATATGAGCAGAGAGAGGTGCCGATTCTACATTTTTAAGGTACTATCATATCATTGAGTTACGGCATGAAATTTTAACACATAGAAGAAATTGATTAGTTCAATACAAATTTTCAGTCTACCTCGTGATATCTTCATACAAGATGAGTAAAGCAGGGTGCCAATTTTAAATTTAGGCAGTACTGTCGATATCATTAATGTGTTAAAATTTCAGGCCATAACTCAATGATCTCATAGCACCACCTAAATAAAAAATTGGTGCTCTGCTGTGCTCATTTCGTATCAAAATATGAAACACACTGAAATATTTGTATTGTACTTACAGTTATCTTTAAATTATCTGCCTACATTTGGAGTAAAATGTACAGTAATTAATAAATACACATATTTTGTAGTTCAATTGTAATACAAAATGATGAAAAAACAAACACCTACCAATACCTTCACAGCCTTTTAAAAAATTGGGGGGGGGTGGGGGGGTGCCATTTTTGTAGCAAAATTTCATGTTTATCCCAGACAGCAAACGTTCAGTTCAATTGAAGTAATTTCAATTTCCTTTCTACTACATATTACACTTACCTGTGCACTGAACTATACTAGCAGAGTTTCCCCCAGGTTTAAAAAAAGGCAGGGAGCTGCTTGTGGGAAAAGGGCACTTTTGGATTCTGAAGGGCATGTTTTGGATTTTTAAGGGCATTTCTTGAAATTTTTAAAGACATTCTTTTGATTTTTAAAACTACTTTTTAATATTTAATAGACAGAACACTATTTTAAACACAGCAATGAGTCAATTTTAACTATGCAAGTAATTTTCTTAATAAACAAAGGAGTAAAGGCACTTTTTTCAGGTGGGGGCAACAAGGGAGCTAATTTTTTAAATGAGGGGCAAGAGGGGTGCTATTTTGTAAACCTAAGGGCAGGCAGGGTGCAGTGCCCTCCTGAAACTGTCTGGGGGAAACTCTGATACTAGCTGTGGGGGAAAAAGGCCGTTCAAGGCCAAACATCCTCTTTTCATTTCCCCTTTGTTGTCATGGCATTAGAGGATGCCAGTCCCTTGTCCTTTTTTTTCACCTCACTTCTGCAAAACAAATTTACCCCTGCAAGAGTATGAGTTACTGCAGTATTTGAAGACTCTTTTTGTCGTAACACCAATCTTGATTTTCTTAAAGCGAATCAATTGTTCCGCTGATTTTATAACACTTGTTTGTAAAGCTATTTGTAGTTAGAAATATGGATAGATTTTTAGATGACAGATTAATGGTGTTCTTATTTTTTTTTATTTAATTAATAATTTGTAATTGTAACTTTATTATTAATTTAAATTAATTATAAATTCAAATAATTTGCGATTTTCTATGACATGCAATGTTATCTGCATTTGTATATGCATGAAGTTTTCTATTATTTTAATTTAAGTGAAAAAAATGAACACACAAACATACGCATAATATATATGTGTGTGTTATTTTCTTATAAATTACATTATACACTATTACTATCTTGTAATCATCTTTCTGTCTCAGTTATGATCCAAAAATCGATATAAAATAGCAAATTCAGAGCATTTTCTGAAAAATACTTTGCATTTAAAAAGAGAACGAAAATCAATTGAAATCTGAATAAGAATAGCTTCATGTATTAGGCTTTTATGGGTGAAACTGTTTTCATGAGTTTGGCGAGTAATGTATTTAGATTTGAATCCGAGAATTTTACATCTGCATGACCAGCATCCTTAAAACAACAACAAAAATTCAACGAACAAAAAAAAACGGAGGGAGGGGGGGGGGGGGGTTGAAAACATGGTTCAATCAAATCACGCCACTTCAAATGGAAGGATGCAAAATTATTCTTTATAATCTATAGTAGTAAATTATAGTCTAAAATAATTCCTGCTCTTAGAGGGAAGTCAATGCGTGCTATGAACTATCTGGGTTTTTTTCTCTCTTTTGATTTTCTGAAAAATACAAGCAAATTAAAATAGCTCTTCCATTCATTAAAATCTGAGGGGGAGAATGAAAATGTGTTCATGAATGAAGCAAGTAATACGTTCAGATTTGAATCCGGGAATTTGAGCTCTCATTGACCAACACCCTTAAACAACAATCACAAATAAAAGATTTTGCAGGGGGGGGGGGGGGGTAAACGTGGCTTAATTAAATTATTCTGCTTCATTTGCCTTGAAATCTTCTGGAGGGAGGGGGGGCATTTATGTATATTTTCAATTATGTGTTATGTGTTTTAATGTGATACTTTTTTTTTGCCTTCGTAAAAAAAAATAATAATAATTCTTCAATTAGAAAACAGTCGATTGGAAGTATAATCACTCAACATTCAAATTCACTAGAGCTACTTTCGCTGTCATCCTGCAGATTTATTAAATTGTTGGGTGACTTCATTTTCATATGTCAGGCCCAATTTGGCAAAATCTTCTTGCAACTCTTCGGAATGCTTGACACAATTTTTCCAGTTTTCCACAGTAACATGAGAAAGAGCCTTCTCGAACTGTCGCCTTACATCCTTTATTTTAAATGTTTTTTTTTTTTTTTTTTTTTTTTTGCAGCTTCTCTTTTCACCTGAGCCATATAATTCATTAACTCAATTGGATTGTACTGGCAGTGACAAGGTGGAAGCCGCACTACCTCATGTCCCATTTCATATGCAAAAACATCCGATTCATACATTTTGTATTTTTCTTTGTGCATTTTAACAATACTCAACAATTCAGGAACAATAGTGTTTGAATCATGTATAATATCTTTCCTTTCCAACCAAGCTATAATATCTGATTTTCGCTTTTTTGTGGATGGAATTTTTTCTAAATGATTAGAATTATAGCTGGCATTGTCTATTACTATGACACTGGGTTCTTCAAGTCCTCTCAGTAAATTTACAAACCATTCTCTAAATACGTTACTATTCATTTCGTGATGGTAATCTTTTGTAGAGCTTGACTCGCTTGACTGGAAAATTAAATCAGTTCCTTCGATAAAGCCATGCTGAGCTGATCCGGCATGACAGATAATCATCCTGGACCCTTTCCCTGTCGGTACTTTAAGACCACCAGAATTTTTTGAATCTTGCCATACATGACTCTTTGAGTGATTTTGATTCACCCAAGGCCAAGTTTCATCTAAATATATAACTGGACGCAGTGGAGACTCTTTTCTGATATTGTACATTTTTCTAAGAAATTTAATGCGTGCAGCTACGATGTCATTTCTCTCCATCAAAATTTTTCTGCTGTCATTGCCCTTTTTATATTTGTAGCCCATATCTGTTAATATGGTCCACACAGACTTTGCACATCCAGAGAAGTCTATTTTTTGTTCCAAAACATTTTTTAAATTTTCGCAAGTTGATTTATTTCCGCTATGACAATATTCTTTAACAGTGCGACATACGACTTCTTTGTTAAAATCATCTAATACTGTTACACGTTTTACGCGCAAAACTTTTTTTTTAGGCGATGAAAATGACAGATTTTCTAAGCTGGAGTCTGCAATAGTATTATTAGCTTCAGCCATTAGCTCATAGTATTACTAGATCCTTCTAACTGTACGAAGAGATACCCCACATGCTTTAGAAGTAGCTTCTTGTGTCTGCATAAATATATCTTTGATTTTTGCATCAGGTTTGGAAGCAACGAGCTCTTTAAAATAGTTGTACACATTATAAATAACCATCTTCGATTCTTTTCTAATATCAGAACTGGCTGCCATAATTAAAAGAAAGCAAAAGGTAGAGAAAATGGAAGAAAGCAATGTAATCAAACAAAGGATGGGGTAATACTGCTCAACAGGATCTCTCAAACGGTGTGGGAAAAAGAAGAGCAGTCAATCGGTCATGTGGCTGTAACCATAGTTACTAACCTTAGATAAGTATAGTAACCTTAGATAAGGACTGAGGAGTGACCAACGAAAGGGGGGGGGGTTGTCCTTGAAAAGTCAATTTTTTATTCGGCGACTATAGGTATTTTATAATATCTTCAAAATTAACTGAAATATGTCAAAAAATACTTTTTTTATTCAAAATTATCAATTTTTTTTATATTTGAGTACCTATAAAATAGTTACATTATTACATAGAGCTTGGATTCTAGTTCAGAACATAGTGAGTAACATGGAAAGCATTTTGAGAAAATTTCACTGAGGTATGTTTAAAACATTTTCACGTGCTGTTAATAAACTTTTCCTGAAGCATTAGTTCATATTGAAAGTAGATACCTTAATAATATATAGGGCAATGTAATGTAAAATATTATGTTCTTTGGATGTCAATAGTAATATATGACATTATGTTTTGTCATGAATTTTAGCCTACTGGGCGTTTCTACCAAGATATGACCAGGCAGACCAAAAAAAAATTTAATACTATATTTAACCTTTAATTTGACACCAATTTCATCTCGTAACTCGATGATATAATCATTTTTGATGCCACCATCCACTGTATAATGAAGAAAAATAAAGTTCTGTAACTTTTCGCCTTGAAATAAAAATAATTTACATTGAACTGAATTATAAGAACGTTCACCATATCTGAGAAACATCTTATTCTTGTAGTGTTTCGAACCCATATTCCTCGAGAACCAGAATACCTCTTTCTGGTGCCTTAGACCAGTTGGCCATTTGAAATTCGCTTAATGTCCCTCTGAAATGGAACCAGTTCAAAACTGGTTTCCCTCTCCGTTCAACGTCAAAAAAGCACTGTAAAAGTACTTTAAAGAAGGTTTAAGTTAAAAAAAAAAAAACTGTTTTTAAAGCATATCAGAGGTGTTTCTCAGAGTTCCATAATAAAGAGGCATGCTGTGCACGGAAAATGTTTTGCAAAATTCGGAACTTGGTGCGAAAAAAATTTAGGAAAGAAAAACATAATTTTTGTTTTTCAATCTTTTATTTAAATACAGTAAACTCCCAACTATCCGACCTAATGTGGCAGAAGGGTAGGTCGTATAACAAAAATCCGGATAGGACGGAGTTCTATAAAAATTTATTCACTTCCTGCCCTTTCTTCCATTATATTAAAAACGCATGTTACACATTTTTCGATAAATTTTATATATACAGTGCATATAGTTTCAAAATAAGTAAAACATTAACGTAAAATATAAGCCTAATTTGTAAAAAAAATAGTAAATCTTATTTTACTGTTTATTAATAAATGATTTCACAAATATGAAAATTTATGAATAAGATAAAAGTCAAAACTTAGTTTTTGAAAAAATTCTTGCTAGATGACTGCTTCTCCCTTTTAGCCCTATCCATGACCCTCTTCGTTTATCACCCATTTCGTTAATCTTCAATAAATAAACACTATGCACACCAAAAGACTATACGAAAATAACATCCGCACTACTGAAAATAACATCCATTGCACAACTGATGAAACAGGTTATGAAGCCTTACTCCCCCCTCCCTTCAGGTCTGTCTCTGCTATTGCATTTGCAATCCCTTCTTGCTCTTTCCTGTCGTGAGTTAGCACTTTCCTACGGACTGGAACTTGCCTGTCTCGGCCGCTTGCAACATTTCTCCTTTTTTTACTAGGCCGGATAGTCGGGAGTTTACTGTACCAAAAAATTAAAAATATTCCCCAGTTTTATGTACGATTTATTTACTGTTCGCGCACAATTTTAAAATCGGGGCTGTTTTTGTTCCGATTTTTCCGAAAATAATTTAAGGCATTCGGTTCCAAAAATTTAAAAAATTCGTCAGTCCGAAAGTTCGGACACGAAAAACCGGAAATTTTGACAAATGGTAGCCATAAAAAAATTCATTTCGTCAAGCGTTCGCAGAAAAATCTCAAATTTCGTCAAAGGATCACGGAAAAAACGCAAATTTCGTCAAATGATCGCGGAAAAAACGCAAATTTCGTTAAATGATCTCATAAAAGACGCGAATTTCAACAATGGATAGCGGAAAAAACGCGAATTTCATCAAAGGGATGCGAAAAAACGAAAATTTCGACAAAAGACCGCAAAAAACGCGAAAGAAATTTCGTCAAAGAACCGCGATAAAAACGCGACATTTCGTCAAATGATCTCGTGAAAAAATGCGAAATTTGTCAAGAGATCGCGAAAAAAAGCAAATTTCGTCAAAGAACAGCAAGAACAACTCGAATTACGTCAAATGATTGAGGAAAATGCAAATTTCGTTAAAGGGTCTCGTAAGAGACGCGAATGTCAACAATCGATCGCGGAATAAACGCGAATTTCATCAAAGCATTCCGGAATAAACGCGGATTTCGTTAAAGGGTCGCAAAAAGTGTGAATTTCTTCAAATGATCGCGGGAAAAAACGCGAATTTCGTCAAAGCATTGTGGAATAAACGCGGATTTCGTCAAAGGGTCGCGTAAAAAGCACGAGTTTCGTCAAAGGGTCCGCTTAAAACGCGATTTTCATCAAAGGGTCGCGAAAAAAACACAATGTGGTCTCCAGGAAACAGCACACATACAAACATCTATAATTATTATAGATATAGTTTTTAATCCGAAATAATATACTACTCAACTAACTTTTGAAAAATCAGGTTAATCCGAACCCAATTTGCAGGAAAATACACTCTGCCTGAAATCCACCCGACCAGAAACAGTTAACTGGACCAGCAGCAAAAAACTTCCATTACAGGGATAGCCGATTTCCACACTATAGCGCCTAGAATATATAGTTTGGAAATCGGCTATTCCTTTAACACTTGAAAAAGCGCTAAAATATTGTATCCCTTAAATGTGCAACGATGCTATTGAAATATAAAAATCGCAGCGACATCTGCTGGATATTTGCTACAACTGTAAGATTTTGCTAGTCAATGTAATAGAGGTCTGCACGGGCTGACATTTCAAGTCCCGGCCCCGGGCCCGACTCAGAGGAAAGAAAATTTGGACCGGCCCGGTAAAAAAGTTGAAAGTTCGGCCCGGCCAGAAGAAAAAGTTAAAATCTCGGCCCAAGTGAATTTCTACAAAACATTGATTTTTATGTTGATTTGGTTAAAAGTTTTTCTCGTACGAGGAGATCAAGCCAAAAATATTTATCTTAACTTTTCTTTTCATGTTCATAATCTTCATTTTTATAGAAGTGCCGCAGGGCACTATTTATTTTTTTAATGAATTCATATTTATTTTTTTAATGAATCTATTTCTTGTATGTAAATGTTTCAGTTATCATTAATATTGTTAATCCATATTCCATGTATTGAAGCGTTAAATATCTGAAAAATGCTATACAGTAAAATCTAAGACTGAATTGCATTGAAAAATAAAAAAATGCGTTATAGATAAGTTCCCTTCTTAGCAAGTGTAAATGTATTATATATTATTTTCTTAGTATGTCAATTTTGTTTGTTATTAATTTTTATAATTTTCTTACGTAGTATTAAGTATTATATTAATTTTACATTGATCAACACGTTTTTCAGTTTAAAACAAGATTCCATCATAGACAGGTTCTTTTCTTACACGTTTTACTATATTTTAATTTAACTATATTTTAATAAGTGTAGAAATCTACTACTCTTTAAAAAGAATGAATTTGAATGTTTAATTGTAGAATAATGGCGATTTAAAAATGTATGCATTTTTTGACAAAAAATTTGTGCCAAACCTAATTGTACTGACCTTTGAATGGACCAGGCCATTCCGAGACAATGATTTTCATACTGAGTGGGTGAAAACTAGGAATGAAAATTAGGAATGAAACCAGTACCAGGGTATGTGCAGAAAAAGTAAGTTAGGCCCGGCCCGGCCCGAACCTTCAGGAAAAAAGTAAGGCCCAAGCCTGGCCCGGCCCGGCCCGAGACTTCAGAAAAAAGTAAGGCTCCGCCCGAGTGCCATGAATGAAAATAGACCCGGGGGCCGGGCTCGGGCTTTGGGCCACGGGCCGGTCCGTGCAAATCTCTACAATGTAATACGAAAATCCCGCAGATGTCGCTGCGATCCACACTTGGGATTTTCGCAGTATCGTCGCACATTTAAGGGATAAAATTTTTTAGCATTGTTTGGATAGCATATTTCCACATTAGATATTCTAGGTGCTATAATTAGGGCTCCTATAACACTTTATAGGAGTATTAAAGGAGCCTTAGCTATAATGATAACAAGGTAGTTTGTCAGCAATATCTTAATCACGTGACTGCTAAGAAGGGATCACGGTCTGGCCTCATTCATTGGCTGTGGTCAAGCAAATGGACCTTATGCACCTGACCTGAGGTCGAGGCTAAAATTCGTTTGCTGGCGGTATTTAGCATAGCAATCTATGCAGTGTGAGTTATTAATGCTTGTTTGTTAAAAATACCGCAAAACAATTCTTTGTTGTAGCAGCATATACTTAATATTTTGTAATATAAATTCAAAATGTTGTTCTGTATTCTAGAAAATTCCTTAAAAATAGAAAATTCCTAAAAAAATGTAAGCACTCAACCTGGGTCAAGGCTAAAGTCGTCTGCTAGCGGTGTTTGCGCCTGCGCATACTGGCATTCTAGTGGTGCAGTGGCTATAATAACAGATTAACATACCGCCAGCTCTGGCGTCTGACGTCATCTGAATAAGGCGCGAGGCTAACGAAAAAGACAGGCTACCGCGGTGCATCCCAGGAGTCTTTTTTTTACAGACCGCTAGAGTGACGTGATGCTCTTTCCTCACACTTTCATTGGTGCATTTGAGCATCACGTGACTCCGCCGGTCTGTAAAAAAAGGTACGTGGGATGCACCGCGGTAGCCTGTCTTTCTCGTTAGCCTCGAATAAGGCGCGCCCCACACACCAGAGAGACGCGACAATAATCGTGAGACATGAGGCAAATTCTGCTGTTCAAACAGGTTTTTTCTTTGTTAACAGGGTGAAATTGTCGCATGCCTCAAGCTTTTCTGCCGCATGTCTCCCTGGTGTGTGGCGCGCCAAAGGCCCATTGGTTGCTAAGGTGAAATCAGCTAATTGCAATGACAAGATAGATCATCTAGGGAAATGCACTAAAAGTAAATTATCGACTTTGACAAGAATAGTTTTGTTGAAAAAATGACGATAGATCTACCTTTCAGAGTTGAAATTTCGCTAAAATGACCAGAATCTTCTAAATTTTGAAGTTCTGTAAACTTTACATTTGAGTCCCGTTGTAAACTCTCGTCACCTTTTAAGTAACGTCCGATTGGTTTAAGAAAAAACTGCCCAAATTATTAGTCTCGATTAAGAATGCAATACTGATGACAAGATGACTAAACGCAACGTACTGTATACCACGGAGTGGATCTTCTTTACACGGCCGGCGATCGGCACAAAACGATGAACGCGCCGCTTTGTACCAATCATCGTGCAAAGATGATCTACTCCGCGTGATGTTTTAAACGTCATGAACTGGCCTTGTATATCGTTGGTCACGGTCTAAGAAGCAGGGGTATAGCGCCTAGAATATATAGTGTAGAAATCAGCCATCCCTGTAATACTTAAAAAAGCGCTAAAATATTGTATCCCTTAAATGTGCAATGATACTGCTGCAATATGCAGATCGCAGCGACATCTGCAGGATATTTTCTACAACTGCAAGACATTGCTAGTCTATACAATGTAATACTAGTAATATGAAAATTCGGCAGATGTCGCTGCGATCGACACTTGGAATTTTAGCAGTATCGTCGCACATTTAAGGGATACAAATTTTTAGCACTGTTTGGATAGCATATTTCCACACTAGGTATTCTAGGCGCTCTAGCAGGGGAGCCGTTTGGGCAAGGCTAGGGGGATAAAATTTGATTGATCAAGACGATTTTGGACAAAAACTTGGCGAATTTACTATTAGTCACAAAAACCTACGTTATCAAGCACAAGAAAAAAAAACTATTTTATGGGAGAGTAGAAGTTGAGGATTATAATGATACATATCAACCGGAAGTGAAGTGGTGTATAAGCTAAAAATTAATACCACCAATGGTTGACTCGTAGGTTTATTATTGTGTTTGTCCTATAACTATCGTCCATGTTTTCATACCTTTGTTTGTAGAACAAACATGTTAAATTTGAGCGATATCTCGCCAATTTTGGTTGTCCTTGGCGACCTTCCCTTTCCTGGCGTAGGTTGTGCGCGCTTTCGCCAGTACACCGATGTAATTCATGTTGATATGGCGTGCGTTTGTTACCGCCCACTTTTTCTTTAATTAAAAGGCATAATCCAGATGGTTATTGAGTAACCCATTCTTTATTTAACATTACTATCAAAATCTCAATGATAAACCTACGAGTCAACCACTGGTGGTATTAATTTTTGGCTTATGCACCACTTCACTTCCAGCAGACAGGGATCATTATTAGATTTCCCTACTTCTACTCTTCCATAAATTAAAGGTTTTTTCTTGTGCTTGATAACATAGGTTTTTGTTAAGGCTTCTATAATCCGGGCTGACTCACGCCGTCATTTAATTGCCGGTAGAAGAAGAACGATTGGCTACGCCTCGTGGGCAACAATCGCTCATTGGTCTAAGTGGGAAACAAAATGCTTGACGATTTAGCCTGTTTTATAAGAGCCCTAGTTCTTGTGTTGTCAGCTCTTGGGCGATATGACTTACTTGAAAAGCTTGTCGTCATTCCAAAGTTAATGTTTGTTTGTCTAACTCGTTCAGATGAGTATCAGGACGCTCTGTACACCTGGGTTGCCATATTTTGGACAAAAACGTTAATCTAGGTTCTGTGCCTATGTCAGCATCTTTGGACATTTATGGAGTAGCTGATTGCCACACTATATATATGTATGTATATTCCCTGGCTGACTTTTGTCTACGAATGGTGATGTTAATCAGTTTTTGGAATCGAGAGCGAGACGACATGATCCATTCGGATTGGAGCAAAATGTACCATATATGGTGAGTACTACTTCTACCAATTAAAAATTTGCCATTGTACCATATGTCGACATTACCGTCGGATCCGAAGCTGACGAGAAACAGACTTCCACGACCAACGGCATACAAGGCTAGTTAATGACCAGGGGTATACGCAGGTATACGCCGTATACCTTCTGGATTTTTTTTATGAAGCTCCGTATACCCTCTGTTTCTCATATAAAGCTACAGCGTATATCCTAGGCATGACGTTCATGACTTTAGCGTATACCTTGTGCCTATAGCGCATATCCTCTGTTTTTTTACGACTACATCACGGTTCATGATGTAAAATGATGGGCACGCCGCTTTGTACCAACCATCGTGTAAAGATAATCTACTCTGTGTGACGTTTTAAAAAATCATAAAGTGGCTCTGTATGTCGTTAGAGAAGGCTTTACGCCTCTCTTTTTTTAGACTATTTGAATCACGTGATGCTCGAATACAGGAGCATAATTAGAGCACCACGTGGCTCTAGCGGTCTAACCAGCGCAAAACTAGATACCGGGCTTGCTCATTCATTATCATGACGCCAGAAACTGTGGCTGGCCGCGACCAACGAAATACACAGTCGATTTATACACGTTTAAAACGTAACATGGAGTGGATCGATTACACGGCGGTTTGTACAAAGCGGCGCTCCCGTCGTTGATAGGGATCAGCCACCATTTGTAACCCCATATTACAGCGTCTAGAATGTATAGTGTAGAAATCGACTATCCCAGTGATACTTTTAAATGTCAAACGATGCTGAAATCCAATGAGTCGATCACAGCGACATCTGAAAGATATTTTCTAAAACTCCAAGACGATTTGGTCTAGACGCTGTTTTAATACGATGGTAGCTTTGAAATTTGAAAATATATCTCAGATGTCGCTGCGATCGGCTCCCTGGATTTCAGCATCATTGCACATTTAAGGGATATAACTTTTTAGCGCTGTTTGGATAGCAATTTCCACACTATAGAGCAGTTCACTTCACGTGACTTCTACCATAGAACAATGAAAAAGCTGTAGGGCACACAAATAGAAAAAAGCATTGCTAAAGGTAGCGATAGTTGTCCTACAGCAGCAGCAAAAACCTGTTCGTGACGTCACTTTGCACATCTCTATATATTCTAGACGCTGTACCCATACAGCACAATAACGTCCTGAGCACATACGATAAGCGTCATATATAGGATATAGCCTCGTCCGTTGGACATAATACAATATCCCATTGTTATCCTGAGAGCATCCGGTGGGAAACAAAAAGAGATACCTAATCAGGCCCTGATGGACGTCATTTTCAGCCATTAATAGGATGACAGAAGGACGTGATAAAATGAATAGGATTGTGCATTCTCTGCTCGTCCAGCATGCAGTATGCATAGGGTCAGTAGCTTTAAATAAAACTATTTAAAAAAATTAGCAGAGGGAAGGGTAATGGACTTTACCCGAGGCTAACGAGAAAGACAGGCTACTGCGGTGGGTCCGATTCTTCTTTTTTTACAGACCGCTGGTGTCACGTGATGCTCTTTTCGCACACCTTCATTGGTGCATTCGAGCATCCCGTGACTCCAGCGGTCTGTAAAAAAAGAAGAAATGGACCCACCGCGGTAGCCTGTCTTTCTCGTTAGTCTTGACTTTACCCATGTGACGTCAAAGTAAGTATAGAAAAGAAAAACACCAATAAGCGTGCAGTATTTTTTAATGTTGCTTCTCCTTCGTCCAATAAACAGTCCTTTTCGGAGGCTATATACCTACAGAGGCGTAGCTACAGCGTCTAGAATACATATATATATACATAGTGTGGAAAAATGCTATCCAAACAACGCTAAAAATTTGCATCCTTTAAATGTGCGACGATACCGCTAAAATCCCAAGTGTCGATTCCAGCTACATCTGCGGGATTTTCATATCCTGCAGATATCGCTGCGATCTTTATATTTCAGCACTGTTTTAAGTATAAGGAAAGGGCAGCTGACGTCACTGTTGGTTCAGCAAGAAAACCTGTCCACTCTTTATGACTCCTATCTGCACGCATGACCCTAGGGAAATTTGATTGGTCTACGTTTAACGCTTCCCTGATATGATTGGCCTACGTCGCCTAAGACTATTCCTGCAATGGCAAAAATATAGTTGGTAGATGGAAGTGTTTGTAAACATGCCCTTTAGGGATAGCCAATTTCCACACTACATATTCTAGGCGCTGTAGCGTGGCTTTTGCCATTCCTGGGTAAAGTCCATTGTACACTTAAAAATCTGCAGCATTATCACGCTCTCGCTTTTATAGAAAAATGTTATTTGACTATATTATGGAGCATTCTCATTGGTCAGAATAGAGACATTCTATAAATGCGGTGGAGTGACTATGCAGCAAACGTTACATACTTTTAACAGTGTACCACACTGCTTTTCCTAATAAACTGGGAGGCGGCAGTATGGACAATCACCTCATCGAGTTCACGGACTTAAAACTGGATTCGCATATTAAAGCGCACTCGGTTTGCCGAGTCCTATCTTGGTGGGAAACCCAATTTTAGCGGTTGACCATTGTGTTTTCCAGCATGAAAACATGGAGCAGTAAAACACAATGGTAACCTACGAGTCAACCGATAAAATCGGGTTTTCAACCAAGATAGGACTCGGCAAACCGAATGCGCTTTAATATGCGAATCCAGTTTTAAGTCCGTAAACTCGATGAGGTGATTGTTTGTCCTGCCACCTGCCGGTCTATAAGTGAGGCCTCGGATTTCTATTAATCTTATTAGACTGGGAGGCGGCTGCACAAATCATCACCTAATCGAGTTGATAGCTGAAATTCAAGTAGACAGAACTCAATTCGCATATTAAAATGCAACGGGTCTGCCAAGTCCTATCTCAATGGAAAACACTTGCAAATCGGATTCTAGTGGTGGATTGGTAGGTTCAAAATTGTGCATTCTTCAATTAAAAGTATCAAAACATGGAGGATTGGGAGCCCGGAAAACACAATGGTAAACCTACCAGTACACTACTAAAATCGGGTTTGCAGGTGTTTTCCTACCAAGAAACTTACTTTTTCTACTTGGCAGTCTAGTTGCATTTTAATATGCGAATCAAATTCTGTCTAATACTGAAATTTCTGCCTTCAACTGGATGAGGTGATGGTCTGCGCAGTCATCTCTCAGTCTAGACCTTAAACTGTGCAGCGGCTTACACTGAAACATTTCTATTAAAAAATAATGCTAGTCTGAGCAATTGCTGTCGGGTACTACTATTTTTTAAAGAAATATTGCAGTGTACACCACTGTGCAAGACAAAATTTAAAAAAATCCGAAGATCATTTAGAAAAGACAGGTGGGGGCAATTGCACCCCCCATTATTCGGATTTTTTAAATCTTATATATTTCTTTTTATTAAAAAAATATTTTGTTAGATTTCTTTCGATATGATTATGTTTCCTGTGCTTTTTGCAAATATAGGAATTATCCCATATGAATATATTATAATAAAATTATTTATTTGAAAATAAGTCTGAAAAATGAATGCACGAAAAATACTAGTTCATTTCAAGCGAAAAATCATATATACAGGGTATTTCTACGATCATGGGACAAACTTGGAGAGGTGGTGTAGCTGGCTGAATCAAACATGTTTTATGTAGGAACGTGTGGTCAGAAATGAAAAGTTTTGGCGAAAAACAAGAAATGCAGAGGAAATGTAAACGAACATTTTATTGACATAGCAATTAAAGTTAAGTGCTCAAATGTGCCACTGGCAGCGTCTAGCAAGTGAGTGGCGTACGTTTTCACAGATTCCAAGTGTTTCACAAACATTTGAAGCAACGATTGAAAGTCTTGAAATGAGAATGAGATCCTCATCAGAGTCAACTGGTATCGTCAAAGGGTACTTGCTAGATGCTGTCAGGTATGTATCTATGTTAGTGGTGCCACATTTGAGCACTTACTTCAATTATTATATCAATAAAACACTTGTTTCAATTACATCCACATTTATTGTTTTTCGACAAAACTTTTAATTTCCGACCTTCCATTGCTTCTTTATGTGTATTTTACGTTCTCTTAAAGTTTGTCCCATGATCGTAGAAACATCCTGTTGTCAACATCCCTTTCTTCAACTAATAAGTAGGGCACGATGAATTATCATTATTATCACTGGATACAGTGGCGTAGCTACATATTCAGCGCCCTGGAGCAAGTAAAGTTTGTGCGCCCTCTTGTCTCTCAAAAAAGTTCTGCGCAATTATATTTGGAAGTTACATATATACACATATATATATGTGTGTGTGTGTGTGTGTGTGTAACTAGCTGACCGCCCGGAGTTGCTCAGGCCCATTATAATAACGTAAACAAAACTCAAGTTTGTATGATTTTATATATTCATAAAGTAGTTCAAATGAACCTGGTTTTAGGGGTGGCCCACTGCCTTCGGCAGCGTCTAGTGTGCTCCCGACAATCCTCTTTCAGAACGAACCTGTGGCCTCGGTCACCGCTACCAAAGGCAGTGTATGCCAGGAGTGTTCCGTACACGCTGGAGACAATCGAAAACCAAGTTGAATGAGTATACCACGTAGTAATCGAGCCCACAGAACCCGAGATAAGAATACGAATCCTAGCAGTGGAACTATAATCTTTAAAACAATCGTAAGCTAAGTTGAATGGACCAAATTCCGTTGAAATAGAGCCCATAACAACCGAGAAAAGAATGCGCCGTTAATGTTCGAAGATGGTGGTAACAGAAGTCTAAGATAAACTTTCACAATGTAGAAAGTAGCTGAATAGTAAGCTAAGCTTAATTTTCCATTTACCGTTGAAATCTGACATATTGAACCCGAGAAAAGAATGTACCATTAATGTTTGAAAATGTTGGTAACTGAAGCCTAAGACAAACTTTCATAATACAAAAAGTAGCTCAATCGTAATCTAGGTTGAATTAACCAATTTTCGTTGAAATCGGCCCCCTAGAACCCGAGGAAAGAAGCACCCCGAATCAGTGGAAGGTGCTTGTTGCCCCCTCCCCCTGTAAATTTAACGAATTACCTTTAACATTAACGTGATATTTAATTTACGGATGAAATTCCATCCCCTCTAAAGCTAACCACTTACCTTTAACAGTGGCGTGAATTTTAATTCACGGCTGTAGTGAGTAAATGTAAGTTGATGCCCTAAAAGAAGATTAATGTTCGAAAAAGGTGGTAGCTGGAGTAAAAGAAATTTTTCGTGGTTTCTAAAGTAGCCGGAGGACCCTAGAACTATGCTTAAGAAAATTGCAAGACTATCGGATAATTTTTAAAGAAACTGCACCAAGGACCCTAAGAAGGCGATTAAGATCGAAAATTGGTGGTAGTAATAGTAGTAGTGAGTAATTTTTTTGTTTTTCATGTAGTAGCTGGAGGACTTAAGAAATAGTTAGGGAAAAAATCCTAGTGAATCGGACCATTTTTATAGGGGGACCAAAAGAAGCTTACTGATAATTGAGAACAAAGCTTAAGATGAAAACACGATAAAAGGTCCTAGTACTTAGCGCTTTAGATTTTCAATTAGTCGAAATTAAATGTAGGGTATAAATATTAATCATTAGAAAAAATTTCAAAGAAATGCTTAAAAAAGAACCCTTGAATCCCAATAGAAATATGAAGGTGTTGGCTCGGGGAGAGAAGACCAAGACTCAATTTTGAAGTTATGCAATGAGATTGTGACACAATTAGTGGGTGAAAATGCATGGCACACAAAAAGTTACCCAAGGGGGGCAGTGTCTGAACTGAAATGTAGAAACGAAAAAAAAAAAAAAAAACTAAATGGAAAAAGATCCCTCAAAATGATAGTCGGATTAAAAGGGGCGATTTATTAACAATTTAGGGCACAAAAACTTCAAGTGGCCTTATACCAAGCCCCAGGTGTCCAGGGTCTCACCTGTAATGTAGCTGGGCAAGGGCCCCAAGAAAGGATTAATTTTCAAATTTGGTGGTAGCTGAAGTCTAAAACATTTTTATGTTGGTCGTGTAGTAGCTGGATTTCCTAAGATGTTGTTACAAAAAAAAAGTTAGTGAATCAGACCATTTTTAAGGGAGATATAAAAAGAGGTCCAAAAGGGGCCAACTGATAGTTGAGAGCAGGGCCCTAAGATGAAAACATGTTAAACGGTTATAGTACTTAGCGCTTTAGATCTCAATAAGTTTTGTTCTAACGTATATACAAAATAGCTGACCGCCGTTCTGATTATCACATTTATAGACAATGTTGAAACAGTCCCGTTTTCATGTTAAAATGTAATTTTTAACAAAAAATAATGTTTGAATTACGTTTTCTTTGCCGAAAATATTCTTTATAAATACTTTTGCACATCAAGCGCAAAAATCAATATAATACACATATATATAGAGGAAATCACAATCACAGCATTGTACGAATACACGAAGCCTATACATTTCAAACAAATACTTGATAAATGATTTTACAAAAAAAAACTAAATAAAATAAAATACGTATATATATATTTAAAGAGAGGCCGCGCTCTTTGGTACCAGATAGGCGGAAAATTTTTGGGGCAGACCATGTCGCTATTGGTCACACAGAAAATTACAGAATATATACGTTAGGTTTTAAAAGATTTAAATGGGTCTCAGAAGCAAAGAAACTTTCAAGAAAAAAAAATCAATTCTTCTACCTTGCAAAGAGAAATAAAAATCATTAATAAAAAATGCTTCAAAAAAGTGATTAAAAAAATTATTAAGTGATTTAAGACTTTTCATATCTAATGCTTATAGCAAATTTTAAAACTATATTAGCTTCACCTGAGGGAGGGAGCAGCTTTAGCTGGTTTAGGGCTCACAGACCTGCAGGTCGGTT
The DNA here is from genome assembly GCA_963932465.1 of Maratus speciosus. Classification (NCBI taxonomy): domain Eukaryota; kingdom Metazoa; phylum Arthropoda; class Arachnida; order Araneae; family Salticidae; genus Maratus; species Maratus speciosus. The sequence continues at coordinate 456,925,029 of OZ010786.1, read as the reverse complement.
GCCCGGCGGGCCAATCTGCCTTATTTAATCCTAAAATTCTGCGATTAAATAAGGTTTAATGCGGAAAAGTGCTGTTACAAAAAAGTGGTGTAATTTTGCATAGGCTATAATCAGGCCCTAAGGAACACTGAATTTGGTACTTAATTTTTTCTCTCTTTTTGAAGCTTATCGATTCTGCATTTGACATTTGCAATATTTTCAAAATCTCAAAAACAATACTCACAAAATTTAAGTTGTTGCTTCCCCTTACCCCCCTCCCATCTACATTTTGTCGCCGTGGGCTGATGTGGAATATGTTTAAATCCAGCTCTTATTATTGTTTTGTAATCTGTATCGATGCATGTTTAGTTTCTACAAAACAAACAAAAAACCCTTCAAAATTTTCGTTTTCTTGTATTTCGTCTGTAAAATGGTCAATAATTTTCTACAATTTTATTTCCTATTTTCCTATGGGCTATTTTTTTTCCAAATCGTAAAATAATTATCGTAAATTACTACTGTTACATCGTACATATAGGTTTCTCAGCGGTGAATTCTTTGGCTACCATTATTTCCGCACAGTAATCATCATGATAAATTTCTAAAACATTTCTAATAGAAATGTACCAGAAAGATTATTTTTTGGAAATAGTGGGAGCCAGTAAAGTGGCCGATGAGAGCCCTGTTAAATAAGTTTTGATTACTTTAAGATCTGAAAATCTTCAACGGTCGTCTCCAGAAAAGTCACAGAAAATAATCAGGCATGCTGAAACGGTGTTGGAGAAGTTACTTGATGCTTCAATATGGTATGAATTAAAATTAAAACTTCCTGAATAGATGTCATTTCTTTCAACTGTGTAATATGAAAACATGTTTTAAATCGAAATGGTTGAGGTTAAACACAAGGTAAAATATCATAGGAATACGCTGATTGTAACAAGATTCATCTATAATGTCTGATTAATAATAAAAAAAATATGCAAATATTTTAAGAAATCCTTATTTCGCTTTTTCTAATTTTGCGCCCTTAGGATTCGTGCGCCTGGAGCAGTCTGCTCCAACTGCTCCACGGTAGCTACGCCCCTGACTGGATAGGATTCTTTGCCCATATCTGATATAGCATACTGAATTTTCTTAATATCACACATTATTTCTGATTTCATCATCAGACATCTACTTTCTGATCAAAATCTTATTTCGAAAACTATATTAGAAAATGAATCGCCATCTAATTCAGTTTTCTCATAAGTTAGCATTGGATTTAATGACCATGGTGGAACCGTGGAGTGGCCTCTTAAGGCTGTTTATCAAATTCCCTGCTCAACAACACGAAACTGACACATTTTCAGATTCATTTTTAAACATAACAGCATGAAACTGGTGAATATTTAAGGGATTTGGAATCAAATAGCATTTTTCATTTTTTGATAAGTTACAAGCAATTATTATATGATAGGTTTTTCTGCTTTCCCGCATTGGTGCAATGTTTGATCACAGTAGTACCTCGACTTACGCCAGCAATTCATTTCAAGACTAGCGACGTAAGTCGAGGTACATCTAGATAAGCAAAAAAGGGATAAGTAATAAAAATTCTCCAAAATCTAATAAACATATTCTATCATATTTCTCACTATCACTTGACTGTCATGGATAAGTTTCCCTTCATAGAACCAAAAGTCTTCAAAAAAGTTCATTAAGGAAATTTTTTGTCCAGGCCAGATGACAAATATGGGGTGACGTAAGTTGTAGCACTACTGTATATATAGTTTCTTAATAAGAAAGCCTTCCAATTTTGTCCTTGTCAAATAAAAGTAAATTAAAAAATGTGTAAGAAAATAGTTCCTTTGGATTTGCTTGCTAAAAAATCTTGCTATCCTTAATTTTGGTGAGCAATGGCAAATCTAGCACCATTTTTTTTTTTTTTTTTTTTTTTGCAAAAGGTATTTAGGCATCCCCAGAATATTCTGGTATATTTGTATAAAGATCAAATAAAGAAATGTGAAAAGGCTTTTTACTACATCCATTTCCCTTTAAATACTTTTTCTTAATTTGTTTTTAACATTTTCAAATTTTAACATAAGTATTGTATGTTGCAAATTAAAATATTTACTTTCATACAGCCATTTAAAAATGCATCAAAAAATATTGTTAAATATTCAAATAATAAAAAAAAAATAGTTTAAAAAGCACAGAATTATCTTAATTTTGCAGTTCCATTACTAAAGATATGATTTTTTTTTTTATATATATAAATTTGAAAAGCTTAATGCATTTCAATTCATTTAACAAAATGTCCCAATACTATGCTATATTAAATTGTTATTTTGTAATAAAAATTTGTTAACTCAAATAGCTGATGCTTCATAACATTACATTTTTGCAAAACAAATAGAAATTATCTAGCAGAAATGAATTAATTCATTTTAATTTAGTTCACAATATTGCAGGCCAAGAAGAAAAAAAACTTGGAGAAAAGAGGTGTCCTTAATTTTTTTTATATATATATATATCCTCTTCGGACCTGGAGTATCCTATAGGACCAATCTTTACCAATTTTTCCCTGCATATAAATAATGACAAAAAAATGAAAATGGTGTGAATGGAATCTTAAAAGATAACCAAACTAGAGCAAAATAGCAATTTGTTTCTTATAGTGCTGTTTTCGGCCATAAAATGGGATTTAAAAATGACTTGCAGCAAAAATGAGCGAAGTATACAAAAGTGAAAAGTAAATAATTTTTTATACGTTAAAATACCAGATGTAAAGTCCATTAAAAAAAAATTTATTAAATGCATAATTACTTCATATTTTTCATTATTTTTTCCATGCAAAAACAAAAGAAAATATCCTAATAAATTGTCAAAAAATGTACTTATTGAGTCCAGCGTGTCTTATATGATATATCAAATTTTATGTACAAAAAATTAATTTTTTTTTTTGCTTTTCAATCTTTCTTAGTTATCACTTTGAGAATATAAATTCATAACTGAAATAAAAAAATATATGAAAATAAACCCTGGGGTCTGAAGAGGATATACACAAGATAATTAAATGAACAAGTCTTATCAACAGATTGTATAAATCCTTTCATTCAAAATTTTAATTATTAAAATAAATGATATTCCCCTCTCCCAGGAATATTTTATAGATTTAGGATGAATTTAATATCCAAATGACAGTGTACATGAACAGCTTATCAGCTTTCAGTACAGAATTTACCCCCACCCTTTCCCTTTTAGAATATACAAAGTAAAACTATATTACAGAGTAAATCGGGAGACTTATTTTTAAAACAAACTTGTAAATCGGGAGACTTATTTTTAAAACAAACACTACATTAACTCAAAAGAAAATGAAAAATGTTTCTAATAAGTTTCCTTGTATATGAGCTCTATATGTCTAATAAATTTCTCACATTGAAAATTTATATTTTATAATAAATGATGCTTCTGAAATTTTATTTAACGATATTTTTACCAGCACATAGTTAATATTTTGTTGCAAAGTGTCTAATTTTCACACATTAGAAAATATTTTCAGACTCATTTATTCTAAATCTAAAATTCCTTAAAACATGAATTTCTTTTCCAAGTTACACAAAGCAAATACAGAATTTCTAATTTTTATTTGGCTTTTGAAAATATATTTCAGTATTTTAAATGTTACAAATTGTGCTGTATTATTTTATGATACAGTTATAATTTCACATGTTATATTAGGTCTCTGCTGAAAAATTCTTTACAAGCCAAGCATCTGAAAGTAGAAAAAAAAAAGAAAGAAAAGATATTGCATTAATAAATTCTGTCTATTTTAATGTATAGCTGGCAGACTTCTTGTTTATTTATTTTCAAATCAAGTGAACATATTTCAACCAGAAATTTTATTTAATGAATGAAAAGATAACTACTTACATAGAAAGAATGAATGAAAAAACTTTCTAGGTCAAAGTATGTATATTTGAAGGAACAATTTTGAAGTATGTATATTTTGGAAAATGGAAGGTTGACAGATGTGATAATGTGAGCATAAAATTCTTTAGTTTAATCAAGCAGAAAATGTTTTTTATCAGCAGAACTTGTTGAAATCATTGTGGAGCGAATAATAATTTGGGTAGACAAAATCATGAAGGTAAACAAACATTCTGTTAAACAAAATAAAAAGCGTAATGATTCACTTCAAGGTGAAAAGTTTTTGTATAGAAAACAAACAAAAGCTGCCACCACCTATTGAACCAAAATTTACAGGGTGTCTCATTTCAAGCACAGCATAAATTTTCACTTTAGCAAAAACAAAGATATTGAAATGATACTTTCACAGGTTTACTTTTGGTGTTTTTAAAGTTAAATAAGGATTAAAATTAGCAGAGATTAAAAAAGTGCATGGTGGGAATTTAGGCTTTACATCCTTAGACCTACTGAATTAAAAAGTTATAAAACCTGTAAATTAAATATTAAATTCAAACAACTATAAAGATAAATGTATGGTGGTGAAATAAATACAAGTATGTATAACAACATGACTAACATTTATTAAACTTCCATTAGCTATAATAAATTCCCATTGATTGACACAATTACTTGTATAATATAAAGCCTCCTAAAATCTATTTCACAAAGATAAACAATAAATTAAATGAATCAACCTCAAGGCATTGGAAAATGACTGATGAAATATTATCTGTGACACAATACTCAAGTGTTCCACATGTCACATTTAAATTCTGCATTGTTATAAGAAAATGTAAACTTTGGGGGGAGAAATGTTTCTGAAATGTGCAGCATCGGAGACTACTTAAAGAAGTAATCCATTAATGTCAAAAAGTATATTCTCAGTTAGAACATCATAAACTGTAGATGTAGAAATAAACATTGGTTTTTACTCAACAACAGCTGCCAACAAGATGACTCGCAATCCATATTGTTTCTTACGAAACAAATTAAACAACAGAGTCGAGAGTTCTAAATTAAATTACCAGCAACTGTAATAAAAAATACTCATTGTCCACATTAAACGTAAAGAAAAATAACTAGATTTTTAATAAAATGAAGAACTGAAACAGAACTTTAAGTAACATCAGTCATCAATACACTATATGATCTCCAAAACACCAATTTTTTAGTAAGACGATTGCATGAAAGAAACATCAGGTAAAGAAAGTGCAAAACAAATTATCTGCCGAACATCTCATAAGATTATTGGTGGCTCCATCAGGGCTGCAGCTTTCTGCATCATGGAAAGATGTGTGGCGACCTATCAGTAGTCTTGTAAGGTAAATGGCAATAACTTTGTCTTCCAGGCAGAGTTATTTGCTATCCTGAGTGCTGTAAACAGAGTCATTCAAGATCTTAACTCCCATGAGTGACAGTCTATCTTACCTACAGGATATACATGCACCTAGGACGAACAATTCTTAAAACATTTATCCGAACTCAGTCCTATGTAACCACATTTTGCATTTAGCTGGAAAGTATAAAAAAATATAGTTTTCACATGAAAAACTCTGCATTTTTTAATAGAACAATTGTAAACAATAATTAAAAGAAATAAATAAGTGCCTCCTCTTTTTATACCCGGGCTTGGACCGGCGTTGGCAGAGTTACACTCAAACATTCATTCACACACATACTTGCCAACTTTTTAAAAGAAAAAAGTAAAATATTGGGAAGAATATTTCATTTTTTAAGTACTTACAAATTGTTAAGTGATACACAGGTGACCATTATAAAGATATTTCATATGAAAACTTGTGTAACACTCTTTAAGAAAAAAAATTAAAAGACAGCTTTTTACATTTAAATTTTGCTTTTAAAAGAAGAAATTAACAACAAATAGTGAAAATTAAATGATTTCTTGTAATGTCATTTGACAATGAAACATGAACTCATTTTTTAGTGATAAAACATTCAGCACTTAACATTATTAAAAGTAACTAGCTGGCTTTGTCTGCTAGCAGGTCCCTCCTTTCAAACAAATATTTAATTTATACGTAAATCTCAAACCAAGCCACCACTACCTATGATAATATATAGCAAGCGTGTTGCACACACACGGCAAATAAATGTTTTTATCAAGTTCCCTGAACTCATATCAAATCTCACATTGAACGAACCTCAAACTGGGTTCCCAAATTATTATTATTAGCCAAAAATTATGCCCAATAGCGACTGTAACTGAGACCTATTTGTTGTTAAATGAATTGCAGTCTTGGTAAAAGATTAAATCAGGGAGCGTATACATTTCTTTAAATAAAAATCAAGGACTTTTTAAGTACTTTCGAGGACCAAAACCAAAAAATTTCAAGGACCTACATGTTAAATATACTAATAAATTATACTATGCATTTTTTAATAAAAAGTTTAATTATAGTAAATACAAGTTTTAAACATTCAAATGGACAGAAACCGGGGGGGGGGGGAAAGGAGATTCAGCGTGTGGCAGTAGCAATTTAGAAATTTTTTAAATAACAAATACAGCAGAAGAAAAAACTAGTCAGATGTGTCAAACCCAAAACTTTCTTTTATCCCATACATCTTAATGCTTCAAAATTCCCTATCACAGTGCCAAAATTAAATGGCAATCTTTGCTCATCATGAGGATTCTAAATATATGAAATTCTGTGCATTAGTTTTTGAGATATGACTATTGCTAAAATAGCAGTATCATGTAAATCCTGCAAAATGCAGCGGTCAGCTGTTGGGTAATTTACATCAAAACCTAATCAACAACAATTTATGTCAACGTCTAACTGAATCTGAAGTTTGATGAAAATCTGTGCATTAGTTTTTAAGAAGAGCTATTGCTGATTTTTAAATCATGAAAAATGCAGCACAGCAGCGCCACCTGTTGAACGATTTACACCAAAAAATAATCAGCATCAACTTGTGTTAACGTCTAACTGAATCTGAAGTTAGATGAAAATTTGTGCATTAACTCTTGAGATAGAACTATAGCGGAAATTATAAAAAATGCAGCATAGCAGCACCACCTGTAGGGCGATTTACACCAAGATGTAATCAGCACCAATTTATATGAAGGACTATCTGAATCTTAAGTTTGATGAAAATCCGTGCTTTAGCTCTTGAGATAGAGCTATTGCGAAAATCAAAAACTACTCAGCCCTAATTTATAAAGGGCTAACTGAATATAATTTTTTTTTTTTTTAATTCTGTCCATTAGTTTGATATAGAACTCCCAGAAAATCTTTGTCACGTACAGACATTTCGTAAAAACATGTTTTTCGGGACCTCAGACCCCCTAAAACGTGTAAAACTGTTGAAAACCAGAAGTCAAAAATTTTCATAAATTCAATACTTTCTTTTTGTAAAAACTGAAGTAAGAAAAAGGAAATCTAAAGATTCTAAACTTAGCATTTAGGAGGGGGAAAAAAAGCAGGGATATGGGGGAAATCCAAAAATTTGGAAGGGAGAATTAAGATGATTAATTATATCGCCACTTCAAAATGTAGGGGAGAAGCAAATTTTTTTTTTTTTTTTTTTTGGGGGGGGGGGGGGTTGATTAGATGATTATTTATCGTTACTATAGAGTTACAACTAGGGCAGAAAAAAAATATTAAATAGTTTCAATGGTTTTTAATTTTGCATACTTTTTACAGGGAAAGCAGAAAAAAATTGGAGAAGAGGAAGGATTTAGATGAGCGATTATTTATTGTTGGAATAAAGAGACAAAACAGAACATTAAAAAAAAAAAAAAATTAAAAATTTGTTAGCTGGGGATGCCAAATGAAGGAAGCAGAATTTTTTTTCTTTGGGGGGGGGGGGGGGGATAAAAAAAAAAGGTTGCTAAGATGATTTGATTAGTTATTCACTATTACTTAAGATCTACTATTGGAACAGAAAAAGAAAGACTAGAAGTTTTAAAGATTAAATTTTATGTGGTAGGAAAGAATTAGAGGGGAGGGGAGATGGGAGGCAATTTCGATGTGTGAAACTTAAAAAAATAATTGTTGTTACAGTTAAAAGAAAAAAAAAATAGAGGAAATTAAAATTAAAAGGTTTCAAGACAAACTTGAGAGCAAATTAGGAGAGGGGCAAATTTTATACGTGGGAAGGATAGGAAGTGCATTAGATGATTAATTATTTATCATTATTAAAGATTTATAATTAAATCAGAAAAAAAAATTAAATAGTTTTAAAGACTAAATTTTGTGTGCAAGGAAAATGGGAATATGGGTGGCGATTTTGGATTGAGGGAAGTCTTCAAATGGTTAACTATTGTTATAATAAAATAACAAGTATATAAGGGGGGAAAAAAACAAACACTTTAATTTTTTTTTAATTTTGTGAGTTGGGGGGGTCAAAGGGGAGAAGAAATTTTTTTATTTGGGGGGGGGGGGAGTTTAACAGATGACTAATAATTTACCTTACTAAAAATTTACAAATAGCGCAAAAAAAAAAAAAAAAAAAAAAAAATTAAAAAGTTTAAAAGACTTTAAATTTTTATGTTTGGGAAAGGGGGAAGAGGAAATGTCAATTTTAGTGGGGGAAGTAGTAAAACTATGATCGTTACTTATTGTTACAATAAAGTAACAGATACAACAGAAAAGGTTTAAAAAAAAGTTTTTAAGACTTTAAATTCTGTGTGCTCTTTAAGCGGGGGAGAAGGGGAAAGGTAAAATGCCAATTTCGGGTGGGAAAAGAAGGGAGGAGAAATCTTCATGATCGATTATTTATTGTGACAATAAAATGATAAATGGAGCAGAATTTTTTAAATTATAATTATTAAACAGTTTTAAAGAGTTTTTAAATTTTGAATACTGGAAAAGGGGGTGGGGGGAGAAAAACGGAGAAGAAAAAATTTGGAGAGGGTGAAATTCAGATGAAATGAATGTGATAAAATGAACTGTTAATGAAATTTAGGTTTGACTATTTATTCACTTTAAAGTAACAAATAGAGTAGAAAAAGTTTACAAAAATTAAGTTTTAAAGATTTTAAACCTTGATATTGTAGAAGGGGTAGCAAAAGGGGAAAATGTTATTTCGGAAGAAAGGGGAGATTAAGATTTACTTTTAAATCAGAAATTCAAAGAAATACAGAAGAGTTTTATCCCTGATTAAGAAATAATATAAAAGAGTAAAATTAAGCACTTTTAAGGACTTTTTGTAAATTTTGCATGAAAATAAGTGCTTTTAAGGACTAAAAATTCCTTTTGAAATATATAAGCACTTTTAAGGACTTTCAAGGACCATACGGACCCTGTAAATTGTTTTTCATTTCTTTGTTAATGAGACTGTAATTAGCTTATATATCTGGTAATTAGGGCAGAATTCTCCCGAAGCTGAAATCCCTGGGTATCCAGATTTTTTCCTGTATTTTGATTCTTTTCCCATCTATGTACTCCACCGGAGAAGAAAGTAGTTCCCATCACAAACAGTCAGCCAGCCAGACATTTACGAACATTAATAGTATTGATTTGAAAATAATTTATAATTTAAGTGGGAGATGGTATTTGGGGAAAATTTTGCAAAAAAGTGTATAGATAATCAAAAAACATAAATTTCACAGTTAAAATGCAAAAATGGCAAGTATGCACAGAAAATAGCTATCATTTACACTCAGGCATAGATAATATAGAATACATCAGCAATAAGGAAAATGAAAGAAATAAAAATAACTGATGACAAAGTATAACCATGTTTAAACAATATTTAGTAAGAGTTCAAACATTATACATTAGAATTGTAATATTAGGTTTTCAAAAATAAATTTTCTAAAAATTATGGGGTCAAAAGGATCATTTAAATTAAGATTTTGTATTTTTTGGTAAGCATAATAGCATATAAAAACACCACAATTCATATTATCTTTTTGTAAAATATGTGGAGGATAATATATTGGCCATTTATCAACTGAACTAAAATTGTTTAAGACATCATGCCATCTATCAATAACATAATTATAAGAAGAATCCCTACAATTCAAATGTAATGGGTCATAAAATTCAAATGTATGTTCTTTCAAATTAGCTACAATCAACACCCAATGTGATTTAAGACTAAATGGAATAAATAAATATTCTTTCGACCTGATACTATTCAAGTAATTAGCATTCAGAACTTTAGAATGGAAAATTGAAAGTGTAATAAATGGACTAATAACCACATAATTATCACAACCATGTAATATTTTAAACAAAAATGCTTCTATAACAGCATCATATAGCCAACCCCGTTTGAAAACATTTGAATATTTTCTCAACAACATTTCCTCTTTCTCCATTATAAAAGGATCTAGTGACTTTAACATATATGGCATTAATTCTATATCATTAATTTTGACATAAGGTGATGTCATTGTTTTGTATGTAAAATCTTTCAAATTCATATCAAAAAACAATGTTTGTTTACTTTCATATGAAGAAAAAGTCACAAACTCATTAATAATACAGTAATATATATATTTTCGAAAAAGTATGGTGCTGAATGTATGAACCACACTACCTCTATTAATTAATTGATGTGCATAAAAGCATACAAAAACACCACAATTACTATCATCTATTTGCGATACACAAGGAGGATATTCAATAAGCCAACAATTGCTTTTTTGTAATATTGTATCAAATAAATTTGTCCAATTTTTAAAGTTATAGTTCCTTCTGACATAATTAGGTGATGAATCATACACAGATAATTTTAGTTCTCTTAGGTTTGCAATGCAAAGAATCCAGTGAGATTGAATACAAAGAGGAATAAAGAAATAACTTATTGAAGAAACAGGATAGTGAAAATTTAATGCTTTTGAACTGCCATTGTGTATGGAACACGAAACCGCAGAGTCTACAAATACTATATCCTTTCTTTTATGCAAAATTTTATAAAAATAAGAATCTATTACACAATCATAAAGCCAACCCTTTTGAAAATCCCGTGATTGCAACTTGATTGATTCTTCTTCATAAGTGGAAATAAAAGGGTCTAGAGATTTTAGAGCTATTATGTTTACACTGTAACAACTTACTTTAAAAGGAGGCATTGAAAAATCATTTAGTGAAAATGTAAACGAATTAACAGAAATATTATGATCATACTCTATTATTTTACCTTTTGGACTATTCAATTTTTGTTGTTTACGAGGAGGCTCATCTACATGATCATTAATCAAACCAGAATTTATATTTTCATCTCTTGAATCAATTTTACGTTTCTGGGTAGTTTTGAAAAGCCTAGGTTGGGGAGTTAATTTTTGATTAGGAGGTATACTACAATTAGTTAAAGTTAGAATCTGGTTATTATTATCACATTGTATAACACCTCTACACTCGGAAACTAAAGTACTTAAAGTTGTTTGTATATTTCTTAGCAATATAGTTTGCACTTTAGGGTTTTCTATCAAATTCAGTAACTCTGATGCTAAATCTTTGCAAGACTGTATTTGCTTTTCAACATTCCGAGGATTGTAAGATACCAGAGTCTTCGGCTGTATTTCAAAATCTAAAATTTTATTATTTTCAATTTTATCTTCAAAATCAAAAATGTTATCCTCAAAATCTATATTCCTATTATAATATGAATGTATCTTATGAATATGTTTGCAAATATTGATTGAATCTGGGCATTCACAAGTGTATAAGTGATTACACAAAGTGTTGCAGGATATTTCTGTACATTTAAAAAAACACAAATCAAAACAACACTTATCTTTTACTCTCGTTACTTTGTATTGTAGCATCTTCACAGATTGAGAGGCTACAAACCAAGAGCTGTTTGACAATTTCGATATAGAAGTATCAGGAATTTTTAATCCTCTCTTATGACGATCTGTACAAGATGAAACATTTTTTATAGGATAACCCATTAACAATTTGTACTTATGATTTAAATAAGTATTGCACTCAATATCTAATAAAGTAAGTATAAGTTTATCTATTCTCTTATTGAATTTGCGATGAAAATAACAAGTTTTTATTTTATTATGAAATGATTCGCAATACATATTAGTGTCGGTAAAAGCATGAGGGAAATTTCTATAAGCTTTAGACCAGAGTTCAATTCTATTATAATAATAACGCTGAAAGTATTCAATAAAGGCTGCAGCTAACACTGAATAATCTTTAATAAACTTTTCAAGAAGAGAATGAAATTTAGGTTGTGATTTTTCTTTAAATATTTCTATTAATTTTAAAAGCATTTCCTCTTGTAATGCTTTGCCCTTTACTTTGCTATTGAGCTGTCGTCTCCATGTTTGCCGAACATGCCACAAACATAATAAATGTTTTATACCCGAACCAAAAACTTTTTCAAAAGAAGGAAAAAATACATTATCGTCATCAGTCATTAAACAATTGACACTAAGTTCAGGAATTCTACATTGAATAGCTTTGAGCAAACATGTAACCGTATCAATATCAACAAAATTTGTGATGAAATGCGCAACAGGATACCCACACCCAAACTCATCAGGAACTATTAAGTTAATAAGATAAAAATCATACTGATTTGTTTTATGTGTCGAATCAATGCAAAGGATGTCTTGACAACATTTTATCATCATATTTTTTTGTTCTAATGTTTGAATACCTAAAGCAAACTTATTATTACTATTTGGCAAAACATCAAGATCAGATGGGCCACACAGTGTTGTCATACCCTGAGGTTTATAAATTAAAATTGGATCATATTTTTCTTTTTTCAAAATGTCAACCAGAGATGAAACAGAGATTGCATCATTACTGGGATACAATGTCTTAGATACATATTTTTTATAAGCACTAATTGCCTTATTTGTAATAAAATGTTCTTTATATGGGAAACTAGCTCTATTATCTCGCATTCCAGCACCATCTTGTAAAATTTTTTTAATTTTAGAAACAGGGACACACAATCTTAAATGAGCTTTAACCAAATTTCTTACACTTAGTTTTAAAGGTTGATGCTTAACACTTTCAAATTTAAGAGGATGATTATGGTTGGAAAAATATATCACATTTACTTTTCCCTGTTTCTCTGAAACATGTATTTTAACGGGGCAATTTACAGTTTTGGGAAGAGTTCCTTTTTTATTTTTTCTACTAGTAGCTGATGTGAACGTAGAATGATGCTGACCAAACTGGCAGCTATAATAATAATACTTATTCGACCTGCTATATCTTGTACCTGTATACCTTTTAAAAAAACTATACGATGATGAAGCTTCACGTTCCAACCAATTTTGAAAAAGATCAACCGATTGAAAGGTTATATTTTTTATGAAATCAACTTCATGATTAATCAGTAAATGTTTAATTAAGGATGAAAATCTTGTGAATGATCTAGAACAGCCCAAACTGCAATTAAACTGTGGACATTTCAATTTAGAACAATTGAGTGAATGTTTTAGATATGATCGTTTATGATAAAACGATAAATTGCAGTTTTGACATGTCTCCACAGCTGATTTCACTAAAGTATTAGAACATGACTTTGTATGTAAAGAAAATGACTGCTTTGAATTATACATTTTGCTGCATGAATCACATTTGCGGGGATATAATTGCAGAGTACAAGATTTCTGCACTACTTCTACTTTTTCTATTTCGTTTGCACTTTTAACTGGTTTACACGATCTTTTATGATTATAAAATGATGGTTTTGACTGATATGACTTAAGGCAAACATCACACTGAAATGACAGATTAGTATTTGATTGTCTACCTTTACATTTATGCTGACTAAAAGACTGTTTAGTTTTATACATTTTTTTGCATAAATTACATTTTCTGGGATACACAGTTACATTACTACCTGTTACAACTCCATTCTCCAAATTTTCGATTCCTCCGCCAACTGTAAAGCAATCAGCGTTAAAATACGAAACATGCTTAGACGAATTATCTGACATTGAACAAGCAACAGCAGAAAATAATGATAAACGAGGGTGCTTAGAATTATGCGCTAACCTATCGGATAAATTTTGATTCTCATTGCTAACAGATCTAACTAAAGACCCAACAGAATCACAAGTAGCACTAACTGGGAAGATTTTTGCAATTACCACAGCAGGAAGAGAAGCAACAGAGGGAGCAACAGGCCTTGCATTAGCGTAAACAGGGTGGCGTGCAACATAGCGAGCTGGGTGGCGTGAAACATAGCGAGCAGGGTGGCGTGAAACATAGCGAGCAGGGTGGCGTGCAACATAGCGAGCACAAGGGCGTGCAAAATAGCCAACAGGGCGACGTGCAGCAGAGGGACGTGCGCCAGAGGGAGCAGGGGGACGTGCAGCAGAAGGAGCAGGGGGACGTGCAGCAGAAGGAGCAGGGGGACGTGCAGCAGAAGGAGCAGGGGGACGTGCAGCAGAAGGAGCAGGGGGATGTGCAGCAGAGGGAGCAGGGGGACGTGCAGCAGAGGGAGCAGGGGGACGTGCAGCAGAGGGAGCAGGGGGACGTGCAGCAGAGGGAGCAGGGGGACGTGCAGCAGAGGGAGCAGGGGGACGTGCAGCAGAGGGAGCAGGGGGACGTGCAGCAGAGGGAGCAGGGGGACGTGCAGCAGAGGGAGCGGGGGGACGTGCAGCAGAGGGAGCAGGGAGGCGTGCAGCAGAGGGAGCAGCGGGACGTGCGGCAGAGTGAGCAGAACAAGACCCCACAGAGACCGATACCAAGGATTGAGGTGTTGGAACCAATTTTGCAATTTTCGATGACTGCTTAAATACACGAAAGGTAAAAGCCCACCGTCCTTTGCTGGTAGATTCAACACCATCAACCCCATGGTAAAATGATCGCTGATCCCTGAAGACATAAAAGTCCCCATCTTCTAACCACTCGCGCGCAACCTCTTGCTTGCTATTGTTTGCTAACACAAGAGTGGCTCCAACGCCATGACATAAGGTAATGACCTGGTCACATGCGTGTATAGGTTCATCATCCTTATGCATGTTAAGGCCTGAAGTCCCTCTTGGATAGTATACTAAAAGACAAGCATTAGGTGTAGCTAGCTGCAAATCCCTAACAACCCCTGAACATAGATGTTCTACTTCTGAGAAGGTCCCACATGGCTCAATTAACCTGCATCCCTTTTTCCCATATCTGTAACTCCTACTTGCAAAAAGCCACTCATAACGTTTGCCCAAGCCCCCTTTTACTTCTGAGCCTTTAATATTAAGCTTACTGACAAAATTTTGCACTGCTACCTTCTCAGATACGCTAAGCAAGCCGCGCTCTACACCTGGAATGATGGGGCAGACAGAGCGAGACATTACAGAAAGAGAGCTAGTGCAAGATGGCGCAGGAAGAGAGCGAGTGCAAGATGGCGCAGGAAGAGAGCGAGTGCAAGATGGCGCAGGAAGAGAGCGAGTGCAAGATGGCGCAGGAAGAGAGCGAGTGCAAGATGGCGCAGGAAGAGAGCGAGTGCAAGATGGCGCAGGAAGAGAGCGAGTGCAAGTTGGCGCAGGAAGAGAGCGAGTGCAAGATGGCGCAGGAAGAGAGCGAGTGCAAGTTGGCGCAGGAAGAGAGCGAGTGCAAGTTGGCGCAGGAAGAGAGCGAGTGCAAGTTGGCGCAGGAAGAGAGCGAGTGCAAGACGGTGCAGGAAGATAGCTAGCGCATAATAGAGGAGAGAGGGACAGAAGGGAGGAAGAGAGGCTGAACAAAAGGCGGGAAGAAAGGCAGCACGAAATGGAGGAAGAGAGGCAGCACGAAATGGAGGACGAAGTGCAGCAGCACGAAATGGAGGAGGAAGTGCAGCAGCACGAAATGGAGGAGGAAGTGCAGCAGCACGAAATGGAGGAGGAAGTGCAGCAGCACGAAATGGAGGAGGAAGTGCAGCAGCACGAAATGGAGGAGGAAGTGCAGCAGCACGAAATGGAGGAGGAAGTGCAGCAGCACGAAATGGAGGAGGAAGTGCAGCAGCACGAAATGGAGGAGGAAGTGCAGCAGCACGAAATGGAGGAGGAAGTGCAGCAGCACGAAATGGAGGAGGAAGTGCAGCAGCACGAAATGGAGGAGGAAGTGCAGCAGCACGAAATGGAGGAGGAAGTGCAGCAGCACGAAATGGAGGATGAAGTGCAGCAGCACGAAATGGAGGATGAAGTGCAGCAGCACGAAATGGAGGATGAAGTGCAGCAGCACGAAATGGAGGAGGAAGTGCAGCAGCACGAAATGGAGGAGGAAGTGCAGCAGCACGAAATGGAGGAGGAAGTGCAGCAGCACGAAATGGAGGAGGAAGTGCAGCAGCACGAAATGGAGGAGGAAGTGCAGCAGCACGAAATGGAGGAGGAAGTGCAGCAGCACGAAATGGAGGAGGAAGTGCAGCAGCACGAAATGGAGCAGGAAGTGAAGCAGCACGAAATGGAGGAATAGAAGCAGCACGAAATGGAGGAATAGAAGCAGCACGAAATGGAGGAATAGAAGCAGCACGAAATGGAGGAATAGAAGCAGCACGAAATGGAGGAATAGAAGCAGCACGAAATGGAGGAATAGAAACAGCATGAAATGGAGGAAGAGAGGCATTACGAAATGGAGGAGGAGAGGCATTGCAAAATGAAGGGAGAGATTGAGCACAAAATGGAGAGAGAGAGTTAGGACAAAGTGGAGGAAAAGAGCTAAAGCGAAATGGAGGAAGTGAGACAGTGTGAAATGAAGGAAAATAGTTAGGCAGATAAGTTGAAGGAAAATACTTCGTTACTGCAGTTGTCTCCATTGATGTTGCTACCTTGTCAGGAAACTTTGATGATTGCCAAAGGAGTCGTGAATTTGTCTTGTTTGCAAGCACTTCTGCATAAGTTAGCCCACGTGAATCAGAAGAGCAGACAAGAGAGGGAGAAGAATGTGGATCCAACAAACAAGGAGACCTTGAAGATGGACCTACAGCAGAAGCAGACAGCATTTTAGCTGAACTCAGGGACAATGGCTTAGGATCTGAAAATATACAGTAAATGGTTACAAAAGTAAAAATTACAAAATAAATATTAGAAATAAGTAATGTCATTGTCATTTGACAAAAAATGATTATTCAGTTAACAAATACATAGTTCACTTTTTGTTTTGAAACAAATTAGAACAAATGGGTAAGTGTGATCACAGATCATGTAAGTTTCATCTGATATTCTCTAAAAACACTATTCTTAAATTAATAAATCAAACTTGTTAATTTATATTATTAAATCACTAGATGGCTTCACCCACTAGCAGGCACCTCCTTTTATCGGGGCCTACAAGAATATGAAATCTTGAAGCGAATGAACCTTGAACCAGGTTCCGCCTGCCTCTGGAACCGTATAGCAGGCATGTTGCGCATGCATTGCTGAATACTTACATTGGGGTCCTTAAATACAAACTAAATCTAGAACAGAACAAACCTCGAATCAGGTCCCCACTGCCTATGGCACCGTATAGCAGGCATGCTGTGCAAGCACTGCAAAATGCTTATAATCCATTTCCTTAGGCTTTCCAACAATATATGACATGAAGGGAGTCGACAAAATTCAGAAAATTGTCATCTGGGGGGGGGGGGAGAGGCAAAGTGGGAGGGTTGGACACCAGAGATGCATAATATGACTAAGCTGTCAAAGGCCTTTCCAATGATATATCACATGTCGGCAAATTTTAGAAAAGTGAACCCTCCCCCGCATAACATGAAAAACTGGTCATAACCCTTTCTAACAATATGTCATATGACAGGTATCGTTAAAATTTCGAAAAGTGCCTCTCAGTGGGCAAAATACACTTGCTCCCCTCCCCACACTTTTTGACGCAGCCTCATCTTTAAAGTTTTTGTTATGTGTTATAAACTATTTTAAAGTTTGAAACAGATTGCCCTGTTATATTGTTATGTCCAGTTTACTTTATTGCTTAAATTGGGCCCTGGCAAACCTTAGGAGAACTCAAAAATAATCTTGTGGCTTTGATATAAAAAAGTATGTTCTTTATGCTGTTTCTTCGCTAATGAGATGATAATTAGCTCGTGGCTCTGTTAATTGACACTCGATTTTCGCGAAACCCAGAGAATTCACACAGCAATACTGCTCCTTCTTATATTTTTTTGCATATCTCAATTTTTTATTTAAATGAAAATCCTATCCAGTAATACCTTATTTATCATTGTCGGGGTTCCTACACAATTCTGGTAAAAAAATTACCCGACTGTTCCAGGTTTTCCCTGATCTTTTTCAAAAATTTCCCTAACCTTTCTCAGTAAAAATTCGGCTTACATATTGTTGCAAAACATTCCACAGTGGACAACTTTAATCTAGATAAATGCTTTAAAAGAAAGTAAGTGCTGTATGAATTTCTGATTTTTAATTATTTTTCATATTATGCTATTGTTATAGTTTGTATAAATGTTATATAAAAATTTTAGATTGGATGAATAATTAATTCAAAATTTCTTCATTTATGATAACCAAGATTCTGATGTAAGTACTACATAAAAAATTCCCTGACTTTTTTCCTAAATTTTCAAATTCCTTGACTCGTAGGAACCCTGCATTGTGCATTATTAGTTGAGAAAAGAGATGTCTACAACAGGAATAGTATTAGGCTGAGTAAAAAGTTCTGGGAAATTTTTAATCTAATAGTTACCAGAATTTGTATCGTATATAGGAGTACTAGTGGTATAACTATAGGAGTACAGGAATTTTGGCTCGAAAACGCCTATAGAACAGTATGAGTTGCGTGTGTTGATCCAGCATTATTGGAGAAAAGGTCTAAGGATTCTGAAAGCCATCGCTGAGTTTGCACAGTTGGATGGCTTCGAAATTCTTCCACCCCGCCTACAGTCCTGACGTGGCTCCATCCGATTATGGCCTCTTTCAACCAATGCAACACTTTTTGAAGGGCCGTCGATTTGAATCCTTTAACGAAGTTGAAGAAGCATGTCAAGGGTTTTTCAATTCCAATGAGCCGCCATGGTACTTCCAGCATATCCAGAATCTGGCAGAACGATAGCAGAAAGTCGTAGACTATGATGATCTCTACTCAGGCTTTTTTGCACTGCAATCTTTGACTTTATTTTCTGATACATTTTTAATTAATTGCAACTATTTTTAACCAAATACCTTATTTTGATGAAAAATGAGTATGCTATGTCAAAAGCCTGTTAAAAAAAAATGTTCATACAATACCTTATTCCTCATTTTACATTTTGTATGTGCATAGAAAAAGGGATTTGACATTAAAAATAATATTTATGATATTTGTCCTAAAAGTGTAATGAAAATTTAGTATGCAGCAGGCATGTAGTGGAGGGTATATCTATATGGAGATTACGCCGTACACCTTCTGGATGTTTTTAAGGAACACCGTATACCTTCTGTTTCTCATGAAAGATATAGCTCTCTGCCTTGAGCATATACCTTCTGCCTATAGCGTACAACCTCTGGTTCTTTTACGACCACGTCACTGGAATGCAGTGTCAGATATAGGCAAAAAATCCTATCCAATGATATCTCATTCATTCTTGTACGCTACACATTATTCAAATCCAGTATGCCATGTCAGATGACAGCAAAAGATTCCTGTTTGACAATACCTCATTCATAGTTGCAGGCTATATACTATTAGTTGAGAAAGAGGGATTTTGATAACAGAAATAATATACAGGGTGGTTATAATTAAAGTTAACCCTGTTTAGACATACAAAGAGTCTGTTCTGGTAGACAGATATCGATGAAATTTGGTAATACATTACTTGGACTATGGGGAAAAGAAACTAAAAGCCACTAATAGTGGCCATTAACTTTAAAAAGTGGCCACTAATGAAACTGAGTCTACCGGCCAACTTGTGTGCTACTAACTCAATTTCCCAGTTTTCACCTATACTGCATGGTAATGCTGTACCACCTACTGAATTACATTTGGCAGGATGCCAAAAATTCTCTCTCTTGAAAAGTGATAAATGATAGAAAGCTTTCATTTATTCCCAGATTGACTAAGGTGGGGTAAATGTGACCACTATAATGTTTCAAACTTTCTTGGCATCTAGATAAACTATAATTGTTGTATATATACATATTTTCTATAAATCAGAGTTTTATATCAGCCAACTGTTCATTATAAGAATAGGGACACAGTTGAAATTCAAGAAAATTACTTTAAAACTACAAAATTGTTATCATATTAATTTTTTTAGAATATATTTTTGGATTATTTGTAAATGTTCATAAACACAATTATCAATCAGATTACTGTTACTTTCTTGACATCTAAAAAAAACTGCCCAGTATTGTTTAAAACTAGCATCTGAGGCTAAAGAAGAGGTAGAAAACAAGTTTGCTGGTAAAGTAAGAAGTTTTGTAAGTGACAATGAAAACAAGATGAAACGCATGAGAGAAGATTTTCAAAATGCATATAGAGACAAACTGTTTATTTCTTATGGATGTGTTGCACCTTACTTGAATCTTGTAGGACAAGATATTACAAACACAAACAAAGTTAATTCAATAATGAGGCACGTTATTGAAATGAAATTACAGATGAGCATGAAGATAATATTGATGATAACATTGTTAAAATCATTAACAATGTATACAAAGAAGTAAAACATTTATAAAATCAACTTAAGCCTATTTCCCTTGCTTTAGATAAACTTAAAGATGCTACTATATCTGATGCATGTAACGAATGGTTAAGATTGCTAAAAGAAAAAGATCTTGAAACTTATTCTAAAATGATACAGTCTCGATTTAATGAAAATGTTACCCCAGTTCATTTTCTGGCTCATATGCTGAATCCTGTTTACATGAGTAAAAGTATTGATGAAGAGAAGCAAAAAATAGCAAGGCAGTGGTTACACGATAATATTGATCCTACCTTTTTGCCTCTTGTGATTGTATTTCAAGCAGAATCCTCACCATAACCAAAATCCTATTTTTCTGAAAGTGTAAAAGATACAATTGGGCCTGATGCCTGGTGGGCAGCAATGAAGAAGGTTAAAGGCATTGATATAAAATTTGTTGAATTCACATTACATCTAATGAACTGTTGTGCCAGTTCATCATCAATTGAAAGATTGTTTTCTAAATTTGGAATAATCCAAAATAAATTACGAAACCATCTAAGTTTAGAGACAACTGCAAAACTTGTTACTTGTAATCATTTTTTAAATTCAACACAACTTACATAAAAAAATAAAATAAAAGAGCTTGTGTATAAAAAATAATTAAAACATTTGTATCTTGGTGTTATGTTATTTATGTTATGACTTTTTTAATTTGGTATTTGCTGGCGTTATGTTACTTATATTATGACATTTTAAACAAATGTTAACTTAGTTTTTAACATATGCTAGCAAAACATATTTGATTAGTAGTAAATAAATTGAATAGTCAATTTCAGTGGTCAAAATGGTCAAAATTGATTTTGACCAGGACGGTTAAAACCGGTTTAAACCACTGGTTAAAACCACCATGGTTAAAACCGAGACAACCCTGCAATGGGGTCATCCCTTTTTAAAACTTAGGCATTTAAGAAAAATTCTGAGCGAAGGTTAAAATAGAGATTTTTTCCCCCTTTAATCCATAAGTTTAATAAATGACTTTCTAATCAGGTTAGCAATAATAAATATTGAGGTAGGTTTCATTTTTCTTTGCAAAGAATATTATGAATTCACATTTTCATATGTATTTCTAATATAATTTTCTTTTAAATTACACTACAGTAATTGATTACAGATTCAATGAACACAAGCAAAGTTAAAAAATATAAGCACAAACAGAACACTTTATAATTTACCAAATAGTGAACTTAAACATTTAATCTTTGATAGTCATGCATTAACAGGACCTATTTTTTAATATAACAGCATAAAAATAAGTTCGGAATGTCGGAGAGAGAAAATATTAAGGGAAGCAAAGGAATATGTAGAAGCAAACATCTCACAGACATACATTTCTGATTAAGGGTTTATTGACCATGAGTTAAATACCATCATCAGTAATAATTTGCAATTTTAATGTTGAAATTGCCCTTGAAATGTTGAGAACAATGTTAATTTGCATGTTCTATGTAATTTTTTTTTTTTTTTTTTTTTTGCAGATTAAAATGATATTTTTGGCAATTTAAGTGTAAATTTAAAAAATGCTGTTTTTATAACTATTTTAACTCACCTGAACCTAGTGCTTTTATGTGAAAGTGGCCCCACAGTATTTTACGAATATAATATGGCAATCAAACAGCAAAGTGTTGTTCTAGATAGAGACCTACCTGCATGGACCAAAATTTTCAGGTCCTCTGTAAAAACTATAAGTTCAATCCAGGCCCAGCCCATTGATATTTTCACAGCTCACAGACCAGCCTGTACAAAAATCAGTGAAAACAGGCCTTCCCAGGCTAAATTTTCAACAAAAAATTCAGAGTTATTTTTTAAATGATACGATTAAGATTCTTTTAAAGATTACTGCATAGTGGGAAAATTTTATAGTATATTTTAGGTTGCAAGGCAATTTAGATTGAATTGTTTGAAAGGCAGAGAATACACAATAGTAACATCAATGATTACCTGTACTTTAAGACTACTATATTCAAACAAAAATTAATTAAAATAATTAACGTAGTTTAGAATAAAAGAGGGTTAACATCACAACCTTTGGAACAAAAGCCAATAATGGAACATGTACATATACACACTTAAACAGAAAACTGCGCAATTAGCATTTCAAAACACAATTTAGAAATTAATTTGCATTTATTTTTTTAAAGGGATATTTTTTTTTTTTTGTTCTTAAAACCCATCCTATGTATTATGCATCAGAAATACTAGGTAAAATTAAGAACAGTAGAATACACGCATGTTATAACAAAAATGATTTGTTTATTTATCAGCATTCCTCTCCCCATCCACTGAAAAAAATATTACTAGGTGTGTTACAGTTAGAGAATGTATTTTTTTTTTTTGGAGGACTTTGACAGACAATGTGATGCAACTCATTATTCATTCAGTCCTCACAAACTAATTTGGATAAATTACAGCTTTACGATATAATCTAAATATAAGCAGAAGAATGGAACAAAGTGATTTCGAAAAAGTGCACAGTAGCTACCTGCTATGATTTTTTGCCACCAATATTATGAATAGTAATAGTCGCCTTATTTAATTGCAGAAGACTGCGCCAAAAGAAAACTAATAGTGTCAAATTCCGTTGACAGTTAAGCGGCTAAAACAAAGGTTCATAAATGGATGCATAAATTTGATCCTTTATAGTCTAAATGAATAGGTTATTTTCCAATAAAGAGTTGTATTAATATTCTGCCACAGCAAGATAATTATATCAGAAGGAAATTGGACCACTTGAGAACAGTTTTTAAAAAATTGGCAATTTTAAAGTGTACAGGAACAAAAAACGTTATGAAATTGCGATTTCTGTAGCATAGCTGTAATAGGAGCTTGTAATTTTTCATGGTGGTTACTTTTACGATATAATATGCTTGCTAAGAACAATTTCTAAGAAAATCAAAACTTTTAATACAGAAATTTTTGAATTATCGGTAGCATTATAATATTTCCTCTTATAAAAATAGGTACACAGATACTACTTAGCATATTTCCAGAACTACGCGAATAGTAACAGAAAATCTATATAACATTTTATTTGGAAATAATCCCTGTGACATAAGAACAAAAAAATAAGGAAAACAATAAATAAATTAAAAGGCAACAAAAATCAGTTCTTACCTGAAACTATAAAGAATATCAATTCGAAAAACTGATTAATTAAACAAAATAATAGATTTTCAAAATGCTAAATTGCTATCAATAAACGTGAATGGGTATAGCACACGAGCGATAAGCAATTGAGCATATGATTACAAAATGCATTACGCCAACGACGTGCCACTTTGGTTATTTGCTAGCCAAGACGGAAATATCGCCAAGTTAGTGACCTACGTCATCAATGACGTTGGTCACTAACCTGTGGGAGGCGTGGCCTGCGTTTGTCTCCATTCTGTAAAACTCGAAAGAGCTCCATGATGTACCCCTCTTTCGCTGCAATTATAGAGCTTCAAAATATCATTTGAAATGCTCGTAAAAAATCTCGGTGAATACTTGTAAGTGAAGAAGAAGCCGAATTAAGAACAGAAAATTGAAATAGATTGAATCGGGAATAAAGTTAAACACAGAGCATAAGCGATCGCTAAAATAGGCTTAATAACCGCAGAGTGCACGCGTTGCTTCTGAAATCCAAGTTATTGATTTAAACGTTCCGGGGGGCACAACTGTGGAACTTTGAGTAAAACGTGCAATTTCTGCAAAGCACTATGTTGGAAATGCGAATTAATCAGCAGCAAGAAATTTAAAAATGTTGTCATGACGTCAAGTAATTTTGTTTACTTCCCTGTGTACGGATCTGCGATTCGAATTTCAGGTTCATTTAAGAATATTATTATGGGCCCACCAGAAGTAAGATACAATAAAACCTGCTTAGACGGAAACGACCTGTGATAAATTCAGTTTTATGCAGGTTATTTAAATTGAACAAAGCATAATAACATTTTTGGGGAGAAAGGGAAGCTGTAACTTTTTTTTTTTTTTTTTTTGTTTATTGCAGGATTCCATTAGAAACAGGCTCTATTAGAAAATAAATTTGCTGGATGGTACTTTTTAAAACATTCTATATAGTAATATTTGCTTACAATTGTATTATTTCTTTTTCAATTATTACAGTTTATGCTGTATTTGTAATTGCTTTTTCATCTAAAGATTTTAAATAAAAAATTAAATTATTGAAAATATAATTAAATTTTAATTGAATTCATCAATTAATTTGGAATAAAAAGAGCATGAGACATTTAAAAATGAAAAAACTTAACCTGTGAATTTACACAACTTTGGAACTGAATAAGAGTCGGGCCCTGGTAATTTGCAGTCTCCACTCCCACCCCCCTCTGTATGCACCTGCGATAAAAATTTCAGATTCATTTACGAATATTATTAAGGCCCGGGAAACGCCGGGCGGGTCAGCTAGTGATTTTATAAAACTTGAGTAAAATTTCCGGTAGTTCTAGGGTTAAAAAAAAGGAGGGAGTCATCATTATTACCATTAAATTAATTTGTATACATTTTGAAAATTTAAGCAATGTTTTATCTAGTAAACTCTAATTATGGATAATATTATTATTATAATTTACGTAAATGAAACTTTACAATTCAATAAAACTGATAAAAATAAAAGATGAAATACAATAAAACATTTTCAAACAGGAAATTGAATTAGAGACAATTTGACAAAATTATTACGCATTTAATTTCCTTCCGAAACTGTGGTATAGAAAAACAAATAAAACCAAAAAACATCTGCTTCGAACTTCGAAACTTAAAAATCGTCTGCATCTGCACTATTTCAGTTGTTACCTCTCGACCGCGTGAAACTTTTTAGAATAAACGCGGGACACTGGACAGTTCTGTGGACACTGAAGTTCTGTGGACACTGGACAGCATAGATGTGTTGACACGGATTTAAAAACTGAAACAAGAACGTTCTCAGGATCCAAGTTAGTTCAGCTAACAAAATATAAACCCGAGAAAATTACGGTAGCTTTGACTTGTT
The DNA here is from genome assembly GCA_963932465.1 of Maratus speciosus. Lineage (NCBI taxonomy): Eukaryota > Metazoa > Arthropoda > Arachnida > Araneae > Salticidae > Maratus > Maratus speciosus. Next base: position 456,899,582 of record OZ010786.1, on the reverse strand, counting down.
GAAGATGATTCAAGTCATTGCTATCGTACTTATAATCGGATTTAATTGGTTCCTCAAAATCAAAGTATCACGTACAACGTCAATGAAATTAGGTATGTAAAAATATTATTTTCCCTGTTTGCTTTTTTTTTTTTTTATATTACAACAATTTTAGTTAGTTTCTCATTAACATGCTGTAGAACATAAATATTTCATTACATTTATTTTTTATTTTGCTGAAATATCTAAAATATTATTTTCCTTGTTTGCTTTTTTTTTTTTTTTTTTTTTTTAATTACAATGATTTCAGTTATCTTCTAATAAACATGTTATAGAACACAAATATTTCATTACATTTATTTTTTATTTTGCTAAAATATCTAACTTCCTTTTCAACAGCTTTGATCAGATTATTAAAATTAGTGATTTAAATTGCATTTTAATCTGGTTTATTTTCTTATTTAAATATTGGGTTAAAACCACATGGTGGCATAAATATAAAAGTATATGGACAAGTATTATCATCAATCATTAACATAATTAATAGACATTTAAAGATAATTAAATTATTTAAAATTTTTGGATGTTATTAACGTTTACCATAGCAAGACCCCTATTTGTAATGAAGTTTGTAGCATGTTATTTCATTTACAGGGACAGTCAATTGTATTCCATTACATTACGGCTTGTGGGAAAAAAATCGTTTCAAATGATTTTTAATGATTTTACACGCTTTCAAACAGAATAAAATTGATATGCATTTATGAAGCGCACTAAAATGTGCATTCCATAGAATATGCGATGCAAAGAATAGTTATTGTTCATTTACAGGGCTAAAAAAGGAATTCCAATACATAATGATATAGGAGTGGAGGGAATTGTTTGCGGCGTACTTTATTTATGTTAATCTATTTGATATGTAATGAAATTGATATACGTCGTTGAGGTTTACATACTATGAATTATTTCATGTATAATACGAAGTGTATATAGCATTTACAGGGACACACAAAATATTTCAGATACTATATTGTATCCGAAGTACTGTTCATTAGCGATGATTGCTGGAAATACATTTTTAATTATGATATACACTTTTATGATTCACTACATTTATGCATAGTATATGGTGTATATATATATATGCTATAATTCATATACAGGAATATACAAAAGTATTCGAAAGGGTTACTGGGTATTGCTTAAAGGAGGTTTTTAAATAAGTTATGCATTTCAACGCTGCACTGTATTTAATTTACTAAGAAATGTTTGTAGTATATAGATAAAATGATGTACAGGGTCACGCAAAGAATTGGATACGTTGCCATCTATGAATTATAATTTCTGGAAATGTAATTTCAGCAGTTTTAAGAGTGTTTTAGCTTGAATAAAATTTTAACTAAATAGTGGCGTGTAATAAAGGTTCTAGGTAAACTACAGGGTTGTACAAAATTATTTAAGTATGTTTCCATATATTAGTATAAATTGCTGAAAGAGAATTTCAACCTGTTATGCGTTTCCTTGATAAACTAAATTTTTCCATTATATAGTATATATATATCAATCTACAGATCAAATACAGGACTGTTTAAAAGAATTAGAAAACATATTTGGCTGTGGATGGTAGGGTGTCAACGATTTTAATCGGTTGATTTAAATCAGCGATTAAATCATGATTTTAATCAACCGATTTTTAAAAAAAAATCGTTGATTAAAATCAAAAATTTTCTAAATGTTTAAAATGTCAAAAAAAAAAAAAAAAGTATTAAAATCTAACATGAACATAATTTGAAAGTTTCTACAGGTATTTTGACTTATTAATAAACAAAAAAAGAGCTTTAAATAATTGTTTCTAAGCTTAATTCATTAGTATTGTAAAAAAATTAAAAACAGTTGAGTTTGTAAAAAGCATTGTTTTTAAGTTTTTATCCAAATTAAAACAGTTTCATTTAAAAATGATATTTAAATCTAACATAATCTGCAATGTCATAATTTCCTTTAGGTAATCAATTTATGCATTATTTTATATAAAATACACATAGCAAGTATAATTACATTTCTACAAGTAAAAGAATAAATAGTAATTAATAGCAATCTCAAGTTAAAGAAGAATGAAAGAATGACATCTGCTCAGCAGCTAAATTGTAAATGAATGCATAAGAGAAAAAGAAATAATTGATATAAAAATGCTAAGCACAGCAAGAGCTTCTTTGGTATAGGTTGAATAAATGTTTATTATTATTATTATTATTATTTTTTTTTTTTTTTTTTTTTTGTAACTCATATATATTAAAAAATTGAACCATTGAAAGCTAATAGAGGTAATAATGCTGTTACTTAAATATTTTGAGATTTCAGATATTAGTGGCTAACTTATATTTATTCTATATGAATGGGTTTAACTCATTTTCATTTTTTTCTTTTTTTTTTTTTTTTGGTTAGCATACACGTACATGTGTGTAAGTATAGATTTTGGTGGTTTACAGAAATTTTCCTAAATACAAATGCAAAATGAGCTGCAAATAATATTTGTTAGTTTTGTTATTTGTGCTACTAACTAATGAATTTTACTTATTTGCAGTTTTTATTAATTCTGTAATTACTTATACTGCTTCTTCTAGGCCATTTTGTTTAATGGTGCCACACCATGCCCCTTTTGAAATTGGCAAAATGCACCCTGCCTTAAAAAAAGAAAAAAAAAGTTGAAATTTACCTGTAGTTGTAGCCAGAGATTTCTTGTAAAAAACTTCCCCATTCAATAGTATTCTAAATTCATGTGGAAAAAATCTTGCAAAAATATAGAACTTTATTTCTTTAGAAAAAACAGGATATTATTAAAATATGTTATTTAATTGTATTTTTCAATTTGTTATTCATAAAATTATTAAAAAGTAAGGACACTTTACTTATAATGCTAAAAAATATTCTTTTTTTTTTTCCTTACATCATTACTAAACACATTACTAATATATTTCCTCATGAAATAGTGCCCGTTTTTTGAACTAGCATCCTGTCCCTTTTTCTTTCTAAAATGAATTATTATCATTTTAATAATTAAGGCTTAAAAATGTATAATATGTTCCTAATTAGAGAGTTGATTGTTTAATAATTAATCTGAAGTAATGTTAGCTATTTAGTATAAAATGCAGTTAATAATTTTCATAAATGTTAAGTATCTCTAGTATTTATAAAGTTTTACATAATTATTACAATATTAATGTATATAACATTATTGTATAGTACTACCTAATGAAACTACTAATTTGCAGTTTTTATTTCTGTAATTACAAACTAACAATTATAATTCTATTAATTAAAGTGTAAAAACATAGATTATGTTAGCAATTAGTGGTGTAATTGTTTTGGAAACCTAAAACTCATGATAGCTATTCAGTATTTGAACGCTGGGAAAAAAATCATACAAATCTGATTTAAATAAAAAAAATCTGATTTAAATAAAAAAAACCGATTTTTTTTTATTTATTTTTTTTTTAATTATGATTTTTTTTACACCTTAGTGGATGGTAACTGCGTAAATCAGTTTTTAAATGTTTTACGCGTTTTCATGTTTACTTAGTTATCTTATTTACGTTATTTCCCCCGATGTCTTGATAAAACATTTAGGAAGAGTTGGAAAGTGTTTTATAATCTATGCCTAACGCATGATATATCTTACTTGTTGTTTCTATTTCCCAGATCAGTCTTTTCATATAAAACATACCAAATCTAATTAGCTCATATTCACAAAATACACAATATATACGGGAATAAAAAATTTAAATAAATAGGGCTTATCATGTAGTTCTATAAGTAACAGTTGTATTAATGTCCGTTAGACTCCATGTTCGTATTTAAAAAAGCAATGACAAATCATAACACATTAAAAAGCTTACACATTCTTAATATTAAGCTTGAATTCAAGATCAAGCTAACTTAATAAAAAAAAGATGTCAGTTAATAAGCATTGTTTTTTAAATGGAAAATTAAAAATATTTTAGAAGAATAGGACTCCAAAATAGCGATATCTTGCTAAAAAGTACGGTAAAAAGATAAAATTTTATATTTCAAACAAAACTTTACTTTAAAATTATCGTAGTTTTTATGACAAGAATCATCACAGTATTAATACTTGGACATTTTTCCAGAGAGAAACATTCGCCTTGCATACAATATTTCAAATGAAAATCAAATTTCAAATAAATTGCTTAAAAGGCGCAAAGGCCAACATAGTGAAAAATATCCACGCCGGGTCTCGATCCCGGGTCATCAGTATAGTGCACTGACATTCTACCGACTAAACCACATGGAACGATACCCAGCCTGGAAATTTTCTCCTTATTACATGTTGGCAAGGCTACAAACGCCGCACAAGATGGAATATTTATCGTGAGCCACCGTCATGGGGCAAACACGAAACTTAATTAAACCAGCATCGATTAAATCTATATTAATACTTGGAAATTTTTCCAGAGAGAAACATTCGCCTTGCATACAGTATTTCAAATGAAAATCAAATTTCAAATTAAAATTGCCTTTTAAGCTATTAATTTGAAATTTGATTTTCATTTGAAATATTGTATGCAAGGCGAATGGTTCTCTCTGAAAAAATTTCCAAGTATTAATATAGTTTCAATCGATGCTGGATTTAATTAAGTTTCGTGCTTGCGCCATGTCGGTGGCTGACGATAAATATTGCATCTTGTGCTGCGTTTGTAGCCTTGCCAACATGTAATAGTGAGAAATTTTCCAGGCTGGGTATCGTTCCATGTGGTTTAGTCGGTAGAACGTAAGTGCGCTATACTGATGGCCCGGGTTCGAGTTCCAGCATGGAATCTTTTTCACTAGTTCGCCTTTGCGCCTTTTAAGCAATTAATTTGAAATTTGATTTTCATTTGAAATCATCACAGAGTTTATGACAAGTTCGTCACAAATGACACATATTTCACAAATTGGTCACAGTGTGACTTCAAAACATTGTCACTTTCGTCACAGGTTCGTCACAAAGTTAATGCCAAAATAGTCACAAATGACACACTTTTCACAAATTAGTCACACCGTGACTTCACAGAGTGGTCACAATGTGACGTCACAAACGACCTCTAAAACGGCCATAACGACCTCACATTCTAGTCACTGTGACGTCACATCCACGTCACGTGACGTCACATCGACGGTCACAAAATCACAGTGTGACTTCACAACGACGTCGCCGTGACGTCACCATGCCTTACGGGAACAGACGGACAGACAGACAGACAGACAAACGGAAACCAAAACATTTCGTGTCTCCACAGTAAGCCTTCACTGACGTTTCGGCAATTAGCTTGAGCGGTAAGTCACTAGTCACGCGAAGAAAGTGCAACGCTAATGTTAAACCTATGGGAGCGTTCTTTTTAAAATTTCTCGCTTGCATACTAATAGTTTTAAATTAATTTTTTTTCCCTGCTCAGACTTGCCGAAGTTGAATTCTAACCCGGTTAGTGGGTACATTTTCAATTTTTGTTGCAGATTTTTTTTATAAAGCTACTTTCACTTTCAGTACCGGTTGCGAAACCCAAAAGTACAGCAACGCTAAAGATCCATTTAAGCTATCTTAAGGGGGGGGGGGGGGGAATCATTTTAAAATATTAAAATGCAATCGAGTAATTTGAAAAGAACGCTCCCATAGGTTTATCATTAACTTGCGAGTTTCTTTGTATTTCATACATATATATATGCATTTTTGTATGATACGACAAATAAAATCCTCATTTGGCGCCCCTTTAGTTCTGGCGCCCGGGGAACATGCCCCCTAGTTTCGGCTTGGAACATTTTAACATTTAAACATTTTTTTCTTTTAATTTATCGTTTAAAAATTTGCCGTACACTCTCCCAAATGCTTTTTTCAATTCACAGGAATATTTCTGGCAGCATTGCTACTTTTTATATCCGAGAGTTGAAGACTTTTCCGTTCTAGGACAGATAATTTCCGTAATCTGAAAAAAAAAAGGAGATTTTTAAAAAATATGTCTCTCGTTCTTCCGTGGGTCCCTTTAGATTTGAACCCGGATCCACACGTCTTGAATCGAGCATCTTAACCAGTCGAGCGAGTTTTAAATGAGATATGGGTTTCTTCAAATGGGGGATTGGTAAGGCATGTTAAATTTCTTGTTCAGAAAGCTCAGAAATTTAAACTTAATTGCAGGATCATTTCGTCGTTATGAAACAATGTTTGGTGTTTTAATACTTGTATTATAATATAGGATAAAAATTATTACATATTAGACATATTTTTAATAACACATAATTTGATTGTAAATGTAAAATATGAATGTTATATTTTTCATTAAATTCGAGAAGAAATGTTTGCTTTTTTGAATTAAATCAATTTTTTTAACTTGATTGAAGTACTATATTTTTTTTTAGAATATATTTTACGCGCGAATATTTTTTAATGCTCTAAAAAATAAGTTTCGAATAAGTTTCAATCAATGAGAAACTTGCTACTTTATTAAAGTCGAAATAAGCATTATTTTTGTTTGTTTGTTTTTAAATAAATTAGAAATTTTAATTTATTGAATTTTCGGTTTTTCATTTAAAAAATAAATTCGAACTTTTGCATTAATACAGCCGTAATAAGCATGCGTGCAAGGAATAAACGGAATTTCCCCCTCTTTTTCTGACTTCTAGGAAGAATTAACGGAAAAAACATGTTTTCTAGGTGTACGGACATTATTTGATTAAAAATTACGGATAATTTATTGCATAAAGACGAATTTTTCTGACAGTGTAGAACAATCAGTTTCAAACTGATTATTATAATAATAAAAGGCTTATAATATTATAGACCGGGAGCCGGCACCACAGACAATCACCTCATCGAGTTCACGGATGAAATTTTAGGATTAGTTAAATCTTGATTCACATATTAAAACGCAATCGGTCTGCCAAGTCATATCTTGGTGGGAAACACCGGAAAACCCAATTATAATGACTGACTCGTAGGTTTACCATTGTGTTTTCCTGCACCCAAAGGTATGAAAACATGGAGGACTGGGAGCAGGAAAACACAATGGTAAACCTACGAGCCAGCCGCTAAAATCGGGTTTTCAGGTGTTTTCCACCAAGATATGACTTGGCAGACCGATTGCGTTTTAATATGCGTATCAAGATTTAACAAATCCTACAATTTCATCCGGTTCCCGATCTATTACACACATTACAAATAAGTTATTATGCATAACAATCAAACAATTATTTTCCAAAATTATTACATTTAAAAAAAAAAAATTCCACAATTGGCCTACACTTTATTCTTTACTAATATTACATACAAGCGGGAAGGATATATATAAAGCTAGACGTTCTAACTACCTCGAAAGATGTTATTGGAGTTATAAGGCTTATGTGGCATCATCATCGCGATAATGTGATAGTTACCTGCAGGAATCACTTCTGAAAACTCATGCGTTATCGATGTTATTTCAACAGATATGAGTGAGAGAATGTTGCAGTCGTGAAGAAAATGCAAAACGTTATGGTTAATAAAACTATCATTGTTATTGTTTTACTTTCTTCTATCTTTACAAGAAAAAGTATTGGATTCGTGAAAATTTTCTACTTCCGGTTTTCGACGGATTTACACTTTTTAGGGGTCAGAGATCCCCAAAAACATGTTTTTACAAAATGACTGCCTGTGAGTCTGTGACTCTGTCTGTACAATATGTGACACGAATCTTGTGGGCTCTCTATCTCAAGAATTAATGCACGGAATTTAATAAAATTTTATATTCAGTTAATCCCTGATAGGAATTGGTGTTGATTAGTTTTTGGTGTAAATCAAACCAGAGGTGGCGCTGCTATGCTGCATTTTTCACGATTTCCGCAATAGCTCTATGTCAAGAACTAATGCACGGATTTTCCTCTAACTTCAGATTCAGTTAGATGTTGACACAAGTAGTTGATGAATCGGTTTTGATTAACCGCCCAAAAGGTGGCGCTGCTTATGCTGTAATTTTCCCGATTTTCATAATAGCTCTATCTCAAAAACTAATGCACGGATTTTCATCAAACTTCAGATTCATTTAGACGTTGACATAAGTTGTTGCTGATTAGGTTTTGGTGAAAATCACCTAGGCGCTGTTATGCTGCATTTTGTAAGATTTATACGATTTTAGTGATAGTTATGTCTCAAGAACTAATGCAAGGAATTTCATATCTTTAGAATCCTCATGACGGGGATAGATCGACATTTAATTTTAGCACTTTGATAGCGAATTTTGAAGAATTAACATGTTTGAGATAGAAGAAAGTTTTGGGATTGGCACATCGGACTAGTTTTACCTGGGACTTGGAATGCAGATTTTTCTTCTAAAGTTTCTCATTATCATGAATATCTGTTGACAAGGTTAACAGTACAATTCAGAGCCGAAACTAAGGAGGGGCAGAGGGGGCATGTGCCCCAAGCGCCAGAGCCAAGTTGCGCCAAATGAAAGATTATACCTTTGGAACCGATCATTTTCTTCTGATGGACTGATGTCTTCCATTATTATGAAAAAAAAAATATGGCCATTTTTTTCCCCCATTCTGACCAGAAAATCAGAGTTCAAACTTTTTACGACTGCTCTTTCATCTTCACCTAACACTACATTTATAATGACTGTTTCATAATAATGGAAGCCATCAGTCCATCAGAAGAAAATAACTCGGTTAAGCGGGACTCGGATAATCGGAACTCTACTGTATAAGCAAACACTGTAAATAGCCGGTAATACATGCGAATTCTTTTATGTGAACGAGCTATAATTTCAACAAACGTCACATTCAATTTACGTAGTTCAGTATTACATATTTTATGATTACCTATTTTAAAATAAGTCGGCAACTAAAAATTTAGTAAAATTCCCTTTCTAAATATACTTTGAGGAAGAAAGGGGGGGGGGCGTCAAAATTCATGTTTGCCCCGGGCGCAAAAAAGGCTAGTTTCGGCCCTGGTGCAATTTTCACGGTGAGAATTTTCGTTATCTGTGAAATTTACGCAATTAAATTTAGATTATATATTATAGATCATATTGTTTAAAACGAATTTCATAAATTCCGTTAAAGTTTTTGTAATTATAATAATTAGTTTAAAGTAAATTATTTTAATCCAATGCTGCCTCGGAGAATTTGATAAGTCTTATTAAGGGGTCTCAGGACTCTTAAAATTGGAAAAAAGGAAAAAAAAGGCCATATTCAACATTTAATATATTAAAATGTATTAGATTTTAAGACACAATTTTAATCGGTATGATGGATATAAGTACGTTCTTTCATTTCATGTATTTAAAAAATTGCAAGATGCAGAATTAAAATTTACAGGGGGCTCCAAACTGTCAGGCATCTGATGAGAGGAAAATCGGTACAGTAAACTCTCGACTATCCGGCCCTCCGTACTATCCAGCCTATTAAAACAAAATGAGGAATGTTGCAAGCGGTCGAGACAGGCAGGTTCCCGTCTGTAGGAAAATGCTAACTCACGACAAGAAAGAGCAAGAAGGAAATGCAGAATGCAATAGCAGAGACAGACACAAATGGAGCGGGAGGGGGGGGGGGGGGGGTTAAGGCTTGATAACCTGTTTTGTCAGTTTTGCAATGGAACAAGTGCGGACGTTATTTTCCGCTTATCCTTGTTACTTTCGTATAGTTTTTGGTGTGCTTCGTGTTTATATATTAAAGATTATGGGACGAAATGGGTGATAAACGAAAAAAGGTTGTAGTGACTATAGAGGAGAAACTACGAGTCAGCAGGAGGATGCGACACCAGCTGATATTATCTGCTTGCATAAATGGAGGGGCATTGAGTCGTGGAAGAAGGCTAACAGGGAGAAGCAGTCATCTATCAACTACTTTTTCAAAAACTAAAAACTAAGTTTTGACTCTTTTATCTTATGCATAACTTTTCATATTTGTGCAACCATTTATTAATAAACAGTAAAATAAGATTTACTCATTTTTTTATGAATTAGGTTACGTTTTACGCTTATGTTATGCTTATTTTAAAACTGTAGATATAAATTTTATCTTAACATGTGTAGCATGTGTTTTTTATATAATGGGGGGGGGGGGGGTGTAGGAAGTGAGTAAATATTTATAGAACTCCGGCCTATCCGGCTTTTTTGTTATCCGGCCTACCCTTCCGCCACATTAGGCCGGATAGTCGGGAGTTTACTGTATAACAGATTACGCGCACGATTATAAAATAAATTTTGCAACTAGAATGAAATTTTTGGTACCTACCATAGATATAGTAAAATAACTTTTTACTATATCTATGGCGCCTACTTATACTTTAGATTGTAATAAAGACCCTGAACCTAAATAAATTTCCATTTAAAGCATTTTTAGATTTTTAATGCAAAGTTGTCTTAAGCTAATGCAAAATTTTGAAAATTTCAACAGTATAATCATCTAAACAAATAATTTTTCGAACAATAAAAAGGAAATTTTACGTTCAATTTATACAGACTTGCATGAAACATATGTTTTGAAAATTTCATGAAAAAATATTCAGAAGTTTTTGAGATATCGTGCGCGTTATGCCCAAAACGCCATTTGGAGAAAAATGACTTCCAAATTTCGGAAACGCCATTTCAGCTATTGATCGTGTATAATTCTAAAAACCATAACATCTGTTCTAATGGGAATTTCAAGGAAACATTTATATCAAAATGTTCAGAAAAAAAGTAGTTTAATATCTAAAAAAATAAAAATTTTGAAAATTTTGAAGCTTTAAGAGTCTTGAGACCCCTTAAAGAACAATCAAATCTAATTAAAGAACAATCTGAGAAATCATTTTAATGGTAAATCTAGTTAATATTTTTATATAGTAGAGCCGTTGAGACTAAACGTTTCTTATATAAATTGCCTAATTCTGAAATTAAAAAAAATTACCAATATGAATTTTTTTTCTTTATTATTGCTCTTAAAAATTAGCTTTAGAAAAATGAGCTTCAAATGGGTTATTATAAAAATAAAAGGCTGGAATTATTGCACATATTTCAAAAAGTCATTCTTTATAACAATTAAACAACGATTTTTCGATATTATTACAATTTTAAAAATTCTTTCTACAATTGCACTGTGCTTTATTCCTTACCAATATTACTTACAAGTGGAGTGGATGTAAATAAAGCTAGATGTTCTAACTAACTCGAAAGATGGTATTGGAGTTATAAGGCTTATGTAGCATCATCATCGCGATTATGTGATAGATACTTGATCGAATCGCTGCTGAAAACTCATACGTTATCGATGTTATTTCATCAGATATGATTGAGAGAATATTGCAGTATTCGTGAAGAAAATATAAAAAGTTATGGTTAATAAAACTGCCATTGTTAGTTTTTTTTAACCTAGAACTAGGAATGCAAATGTTTCTTTTAAACTCTCATTATCATGAATATCTGTTGACAAGGTTAACAATACAATTTTTACGATGAGAATTTTCCTTGTCTGTGACATTTACACAACTTAATTTAAACGATTGATTTTGTAGATTATATTGTTTCCAATGAATTTCATAAATTCCGTTAAAAATTCTGTAATTGATTATTAGTTTAGGGTAAACTATTTTAATCCAGTGCTATCTTCGGAGAATTTGATGAATCTAGTTAAAGAATAATATACGTAATCTTTAAAAAGATTTAATCTGGTTTATCTTTTAGTTCTAGAGAAGCAGAGAGAACTTTTTTATGCAGATTGCAGCACTATTCTGAAACTTTAACTACAGTGTGCTCTCGATATCTCGAACTTCGATGTCTCGAAAACCTTGATATGTCGAAAAATTATTTCCCCCCTTGATATTAAATATTCCTCTAATGTTAATTTTAATTCTTATATCGAAGAGTTTTGTCTCAAAACCTTGTTATGTCGAATATTTTTCGAAGTAAAAAATGAATTTGTCCGGAAAAATCGCCGTCCATTTATGTCGAAGAAAATAGAGGTGTTTCCAAGAATCTCCTCATTAACTCTGTAAGGGGTCAGGGACGATTCCGATATTTCCATCTGGTCACTTATACGGCAAACAAAGGTGGAAAACGAGTGTTTCCTTGTCATTGGATGGTATTTTTGTATGTAATGCTCGGAAAACGTTGAAAACGATGACTTTACCGCTATTTTTCGAACAGAAAAATTGGTTGAAGAACAATATCAAAAGAAAAGTCGCAAGGCCACGATACTGGACTTTAAGAAATTCTAGCAATGTAAATTCATTTATGTATTTACTAATTCTTTTCAACTTAATGTAATTACTTTCTGCTATTTAAAAAATTAAAATTATCATCTTTTATTTAGACTTATTGTCAACAATCATTACATATTTGTACTTATTCTCGTTTATCATGACTCTAATTTTTATAACATTATTCCGTATCTTCTGTTTTCACATGAATTTTTATGTTTTAGTTATGATCTTGTTATCTCGAAAACTCGCTATCTCGAAATTTATTTGGCGTGAAGTATGAAGTAATGATGTATGAGGTAATTTTTTTTAACTTATCGTTTAAAAAAAAAAGCAGTAAAACAATCCTGAAATGAATTTTTGCAATTTTAAAATACTTATAACATTACAAACAAGACGGAAATTGTAAGTCAAATATGGCAAATGAGGTGCGTTCGTACTATAACTAGTTTTATAAATATTCAGATCTTGGTGCAATAGCTGTTGCAAAAATGCATGCATACAAAATTTATTACGATTCTATCTGTTAAATTCAGTAATACGGAAATAATAGGACTCCATCTTAAATAGGACACCATCACAACCTAGAATCATTATGTATCATGGGATATCATTGGATTAATTACGTGCAATAGGATATTTAATAGAATGAAGAAAATTTTTATCAATATCTTTTGAAGTTTTGATTCGATTTTCATAAAATTTGAAATGACTCGACAAAATTCTACAACAATTATATATGTTAAATTTCAAACCATTCGGTTGGTCTGTTTTTGCTCTGTTATATGCGGACACACGGACCAGACGACGACTTTAGGTACTACGTATTTATATAATTACGAACGCACCTAAAAAAGTTGTTATGTATAACAATTAAAAACGATTTTCTGATATTATTAAAATTAAGAAAATTTCTTTCGACAATTATACTACACTTTATTATTTACCAGTGTTCTGACTACATTTAAATTTTCCGTTTATTCTTTTCATAAAATCAGTACATATGTTTTATTTTGAGCATAAATTTTCTTAATTAACTGAAAATAAAAACTATAGAATTTTAAATATTTAATTTTAGGAATTTTTAGTTTTAAGTTTCAATCAGTTGAAACATTTAACTGTATGAATTAATTGTATGATCTTTAACCCTTAAATGCCGGTTGTTGATTTCCGGCAACATACCCAGTCTAAAACACTATTAGAATAATATTGAAGCTATAATGCTTAAGGTTGCCAATAAAATACATTCTAAAACTATTATTAAATCAGTTTTCAACATGTAGATGGCAACACTTGTGCTGTTTAAGAATAAAGATAAATTTATTTTTTCAATTGTTGCTACTACGGGCGTGGGAAAATCGCACCTAGGCACCGGAGAGGATATTCGGTTGTGCTCTCTGTGGAGAGATCTTTCGGTTCATCTTTCTGGGCTGAAGGGATCCAAGATGAATTGGCTCGCTCGCTCTGGGATGTGCTTACCCGCATAGCGCGCGCCAGTTACTGGATATTCTTTTAAAATTACACACTGATTTCAGTGATGTTTTGCATGAATGTACATATATTTCTACACACATTATTGTATATCTTTTGGAAAATGGGGTTCATGTAATATCTGTATTGTGAGGATGTAAAGAATGTATAAAATTATGTTTTTTCAATGGCCAGATATTGAAGTAATCTTCTCACCTATACGTCATTTTAATTGTATATAATAATTTATATTTTGTATTACTGTACTCAATTGTTATTTCAGATCCCCTTAGTGAATATAGAAGAAAATATGAACTTATCAGGTTTGATAAATTTCTGTAAATACTAGATGTATATATGTATATAGAAAATTATGTGGGACGCGTTGTTTTTTTTTTCTTTTTTTAAAAAAAGGGGGCAGAAGCTATGTGGTATAGAAATCTATACACACAGCTTGTTATACAATTAAAATATTTATACAAAACAGAACAACCTATTATTATTCAAGAGAAAATAATAAATGGCATTTTGACAAATATTTCTTTATAAAATAAATGAAGTAAATTAATTTGAATAAAATCTTAAGAGTATTTAGATAAAGAAAAATCATAATTTATAATAAGTATATGGATGCATATATATGTTTTTGGTATCATTTCATTTGTAAAAATTTAAGGTTTGTGAATATTGAATGTATTTCGTAATATGGCAATTAATTAAGAATTTTGTAATATTTTATATGAAAATTAATAGTGTGATAAAAATTCACATATACTTCAGACGAAAATAGGGCAATAAAACTTATAGGAAGGGCACATGGACGCCATATAAGACATGTTAATAATAAAGCCAGTCACAATTATTTATGATGCACTTAGCACTGACAGGGCTACTATTTATTGGTATCATCGTGTGTGGCAGAGGGGGTCTGAAGCTCACAGGTGACGTCAGATCCCCGTAAACGAAGAAAAAAAATTAGCTATGCGTTGGAAAAATACGGAGACGCCCAGAAGAGGGGATCAAAAGCGAACCACAGCCAAGAGATCAGGCGCACCAGTAAGAGAGAAGCACCAATCGACGAATAAAAAAAATCATATTGTACTAATGAAATACGCCCATTTTTTGTGGAGGAAGATTTTGAAAAAAAAGAGACACTTGGATTTTGTCTTCCACCTATGTCGCTCCTCCTGAAGGAAGCTCTGGGATTAGTCTTGCGACCAAAAGGGCTAGGTTGATAAGCTGAAGTCTGCGAAATCCTGCATCACCCTGTATCAGATATGGAAGGAAGTCTGATCTCGGAGGGCTCCAACATTTCTAATGGCTATTGATGGTTGGAACTCTGCGAAAACTTTTCATCATCCTGAATTGATTATGGACAGAACTCTGACCTAGGAGTGCGACACCATTTTTCTGATTGCCATTAGCGGATGAGATGGGATTCCACACCACCATTTTCTGATTGCCATTAGCGGATGAGATGGGATGCCACACCACCATTTTTCTGATTGCCATTAGCGGATGAGATGGGATGCCACACCGAAAAGTTCCAGTTATCACCGTGATTGTATAAAGAGTTCAGCCAAAAGAGACTATATGAACTTTAATGTGCTCGGTCAAAAGTGACTTTCAAAATTTGAAAGGTGCGGACCAAATCTACCTAGTGATAAGAACTATCAGTGCTCTACAGGAAGTGTTTTCGCCCCTTTCGTCTGAGGTATATGGTGAGTTCATTACTTAATATATGGCCATTATTTTATTATATATTTATGTTGTGTGCGTAGGATTTTCTGTGTCTAATATTTTATAGGCAAAATTTTAATGCAGTTATGAGTATTTGTCATTATTATGGACTAATCATAACATTAAAATATCAGCGTTGGAAATTTGTCAATAACTTGGCTAAGAAGCCCATCTATTTGTGCTGTGAGAACTTCAACCAACGTTTTGAATCCAAAATTCCACAAAGATATGACTCATAATTATCTTGTTATGAGATTTCATGTAACTGAGTATGCTGTCAAATTAATATGCATTTAAGAGTAATTATGTTTGATATATGGAAGTTATGTGCTTGAAAATAATAAAATTTGATCCTATATGTGCATTTCCTATCTTTTCTTTGAAGCATTATTCTTATTCTTTCTTTTCAGAGGTTTATTAAATTTATGAGTTTTAAGAGTTTAATTTTAGAAAATATTTAATCGAATAATTATCTATGCAACCCACTGAATCCTGAATATAAATTTTAACGTTAAATAAGTCGATCCTGAGTATTGACGTATAATTTTATTCAAAATTTATTCTCCTCCTATTTTATTAATTAAAATTACCCTCTTTTGATCTTTCACAACGCGGATCGGGTAATATTTCTATCATTTGTACTACCACTTTATTGTCGCGTGACCAACTGTGTTGGTGATGGATCGTCACCACACTTGTTCTTTTTGTTTTGTTTGGAAGCTTGCTTGCGAAATACCGTATTATGTTCTGCAGTGAGCAAATAAAATTTATTTCTTATTATAGTTTCTAAAATTCTTGTGTGTTTAATATTATAGAATTTTATCAAGCAAAATTATTTTTTCAATTAAAGACCAGTATTGCCGATTAGTAACAAACTGTTTTTTAGCCGTAAACCATACTTAAAAACAAAATATGATTTTTAAAAGCATTTTTCCCATTTATTTAAAAAATGAAAGCCGAAAAACATTATTACAATGTTTTTTGAAAAATCAGGCATTTAAGGGTTAAATTAAAATTAGCATGTTGTACGGATCGAGTCATCTGTAACCAAAATAAATGGACAATATATTCGTATATACAATACATACATATATATACACATATATATACATAGTTACCGCGGAAATCGTAGAAAACAGAGCATTGCATCAGCAATTGTTGGGAGGTATACACCCAAACCTGATAAAGCTAAACTATTTATGTCAAGGTTTAACATAACATGAAGTTTGATGAAATTCCTTGCATTACTTCTTGAGATATAGCTGTCGCGGAAATCGTAAAAAATTCAGCATAACGGTGCTAACTGTTGGGCGAGTCATACCAAAACCTAATCAGCGTCTATTTATATCAAGGTCTAACAGAATATGAAGTTTGATAAAATTCTGTGCGTTAGTTCTTGAAATGTAGTTGTCATAAAAATCGTGAAATATGCAGCATAGCAGAGCTACCGATTGGGTGAGTAGCGCCAAAACCGGTCAGCGTCTATTTATGTCAAGGTCTAATTGAATATGAAGTTTGATGAAATTCTGTGCATTAGTTCTTGAGATATAGCTATCGCGTAAATCGTGAAAAATGCAGCATAACAGTGCCACCTGTTGGTAGATTTACACCAAAACTTAATGAGCGCCAATTAATTTCAAGTTATAACTGAATCTGAAGTTTGATTAAATTCCGTGTTTTAGTTCTTGAGATCCAGGGTGGCTACTAAATAAGGTAAATAAATATTCAGTCATTTTATTTTACAAATAGAAAATAGAAAATGATAACTACACTAACATGATGAACATCAGAGATGAAAGTTTAACCGGGAATAATTTTAATCAAATTGACCGCCATCTTTATCGATTACTAAAGATAATCTCTTATGCCATTGTCCGACTGCGGCACGAATCATTTTAAGAGGTAGTGCAATATGGAAGCTTTGAGAGAGTCCAAACTTCTGTGTTTGTTGCTATTTACTTTAGCCTCTAAAATCCCCAGACGCAATAATGTAAAGGATTTAGATCCGGTGAAGAAGGTGGCCAATTTTCTTGCATGATAAAGTTCGGACAGGTGAAAAGGAGCCAAGCCTATGTTGATTTATCTCGGTGCGAAGATGTAAAATCTTGCAGAAATATCCAATTCTTTTTGGGATACAACCTGTCAGCATGTGGTAATAAATGTGTAGCCAATATGTCCTGTTTGTAATATTCGCATTGATTTTTATTCCTTTATCGATGAACTTCAAAGGTAATTTTCCATTGTTTGACGCTGCAGCCCAAACTATAACAGAATTCTTGTTCTGAAAGCTTTTAACAATTCGAAAGGTTTCTGGTATATCCTCGAGGGTTGCTAAATATACGATATCATTTTTAGCACTATAACACTGTTAAGTGCAAAATAGCTTCCCATCAGAAAATATTATTCTGTCAACACTTTTCCTACCACGCCGCTTCATCAATTTCTTCCTTCTTTGTAATTTTTTTATACTTTGTGCATTTGTGCAGCAGTCAATCCTTGAATTTTTCTTTTGCGATAAGGGCAATAACCCAGATCTTCATTTATAATAACTTGCATAGTTCTGCAATTCACGTTCTCTTCTGCAGCCATTTTATTTCCAGAACGTTATGGATTTCTTCACACCTTTTCGCGAATTCTTTTGATGTGCTCTATTGTGAGAACTGAACGTGAGTGACCAGACCTAGATCGATGTTTACATAGCTATTAGTATCCAATAATCGATTTATAGTTTTATATATAAATGTTCCATAAAAACCAGGGCATTTTAATTGCTTAAAGGTTTTACCTGAGGAAAACCTGCGATCAAAGAGCTGTGTAATCATCATTCTTTTGGCTTCCCTCTTTAAAATAATTTTAAATATTCGCTTTATAACCAAATTCGTCTGCACTAATAGAAGCTCGCCAAACCCTAAAATAGAGAAATAAATTGTTTTCCCAAACGATTAAAATTAATTCGTATTTTTTGGAGTGTAACAGTATTTAGTAGCCACCCTGTAGAAAGCTCGACAAATTTGTTTCACATACAGACAAACATACAGAGAGACATTTTCTAAAAAGAGTCAAATTGTGTTCAGGACCTTCTAAAACGTATAAATCCATCGAAAACCGAAAGTCGAAAATTTCGCGAATTCAATACTATTTTTTTGTAAAACTAGAAAAAAGTTAAAATGTAATTAACAAATTTAGGGTAAACAATTCTAAATCAAATTGCTCAATTATGCAATTTTAAATAACTGGTAACATTTAATAGATAAATTTAAAACCTAATAGTAGAACTTATTAGTGGGAAATAAGATATTGCTATATTAGAATGTAATATTAGTTACAATTTGTAATGAACAATAATTATTTAAAATGATTTTTTTTTTTTTGTATTTTTATAATTAAGTTACAAAGAAATTTCGACCTATAATTAAATTTTATTTTATACACAATATTTTATCTACATTTTTTTTTTTCATTTCTGTGTTTTCTTATGTAAACCTTTCTTATAGAAAAATGCTTCTAATGATAAATTGCATTTTCATATTTTTATTAATATCTCCTGGCATTATTATATAATCCTAATGTGATAATTGTTTTGTTTAATTATAATAATAAAAAACCCAAACATAAATACATAGAATTTGTAATTTTAAAACTTTTATAATATTAATTATGAATTATAAAATTAATATTCCAAAAAAATATGAATTGCAACCTACAGTTAGTTTGATAGCTTTACGTTTATTATGTCCTGCTTTATGCAAATTCTCAATTTCAAATTTTTCTTCCAAGTAGTTTTCGAATTATGAGTAAAAAACGTCAAAATAACGGTTTAAGGGGCCGTGTATGATGTCCAGAAAAGCATAATTTGAAAAAAAATATATGTATTACTCATTTTAATGAAACACTCAGATTGGCAATATTCAAAACATGTTAAGCGAGTGAGATGTTCATAATGGCAAGAAATAATATATTAATAGAAGTGACATAGTCATTCAGTAGCCTTTCAAAAATCGAGTACAGAACTTCAATTTGGATATATCCCCTAAAATAGGCTCATTTTAAAATAATTAATTTCTTGGAAGCTAATCATACGAATTTCATGAAAATTTGGATTTAGGCTAGTTCAAGGGTGTAGAATCTATTTATGGTGTCAAACTTATGGGTATTGCTATTGAAGAAAACCAAAGTTTGGGTCCGTTTTGATATGTAGATGGCTCCATAAGCAAATTTTATATACATCATTTAAAAATCTATATATATATATTACGCTAACGTACGTGGCACAGAAATCGCGATTATTTGTTATTGTCTAATGGCAACGCCCGAGAAACGCATCTCATTGGTTATTGTGAAAAGTCCTTTGGCAAGATTTAGGGCGTATTTACATTTCGCCGTAGAGGAGGAAAGAGCTCCATGATGTTTCCCTCTTTCGTTGAAATTATAGAGCTTCAAAATATCATTTGAAATGCCCGTAAAAGATCTCGGTGAATACTTGAAAGTAAAGAAGAAGCCGAATTAAGAGCAGAAAATTGAAATAGATTGAATCGGAAATAAAGTTAAACACAGAGCATAAGCGATCGCTAAAATAGGCTTAATAAACGCAGAGTGCACGCGTTGCTTCTGAAATCCAAATTATTGATTTAAACGTTCCGGGGTGCACAACCGTGGAACTTTGAGTAAAACGTGCAATTTCTGCAAAGCACTATATTAGAAATGCGAATTAATCAGCAGCAAGAAATTTAAAAATGTTGTCATGACGTCAAGTAATTTTGTTTACTTCCTTCTGTACGGATCTGCGATTCGAATTTCAGGTTCATTTAAGAGTATTATTATGGGCCTACCAGAAGTAAGATACAATAAAACCTGCTTAGACGGAAACGACCAGTGATAAATTCCGTTTTATGCAGGTTATTTAAATTGAACAAAGCATAATAACATTTTTGGGGAGAGAGGGAAGCTGTAACTTTTTTTTTTTTTTTTGTTTATTGCAGGATTCCATTAGAAACAGGCTTTACTCTATTAGAAAATAAATTTGCTGGATGGTACTTTTTAAAACATTCTATATAGTAATATTTGCTTACAATTTTATTATTTCTTTTCCAATTATTACAGTTTATGTTGTATTTGTAATTGCTTTTTCATCTACAGATTTTAAATAAAAAATTAAATTATTGAAAATATAATTAAATTTTAATTGAATTCATCAATTAATTTGGAATAAAAAGAGCATGAGACATATAAAAATGGAAAAACTTAACCTGTGAATTTACACAACTTTGGAACTGAACAAGAGTCGGGCCCTGGTAATTTGGGGTCTCCACTCACACTCCCCTCTGTATGCAATGCACCTGCGATAAAAATTTCAGATTCATTTAAGAATATTATTAAGGCCCGGGCAACGCCGGGCGGGTCAGCTAGTAGACTTTATTTCCAATTGTTTGGTATCAGTAACTTTCTTGTACAATAATTTGTTGCAGTTAATAGTGGGTGTTTAATTTTTTTCCACGTCTCTACGTCTTAAAACATATTTATTGATCACGAAAAGGTTTAATTGAGAATTGATAGTATCCGAAAAGTATATATTCGAGGTTGATAAAATTGGAAAAACTATTTTTTCAAACCAGAATATCGGTTTCTAGGATGCTATTAATTCTCAATTAAACAATTTTAGCTGCGTAATTTAATTTATACATGCAAGAATAAGAAAATAATATTAATTTTAATATGCAAAAGTAATAAAATAACTAGAGAACAGGAATTCTACTTTTTCAGAATTTAGTGTCGCCCCCGGCATTTCCATTACTTCATTTTCTTCTGATGGACTGGTTGTTTCTATTATTATGAATTATGATTATAATAATAGAAACCATCAGAAGGAAATAATTCGGTTAAGCGGAACTCGGATAATCGGTACTCTACTGCAAAACATATTTCAATTTTATGACTTAAAGCACACGCTTTTATTTTATGTAAAATGACGTCATTTACATTAATATAGATACTTAAAATTAAATATAGTTTTTAATAGCTCCATGTTTCATCATAAATCCTTCATTTATATTTTTCTCAAAATAGCACGTATTTTAATTAATTTTTTTTTTCAATTTTTATGAGAAAATGGCAACAAAAAGATATAATTTCTATTTTTCAACAATTTTTTCTTTACTTTCTACAGAATTTGAGAACTTGAGTTGCCAAAATGAAACAAATGTCGCTAAAAACTACAAAAAAAAAAAAACAATATTTCAAAAACAAATAAAGATGCAGTTTTCAAACAAATTGCATTAAAAAGTATTTTTTTTTCCAATACGGCGGTATAAACACTGAAAATGTGCGATGCTTAGAAGTTTTTAAAAATGCTGTAGAGTATTTAATCGCACAATGAAACATCGGCTTTTGTTTTACGGCTAGCGTACACAAGGTAACGTTATTTATTGGAGACAAAATAAGCTGGGAGAAAGAAATAGCATTCCGGGGGCTAATAACAATTAATGTTAACGTTGTTAATTTATCATGTTTATCTGTAAAACACGTTTGTTGAACATGAAAATATCTACTTGAGAATTGATAACATCCGAAAAATTTATATCCCGGATTGAGAAATCCGATTAAAACACTATAACAACTACCCGGAAAGTCAGTGTCAGCAAAAGAAACTTTGTTTTTATAAAAGCTTCTTTGTTTCGAAATTACATTGCTTTCTGATGTTTCTCGTACCTATGGTTATATTATATTTTCGTAAGATTAAGAAAAATTTGCCTTTTTTTTTTCTTAAATTATTTCCCAACAATCATTTCTACTGCATTTTAAATTATAATCCTTTTCATTCGGGAGGCATAACTTTCTTTGAAAAAATTAAATAATTATCTGATGAAGGGAGGTCATTTTCACGATCCCCTTCTACATTCTTATAAACAATATAGAAACAGAGGTATAAACTTCCAAATAATGCAAATATATGACACTAAATCTCATATCGAAGTAAATAGAATAATATGAAACGTTGCCTATTAAGCTGTCTGACTACGTTTAAAATGAGATTTCCGACCAAAATTCGCATTTTCTGTTTTTACATTTTATTAAAGCCCAATTCTTTACCTTTCCAAATCTGTGCTTATTTTAATTCTACTAGAAATAAAAGCTGAAGTTATAGTAATTAAAAAACTAATTGACAGCTGTGAATAAAACCGGGAGAAAAACATCTGAATAAAATATCTAAATAACAGAAAGTGAGGAGAATTTTTATTTTTTCAAGAATTTTCTGTACTATAAAATGCAAATAATAATTTCATGTTCAGTGAACATTCGAGTACCTTTATGAATAGTTTTTCATAAGTTTTTTTGATTACCCTATTTTTCTTAAATATCCTATTTTTTGTTTTATTTATCAGTAAAACAACATAACATTGGATTATATATATTATAAAAGTTATTCGAAAATAATTCAGGTCATTTAAGACCCAAGTATATGGTTCTTTCAATACTGAATACATGTTCAGTAAGAAACGTTTTCTTTAGGTTTTTTTTTTTTTTTTTTTTTTTTTTGTAGGGTTCCGTATTTAAAAAGTAAAAACGGAACCATTATAAGATCACTCCTGTGTCTGTCCGTCTGTCCGTCTGTCTGTCTGTCACAGCCATTTTACTCGTAAACAATGGAACGTGGAAAGTTCAAATTCGGGGAAGTAATAAAGACCATCCACCCACATATTTTCAGATTAATAAACATTCATAAATATATTTAGTAAAAAAGTAGAGGGTCTAATTATGCTACTTGAAAAAAAAAATCTTTTCTTTGTATATCATATGGGGGTATCCTGTGAAAGCTTTTGTAACGCTGAACTCAAAAATACATTTCTTTTAATTTTAGGTATTATATTTTCAAAGATATTTTTGAAAATGTAGCGCAAAAATATGCCCCCCCTCCCCCCATCTAATTCCGAATCTACTGAAACTAAAATTATGAAAAAATTAGAGGTAGTAGAGGTTAATATAAACCTTGCCGGAAAATTATAGCGATTACCCTAGGTCACATAGTTTTTGAGTAATTAGCATTTTCTGTTATACACAAATTTCGATTTACGGGCATTCAGAAAAATTGTTGAGCATCGCTGAATATACCTATCGTTGCAGAAGAATAAAAGCATTGTTGATAGTGATTTTCGAAAAAATCATCGGTAATTAGCCGAGATATTAACCCTTAAATGTACGGACAGTTTGGACATACACAAGGACAGGGGCGGCGTACTTTATGCCTAGTTAACAACTTTTAATGATATACATGTGTAATGTAATGTCCAGTAACAGTATAAAAGCAATAAACGTCAAATTGTTAAAAACATACTAATTTAAGGGTCTCGGGACTCTAAAAAGTGGAAAAATTGAAAAAAAAATACCATTTTCAATATTTAATGTCTTAAAATGTATATGATTTTAAAACACAATTTTAATTGGGATGAAAGATATAAGTATGTTCTGTCGTTTCATGCATTTAAAAAATTGCAAGATACAGAATTAGTATTTATAGGGGGCTGGAAACTGTTAGACATTTGTCGAACAAAAAATTGGCATAACAATTTGCGCGCAGGATTACAAAATAAATATTGCAACTAGAATGAAAATTTTGCTGCTTACTTATACTTCAGACTGTAATAATTTCGCTGAACTTAAATTTGTATTTAAAGCATTTTTATATTTTTAACGCAATGTTGCATCTAGCTAATACAAAATTTTGAAAATTTCAACAGTAAAATCACCTAAAAAAATATTTTTTTGAACAATAAAAAGGAAATTTTAGGTTCAGTTTATACAGACTAATATGAAATAGATGTTTTGAAAATTTCATGAAAAAATATTCAGAAGTTTTTGAGGTATCCTGCGCGTTATGCCCAATAAACGCCATTTGGAAAATAATGACTTTAAAGTTTCGGAAACGCCGCTTCAGCTATTGAGCGGGTATAATTCCAAAAGCCAAAGCTTCTGTTCTAATGGGAATTTCAAGGAAACAATTACATCAAAATATTCAGAAAAAATAGGGGTTTAACATCTAAAAAAATTAAAATTTCTTAAATTTTGAAGCTTTAAGAGTCCTGCGACCACTTAATCCTTTCCGGCACGGAGTAATTCTATTTATAAACTTATGAAATAATGAACTGACACCAGAATTTATAAACGAATTTATTAGAAAATGCGAACTTGCTTATTTTCACGTACATGATAAAAGGAAAATTTTAATTAAATATTCTTGGTGCCGTTTGTCTGTTTTGGAATTAAAATTAGGTGTCCGTTTTTTAAGGGCATCGCCCTCGAAAGATTTAATTAGAATGAATCACATAAATACTGTAGGATTCGTGATAGTTTCATTGATTGTATCTCTCAATACGCCTCGGGTGACTTTAAAAGTTAATTAAACACCTATCTGGAAAAACGCGGCACTGACCAAGGCGGCGTTGCAACTTTGAGACCTCAATGCGAAGCTCGCTTAGCACAATGCCAAATTTAAACTTTGAACAAAGGTTTTGTTTTAGCTACACTGTAGAAATAAAGGTTATTACTACGCTGAATTTAGTTTCATGAAATGCCAAATGATGTTTAACTATGCACTGCTTTTATTGTCAGTACCGAATTAAGTTCATCATAAACAGACTAGGATAATATTAAAAAAAGAGTTATACGAATAGCTATATTTGATATTATTTAGGTTCCATATCTCTTTGAACTTTCATGGTATACCCGATTACACTTTTCTAAATATATACAGTTATACCCAACCCTACGTTGTATAGTTTTTTACAAAGTCTTATTATTCTTTTAGCAACTTTTTTTTTCTTTATTTTTATAATACAATTACAAATTCATATATTTATTCTACGGAACCCTCTGTGCGCGAGTAATGCTCGCACTTGACCGTTTATTTTTTTAAATACAAAAAATGTCAAAAAAAAAAAAAGCAAAATATCAACTTCTAGAAATAAAAGAAGTCTTAAAGAAAATACCATGATTTATAAATGTGGTAAACTACAGATGCAACATAACTGTGAATAATTTTAGTAAAACATGCGTACACTAAATGCGTTTTATGGAAAAAGTACTTTTCAGTGAATATTCCATACGCAAACCATGATTTCTCAAAAAGTTATTATGATATGACTGACAATGCTGGGAAAGCAATGCACTAAACATTTAATTTCATAATAAATAGTGTTTGTTTTATAACTGTTTTCGTGGAATGACAACTATGAATTTTCAAAAAAATTGGCAGGTAAACAGATGCGAAAAGCCATAAATCATGAAAAATTTATAACATCTCTCAGTTTTTAGGTGCATTCGTAATTATATAAATACGTAGCACCTATAGTCGTCGTTCAGTCCGTCTGCTGCGCCTGTCTGTCCGTCCGTCTGTCCGCATATAACAGAGCAAAAACTACCCAACCGAATGGTCTGAAATTTTAAATATATAATTGTTGCAAAATTTTGTCGAGTCATTTCAAATTTTAGGCAAATCGGATGTATAGTTCAATTACAGGGACAGTCAAAAGTTTTCCGTTACATTACGGCCAATGGGAATAAATTATTGCAAGTGCATTTTAATCATGTTAAAGCCTTCCGAATGGTCTGAAATTTTAAATATATAATTGTTGCAAAATTTTGTCGAGTCATTTCAAATTTTATGAAAGTTGGATTTATAGTTTAATGACAGGGACAGTCAAAAGTTTTTCGTTACATGACGGCCAGATGGAAAAAAAAAATATTTCAAGTGCATTTTAATGATGTTACAGCCTTTTGAACAGAATGAAATGGATATGCACTTATTGAAGTGCACTAAAATATACATTCAGTACAATATGCGGAGCAAAAAATATTTATAAAACTAGTTATAGTACAAACGCACCTCATTTGCCACGTTTGACGAGCAATTTCCAACTTGTTAGTTTATTGCCTTCACCATTGTCATACCAGTTACATGTAGACAGAAAATATATATGCGATAGAATTTCCTGCAGAATCGTTAAGCGCATTGGACTAAATTTCACCAAATTTTACCATAAATTCCTCAATTTACAAAAAAGTAATGAATGCATGAATTATTTTTTTGCTTTTCTTCGTGGTTTTGAGTTACAATTGCCCTGAAAAAAGGTTTCAGCTATAATTTTATAGCTTTTCTCCCTATTCTAAAAAAAAGTAACTAATGCTGTCCTCGCCGCCACCAAGAAAACTACTGCATACAAAAATATGTAAATTGTTGGTATTATAGAGATATGTTTGATAAATACCCTGAAGCAGACGGTTTTTAAATCAAAGAATTGTTTTAAGAGATATTTAATGTTAAAGTGGGTCAAAATCGTTCCATTAGATAGTTTTATAGAAGCAAAAACTACATAGGAATTTAATCATTTTTTCTGAGGATATACATTAGAAGCTCGCGGTGTGCAGATTACATTTTTTTTTCTTTTGACTCTTTTTTTGAGGGTTTTTTTTTTTTTTTTTTTTTCAATTTTCAATTCAAATTTCCAGCATTTCGAGAGATATTTTTTACATATTTTAGAAAAGGTTGTTATTTTAAATTCTTGCTAATTGTAAAAACAGGGCAAGTAATAATATTTCCTTTAAATTAAAAATTTATTTACAAGTGAGTATTATAAACAGAAAAAGAAAACTTTCAAATTAGAATTAAATGATTACATGTTAAAAGCAGGAAAATATTGTAAATTACGTGATAAAAATTGTATTTACACGTGACTATTAAAAAAGAAAGAAAACTTTAAAATAACGAATTCATTAATATGTGTTAAAAGCAGCAAGTGGGAAAAATTACGTCCTATTTAAAATGGCCAAATAATAACATTGCCAAACAGATTCAATTTAAAAATATGTTTTCGGAATACATTTATTTCGTATTTCTAGACCATCTTTTTGATTATTAATGCCAATTCTAAGACAGCGCAAATAATAATATTTCCTTTCAAACAACAAAATTATTTTCACGTGAATATTAAAAAGAGAAACAAACGTTTGCAGAAGATTACGTCAGATTTAAAACGATGAATTTTGAAATGTCTTATTTACAACAATTTTCTTATAGTGTTGTTAAAAAATACAAGGAGGCAAAGAATGTTGAATTGGTTCATTTTATATTAGCTGATTTTCAAATGTTTAACTAATCATATTTAATCAAACACCAAAACAGCATTAACAGCAGCTCATTCAACCTTAAAATCCGTCAGTAAATGGAAAATGAATGGAAACCCGTTTACAGGGAGATCGCCGCTGGTTTTTTAATTATAATTCAATCTTCCGTAATTTTTTAAAGCCGAAATTAGCGTGTTTTTAGAGTCTGAAAAGGGTTTGGAGAGCGTAGCTCGTAGGGGCGTAGCTCCTTGTTAAAAGTCTAGGAGCGTAGCTCCTAGTTAAAAAAAAAAAAATGCTCAATATGTAGTCAGATACCCTTAAATAATGATATTAATTAATAATGGTATTAATTATTAATAAATAATGGTAAATAATGGTAAATAATGGTATTGGTAAAACCCTTAAATAATGGTATTAATTATTAAAATCTTGATATAGCTAGAGTTAAAAAAATTTCTACACACCTCACGTTCTCTCACGGCGCACCGTTGTTCAGTGGCACGCCAGTTGAGAACCATTAGAATGAATGAGAACGAATGAGAATGAATATGCTATGTTTTCCCCCTCGTACTAGGTGAGCGTTAGGAAATATGTATAGAATTATAGTCAAAAAACACGTTTTTTTTTCTGCATACCATAACAATATCTCAAAAGAGCTAACTCTGTCAAAAACATTGTCAGTACAAATGTTGTAGAGCTTAAAATTCTGAGTAAAATGAGTGCCTACACTCAATACTTATGTTGAATATTAAGGTCACAATTCTACTTCAAAGTTTTAGATCCATCATCAGGGGGATGACCTCAGAATTAATTAGGAGAAAACTGGAAATTGTTTTAATCCCTTCAGTTTAGGTCTGAAATGAACGTACTATGTTTTCTTCCTCGGACTTGGGTGAATGTTAGAAAATATGTACATATTTATTTT
The DNA here is from genome assembly GCA_963932465.1 of Maratus speciosus. Classification (NCBI taxonomy): domain Eukaryota; kingdom Metazoa; phylum Arthropoda; class Arachnida; order Araneae; family Salticidae; genus Maratus; species Maratus speciosus. The sequence continues at coordinate 456,871,155 of OZ010786.1, read as the reverse complement.
CGAAAAACATGTTTTTTTTAGTTTCCTTAACAATATCTCAAAACAGCTAACTCTATGATAAACATTGTCAATTCAAATGTTGTAGAGCTTAAAATTCTGAATAAAATGAGTACCATCATTAATATTTTTGTTCAACATTAAGGTCGCAATTCTATTTCAAAATTTTTCAAATCAAGAGCTTGAAACCAGGAGAGACCAAGTTAACTTAATAATAACCCAAATTGCGGAATTAATATTGAACAAAAATATTAAGTGTAGGTACTCATTTTACTCAGAATTTTAGGCTCTATAACCTCTGTACTAACAATGTTTTTGATAGAGTTAGTTATTTTGAGATATTGTTAACTTAACTTGGTCTCTCCTGGCTTAAAGCTTTTGATTAGCTATTAAGGCAAAATTTTGAAATAGAATTGCAACCTTAATGTTGAACAAAAATATTAATAATGGTACTCATTTTATTCAGAATTTTAAGCTCGACAACATTTGTATTGACAATGTTTTTTATAGAGTTAGCTGTTTTGAGATATTGTTAAGGAAACTAAAAAAAACGTGTTTATCGAAAATAAATATGTATATATTTTCTAACATTCACCCAAGTACGAGGAAGAAAACATAGTACGTTCATTTTAGACCTAAACTGAAGGGATTAAAACAATTTCCAGTTTTCTCCTAATTAATTCTGAGGTCATCCCCCTAATGATGGGTCTAAAACTTTGAAGTAGAACCTTAATAGTAGTGACCTTAATATTCAACATAAGTATTGAGTGTAGGTACTCATTTTACTCAGAATTGTAAGCTCTACAACATTTGTATTGACAATGTTTTTGACAGGGTTAGAGGTTTTGAGATATTGTTATGGTATGCAAAAAAACGTGTTTTTTGACTATAATTCTATACATATTTCCTAACGCTCACCTAGTACGAAGGGGAAAACATAGCATATTCATTCTAGACCTAAACAGAAGGGATTAAAACAATTTCCAGCTTTCCCCTAATTAATTCCGAATTCAACCCCCTAACCACTGGGCTAGTAATGAGTAACATGCAATTAAGATAATGAAATTATGAAGTTATTAATTGAGGCTTTGATCTTTGGTATTACATAATGAAAAATCAGCGAAAATTGCGCCACTATGACACAATTATAATTATTATTTTCAACGAATTCTAAAAATAACATATTTTTCACCGTTGCAAAATTTACATGCATACTATGATATTCATATTCACTATTTTAAAAATACTTTAACATGCAATTGATTATCAATAAATATATTCCCAAACTTGATGTCACGTTTGCCAGTTACAATTTTGCATGTAAACATTCGTACTCTTGACTTGAGGTTCTGATCTCAGTGCTGGCGAAATCCAGAAATTTACTTTTAGACGCATTCGTAGTAAAATATTTAATTTTATCAAAGAAAATACTCATTTCATTCTTCTATGTTTGAAGTACATTCGAAATATGTCAGTCGATATGCAATCGTAATCGTTTGAGATGCGTGCGCATCCTGTCTCATCCTGTCCCGAAACTGTAGAACAATTTTAGTTGTAGATTGGATTCTGTATTTGTTGTTTTGTGTTCCGTGCTGTCTTTTGTGTTCTTCAGAATAAACTTTCATGTTTAAAAGTAAAACCTGCTGTGGTTCTTTAGTAATATTTAAGGCGCACTGTGTTACAGGTTATGGGCCCAGACCCAAACCTATTAGTAGAAATATTGCGAAGTAAATAGTAATTGAAATTTTTGTAAAGTGAGTCTTCCGAATGTTGTTTTGAAATAGCCGGAACCGAAACACAGCAGGGACAGTTTATTAAACTGAATGAAAGTAATTGGAATGTATGGAAATTCCAAGTTAAGGTTACGCTTATAGCTAAGGAACTATATGATATAGTAACAGGATTAAAAGTAAAACCGGAAGCAACTGATGCTGGACATTCTGATTTCATTGTCAAAGATGCAAAAGCGCAAGAAATTTTGGTGTCACGTATGGAAGCCGGACCTATATCGCATATAATTTCATGTGTTACAGCTAAAGAAATGTGGGATAAGTTACACAGTCTTTATGAAAGAAAATCAAATGTAAGTATTCATTTGTTACAACAACAGTTTTTCAACTTAAAGTTTGATGACAACGTGATGAAATTTTTATCTAAATACAGAATATGGTTGCCGAAATTAAGCATTATAACGAAGTAATTCCTGAAAAAATGGTCATTACAAAAATAATTATGGCTCTACCGGAACAATATAAGCACTTCTCTTCAGCCTGGGAATCCGTAGCAGATGAACAGCGAACTTTAAGTAACTTAACTGCTCGTTTGTTAGTTGAGGAAGAAAGATTAAAGACGAAAGAAGAAACTGTTGCTCTTACAGCTAAAAATCAAAGTAATATCAAGTGTTTTTCTTGCAGAAAATTAGGCCACAAGAAATTTCAATGTAGGTATGGTAATAATGTTCCTAAGAACTGAAATATTGTCTGTAATTTTTGTAATAAGAAAGGGCACGTATTTAAAGATTGTTATTTTCGTAAAAATAAAAATATGAAGTCTAACGGTGAAAATGGCAAAAGTTTTGCACTTATGGGAATTATATATTCTGAATCAGATGTCGAATTTTATTTAGACAGTGGAGCTTCAGAACATATGTGTAATGATATAAGTCTATTTGGAAATTATTTAAAGTTGAAAGAGGCTAAACAGATAAAAATAGGTGATGGAACCTCTATAACAGCTATTGGAATAGGAACTATTTATGTTCAGTCATATAATGGTGAAAAATATATTAAAACTGAACTACTAAATGTATTGCATGTCCCTCAATTAAAAGTAAACTTATTTTCTCAAGGTAAAGCTCTAGATAAAGGTTTATATATGTCATCCAACTCAGAATGTGCTAAATTTATTCATCAAAAATCGGAAGAAATAGTTGCTATAGCTAAAGGTGAAGATAAACTTTTTAAAATGATATTTCGCTTAGATAAAAGCAGAGTGACCATAGACAAAAATATGAGTGAGTTTGAAAATCTAAATAAATGTTGTGTTGCTGGCAGTAGTGTTAAAAGTAAAAAGAAAAGTCTCCTATGGGGACATGAAAAGTTAGCTCATCAAAATTTTGATCATGTCAAGAAGCTGCTTACAGAAAATGAAATTACCTCGGAAAATTCTTCCGATATTCTATTCTGTGAGGCATGCATTCAAGGAAAGCAACAACGTAGTCCCTTTCAAGAAAGTAAATCGAAATCTACTGAAATTTGTAATATGATTCATGCAGATTTATGTGGTCCAATAGAAGTAGCATCAATTGGAAAGTCTCGTTACATGTTAGTGTTAAAAGATGATTACTCTCACTTTAGGAAACTTTATTTCCTCGAAAATAAGTATCAAGTGTATGATAAATTGTTAGAGTTCATATTAATGTGCAAAAACCAGATGAATAAAAATATCCGAGTAATAAGATCTGACAATGGCAAAGAATTCCGGAATGATAAAATTAAAGAACTTTTGATTCATCATGGCATAGAGCATGAAACTTCTGTCCCATATAATCCACAGCAAAATGGCCGACCCGAACGAGAAATGAGAACCATCATGGAAGGTGCAAGAACTATGTTGGTAGCAAAAAATTTAGATAAGAAGTTCTGGGCAGAAGCTGCGAATACAGCTGTATACATTATTAACAGAACAGGTACTAGCACGGTGAAAGGAAAAACACCCTATGAATTGTGGGAAAACAAGACTTTTGACATTAGAAATTTAAAGTTTACATTTAGATCTGAAGTATGGGTTCACATCCCAAAAGAAAAACGTAGAAAATTAGATGTTAAGAGTGAAAAGAATTTTTGTTGGATATGGTGTAAATACTAAAGGATTCAGAGTCTACTTCTCAAAAACAAACACTGTGACATTACATAGAGATATAATAATTAATCCAAATGAGAAACCTTCCTATCCCCTAAAGAATGAAAATTTTGTTTTTGATTTAATTGATCCTGAGCAACATGGAAGTTCAGAATTTGATGAAGATAAGGATACTGATATGGATTCAGATAACTTGGCCAATAATCAACAACAAGATGATGATGACAACTGCAGTTCAGATTCACCTGCTCCCCAGTTAAGTAATACAAAAATGCACCTTCGAGCAAGAGATAACCTGAGGAAACCATCGAGATTTGAGGACTTTGAAACAAGCTATATAAGTATAACCGATGTAGAAGAACCTACCACTTATGAAGAAGCTATGAACTCAAGTTCATCAAAAAAGTGGCAAGAGGCCATAAATGCTTAACTGAAAGCCCTCTCTGAAAATCACACTTGGGACATTGTTGACGAACCAAATGACTGTAATATAATAGACAGTTAGTGGGTTTTTAAAATTAAGCGGGACAATAAAGGTAAGATTTCATTACTTAAATGCAGATTGGTTGCTAGGGGTTATCAACAAAAAGGATTAATATTTGAAGATATATATTCTCCTGTAGCTAAGTTAAATACGTTAAGAATGTTGTTAGCAATTAGTGTAAATTTTGATTGGGTTGTCTATCAAATGGATGTATGCAGTGCTTTCTTACATGAGGAAATCAAAGAGGATGTTTTTATGTATTTACCTGATAATTGTAATATACCTGATGGGAAAGTATGTAAGAAGGGTTAAAAAGAGCACCAAAATATTGGTATGAAAAATTTCAGAAATTTATGTCTTCTCAAAATTTTGTAAAATCTGAAAATGATCAATGTTTGTATTTCAAATTTTCGAATGATTGTAAACTTTATGTATTGATATATGTTGATGATTTGATTATCACAGGTTCTGGTAGCAAGCAAATAAATGATTTTAAATGTGAAATGAAAAGAAATTTTAAAATGAAAGATTTTGGTCCTATTTCTTATTATTTGGGTATATCTATTTCTCAGAATGTAAATGAAGGTATTTTAACATTAGATCAGAGTAACTATTTAGAAAATGTATTGAAAAGATTTGATATGTTTGAATGTAAAAGTATCTCTACTCCTATGGACACTAACTTTAATTATGAATGTTTAATTAATGAAAAATCAGAAAATGTAAATGTGGAAAATAAATGTAGAAAATTAATTGGTTGTATCATGTATGCAATGCTAGGAAGCAGACCAGATTCATGTAATTCTATCAGTATTTTGAGTAGATATCAAAACTATGCAAGTGAAAAGTTATTATTGTTCTTAAAAAGAGTGTTACATTATATTAAAGGTACAGTTGACTTGAAATTAGTGTATAGAAAAAATGTAAATGCTGAATTAGTTAAAGTTTTTGTTGATGCAGATTGGGGGGGGGGGGGATTCTATTAATAGGAAATCTACAACAGGGTATTGTTTTCAAATTTATAATTGTACAATTTCATGGTGTTCTAAACAACAAACTTGTGTAGCTTTATCGTCTACAGAGGCGGAGTACATTGCGTGCCTTGAGCCTATGTGTAAGTGAAGCTTGCTGGGTTCGAAATTTATTGATTGAATTAAATTTAAATGGTTGTGAAAACTTTGTTGTACCTCTCTATGAGGATAATCAGTCAGCTATTCGCATCAGTAAGTCATGTGAGCAACCTAAAAGGTTAAAGCATATAAATGTTAAGTATCATTTTGTGCAAGAAAAAGTAATAAATAGAACTGTTTCAATTAATTACATTCCATCTACAGAACAGGTTGCTGATTTATTAACTAAACCTCTAAGTAAAGTATTGTTTGAAAAATTCAGAAAAATAATGTTCGGTTAATTTTTTTTTATGTTGTGTGTATAATATATAATTTTATATATATATTGTATTGTATGTTAAGTGTTATGATTTTTATGTTGGACATATTTAGATTGAGGGAGGATGTTGGAATATCGAAATATGTCAGTCGATATGTAATCGTAATCGTTTGAGATGCGTGCGCATCTTGTCTCATCCTGTCCCGAAACTGTAGAACAATTTTAGTTGTAGTTTGGATTCTGTATTTGTTGTTTTGTGTTCCGGGCTGTCTTTTGTGTTCTTCAGAATAAACTTTCATGTTTAAAAGTAAAAACTGCTGAGGTACTTTAGTAATATTTAAGGCGCACTGTGTTACATTCTACGACATCATTTTCACCCGCTGGTGCCTTCTGAGATTAGCATCTCAATCTCAGTATCAGCGTAATGAAAAATATATTGAAATGTAACAGCTTTATGAGTAAAAATGCCTTATTTTAAATCGTGATGTCATTTTCTCTTAAAAAATTGTAAGTTATTTTTAATTGTAATACGAAAATGGCATCCGTAATGAAAAGGTAATAACCTTTGTTTCCGGGGTAGCGGTCGTTGCAGCAACTGGGAACCTGAAAATTTGAGCATGCGCATCAGCTCTGGATTTTTGCCTGAGTGAAGAACCAGATCGAAAATAAACACCGTTTTTAAAAAAAAAAGGAAATCTAGCTATACAATAATGAATGTTTTAGTAGTTGACTCCATTGAAGAAGGATAACAACAGATTAAAGACTATGAAAATGAAACATTTTCTAAATTCTAAAGTTGTGACAACTTATGCAGTTTTATATTTATATTAAATAAAAACAATAAAAAATTAGACTCATTCATAGATTTTTTTCTTCATAAAAACAACAACAGAAAGAGATATGATTTACTGGAAAAAAAAAACATTACTGGATACACGAAACTCGCTGTGCAGCAATCTCAAAAATCGTCAATGCCACGGTCAGTAACGCGCGTATGAAACCGAAAAATACATCACTGGACACTCGAAATTCGCTGTGCAGCAATCACTAAAATGCACGAAACTCGTCAATGCCGCTGTCAGTAACGCGCGTATGAGCGCTCCGCGCCCATAAACCGAAAAAAACATCATTGGACACACGAAACTCGCTGTACAGCAATCTCTAAAATGCACGAAACTCGTCAATGCCGCGGTCAGTAACGCGGGTATGAGCGCTCCGTGCCGATGAAACCGAAAAAAACATGATTGGACACACGAAACTCGCTGTGCAACAATCTCTAAAATGCACAAAAGTCGTCAATGCCGCGGTCAGTAACGCGCGTATGAGCACTCCGCGCCCATCAAACCGAAAAAAACATCACTGGACACACAGAACTCGCTGTACAGCAATCTCTAAAATGCTCGAAACTCGTCAATGCCGCAGTCAGTAACGCGTGTATGAGCGCTCCGCGCCCATGAAACCGAAAAAAACATCACTGGACACACGAAACTCGCTATGAAGCAATCTCTAAAATGGACAAACCTCGTCAAAGCCACGATCAGGTAACAACAAACTCGTAATAACAAAAATCTATTTATCGTCTCGCCAAATCGTTATATGTCTGCAGATTGAATTGGCAATTTTTTTCAAAACGTGCCAAAATGCCATTTTTGTAAATGATTGCCAATCTGAAACTACGAGATAAACAAACCAGTGTGGCGGTTACTTTCAAAACTAAAGTGATTTTATCAGCGTTTTAAAAAAGAAAATTCAAGAAATATTAAAAATTACAAAAATATGAACTACAAAAATGAAGTGCTTAAAATAACTTCTTTTACCATCATGTTAAAGTTCTGATAACTTATGTAATTTTATATTTTTGTTAAATAAAAACAATAAAAAGTAAGACTCATTTCTAGATATTATTGTGGCACAAATGCCATATACGCACTACGATGGCGCGATTTTTTTCTAAATCCAGTTTGGCGAAAACCTCGTTTTCGAATACCAGTTACATATATATTTTTAAAAAGGGAATAACAATAAATAAAAAATTGTTTAATTAATAACTATAGAACAAAACAATTTATATAATTTTAAAAAAGAAAATAAAAGTAAATAAACAATTTATCAATAAATAAACAACAACCGGTTACCATATCAAGCAAAATAACGGCACTTTGGCGCCAGTTAAGTACCCCTGTGAGTATATGACATTGGCGTCAGAAAAAAATCTCGCCAACGAGGTGCGTATATGACATCTGTGCCGTTATTTTTTCTTAAAAACAACAGCAAAAAGATATATGATTATTTTACATAAGAATTAAGTGAAAACACGAAGCAAAATTCGGTATTTTTCGAGAATATGAGCCTTGCCACTTTTTTTAGGCTTCAGAAAGAGAGATTTTCTGCCAACTAATGTAAACAACCATGAAAACAAACCTGATAAGATTTTTTGCTTATACGTATATTAATTGCAAGAATACTCTTAAATTTATCAAATGACTTTGTTTAGTCGTTATTATTATTACTAATAAAAAAATACCTAACTTAAATCAATAATTAAAAAATAGGTATATCTTTTTTAAAACTGTGTTTATTTTCGATCTGGTTCTTCACTCAGGCAAAAATCCAGAGCTTGATGCGCATGTTCAAATTTTCAGGTTCCCAGTTGCTGCAACGACCGCTACCCCTTGTTTCCGTTCTCTCTTCAACAATGGAAGTAACCCGATTGCCACTAATGTGAAGAAATTTCACAAAGGACTTTTTAAATTAAAATAAAAATATAAAAATACGATTCTTATAAAAAAGAGCGAGCGTGGGCCCATCTACAAATAAAGTGCTTTTATGTAAGAAAAATAATGATCAAAATCGGTTCTGTAGAAAGCTCGAGCCAAATGACTAAAAAAAAAACCTTGACTTTTAAATATACGAGTTGGAACCCGTCGAAATTCGACGAATTAAAATGTTTAGAATGGGACTGTTAGATCGAATTTATAATAAACCTACAAAAATAATTACAATAAAAAATTCATTTTGTATTGGTTGTCTAACTCTTAAAACAAATAATGTTTTTAACCTAAAATTACTAAAATATTATTTCCACAAACTTCAAGTGCTTAAATTATTGAAAAATTAAACTGTATTAGAGTACGTAATCAAGATCAGTAATTATGTTGAAGGTATCGATTGAGGCTCGTATGTTTGTTTTTACGGGATGAGAAATCAGTAAAAAGGATTTCCCTCTGTCACTTCAAAAAATTCCCCCCATAAAACCTAAACTGTACGTTATTTTCGCATTCTCAAAATTTACATACGTACCACTCAAATCGCAATTAAAAGTATTTTAACGCACAATACATTATTAATGAATGTATTTCCAAACTTTACGTCACGTTTGTCCGATGCAACTTTTCATGTGAACATTCGCACAAACTTTAAGTTCTAATCTCAGTATCCGCAAAAACTTACCATTCAGAAATTTGCCTTTAGTTGCCATAGTATTGGGCATTCAGTATCGGTAAATATTTAGTTTTATCAAAGAAAAAGGATCGTTTTGTTTTAAATATGACATCATTTTCACTCACTGAATCATTTTGCCTAGCGTCTCAAACTCAGTATGAGCGTAATGTAAAAATATTGAAATATCTTCTTCAATATTTTGATTTATAAAAAAGAATGCGTGTTTTTTTTTTTTTTTTTTTTTTTTTTTAATGGCTTTTTTAATAACGTCATTTTCTGTTCAAAAATTAGAAAAAAGTTACTTTTATTTGTAATATGAAAATGGCATCAATAAGGAAATAATCAATAAAAATAAATAAGCCATGACATAATTTTCCTTCAATAGAAATGGAGTTCTTCAGTTGCCACAATTATAAAATTGGTACTAAAAACTATAAAAAAAAATTAATATCTCAAAAATAAATTGAGATAGAGCTTTCAAACAAATTGCATTTAAAAGTACATTTTTTTCTTTATACGACGGTGTAAAAATTTAAACTGTGTGATGTTTAGAAGTTTAAAAATTTGCATTAGCGAAAATTGCAAAACCAAAATTTTATTTCAAATTTCAAAGTGTTGCCATTCGCAAAATGACGTATGCGTTACGCACAGATATGTTTGTCCTTTATAAGATAGATAGATAGATAGATAGATAGATTTTATGTGTTAAAAACTGGCGAGCTATGAATAAGATTTCAGCACTTCAAATAAATTAATTACATATATTTTGAAAATATTTTAAGGGGTTTCATGAATCTTAAAATTGGAAAAAAGGAAAAATAAAGAGCATTTTCAATATTTAATATCTTAAAATGTATACGTTTTAAAAACACAATTTTAATTGGGATGAAAAATATAAGTATGTTCTTTCATTTCATGCATTTAAAAAATTGCAAGATGCAGAATTAGTATTTACAGGGAGCTCCAAACTGCCAGACATTTGTCGAGATGAAAATTGGTATAACAGCTTACGCACAGGATTACAAAATAGATTTTGCAACTAGAATGAAATTTGTTGGGCCTAATTATACTTCAGATTATAATTATTACCTTGAACCTAAATAAATTTGTATTTAAAGCATTTTTTATATTTTTAATACAAAGTTGTATTTAGCTAATGCAAAATCCTGAAATTTTCAATAGTATAATCACCTAAAAAATATTTTTTTTAAACAATGTAAAGGAAATTTTAGGTTCATTTTATACAGACTAACATGAAACAAATGTTTTGAAATTTTCATGAATAAATATTCAGATGTTTTTGAGATATCCTGCGCGTTATACCCCAAAAACGTCATTTGGAGAAAAATTATTTCAAAGTTTCGGAAACGCCGCTTCAGCTATTGAGCGGGTATAATTCTAAAAGCCATAACTTCCGTTCTAACGGTAATTTCAAAGAAACAATTCAATGGCCATAATTTTTAATTAATTTTTAAAAAATGGCCTTTTTTTCCCCATTTTGATCAGAAAATAAGAGTTCTAACTTTTTACGGCTGCTCTTTCACCTTCACTTAGCACTTCATTTACAATGGCTATTTCATAATAATGGAAGCTATCAGTCCACAAGAAGAAAATGGTCCATTCCAAAGGTATAAGTTCGATCGAAAAAACTATTTAATACTTTGAGCAGAAAGAAGAGGCTACACGTGCAATTTTCATGACACTTATAGAACCACATAGCTGCCAATTTGTACGGTTTAGTTACCTCTAAAATTTAGTTAAAAAATTTTCCATATTTAATCGATGACAATTGTTAGACTTTTTAAACTGAATTTCCGGAAGTGACAGCCATTTGTTCCCTTGTGACGACATTTCTGTGGCTGTCAACTCGTAAAACTTGGCTAAAATTGCTAACCTTGACAACATTTTCTGAATGAATCTTTGCCTTTATCAGAAAGTGGGAAACTCTTTCATTTCTTCGTATCTGAACAAGATCGGTAAATTATATATTTTTATAAATATTAATGCACATTTTTTGTATTTACGAATGAAATGACTTCGCGAAAGTATCAGAAAGTTAGTTTGGATTTGGGAATAGCTTTCAATATAAAATATTCTCATAAAGAGATGGGATCCCCTCCCACCCAGAAAAAGGAAATCCATGACCCCCTCTAAATGGTGAGCTGGATCCGCCCTTGGCTCTGGATGAGTAGAAAGATGTCAACAGTCAAATAAAACTCTTTTACCGATTTGCCGATTGCGTTTTAATCTGCGAATCAAGATTTAACTAATCCTAGAATTTCATCCATGAACTCGATGAGGTGATTGTCTGTGCTGCCAGCTCCCGGTCTATTATAAATCAGAAACATATCCGCGAGTAATGCTTACGTCATATTAACGGCGGCTACAACCTGATAATTTCGAATATCTAACCTGATAATTTCGAAATGAATCTATCAGATTAATTTCAGATTAATACACTAAGTCAGTGTCAGCAAAAGAAACTTTTTTTTTTATAAACGCTTCTTTAAGACTCGAAAATATATTGGTTTCTGATGTTTCAATATATTTTTTGAAGATTACTTTCAAATTTTACTGTAACTTTTAACTTCTAAACATCGCACAATTTCAATTTTTATACAGTCCAATAGAAAAAGAAAATGTTCTTTTAACGGAAATTTGCTTGAAAATTTTGTATCTCAAATTGGTGATTTTTTATGGCTTTAGAAGTCATTTTCAAGTATATATATATATGTATCTCTGTCGCGTGCAGCACGATTACGAAAATATAACCAGTTTTGCATAATTTATTTATTTAAGTTTAATTTATCAATAGTTTAATTTATCAATATAATGCATCAGTAATTTAAAATTTTTGCTAATTTTACTTGAAGTTTTAAAATCTTATTCAGTTTTTAGCATATATAAATTATAAAATAAGTGCATATTTTAGAAGTGTTTTGACAACTAAAAAAAATTGAGGGACATCGATTAAGAACACTATGCAGAAAAAATTAATTTCCTAAGAAGGCATTTTAAAAATACAAATGCATCACATGCCCATAAGCTTAAGAGGCTACTTCAGTAAAGTGAAAAGACACTTTCGCTAATGCTAATCCTATGGAAGAAATTTATAAAGATATCTCGGTTGCATTTCAATATTTTTAAATGATTTTTTTTTTTTTTTTTTTTTTGCATTAGACAGCTGAGATGGATCAGTACAAAGGTTGTTTTTTACTTTTTCAATTTTGTTTACAGATATTTTTTATGGGGACACTTTCATTTTTGTAACCGGTTTCGAAAATGAAAACATCCTCCTAAAAAAATCTGCAATGAAAATCGAAAAAGTAAAAAACGGCCTGCATACAGATTGATCTCAACTATCCAATGCAAAAGAAATCATTTAAAAATATTGAAATGCAACCAAGATATCTTTATAAATTTCTTCCATAGGATTAGCATTAGCGAATGCGTCTTTTCATTTGACTGAAGTAGCCTCTTAACATTAACAAGAGGAATTTGAGATTTCATTGTCCAACAGATTAAGTAACTTTTTATTAATATGATTAGAATAGGTTTAAAGTAATTTAAAAATACAAAATAAGAGCAGTCTTTATGAAAGATTTCTTCATGCATATCTTTTTTTTAATTTGTTGATTAAATATGCATCTTGCATCTAACATTAATGTGGGGTATTAAATAAATAATACATTTAATAGTATAATAAAAGTGCACGGAAAATCAGACCAGAATGATATTACTCCAGAATGAAAGTCTAAATTTAAATTCTCGAGTGGAAAATATGTAAATGAAATTTAAAATTTCTTCTCTCGTATGAACAGCACAATTTTTATTTATTGTTTATTTTTTAGAAAACATAGATTAATTGAAACCTAAACCCAAAGACAGATAAATGAAAATCTAGCTGAGCGTTCGCCATGCTTAACTCCTTTAACTATTTTTTTTTTCTTCATTTGAAACATTAAATTAATAAGGACCCGGTACCACTTTTTTTTAACTAAAATAGTTGGCTTTGTACAATGAAAAAAGGGCCCATTTAACAAACCAAAGATTACAGTTAAAATTAAGTGGTATCGAAAAGCTTTTAGTATCGAAAATAGCAAACTCTTTTTGCCCGAGTGGCGCTCGGGCAAAACAGTTAAGGGGACAGTTCCCCTTCAACCGGTCAAAAATGCTAGAAAATTTATTCAATTTCCATACCTTTTCACAAACTAACTGATAAAGCAAATTCTATGAAATTTTTTGGATAGGTAAGTATAGCTTTACTTGTTACAATAAACAAAATAGATTGATGAAAAATATTTAAATTAATTAGGAAAGCTTAATTAGGTAACCTATTGGGGGTTTTTTTTGTTTTTATAATTACTATACATCACTGCGCGCATGATATCTCGTGTTCATTTTAATTTATTAACTTTAAATGGATGTTAATTTAAGGATAATACTTTGCTAAACATAATGAACTAAAATCTTTTAATTATCTTTATTTATAATATTTATAATTAATAATTATTTTTTGTAATAAAATTTTTATAATTTAAGATAATTCTAAGATTTTAGTTCATTTTATGCAAAAGTGTAATATTAATGTACTCCGAAAATTTCAACCCATTATCGTTAATAGTTTTTGAGAAATCATGCGCGCAGTGATAGATGGCAATTACGAAAACAAAAAAACAGTAGGTTACCTAATTAAGTTTTCCTAATTAATTGAAATATTTTTCATCAATCTGCTTTGTTTATTGTAATAAGTAAAGCTATACTTAACAATTCAAAAAATTTCATTGAATTTGCTTTATTAGTTAATTTGTGAAAAGATATGGAAATTGAATCAGTTTTCTAGCATTTCTGACCGGTTGAAGGGGAACTGTCCCCTTAAAGGGTTAAAAAAGAGAGCTATCAGCAGAATACAAAACGTGTGTTGCACTTTCTCTCTACAGTCATTTAAAACTTTCACATATTCATCTAATCACCATCGAAGAATACCGATAAAACATCAAATCCGGCAGGAGATCATTCATGAAACCGAAATCCCTAGCCGGGAGACTAATCAAGAGTAAAAGTAGGTCGCTGGACTTGCTCATCTTCTCTTCCACTTTTCCATTGGTCTGGATCTTAGGAGGTTAGGGGACCATCTTCAAAGAGATCCTCTGGGATCGGTGACGTCAGGTGAAAGCAGAGAAAGGTAGTCAGCACATAAGAGACCTGTTGAGTAGGAATTAAGGAATATTAGCCGGTTAGACAGACTTCTCTCCACACTCTCTTATCATTCTCTTTCAGTGATGAATCTTCTCTCTAAACTCAGAGGGTACGGTGTTAAGTGAATTTTAATTTAACTGCTAGACATTGCATTTTATTTTACGACACATTTTACTTTACATAATATTTAAAATGTGTAGACTGTTTTAAGCACGTTTCGTGTACAATTTTAATTTTATTGCCTAAAAGTAGTTTCTTTTAGTTTGAGATAATAATAATTAGAGAAAAATATTTATTTTATCTACCAGACAGAATAAAAATAAATAAATATCAAAATGAAGTTCTGCAAGCATAGGACAATATTGCTTTTATGTACAGTGACTATAAACTTTCTCTCCGTACAAACTTCGCCCACGAACACATCAAACAATGAATCAGAAAGTGGAGGAGTGGAGTTTAGTGGATGGAAACCCATAGTTATACCAGAAGCCCTCACGACAACTGAATTTGCCGAAAAATTAGAAGTTGCAAAAGCTGTCAAACTCCAAAATGCCTCCGATTTGGAAGCTGCAGACACCAAACGCAGTTTTCTTTTGGTGTACCCTCCACGTCCAGCAGCAACTGAACAAGATTCACAAAAAGAGCAGCCACCACAATCAAGGAATCAAGGACCTCCTTTGAGATCGTACCCAACCCAATCAAGGTACCATAGAATGAGGAACTCTGGTACACCTGTCGGAGTCGGTGCTCAAAATAAGAAACCACCAACAGTGTACCAAAGACCAAAGTTTCCACCTGTGGCTAATCCTCCACCATTACCAGAGCACGCTTTGAAAAATAGACAAAGAATACAACCGAATTTCACTCCCGAATCTACATCGCAACACCAAGTTCAAATACAGCTCTTAGATGGATACATAGTTCCACCATCTCGGGGTGAGTAGTTTTGCTATTCTATGTAATAATTAAAATTTAACCTTTTATGTAATTATATTCTGTATAATAATTATAACTTAACCGTTATGTAATTGCATTCCATGTAATAATTGAACTTTTGGCCCTTTACGCAATTTTATTCTACGTAATAATTATAATTTAGCCCTTTATGTAATTTTATTCTATGTAATAATTATAATTTAGCCCTGTATATAATTCCATTCTATATATAAATTATAATTTAGCCCTTTAAGTAATTCCATTCTATTCAATACTTATAATTCAACCCTTTATGTAATTCTATTCTTTGTAATCATTATAATTTAACCCGTTATGTAATTCTATTCAATGTAATGTTATAGTTTAACCCTTTGTGTAATTCTATTTTATGTAATAATTATAATTTAGCCTTTATGTCCCGAATTATTAATTCATGGTAATTTCATCTTCGAAAACATTTTTCTTGAAGTTTTGGAAATGCGTTAAAAGATTTGTGCAATCATTAAATTTCGAAAGATTTTGTTCAATTAAAATAAACTAAATCGATAATAGAAGGGTTTGTGAAATATTTACAATTCTACTCAAATCTTTTCTATAAAACATTTGTTTAATATTTTATAAAATGAAATGTACAAATATGACGGCCTTACATATAAATACAGAAAATTTTCATAATTAAGTATTTTCACTGATTCTCTTTTACTGTAAAAAAAAAAAATGTTTCGTAATTTAGGGAAATATAATATAACCGTGAATAAAAATATACCTCTTTCGAGTTACCCAAGATTCCGAAAAGCGTTCTTTATCTTTAGAAACCTCAAAAACCAATCTCTTTTCAAGATTTAAAGAAGTATTTATAAAAACAAAGTTTTTTTAAACTGAAACTTACACTATGTGCAAAATTACTTAAAAGATGACACGGTATTTAAAAATGTTAAATTATTTTAATACCTTAGTACTTTCAACTATAAAAAACATAGTCTTCGTCAGAGGAATATAAGAAACACAACAGTTATTAACGTCTAATTTTCAAAATCCACGTAGATGGTGACGAAAGGAGTGAAAGTGGAAGTTAATTTATAGATTTATAGATAAAGTATAACCGACCTACAACAGCCCTGTCAAGACTTAAACAGAAGCAGAATATACAAGTTAATTTCGAAGACGCAAAGATTATATATCCCTTAAAGAATTATCATGATTTAATTATCCGCGAATCAATAGAAATTATTACTAAAGAAAATACTGTTTGTAATGACGTTTTATCCTACAACGTACCCAGAATTTGGCTCAGTTTGCTTAAAGAATCATAAAACCAGTAATTTTCCACTTCCCTATATCCATGTTTTATTTTCCCAATGTTTCCGGATCTATAAATTAACTTCCACTTTCACTCCTTTCGTCACCATCTAAGTGAATTTTGAAAATTAGACGTTAATAACTGTTGTGTTTCTTATATTCCTCTGACGAAGACTATGTTTTTTATAGTTGAAAGTACTAAGGTATTAAAATAATTTAACATTTTTAAATACTGTGTCATCTTTTAAGTAATTTTGCACATAGTGTAAGTTTAACTTTTAAAGATGAATTAAGCATTTCTATTTATTTATTTACTGATCCAAAGTTTTTTTTTTTTTCAATAAATGAAAGTTAAAATTCTAGTGTATATTCACCTTGAGTTAAATAATTAAAATACATAAAAACACAAATAATTGTACAAAAATTACTTTAAGGTACATACCCATAATATAAAGATATTTAAAATATAAATTAAAAATACCTTAAAATACATTAGGAAAACCCAGAACGTTTTCAGCCATTACAAGGCCGTCATCAGTAGGATTTAAATGTTGTTATTATTTTCTTTGCGCTTATTCGAGAATTGTCCAGAAGAAAACATTGTAATCAATAGATCCGGAGTATACATTATACCTTTCCAAAAGTATAGTAAATATTTTATTTATGTTGGTATGACGATAAGAAAATTTCGTGATAGAATTAAAGAACATGAAGCAGATCTCAGATTAAATAGACCCCATACTGCATTATCAAGATTAGCTCAAAGTCAACCTATAAAAATCGATTTTAATAAATCGGAAATTATCTTTCGTACAAATAATTACCAGGAGGCCATTATAGGAAAATCATTTGAAATAACTGCTAATAAAGATACAGATTGTAACGATGCACTATCATACGATATCCATGGAGTATGGAGATATTGGTTGCATAATTGATGAAAGCTTATATTGTTGAAAATTTGAATAACTTTGTCTGGCATCTCATCTGACGTACAATCTTTAAATTACAATGTTTTCTTCTGGACAATTTTCGAATAAGCGCAAAGAAAATAATAAAAACATTTAAATCCTACTGATGACGTCCTTGTAATGGTTGAAAATGTTCTGGGTTTTTCTATTGTATTTTAAGATATTTTTAATGTATTTTAAATATCTTTATATTAATATGCACCTGAAAGTCATTTTTTTACAATTATTTGTGCTTTTGTATGAATTTTAAAGTTTCTTTTGCTGCCACTTGTTTTCGTAAACGTTTCCGAATAGTTTTTGGAGTGTATTAATCAGTTTTCTTAATCAGGAAAATATATTTTTCGGAAGCTATTAATTTTCAATTAACTATTTTCATGTTCAACAAACGTGTTTTACGTTGAAACGTGATTAATTAGCAGCATAAACACGAACGTTAAAATTAATATTATTTCGTCACTCTTGCATAGGTACATTGAATTACGCAGCTGAAAATGCTTACTTGAGAAATTATAATATCATCCTAAAAATCTATATTCCGGTTTGAGAAAATGGATTAATACTCTATAAAAACTACTCAGAATCTTTTCGTGAAATAAGTTGCAGCAAAAGAAATTTTGTTTTTAGAAATCTATGCATATAGCCCCTTAAGACCTGGAGAGTTTTGGTAGAAATTAAAAGTCTTGGTTTTTAACCCTAAATAATAGGATTATATTTGATTGAAAAAAAAATATTTAAAAAAATTTCCGATGTCAAGTTACGTCAAGGGGGGATCCACACAATTGTGTGGTGTAGGCTCGGCTTTAAATCGCAGAAAAAGAGGAAATTGTTCTTTCTTTTTTCTTAGGATTGCCTACACAATTGTGTAGGTCAGGTCTTAAAGGGTTAAAAGACAAGGCTGTTTTTTTAGTCACCTGGTCTGAGCTTTACTGAACCGATTTTGATATTTTCTTTTTTTTTTTAAATGACAGCACTTTATTTATAGATATGCTCGCCCTTGCTATTTCTTAAAATAATCCCATTTTTATATTTTAATTTTAAAAGTCCTGCATGAAATTTCTTCCCATTGGTGGCATTAGGATTACTTCTATTATTGAAGAGAGATGGGAAACAATGGGAATTACCCTATCATTGCGGTTGCCATTTTTGTATTAAAAATAACTTTTTAAAAATTTTTGAACATAAAATGATGTCACGGTTCAAAATAACGCCTTTTTACTCATAAATCTGTTACATTTCAATATTTTTTTCATTCCGCTGATACCGAGGTTGAGACGTTCATCTCAGTGGGTTTCATTGGGTGAAAATGATGTCATAGAGAAAGTGAAAGTGAAATGAGTATTTTCTTTGATAAAACTAAATATTTTACTACGAATAGGTCTAAAAGCAAATTTCTGGATTTCACCGGTACTCAGATTAGAGACTCAAGTCAAGAGTGCGACTGTTTACATGCAAAATTGCAACTTGCAAACGTGACATCAAGTTTAGGAATATATTTATTCATAATCTATTGCACGTTAAAATGTTTTTTAAATAGTGAATATGAATATGAAAAGTATGCATGTCAATTTTGCGACGGGAAAAAGATGTCATTTTCAGATTTCGTTGAAAACAAAAATTATAATTGTGTCATAGTGGCGCAATTTTCTTTGATTTTTCATTACTTAATAACAAAGATCAAAGCCTCGATTAATAACTTCATAATTTCGTATCTAAATTGCATGTTACTGATTACGTATAGGAATAAAGTTTAGTTTTTCAATAATTCGAAAAGTTGAAAATAAACTTTAGTTTAAAATAATACTTATTTTAAGAGTTAGAGTAGTCAATATAATATTGATTAATTATTGTAATTATTTTTGTTCATTTTTTTATAAATTCAGTTAATCAGTTCTTTTAAACATTTTCATTCGTCGAATCCGACGGGTTTCGACTCGTATTTCTTTAAATCTCGAAAAAATATTGGTTTCTGAATTTCATACAGATAAAGAACGTTTTTCGGAGTCATGACTAACTCGGAAGAGAGTATTGTATATTTTCGTTCATTGTTATATTATATTTTTATAGATTGAGAAACATTTGTCTTCTTTTACAGTGTTTAACAGCATTCCTTTAGTATTATTTCTGTCATATTTAGAATATTAAAATACAATCTTCAAATTCATCATTGAATATATGTTTCACTTAAAATTTTGTAATTTTAAATAATTTCTTGAATGTTTTGTTGAATTACCACACAGGCAAAATTAGTTTTAAATACCATTTATAAGTTGTTACAATATTTAGTTTATATACAAACAGTATAAAATTCAGTTTTTTTTTCTTCAAAATTTGTTCTTTGATTTCAAAATAAAAATATTTTCAAATATTTTCAAAATAAAAATATTTAAAAATATGATTGGTACTATTTGATATTTTTGAATAATTAGTTATAAGGCACAAATAATAAAATTGTTACATTTTATACGCTGGAATAAAAATGTATAAAATATATATAAATTTCTTTTACTAGTATATAAATGTAACAATATGTTTCAAACGAATTTTCCAGTATTTGTCTTAAAGATTTAAAAACAAACAGAAATCTGTACATAAAATATTATGATTTTTTAAATAATTTTATGGCCTTTTCATTATGAAAAATACATATAATACTAACGTTAGAGGGATAATTTAAATCAACTACATATTATTAAAATAAATTATTTAAAGAAAAAACTTAAGTCTTTAGAACGGAGACAATTTTTCCTTTGACTGTTTGATTTTTAATTTTGTTAATACTACGTATTAGTATAAAAATAGTAACGTAATCTTTGTTGACAGCCATATGTATTGTAAGAGAACGTTTTATAAACTTTAAAAGTGTTTACCAAAATACTTTTTAGCATTATACATTGAACAAGCAATTAAAAGTACGCGTGTATAAAAATATATTTTTAATGAAATAAAACATAAATAAATTGTTCCAGAAAAATACACTGAAATTCAGGTTCCTGATTTAATGTAGGACATTCTATCAACCTAAAATTGCCATTCCCTATTGTAAGTAACACAGAAAAAAAAATTGTCACGCTTTGTTTTATTAATAACTTACTTGTTGATCGAATCTAAAAAAAATACACACGATAAAACAGTTACATTATAGCAAATTCACGGCCATTAAAAACGTGCGCGAGTTTTATCAGATCTCGTGAACTCTGTGAGCCAAGCGGGAGGCAGGGCGTGTAAGCGTGCGGCAGAAAAGCTTATAAACAGTGCATTTTAATGAGTCTTGTAATACATTTACCCGTTATAATTTGGAACATTGAAGAGGCGTTTCTTAATACTTGTGCATTTTTGACTTAAAATGTCTATATTACAAAGCCAAAACATGCTTATGAGTAACGCTGACGGTCCATTGACGATAGCAACACCTGAGCAATAAATTTCCCTTATATTGCAATTCGTCTAACTTCTAAACATCGCACAATTTAAATTTTTACACCGTCGAATAGAAAAGAAAATTCTTTAAAATGCAGTTTAAAATAGTTTTCGAGCAGGAATTTTTTTAAGAATGTATCTCTATTGCATGCAGCCCGATTATGAAAGACTAACCCGTTTGCACTTTAAAGAATATAAATAGTTCAGAATTTGTTTTCAGATAATATTTCATAGTAAAACTAAAACTTCGTCAATAAATAAATGATAAAATAATATAAATAAAACACAAATTTAACAGACATGTGATCAAACTTGACACTTAAATCACCGAAATCATCAGAATCGAAAAGGCTACTGTAAATAGCGATTTCTGACCATTTCTTCGCCTATTAACATCTGGCACGCGGCTAAATAAATTTCAAAACTCTATTTGAATAGATTATTGATATTTTTCATATAAAAATACTTTTTTGGTGTTGACAGTGGGCAATCTGAAAAATATATTAAATGTGAAAAGTGTGTTACAATATTTAAAAATATAGTACAGAGTTTTCAATATTAAAAAGGTGGCTTTTTCCTATATTCTGTAACCTGGGTTAGCCCCCATAGTTATTTTTAAATACAAAAGAATAACTTTATATGGGTTTGAAACAAATTCGCGATTATTCAATTCTAAAAAGTTGTTTATAAATATTTAATTCCTCGCCCATGTCGTTAGTTTTTCTCCCTGCGAGGTATAATTAGGATAATAAGAAAATGCAGAATTATATATTTAAGTGTGCATTCGGAAGGAAAATTAATTGAATTTGTCATTTACGTAAAATAATTAAATTAAAAAAAAAAAAACTGCCATCCATCCATCCATCAAATATATCCATCTATCAAATTAAAATGAAACGTTAACATTCGATTGCTGTCCTAAAAAAAACTTACATTATTGTTGTCGTTGTATCTGTGAGGTAGACGGCGTAAGGCAGATTTCGTAAGAAATACTACCTGTTACATTCTCGACTATGTTGGAATTTCTGAAAAAAATTTGCAGATATACGCCGATCATGACCCCTTGAACCCAAAACCACGCCGTGTTCAAAACTTTATGTTTGTATCTATCCATCTGAAATATATCACTTTTTTATGGACACGATAACTTCTTATAATTCTCCACAAATCTCTTGCAAACTCATATATAAAATCAAGGGGCAGAAAATCTCGGTCAAGTTCGTGAATAGTCAAAATCAGACCAAGGGGGTGGATATGGGGATAGTTTTTATGAAAACAGAAAAAACAACATAACTTCTTAATTATAATGCATATCAATTCAGTTAAAAGTCATTATTGCTTCTAGGCAAAGGGCCAAAAATTTGTGTGTAACAGATTTGTGATATAATTAAAAATGGGCTCAAGCAGCGAAAAAAATAGGGTTTTAAGAAGAAAAAAATTCATAACTTCGTCAATTCACAAGGTATCAAATCCGCTTAAATTTATTAGAAATTTCCTTAATCTTATTTACAACTTTTATATTGAAAAGTTTTTGATAGGACCAACTGTTACAGATAAAAGAAAAAAAAATAGGTGCTGAAGAAAATATTATCGTATTGACGTGATTCTGATAATAGCAGCTCTTACAGAAAAATGAAATTAAAAACTCGCCAATAACGCCAGATAAAATTGCCAAACTTGACTTATCTCTAATCTTGGTTTAATTTTTGCCTGTGAAATTAGTACCCAATTTCGAAATCTACCTGTTCCTGTAGGCCGATTCCTGTAGGCCAGAGATTTTTTTAATATTTATACACCTTATACAGCGATATTTCGGGGAAAGGTATAGTAATTAAATAGAAATGTATGTTCTTTTGCCTTTAATAACACAAAATAAAAATAAAAATATTAACATGATCATGAAAAATTAAAAAACTTACAAAACTTATAATAAACGTTTCGTAACATAAAACAAATTACAAGGGTATTAATCGAGTGTTAAGGTAAAAAGTAATGGGAACAATCGACAAAACATTTTAAACTTTAATAGGCGTTTATATTTTTATTTCTGTTTCTCTTAGATCTGTTGAAAAAGGATATAAACCTTTGCTAAACAATAGCTTTAAAAATCTATAAAAATTTTCAGGATTTTGTGCACACTTGAAACAAAATTAGTCTGTTTCTATTTACCTGTAGTAAAATTAGCATTTGCATAGATTTTAAAGTTTGATTCATAGGCCCACATGTATATTTAACTGCGCACGAAATTGATATATTAATATTGACATGAAAGGGAAAAAGTAGCATCTAAAAATTATAGATTGGTAATAAGTATTTATTTCTTTAAATTATTACACTCTTTATTTTTTATTTTGTACTTTTGGTACTTTTATGTTATCCGGGTGCAGGTGATAAACCCCAAATATTGTTTCCGTCGCCATAGCATTGGTATTGCATACAAACATCGTTTAAAATGTAAAGCTTTCACACATTTCGTTTAAAATTGATAACTTTAATATAAAACACAACTATTTAAAATGCATATTACGTACATTTACAATAGATGCCTTTCACTAATTTTGTTAAAGAAAGGAAAAGAAAAAGAAAATAATAAGTAATACTACCATAAACCAAGATATTTTATATTAACATCAAAGCAGTATTTCTAATTTATGCACGCGAAAAATTAAAATTCTGCTATAGGCGATGGAAAAAAATTCTATTCGCTAAATTTGCGCCCGGCTAACATAAAAGTGCCCTACTTTTTAGTGTTTAAAATATTTCATTGTTACAGTTTCTCATCCAGTTTGTCTATCTGAGTGCACGTGATTTAGCGCATAATTAATCACAATGAAGTTAACTCCATTGTTGTAACTCGTATACAGATGTATCCATATCCATACAGATGTATCCCAACATAGTTTATTAGTGAGAATTTGCAGACCCAGGTATCGGCCGGAGTAGCTCAGTGGTTAGAGCAGCAGTCTTGTATACTGTAGTCCCGGGTTCGATTCCTGGCTCTGGCTAATTTTTCACTCCAGTTGGATTTATTGTATGTATGTCTGTATAATATTTAGATATACCTTTAACTGTTGAATGCAGGCGTTATTTATGTGTGTATCTGTGTTTTAATATATATTGTAGTATGTGTGTTTTATTATATGTATCCATATCGCTTATTTTAAAGATAATTTGGTCGGGCCCCGATCATAACTAATTGGGGTACTGGGCAATGATAAATTAGGGGGCCCCATTTGAATCATTGCAACATTATTCACATAGAGCTGATGGTCAGTGTGTGTAATGCACACACACATGCATAATCACATGTGTAATCACATGTGTAATGCATAAAGAATATCTTCGCACCTTGGATTTTAAATAGAAGAATACATTCTTAGAGTCGTCAATTCTAAATTAAGTACCTTAATTAATAAAAATACTCTTTTTTTCTTAGTACAGAGCAAAACTCTTTTATGTAACATTAGCAACTTGTTTACTTTAAGATGAATTTAATAACTTCAACTTATGGAAGAATGTTGAATACTCTAACATGTAAATATGTGTTAGTCAAGTTACTTTCTTTTACATCTTTCGAAGTTGTACTACACAATCAAATCAAATACATTCATAAGTCAAAAGAGTTTTTCAATAAATCTAAAGATGACAATTTTGGGTTTCATTTTCATATTTAACTCTAAGTTAAAAGAAAAAAGCTGGAATACGGAAGAAAATGTATCCCATGACAATTAGAACCGATTATTTTCAGCCACTAAAGTTTAGATATGATTTAATTTCGTTGCTAATAAAATCTATTAAAATCAAAATATTATTTCTTATTTAAAAATGGTTGAGGTCTGTGAGTTCAAAATGAAATTTGTTTTTCAGAAAATTTAGTAGAATCTTTTAAAGATGAAATGTGTGTGTATTCGAAATTTTCAGGGCTGGAATTGGGGAAAAAAAGTAAATATTTTATAAATTAATACAGTCGAACCCGGTTAAGACGCTCACGGTTAATACGCGATCCCGTTTAATACGCGGATTTTTTCCGATCCCTTGAACATCGCTCATAAGGCTAATGTCAAAATATCACGTTTAATACGCGAATGGTTATTACGCGACTCCGCTTAATACGCGATAAATTTTCGGTTCTTTGAGGAAAAAAATCACGCTTAAGACGCGAATTCCCGCCAATTTAACGAACTTTTTATACGGATAAAAAACACTTTCCGAATAGTATTATTTACTTTGCTTAAGAACATATTAATTAAGGTGAAAATTACTAACCGGAAATAGTGGTAGATATTTGTATAAAACAAAACCCGATAAATTAGCAAAACTGATGCAATCCTTCTTTGATCCGCCTCCCAGCATTCTTTGCCTCGCGCTTCGTGTATATTTTTACTGTAATACAGAAATATAGACGAATTCAGGTTTCTCCGATACATTATAAAAATTATTATGATTAGATGTGATCATACTTATTGTTAGTGAGGTTTTAAGTGTACGTTATATCACTACTATGTTTTATAATGCATGTTATAGGCAACAAAACATGTAACTCGTAAAGATTAAACAAATACGATTGTGGTTGGATAATTACAATTCTTTTATGTTTTCTATGTTTCTTTTACTTTTTGCTATGGAGTCAATATTTTTTACACAAAGATTAATTAGGATAGTTTTTATTACATTAAAAAGAAGGACATATTATAATGGTACTCATTATTACAAGTACTAAATATGATTTTAAAAACTGGGTTGTGATTAAAAGATTTAATATTTTTTTCTCTCTGTTAAAAAAATCAGTCTAGTCGGAAAATTATTTTTGTTGTTTTATTTTTGGTTTCAATGTATTAATCAACAATAAATCCATGTTGGAATCCATATTTAATTTTCGTTATTATTCCAGTTGGTTCGATAAAAAGAAACGATGAGTTAAAGAGAAATACAATTAAACTTTAATCTAAATATACGTAAAAGACACTATTTTCGACCCTTAAGCTTATAAAGAAAAGCTCTAAAGTTCAATTAGACGATTAAATACTATATAAATAAGCTCAGTACCTGAAACATTATACAAATCACGTTTAATACGCGATCCCGCTTAATACGCGACTTTTGTCCACTCCCTTGAAACGCGTCTTAAACGGGTTCCACTGTATATGGATTTGGGGGGCCCTTGAGGTCTAGGGCCCCTCGGCAAAGTCCCGATTTGCCCATTCGATAATAAGGGCCTGAATTTGGTGATTTGTCACCTGCGGCTGGCTAATAAGAAAGGACCTTAATATTAATTTATTAATAAAGTTCTAAAAATATTAAAATGTTGCATTATCGGTGGAAACACACGTGTGGACCGTTATCATTCTTAGCACATGAGGAAGTGACCGAAAAATCGATCACAAAATTCCATCTTTCGATACATGAAACAAATTAAGTTAAATAAAAAAGTGTAAAATGCTAAACATTTTTCTGAAATTTATTTAGTGACAAAAAATTGTTGAGAAGGGGGGAGGGGGAGAGAGTTCATTAACATTCACTGTGCTTTTTAACTGTTTAGCAAAAAAATAATAATCATAAAAAGTTTTGTGTTCCAAACAATAAAGCTCTTAATTTGAGCTTATTTTGATTTATGCATATATAATTTCTGAAAGTTTTCAATGATTAATTTTTTTATATTTATAATGATAAGTACATTTATTATTTACACATCAAGTATAAAATTGGGAAGTTAAGAAAGTAACATTCGAGTATTACTAGATGTCGTACCCTTGTACACAAAATATAATAAAATATATTTCAATAATAATTTCTCTAACAGTGTAGTTAGTCAAATAATTTGTGTTCATAATTAACTAACTTAGTTAACACTATACAGGCCGCTGGCACATTTATGCATTACCTATAAAACTATTGTTAAGAAATTCTAAATTCTCAACAGAAAGTTTGAATTGTTATTTTTGGTTACAGTAAAACCTCCCTAAAGCGACCAAGTTCCGTTCCAATAAAAATTGACTCCAAGAGGTGGTCTCTTAATGGAGATAATGTTTAAATCTAGATTTTAATTGTTGAAAAAGGTAACAATTAACGTTACTAAAATGTATTTTTCACATTAGGAAAAAATATGAAAATTTAAGTATCAAAACAAAAGCTAATTACATGAGTTAATTACTGCAGAGTTTAAAAAATGAACACATTGAAGCTTGCTTTCATTTTTACGGTTTTTTCTTTATAACTTTTATTTCCAAGTCCTTTCGAAGTCCAGTAAATAAATGCAATTTTTTTTTTGGACGGAAACAAATAATGACGATTTCATTAATTTATCTATTTTTTTTTTAGAGTTTCCTGACAGAATAGGGCAGGGGAGTTCATTGACTGTCATTCTTAATTTGTCACTAGAGTTACATTCATTGGCTAAAAAGGCACAAAGCGGTTTAAACACTTAAAAGTTACCGGAATAAGAAAAAAAATCTAAACTTAGTTTGGAAGTTTGATGAATAATGCGCTCTCCGGAATTATTTTTCTAATAAAATCTTCTACAAGCGACCAGGAAAAAACGGAATTTGTTTCATTTTCCTCAAAGAAATGGGTCGCTCATGGAGGGATTTCAACTGGGGTGGTCTCTGAATGGAGATAAAGTTAGTATTGAGCCTATGGAATAAATTTCGTTCCATGAAAAAATGGTCGTTCAGGGAGGTGGTCGTATAGAGAGGTTTCACCGTATTTATAATGATAGTTTTTTTTTTGTGACTAAAATAAAGAAAAATTAATATTACCAATTTTCTGTTGTGAACTCGAAATTTCTGAATTTGAAAAAACACCAGATATGGCAACACTGTATGTGGCATGTATAGCCTTAATTATTTTTATTCTTCGTTTATTCCAAATGACAGTAATTGATTTAATTAAGCTTTCAAACCAAAAAAATTATCAATTATATTTCAAAATGATAAGAATTGCTTATAATCTAAATATTTATATTTTGTAAGAGTAAGTTTATTTATTTCTATTTTGCTTTAAAAATATCTTGATTAAAAAAAGGGGGAAAGAGGGGTGGGGGGAGAGGACACTTCATACATTTTATTCACCAATTTTTTCTAGAAAAAATTCAACTGGAAATTATGTTTTCTTTCAATTTATGTTTTGAAACAATAAGTTTATATTTTCTTTTTCATACTGGAATTTGCAGCAAACTTCAAATGAAATTTTCAAAGCCAACATCTCATTTCGACATTACATTTGAGTTTTAAGGATACAAAACGGGAAATCATTTGGTCAAGTAGTTTAGGAATTATCAAGGTTTGAAATTTGCAACTCCTGATGTTAAATTCGTTTGTAATCGTTTGAAAACTGATTGCAAATAAAAGTTTTTCAAGTTTGTTTTCGCATAGCTATTTATATCATTTGGTGACAAATCTCACTTTCTTAAGTCCGGATTGCACCAAGATTTTTTTTTTTTTAAGCACCATGGCCCCTGTGACAAACAAGTACCAATAAATGTATTGACTGAGAAAATTAATAAAATGATAAAAGGTGCCTTTAAGTATGAAATTTTAATATACGTTTATCTTTTCACATGAGGAATTTCTGACGATTTTTAATAAATTATTCATTTTACCTTAATGGACAATATTTACACACTACGTGACTACGAAGAGTTTTCCTTTTGTGAAAATGAAAGGTAATTTAAAAAAAAAAATCATTCATGGGGCCCTAATACCTGATCTCAGATGGAAAGGACATCTGATATTAAGTAAAGCGTGCTTTTTAATTTATGAATTGGAAAAAAAAATATTATGATTTCGATAGAGTAATGTCATTTTCACTGATATTTCATTTTACTGGTACTGAGATTAAGGCCTCAAAAAAAAAAAAAAAAAAAAAAAAAAAAAAAAAAAAAAAAGCATTTAAAATGCTGCAAAGAAATAAAACTTACATATTAAGTGTTATATATTAAGTTTATAATATATTAAGTTTTCAGTCTATTAAATGAAAGAAAAATGTCTTTATCAGTGTAGATGGTAGAAATTTTAAAACAAAACGTGCATTTTGATTCATAAAAGAGAAACATTTTGCAAGAATTACATCAAAGTGCAGAAATCTTCACTTATTTTTAATTCCATCTGTTCCGATTATTTGATAAATTGTGCATAAAGCTTTATTCTAGGGAAAATCCCATTATAATCTGTGACATAAGTTTTGCGTGATCGTCTAACAACGCTTAAACAGACTTACAGTTTTATAAAATAGTATGATAACGAGCAGAAATAATGCTGATGATTAAAATTTAAGTGGAATTTATTATTCCTTTATTTAATTCAGCTTATTTCTTTATGTCCAATCACATGTACAAAGTTTAAAATTTATACTAAATAAATAATTTAAGTAATGGTGATGATTAAGGAAGCGTTTTAAAAATTAAATGATATTTATTGCTCATTTTTTTTTTCAAGTTATGTCTTTAGATCCTTTTAGATTACACGTACAAAGTTAAAAAAATATAATAAACAATGAATTGCAATAAAAATTATAATGATTGACAAAATATCCTCAAATTAAAATTTAAATTTTTCATTATTATCCACATCTTATATTTTATATCCAACAATTAAAAAAAAGCTTACAAGATTTTGCTGAATGTTGTTTTTAAAATGCTATCGAATTATTTGTAGCGTGAACATTTATGTGCTTAGATATGGAAGATAATAATTTTGATTTTATTTAAATCATGAAAACAAGCATCTGCATTTTACAGATTTTAAATTTGCGTCATTCGTTCACATTACTATTTAGATCGCGCATAAAAACTTAATAATAATATTAAAATTGAATTTTTTTTAAAGCAAAATTTAGAAACTAAATCGCAAAATAAATAAATAAATAAATAAAAGTTGAATAATTTTGTAATTAATTCCAAATTGATTGTGAAATTAGAATCGACGAATAAAGTAGACGAATCGTTTGACGTTCGACGAATAAAGTAGAAAAACATTGTCATAAAACACCGTAAAAATATAAACGATGCTGTTTTGGAACCAGTTGTAAAGCCGTTCTTCAGATAAGTAAAAAGACAAACACGAAAAGGTGTTTCATGACAAAGGTTTAGTAGTGTACTAATGTTAATCGGGCACGAATATTTTATTACAAGAAAAATTCCTCTGACATTAATATATACGTATATATATATTGATAGTATATTGTAGATATATATTCTATATTGTATAAAAAATAGCTATCAACTGGTCAATATTAGATGAAAAATCTTAAATGTGTAAACAATATAACGACATATGATTTCAAAGATCTTTTTAATAATGTAGATTTATTAGACCTACATAATATAATAAATGCATTATTTAAAAAGTATCATCAAAAATTGAATTTACCACTAAATATAGATACAGTTCAAACTCTAACAAATTTCATTATTTATAATAATTTTAAATTGCAAGATAACACAATATATCTACAGAAAGTCGGTGCACCACAAGGTGGTTGTATTTCCAGTTTATTATCAAACTTATACTTACATCACTATGAACGTAATTTTATTACTAGTAAAATACATTTATATCGTTATATTGATGACATAATTTTAATTGCTACTGATCAGACAAATATTTCTCAATTTCCAGTAGATAATCCTACTAGTTTAGAATTAACGGAAAACCTCCTATCTAACAATACAATTAACTTTTAGATCTTAAAATTACACTAAGAGAAAATAAAACAATAACTGATCTATATGACAAACGTAAACAATTTAAATTCAAAGTTAATACATTTACTAATTTTAACCCTTAAATGCCGGGTGTTGCTTTTCGGCAACATACCCAATTTAGGCTCTAAAATACTATTAGAATACTATTGAAACAATAATGCCTAATGTTGCCAACAAAATACATTCTGAAAATATTATTAAATAGATTTTCAACATGTAGATGGCAACACTTGTGCTGTTTAAGAATAAAGATAGATTTATTTTTTCAATTGTTGGTACTTTTTCTTTTTGGTTTGTTTGGAAGCTTGCGAAATACCCTACTTTGTTCTGCAGTGAGCAAGTAAAATGTATTTCTTATTATAGTTCCTAAAATTCTTGTGTGTTTAATATTATAGAATTTCCTCAAGGAAAATTATTTTTTCAATTAAAGACCAGTATTACCGATTAGTAACAAATTGTATTTTAGCCGTAAACCATACTTAAAACAAAATATGATTTTTTTTTTTAAGTATTTTTCCCATGATTTATTTAAAAAATGAAAGCCAAAAAACATTATTACAATGATTTTTGTAAAATCAGGCATTTAAGGGTTAAATCTTGTCTTCATAATTCTGTATATCGTAATATACTTTTTAATCATTTATATTGAATAAAGTGTTTATGTTCTTCTCATCTAATTAACAACCATATTAAAAAACTAATTTATGATACATTAAATCATGGTTTTCCTAAAAAATTCATATATTCTTTAATACACAATTAGTACATACATGATCTTAAAAAAACAAATTAACACATGCGTAAAAAAATGCATAAAAATTTGTAAAAAAATAAAATAATAATAATAAATTGAAAATGCAAAATGCAAAATAATAATAAATAAACGGTCAAGAGCGAGTATTACTCGCGCACAGAGGGTTCCGTACAATAAATATATGAATTAGTAATTGTATTATTTAAAAAAAACCGTTGCTAAAAGAATACTAACACTTTGTAAAAAACTATGCAAAGTAGGATTGGGTATAACAGTATATACTAGAAAAATGCAAATGGATATACCATGAAAGTTCAAAGAGATGTGGAACTTAAAAAATTTCAAATATAGCTATTCTGTATAACTCATTTTTACTTCCTTCTATCTTTACAAGAAGAAAATATTGAATTCGTGAAAATTTTCGAATTCCGGTTTTCGACGGATTTATACGTTTTAGGGTACAGAGGTAATCAAAAATACGTTTCTACAAAATGTCTGTCTTCCAGTTTGTCTATCTGTATGTGACACAAATTTTGTGGGTGCTCTATCTTAAGAACTATTGAACGGAATTTAATAAAACTCTAGATTCAGTTAGTCCTTGATATAAATTGGTGCTGATTACTTTTTGGTGTAAATCGTCCAACAGCTGTTATGCTGAATTATTCGTTATTTCCACAATAACTATATCTCAAGAACTAAAGTACGGATTTTCAGAAAACTTCAGATTCAGTTAGTCCTTGATATAATTCGGTGCTGAAAACCTTTTGGCGTAAATCGCCCTATAGGTAGCGCTGTTATGCTGCATTATCCATGATTATCGCAATAGCTCTATCTCAGGAACTAATGCACGAATTTTCATCAACCTTCAGATTCAGTTAGCCCCTGATATAAATTAGTGCTGTTTAGTTTTTGGTGTAAATCGCCCAACAGGTGGCGCTACTATGCTGCAATTTTTACGATTTCCGTAATAGCTGTATCTCAAGAACTAATATACGAATTTTCATCAAACTTTAGATTCAGTTAGTCCCTGATATAAACTGATCCTGATAAGTTTTTGGTGTCAATTGCCCAAGAGATGCCACTGCAATTAAGAACTTTTCACGATTTCCGCAATAGCTCTATCTCAAAAACTAATGCATCGATTTTCATCAAACTTCAAATTCAATTAGAAGTTCACGAAAGTTGTCCCTGATTAGATTTTGGTATAAATCGCCAAACCGGTGGCGCTGCTGTGTTGCATTAATCAGGAAGTATTGACATGTATGAAATAGAACAAAGTTTTGGGATTGACACATCCGACTAGTTTAATATTATCTTAATCTCTTTATAATGGACTTAATTCGCTACTGACAATAAAAGGAGTGCATATTTAAACTTCATTTGGCATTTCATAAAACTAAATTCAGCATAGTAATAACCTTTCTTTCTATAATGCAGCTAAAACAAAACAAAAGTTCAAAGTTTACATTAGGCATTGTGCTAAGCGCGCTTCGAAAAGAGGTCACGGAGTTGCAAGGCCGCCTTGGTCCTTCCCGCGTTTTTCCAGATAGGTTTTTAATTAACTTTTAAAGCCACTCAAGATATATTGAGAGAGCCATTCAATGCAAAATAGTCACGAATTCCATAGTATTTATGTAATTCATTCTAATTAAAGGGTACTCAGGGATCTCAAAAATTGGAAAAAATGAAAAAAAAGAGACCATTTTCAAGAATATCTTAATATTTATATGATTTTAAAACACAATTTTTATTGAGATAAAAGATATAAGTACGCTCTTTCATTTTAGGTATTTAAAAAATTGCAAGATGCAGAATTAGCATTTACAGGGTGCACCAAACAGTCAGACATTTGACAAGCAGAAAATTGGTATAACAGCTTACGCGCACGATTAGAAAATAAATATTACAACTAGAATAAAAATTTTGGTGCCTACTTATACTTCAGATTGTAATAATTACCCTGAACCTAAATACATTTGTATTTAAAGTATTTTTATATTTTTAATACAAAATTGTATTTAGCTAATAGAAAACTTTGAAAATTTCAACAGCATAATCACTTAAAAAAATATTTTTTTGAACAATAAAAAGGAAATTTTAGGTTCAGTTTATACAGATTAACATGAAACGTATGTTCTGAAAATTTCATGAAAAAATATTCAAAAGTTTTTGAGATATCGTGCGCGTTATGCCCAAAAAAGTCATTTGGAGAAAAATGACTTAAAAGTTTCGAAAATGCCGCTTAAGCTATTGAATGGGTATAATTCTAAAAGCCATAACTTCTCTTCTAATGAGAATTTGAAGGAAACAATTATATTAAAATGTTCAGAAAAGATGGAAGATTAACATCTAAAAAAATTAAAATTAAAAAAAATTTTGAAGCTTTAAGAGTCCTAAGACCCCTTGAATTAGTCTGTTTTTAACAATTTGACGTTTATTACTTTTATACTGTTACTGGCCATTGCACTGTTACTGGCCATTTATACACATATATCATTAAAAGTTGTTATCTAGGCTTTAAAAGCCAATGATACATAGAGTACGCCGCCCCTGTCCTTATGTATGTACAAACCGTTCATATCTTTAAGGGTTAATATTTAAGGATTTTTTTCGAAAATCACAATGATCAACAATGCTTTTATACTTCTGCTACGATAGGTACCTCCAGCGCTGCTCAACACTTTTGCTGAATGCCCGTAAATCGAAATTTCTGTGTAACGGAAAAATGCGATTTTCTCAAAAACTATGTGACATACAGTAATCGCTATAATTTTCCTGCAAGTTTTAAATTAACGTCTACTACCTCTAATTTTTTCATAATTTTAGTTTCAGTAGATTCGGAATTAGATGGGGAAACATATTTTTGCGCTACATTTTCGACGATGTCTTTGAAAATGCAATACCTAAAATTAAAAGAAATGTATTTTTCAATTCAGCGCTACGAAAGCTTTCACACGATATACAAAGAAAATATTTTTTTTCAAACAACTTAATTTGCCCTATACATTTTTACTAAATATATTTGTGAATGTTTAATAATCTGTAAATATGTGGGTCAATACTTTATATTACTTCCCCCAATTTGAACTTTCCACGTTCCACAGTTTACGAGTAAAATGGCTGTGACAGACAGACACAAGAGTGATCTTATAATGGTTCCGTTTTTACTTTTCAAGTACGGAACCCTAAAAATTATAACACGACGGATAGGTGGATAGGTGTTAGAGTAGGGAGGAGGGTGGCGTTGTCTGAATAATACGCAATGGTTAATTAAAAAAAAAGAATGGGCATTTGATTAATAATTACGTTGCAATGATACATTTTATAATGGATGATTAGGTACTTTTATATGTATAACTGTTTAGTTATATTCATATATTTATTAATTTAAGTTAAATCTAAATAATTAATAATGTTAATGTTTAACTTGTATTTACGTTTTAGCCCAATAAGGACAATATCATATTAATTTCTAATACATAGCATAATATATTACATGAGAATAAAGTGCATGTTTTAATTATAAGTTTTATTCTTTGTTCTATCCTCTCCCCTAAATTAGATATATTTAATTATTAAGAAAGTTTGCGGATACATTAAATGTAACTAATGAATTCCAAAATTTAAATATTATTAATATTATTAATTTCTAAGCATCATAATTTTAATAACTTATTTATTTATATTTAATTATATATTTATTTAAGTGATTATGCAATGTCGTCACAGTAATTTAAATATTGATATGTTATAGTGAGATACATCTATTTATGTGAAACATTAATTAATGAATCATCAATATCACCATTTTACATATTATTTTTATTTAATATATCATTTACTTATTTTTTCTAATATAATGGTATAAATTTTATTAACATATTTTTAAATAATACTTAATTATCATTTATATATCTCTAAACAGTATTTGCTTTAAAGCTTAATCAAATAATAGATATAAATATTTTTTTATTATACATTACTTTTTATTACAAAACAATATATTTTACCAATAAATTGTAAAGATGGCAGCACTTCATTGATTCTTTGGATAACATGGTGGTATTCAATTTTAAATTATTTATAGAGTGCGCTAGTCATATATATTGTGGTATGTACATGAATATATTGTACATTTTTTTTCCTTTTCCATCATCATTTAAAAAACTTTTTTGGCAACATGTGCAAATAATCTCTTATACTTGATTTCATTGCTGTCTCATTTCTTGGTTAGAAAGGCTTTTAAATTGGTTATGTGCTTTTTACTTCTCAATCCTTTTTAATCATGTTTTATTTTAAACATATTTGTTTTTCCAATATTTTAATTCTCTATTTATTGACTCCATATTCTTTAGCTTTTTTATGGCTAATATGAAGATGAAACCACGCATTTTATTTGTAGAACTCAAGGCATTTGGGACCTGAGGAATTTGTATAGGTTCCACAAATTTCCAATATTCATTTTCTCCTTTTTTTAGGTGCGTTCGTAATTATATAAATACATAGCATCTATAGTCGTCGTTCGGTCGTCTGTCCGTCTGTCTGTCTGTCCGCATATAACAGAGCAAAAACTACCCAACCGAATGGTCTGAAATTTTAAATATATAATTGTTGCACAATTTTGTCGAGTCATTTCAAATTTTATGAACATCGGATGTATAGTTTAATGGCAGGGACAGTCAAAAGTTTTCAATTACATTACGGCCAAGGGGGAAAAATATTTTAAGTGTATTTTAATGATGTTACAACCTTTCGAACAGAATGAAATTGATATACCCTAATGAAGTACACTAAAATATACATTCAGATACTAAAATATACATAATATGCTGTGCAAAAAATATTTATAAAACTAGTTGTTTTACTATGTTTTTAAAATCAATGTTGAATATGTTAAGGGGAAAAGTTTGATTGACAATGAATAAATTTCTTGTTATTTATAATTTCACACTTTCTGTTGGTACAGTAGAACCTCGATTATTCGAAGTAATTGGGAACGACCCTCTTTCGAAAAATCGAAATTTTCGGATAATCGAGAATGCTTCAATTTTAAGATTAAGGAGAAATATATGTAATATTTCTTATTATGGTAACAAGGGCTTAACAAAAATAAAGCAACAGCAAAATAGAAACAAGAATAAATTACCTGAATTTTAATTTTGAAATTAAGTACCTTTTACATATATCACAATGGTCTGAAAAAAAAAAAAATGTTTAGTTTGTCGCGGTTTCTATTGTCTTTTCTTTGAAACTTTATCACGGAGTTTTTAAATATTATTAGTCCACCAGTATCACAGTCTTTCTGATGTTCCAGCTCTGCCAAACCTTTTGCAAAACAATCAAAAGCTTCAGAATTGCTAACTTGTTCGTTTTCTTCGCTCCATTCCGCAGCTTACGGGAGCTCAAGTTAAATTCAATGGAACTCTAAGAAAGGGGATCGAAAATATTTATATGTACTCGTAGCTCGGAAAGGACCGCTTGCACACTAGTATTAAAAAAAAAAAAGAAAAAAAAAAAACCTTTAATAATGGATTTCGGTTAAAAGAGTTTCGGATAAAAGAGGTTCTACTGTAATTTGAAAGGATTTGTAATGGTTTTATATAGATACTAGGAAGCTCTGCCCCCTGCAAGCTACGCTCGCCAACCCCCGTTCAGACACTGTAGAATCTAAAAGCACGCTAATCTGATCGGTTTTAAAAAGTCAGATTATACTGAAGATTGAATTATACTGAAAAAACCTGTAGCAATCTCCCTGTAAACGGGTTTCCATTCAATTCCCTTAGATTGCAAAAATTTAAGGTAGAATCAGTTGCTGTTAAGACATCCAATGGTTGTTTTCGTGTTTGGTTAAAGAAGATCAGTTAAACATTTGGAAAGAAGCTAAAATAAAATGAATTAAGTAAACAGAGTCTTTGTCTCTCGGTATTTTTTAACAGCGTTATAAAACGATTGACATAATACAATTACTAAAATTTGCTGCACTTCAAGGGCGGTGGTTCCTTTTTGGACCACTTAATTTTAATTCTTAAATACCACATTAGCATCAGAATATTGGGATGAAAATTTCCCTTTTATTAAGTAAGTGAACAAAAGCATTTTTGTATTTCGAAATTTGTTTGTAAATTCTGTTGTCATTCACTGATTTCAAGATTTTACGAATAGAAGTGCCTTGTCCATGAAAGGGTTAAACGCATATTAATGTATTTATTATTTTAAAGTTTCCTTTCCCTTTTAATATTCACGTGTAAATACAATTTTCAGACATAATTTTCAATATTTTCCTGCCTTTAACACGTACTCATTTAATAGTAATTTTAAAGTTTTTTTTTTCTTTTTTTAATAGTCACGTGAAAATAAATTTTTAATCGTTAGGAAATATTATTCTTTGCGCTGTTTTTAAAATTGAAAACAATCTCTATAATAATAGCCTAAGTCATGTGACTATCATCAACAGTTCCAGGCGGACCCCTTCGCTTTTTATATTCCAGGCGGCCATTTTGGTACTTTAATGTTAGCCAGCCACAGGTGTGATAAGTCGCCGAATATTATTCTATTCCCATTATTTCGTTTATATTATAATAGTCCAAGTCATGTAACTGCCATAAACAACGGGCTGATTCCTTCGCTTTTCATAAGAAAGCTTTCCATTTTGATTAAAGAATCAAAATTATTTTTTCGAATAAAACTACATAGAAGTTGCCATGATCACAAAGAATTCCTGGTACTTTTATGTTAGCCGGGTGAAAATCTCTCCAATAGCTTTTTTTTAACTCGCCATAGTTAGCATTTTTTTTTATTTTTCGAGTGGTAAATTAAAACGGTGCTACTGGTTATCCCATCGACCAAAAATCTGTCGCCAAACTATAAGATTAAATGCCAATAATGGTTGATCGTAAATGTCACAT
This sequence comes from Maratus speciosus, assembly GCA_963932465.1. Classification (NCBI taxonomy): domain Eukaryota; kingdom Metazoa; phylum Arthropoda; class Arachnida; order Araneae; family Salticidae; genus Maratus; species Maratus speciosus. The sequence goes on along the minus strand of OZ010786.1, from coordinate 456,832,802 downwards.
TCACTTGACTTTAAGCAAGTTACGCATGTTCACGCCATCAAGTGATTTTTATTTCGATGTTTTATTTGTATTTTTATTAATGTTATACTAATTTATTTGTTATTTTGTTATTTAAAATAAAAAAAATATGTCAATTTGTATAATTTGGCGAAATTGGTCGACGGGAGAAGTAATAACATTAAAACGTTGCTTTGAATTGGAAATTAAATCTCATGATTTGTTGCATTGTCACATACGCACCGGGTTTGGCGTGATTTTTTTTTTTTTTTTTTTTTTTTTTTTTAACGACAATTTGGCGAAAACCTCGTTTTCAAATAACTGTTACATATGTATTTTTAAATTATTTTCTGTTATTTTTAAAATGAAATAACAATAAATAAAAAAAAGTTAATTAATAACTATAGAACAAAACAATTTATAACATTTTTTGTAAATAAAAAGAAAATAAATTCAAATAAACATTTATTAATAAATAAGCAACAATAGCCGGGTTACCATGTCAGGCAAAATAACGCCATTTTGGAGCCAATTAGGTACCCCGTTGCGTATATGACATCTGTGTCTAATATTTTTCTTTTCGTTTCGTTTAAAAAAAAGAATGAAGTAAAAGCCATTTATTTTAAAGGTTTCAATTTTAAATGAAAGTTTTGCATTAAATGAATGATAATGAAATACAAATTGAATTCTGAATAAAAGTAACATGATGCATTTCTTAGCATACATTTAAGGGAGGCCAAACTCGTCGCCAAATTAATTTAAAATAACCTTTTCTAAAATATGAAAAAAATATCTGTTATGATTAAAATTTGAGTTGCCATCATTAGAAAAAAAGTATTTAAAATTAGAAAAAAATTAATATTTCGAAAACTGATTCTAATTTTAAAATTCTAATACCAGTTTTGAGATCTGTGGATCAATACGGATTTTTGGTGCTAATTTCATCGCAAAGTACTCCATATTTTAGGAGAAATCGCCGTGAAATTTAATCAGTTGTTTAATCAGTCGTTTCATAGAATCGTTACATAAATTCGTTTCAATTCGATTCATTAGGATTTTATATATATAGGGTAGATATAGGCAGATAGATAGATTTTATGAGAAAAACTATCAGCTAGGATGACAACATGAAAATTTCCTATTTTACGAGGGGAATTTTGTACTTTTTAAATGTCAAATACTGTGTTTGGTGTTTAAAAAAATTATGTGGTACGAAATGCCAAAAAAAAAAAATAAATAAAAAAATAAAAAAATCTAAAAATCGCATTAAAAATTCGCGAAAAATTCAAAAATCGCTACACGAATTCCGAATAAACTTTATTGAAAAGAGGATACTATATTGAGCTAGAAGATTGAAGCTGGATTCACTTTACTAATGCGTAAAAATCCCTGAGAGAAAACGATAGAAATCGCTAAAATTTCAAAAATTGAAGTGGACAAACATTACTGGGCTAAACGATTTAAACAGTATTCCTTTTATGAATGTCGAAAAATGTCCGCAAAACGCGAAAAAACTCTAAATATTGCATAAAAAAATTCGGAAATTTTCAAAATTCTTTGTACGAATTCCGAATAAACTGTATTGAAAGCGCACGATAATTATTATATTGGGGCTAAAAGGTTAAATCCTTATCCCTTTTATTAATGTGGAAAAATCTCCGCGATTCGGGAAAAAACCCGCTAAAAATCGGATAAAAATAGCTAAAAATCAAAATTCGCAGAGGACAAAATTAACTATAGTGGGCTTAAGCATTGTAACCGGAATTCTTTCACGAATATCAAAAATTTTCCGCGGAACGCCTAAAATCCTATTTAAAATCGCTAAAAATTCAAAAACCACGTAGGAAAAAAATTATTTTATTAAGTTAAAAGTTTGAAACATAATTACTTTTATGAATGTCGAAATGTCGACGCAGAACTCAAAAAAAAAAAAAAAATAAAATAAAATAAATCGCACAAAAAAAATCGCGAAATGTTAAGAAATTGCTGTACAAATTCCGAATAAACTTTATTGAAAAGAGGACAAAATTTATGATGTTGGGCTAAAAGATTGAAACCAGATTCCATTTACTAACATTGAAAAATCGATGCAAAACGTGGAAAAACGTTAAAAAATAGCATAAAAAATTAAATTAAAAAATCCATTAAAAATCTAGCTTTCAGGTGTATAATTACGTATATAGAAGTACCTTCCTACTAAATTTTGCAGCTCTGTGTGCAGCACTCTCTTCAGAACACAGACAAATAGACGAACTTGTGTCTTTATTATTATAGACGAAATGCTTAAAATTTACTTTAAATAAAGATTGCTATTTTGGTTTTTAAAAAGTCTGTTTTAAGATAGACTGGCATTATTTGAAATCATTTATTTTTATTTATTTATTTATTTATTTTTATGGAATCTATTCCAGTAAATGCGACATTTTTACCACTAATTTAATTTTCGTGAAAAATTAAATTCGCCAGCAGAACATTGTATTTTTCTACTTCTTTTTCTTTCATTCTTTCAAGGAAACAAAAATACGGAAAAGGGGGCATAGTAAAAATTAATTCCTAAATGGAAACAAAAATGCTATTTAATATTGAATTTTAGTGTATTATTTTACTTTATTCGCAACTTTAGACTGTAAAAAAAATTCTGTAGAGTTACTAAAATTTTTCTAGGAAACTGGGATTCCTAGAACTTTTTATACAACGGCAACAACAAAAATTCATGTAAGAGGTACACTTTTGCATCGTAAATCAAAAAATCTGTAAGGTTACTAAGAATTTTTTAGGAAACTGGGATGCCTAGAACTTTTTATGTAACTGCAACCCGGGTTACACATAACATTTTAGTAAGATTACTGTAATTTAAGTAGATTCTTTTGTAAAACTATAGATTCCAGTAGCTTTACAAAAACTAGTTTTGTAGTTTTACATCTTTTTTTTTGTGCACTGTACAGATAAAATTGTAGTAAGCATACAGATTTCTGTAATTTTACATCTGTAGAATTACAGATTTTTTTTTTTTTACAGTGTACAGTGCATGCTTAAAGTTGCATATATTTTACTGTATGCGTAACTTTAGTACACCTACACTGTTAAGAATTTCTTTAAAAATACAAAAACACGAGAACTCTCTGTAAATTTACACTAGTCCCCGGTTAAATGCATCATTCGATGGAGTTTCTAGGTCGTCATTTTACAGACATTTCTCTTTTCTTATATCAAATTCACATGTCTTTATTTAAAGATATTTTTGTCTTTGTTAAAACCTGTAACTCAAAATAAACATTTTTAAAATTATTTTATAATTTGATTAAAAATATTAAAGAAGAAAATTTGGTTTAAAAATTGGTATATTAAAAATTACGATATTTTAGAAAGGGAAAATTCGTCTCTGCGGAGATAGCGGGGATTTTTATCGACAATCATTTTGCAGTTGTTTCATTCACCATGTGCATGAAGCTTGGTAATATTAAAAGTAAATTGCGTAGTATTATTTCAAAGCTATTAGTGTTATTTCAAAGCTATTATTGTTATTATTACTATTATTATTATCATTATTATTGTTGTTGTTGTTGTTGTTATTTCAATAGAAAATGCGTTATAAAAATAGATTAATCTTCTGAAAACATAACACAAAAAGAATAAAATAATGAAAACGTAAAAATTCACTTTGAAAAAAATTACATTTTTTTAAGTTTATTTTTTCTTTATTTCTTACTAAAAAATGCGTGGTACAAAATTTGAAGTAAATTGGTAAAATAGAACTTGAGATATCAAGTCAACCATGGTTGAGAAAAGTAGTTTTCAGAAAAATGCACTAATGTAGTGTCGTGAGAAAAATAAATGTTTGATGTGCAAGTGTCAGGCATAGTGCTGATTTTAATGATTTACATTGGTGACGAGTCAAGTCGTTCCAATACGAAAAATGGTCAGGTAGTCGGGCATTATCCATCGTCTATTGTCCGATTTGCTCCGGCATGACTTAGTTGGTGCTTCACTCAAATAGCTATAACTCCATAAATTGTTGGAATTTTAAAATTTTCTCTCGGGGATATATTATTAAAGGTTTAAACGTTAAGAATATGCCAAAAAAATATAATTTTCAAAGTTCTAGACCAGAAAACCCCCTTAATCCTGTTGCAACTTCAAAAAACTCTTTTTTAGCCTATTGTAAATTTCACGGTATGCAAAATAACTATGTTGGATTTCAGTAAATGGCATATTCGTTAAATCAGTACAACCTTATTTTTTGTCATTTGGATAACCACTTTTAATTTGTTATGCCTAAACGTAATACGTTCTTAAAATAGAAAAAAAAAATAGGGAACAAAAGGTCTAAACTGAAAGATATTTAATAGCGTTACTTTAAAAATAGTTTGTGATAAACGGTAAAAAAAAAAAAAAAAAAAAAAAAAAAGTTTACATCCTTTTTTACCTAAAAGTACCTTAAAATTTTTTGAGTATAAAATTGAATCCCTTTTTCACGACTATTTTTTAAAAATAAAATTTAGTTAACCATTGCTTTTATTAAAATGAATAGTCTACTTATTTTATCTTTTACCTTTCCAATAGTAGGATTTTATAATAAAAACACTAAAACAGACAGGATATTTTTCTTTCTTTGCTGGTATTTGTATCAACAGTACATATACATAAAAGGTAAACATTATGAAAAGGATTAACTAAAAAATGTTTAATTCAAAAAACTTTCACTTTTGAATTTAGAAGATGAGCATGAAATGGAATTTGTTAAGATTGATTTTCTGCACTTGAGGAAAAAACGACATTTTTTATTCATTTGAAGCACACACCACGATTTTTATATTTTCATTGTAAATTTCGAAGAACTTACTTAAAATTTTTATGCAAAAATATATTTATTGTAGATGAATAGGCACACCCAATTACGAATTTTCTAATGAAATAATAAATTTAGAGTAGTTCACACAAATATGTACGCTACGTGAATACCACATGCACGAATACGTGTGTCATCATATATGTGAACATGCCTTGTAACCTTGTTGTCAATATTTTCATTGTAAGAATTTATTGCTATGAAAGAAGACTATTCAGTAGCATAGCAATTTAAAGAATATGGGTTGGAGGGGTGAGGCTCAAATAGTTTTTAACTCAGGATGCTCAAAAATAACTGCGAAACTAAGAAAATCAATTAATGATAAAGCGTCTCATTAATAAGTAATTATGTAGATTAATTAATAATTTTATTCAGAATTTAAAATGTGTATGCGCAATATTTCAAAGTAAACTTTAAGGAATGAATTAAATTTTACAATTTTGTGAAATATGACAGCAGAGTAAGAAAGAAATATTTCATTAATAGTACTTTTAAAAAAATTAAAAATTGCACTTACAAATTTTGGCATCATAACACAAGGTAAGTGCGCTTCGCTAACATCGCTTTCAAAATGAATTCGGAGCTAATAATAAGCTAATAATAAGCTAGAAGCAGGAGGAGTCTTTCGGTAGCTTCATCGCCCCGAGCCCTCCCTTCCCGCTTTTCGGTGTCTTTAATTTGTGTAATTTCCCTTTTAAATTTGTCCGGTTTCAATTTTTGATTTTTGATTTTTTTTTTTTTTCAATCTCGCTTTTGCTAGAGAGTCTCTTACTCGGGACGTGGCTGGGGACGTATGAAACTTGCTTCCGCAAAAGAGTCTGAATAAGTGGAAGAATAAAGGGCTGCGGACGAAGATGGGCCGCTCGCCGCGGCGGTTGTTTTTTTTTTTTTTTTTTCAATCTGGCTTTCGCTAGAGAGTCTTTCATTCGGGACGTGGCTGGGGACCAAATAATCTTGCCTCCGCAAAAGAGTCGGAGTAGAGTAGAAGAATAAAGGGTTGCGGACGAAGATGGGCCGCTCGCCGCGGCGGTAGTACAGCTTCTAGCGGTTATTATGCTGCTCCGACTTAATACTTGTACTGGTTCATTGGTTCCCAACTACAAATTCCTTCTACTAGTCTATTCTAAATTTCTGGTAACATTCAAAGAATTCTGAAAACGACCAGGTATATTACCTGTCTTGTACATGAAAAACTGCGACAATGAAACGGAATCGAAAAAAGTAGCAACTTCGTTACAAAAGGAAAAATGCTCTAAATCCTTTTTTCATGTTTCTCAAATAACTCATTTATTTCTTTTAATTAATAGAATTTAAAGTTCCCTTTAAAGGAGACGCTATAATGCGGCGAAAAACGACTTGATTTGCAATGAGGAGGTGGGAGCTTGAGCCCTCCTTTTCCTACGCCCCCCGGGACTATTGATAATTTATTACCACGTATTTAAAAAAAAGAGCCCCATACCACACTCCAGGCATGTTCAGTGATTTCAGTTTGGCATTCAACGTGTAAAAATAATTAAAAATTTATATTTTTGGATTAAAAAAATCCCTGCCGGCCCAGCCTACAGGCGGAGGTAGATTTCGAAGTTAAGCATACTAATTTCACCAACAAAAAATAAATCAAGATTAGAGATAACCCCACTTTTACAATTTTATCTGGCCGCTTTTGACGAGTTTTTATTTCCTTTTTATATAATAGCTGGTTTCATCAGAATCATGTTAAGGCGGTTTTCAAAAGAATACTTTTCCATGCTCAACAACTCAAAATTTTCTGGCACATTTTCAGATTCATTCTTAATAGAAAAAATATGAAACTTGCTGACGCGATTTTTGAAGAAATTTATAAGCGATCTGTGTTTTTATTTTTCGTTCAATTAATTAAAACTTCGTTCAATTTTCAAACTTCGTTCAAATTTCGTTCAATTTATAAACAATTATTTTCTCAGTGGGACAATATTTTTAGTTTCTAACACAATCGCTTCGGGAAATGCTGTTCAAAATGTCCACTTTGACATCATTTTTTGAAATATATTCTGCCTCTATCAATCTCTCTAAAATCGATCATTACGGTACATTATATAGTTTCTGAATAAGAAAATCTACCAATTGGATGCGTTTGAGAGCAAAAATGAATTTAAAAATGAGTAAGAAAATAAGAAGTTTGGATTTGAATACACCCTTAATACGATGATTTTTTTTCTTCAACCGCTATGTAATTTTAATTTGTTTTTGCTGTAAGAATTGGTCCTATCAAAAACTTGTCTGTATAAATGCTGTAGACAATATTAAGAAGATATATGATAAATTCATGGGAATTCTATATCTTGTGAATTGACGGAGTTATGGATTTTTTTCTTTTTCAACACCCTCTTTTTTTCGTTTTTAATTTTTTTTTCGGTACGAATTGATCTATCAAACACTTGTGAATATAAAAGTTGTAGATAATATTAAGGAGATTTATAATAAAATTAATTGGATTTGATATCTTGAGAATTGACGAAGTTATGAATTTTTTTCTCCCAAAAACCCTATTTTTGCGTCCCTTGAGCCCATTTTTATTTTTATCAAAAATCTGTGATACATAAATTTTTGGCACTATTTTTAGAAGTAATAACAATTTTAAACTGATTTGATATGCACAAAAATTAAGAAGTTATGGGTTTTTTTCTGTTTCCACAAAACCCCTCCCTATTTCCATACCCCTGAGTTTAGAAGAGATTTGTGCAGAATTATGGAAGTTAATGTGTCCAGGTGATATATATATAGAGATAGATAGATAGATAGATAGATAGATAGATATAAAGTTTTTTACTGAGGGTGGTTTTGGGTTCTATAGGTCATGGTCGGTGTAGATCTGCAAAAGTTTTTTTAGAAATTCCAACATAGGGGAGAATGTAATAGGTAGTATTTCATACGAAATCTACCTAAAAGTATAAAATTAACACTTAAAAAGCTTTGCCGCGGTTGGGAATTGTGACAGGCTTGGTAAATAATTAAAACAGCTTTGTCAATGTCTGCCAAAAAAGACACTTCGTCGCAATATGTGGTGGTCAATGTTTTAAATCTAGTGTTTATATACAAATCTATTAGTATTTTTTTCAATATTTATTTTTAAAAAGGAAAATTAAATGCATAAAAAATGTACATCTTGAATAACATGGGATAATTTATTAAATCAATTTACATAGGTATGTTACTAGTCAATCGTACCTTTTCTAAAGCTCTAATGAATAAATAATTTCTATTAAATCTCTAAATTGCTGTGTTATGCATACTTTCTGTATTTTGAAAGGTACACTAGAAGCATTTAGTTTTTCTCTAAAATTAGGTAAGACCATTAAAAAATTTCTAGTTATTAAGGAAAATTAATCGGAAACTTTTCTTGAACAAAAATAATAAATTATTTCAAATACATAAAAGGCTATTTTTCCCCTTTTCTTCCATTAATTCAAAACTTTAAAAAGGACACTTTAATCGTTTGCCTAATGTATTGTAATAATTCATCAGTCTAAAATTCTTTGGCTGCAATTTTTACAGTTACTTTTTCCTAACATTCATTTAAAAAAGATCTTTTTATCTTGTATGAACGAAAAAATGTCAAAAGAGTATTTTTTTTCTATCGTATTTAAGATACATTTGTTTTGCTTCTACGATAATATAGATTACTTCTTACTGATAACCAATTCTTAAATTCTGGTGTTAATTAACATTCAATTTCTTGATTTCATCATTGTTTTTCAATTATTGCATCATATTGCAATGTTTTCTAATATGCTTTAACGAGTCCGTATAGATTAGAAAGTAACAATAGAATTTCCCCAAAAATGTGTGGATTCATTTATTTCATACTAACTGCAGATAGTAACTGGAAATGGTAGTTGGAGATACTAATTACATATAAAATTAGAATTTCAGACATTCTTCCTGTTCCTTCTACGATTTAGCCTATTACATAATTTTATAAACATTTCCAATAATTTGAATAAATAAATATTAATACACATTGCAAGCCAACCATATCATATTCGTACTTTTGTGGTACAATATCTCTATGATATAAGCACTATAAAACATGCCAATAAAATTTTATATACAATGTATGTACACTTATGTATAAACGTTATACATGAAGTTTAGTGTTAATTAATTTTTATCTCTTCAATTTTTTACAGGAGGAGTTTCTAATATTCATCCAGAAAAAAAGACACCTCAGCTTGCAACTTTCCCCCTCAGTCTTAATAACGTTCCAGAAATCCGATTGTTATTGCCTGGAGACGTTCATAACCAATTGAATAATATTAGACAGCATCCTCAACAATCGAACCGCCACGCAAATGGGAACGCGCCTGCCCAAAATTCGGACGGAAGAAACAACCCCCAGAGAGACTATCTGAATCCATTAGACAAGACTAACATTTACTCATTTGAATCCCAGCGCCGTCCTGGGAGGACGGTCGAATACGGTGCCAATAATCAGAACAATGGAAATGGAAGACCACGGCAAACTGATTATAATCAAAATCAGGATAATAGAAAACCCGATAGAGATTATTCCCCTCGAGATCATGCTATTTACCCTGAAGCTGTAAACTTTCCAGGACAAAATAATCAAAATTTCCAAAACTCTATAAATCAAGCTGTTCCACATAATCATGTTAAAACATATTCAGGAGACTTGCCAAACAGTAGAGTACCAAATAGTAGAGGCCCAAGTCACCCTCATACAAAAATTCACGATGAAGCGGACTTACAGAACTATGGTGGACAGATTAATCCAGTGCCTGATAACAGAGGCCCTGTTTTGCACACAAAAACTCATGGTATATCAAACGGACAAGGTTTCCTTCAACCCCATGCAGACCAGCCGAATGTAGCTAATAATGATAGATTTCCTGTTTCCCAAACTCATATTCAGGATTCAGCTTATGACCAAAGTATTCCACAAAATTATGGAAGCCAACCCAACATTATTACTGATAATAGAACACCGGTTTCTCAAACTAAAATACACGATTTAGGCAATGATCAAATTTTTCCTCAAAACTATGCAGGCCAGCAGATTCCATCCTCTGACAGTAGAGGTCCTCTTTCTCACGCTAAAAACCACGTTTCAACCAATGCACAAGGTCTCCCTCAAAACTATGGGGGACAAGTGAATCCTGCTGTTGGAAGCAGAACTCCTATTTCTCAAACTCATATCCATGATCTAGCAAATGAGCAAACTTTTCCACAAAACTATCCTGGGCAGTTAAATCCAGCATATGATAACAGAACTCCTGTTCATTCTAAAACTCAAGGAACAGTGAATTCCCAAAATTATTCTCCAAACTTTGCAGGTCAGCAAGGAACTCAAGGTACGGTGAATGCACAAAATTACTCTCCAAACTTTGCAGGACAGCAAAATCCATCAATTATCACCGATTCGCCAACACATTCTAAAACTCAGGGCAGTGTAAATTTCCAGAGTTACTCTCCAAATTTCGTAGGCCAGCAAAATCCTTCCATCAGTAATAGACCTCAAACTTATGCTAACCCACAAGATTATCCAAATGGTCAGAATTTTGTTCAACAAAAATACGAACCCGAGGATACACTAAGAGGACAAGTTGCAATTGATCCATTCCAAGGAACACAAGATAACGAAAGAAACAATTTGAAACCAGTTTCAAACAACAATATAAATTATAATAACCAAAATGGTAATACTTTCACATCTCCCCACAATTTCAATAGAGATGGAACTATAACTACATATCAAAGAGGCAAAATAAATACGAATGCTAATAACAACAGGGCTAGCCAACCAAATGGATGGCGAGCAACTCCCACAAATAGAGGGAAACAAAATTACAATCCTGTTGGTGTACCTCCTGGCAAAACTAACTTTTATTCTGGTAGTATTGACAGTCAGAACACAAGCCCACAGAGTGTCCCAGAACATGGTTCACCAGTCACAAATTTCAGTCATTTTGGAAGTGATCATGAGCTCCAAAAGTCTCATGGTGCTGCTTTCAGTCCATCTGGTTCTGACCGAGATAGTCGAAATCAACCTACCCACCAGAAAACGCACGGCAGCAATTTCAGTCCAGCTGGATCCGATAGAGACAGTCGAAATCAACCTACTCACCAGAAAACGCACGGCAGCAATTTCAGTCCTGTTGGTTCAGACAGAGACAGCCGAAATCAACCTACCCACCAAAAGTCGCACGGAAGCAATTTCAGTCCATCAGGTTCTGATAGGGATAGTCGGAATCAACCTACCCACCAAAAATCGCATGGTAGCAATTTCAGTCCAGCTGGTTCAGACAGAGACAATAGAAATCAACCCACCCACCAAAAATCGCACGGAAGCAATTTCAGCCCATCTGATTCGCGACAGAATAGTCGAAGACCAGTAGAAGGCCATGACAAATCAATAGCGACACAGACCCTTAGAGGTCGAAGAACATCCGCAGAAGATGCATCAGTCCTAAGTAGCAGAAAAACTGTTCCTGGAGGATCAGTTACTGATGATATTTATTTTGTTCCTCCTGTCTTATCCCAAGAAGAGGAGCAGACCCAGATAGAGCCATTTGACGATTCAGTTTCAAGAGATAGCATAAGGACTGGCGTCGGAACCCCTGTGGGCACTGGACGCCTCGATGGAGCTTTGGATACCCAAAAAGGTAAAGTATGCATTGTGTAACAAACCGTGTTTAGTATTTTTTGTATAATTTTTTTTAATATCTTAAACTTTATATGAAATTTTTAAAACTAATTTCATTTAACGTTATTTCAAAGAAACACATTTTAAAAATATTCTTTACTTGGGAAACGAAGGGATGTAAACGATTGTAAAACATATCAAACAGCCAGAAACAGTAAATAATAAATTTTCTCTTTTAAAACCCTCTGACAGGCTTGGAAAAGGGCAAAATTGTAATGTTGTTTTCTCTGCATTTTGTTTCAAATGCTAAAAAAAGATGATTCTTTCAACATTTTATTAAAAAAAAAAAAAAAAAAAAACTTAATAACGAATATGAATGCAATCCTTGGAAGTATTAATCATTTTTCAATGTATTAAAGTACATTAAATCAATAGAATTATATTACTTTAAATATTTCTTGTATTGAAGTGAAACCTGCAGCTTAGTGAACGTATTAACACGGGCTTGTCAGTGAGGGGGTTAATAATTCTTACTTGGTATGCTTTTGCCGTGCTACCAATCAAACTATTACTTAATTATGTTATTAAAAACTGTTTTCGCGGTTATATATTTAAAAAAAAAGAAGTTTCGTCTCATTTAACCCCTTTCTTCAGTTCCTTATTCTACCAACCACAACAAAGTGAATGAACTACAAGCCACTAACTGAAAACGTGTACTCTCTGCCTCTAATTAATATGCTTCGAAAGTCTATTTCTTGAGTTAATGCTTGAATAATTTGATACTCAGGACTGTTAGGTACGATAAAAATTGCGAAACAGTATTTAATATTTAAATAATCTGCGTGGCAACCCGAATTGTTTCATTTGCGATGTAATGAGATCTTTCGATTTCTTGAAGGAAAAATATATCCAATATTATAGCACATTTAGGAAAAAATTATAAGGTAATCTTATTAAATATTAAATTTCAATCAAAAAATCAGTGTATATGTAATGTATTAGGTTAAACAGAAAATGCAAAAATTGACTTTTACAGATTATGTGATTTTTGATGCAAAATGTTATTTGTCAAAAGTATATTGCTCTTTCAAAATTTAGCCTATGTGTCAATATGCCGTTCTCAATGTACTTCTATTATATGGAATCTTGATACCGACCGGCGATTTTTGGTTCTGTAGAATAAATTATTTCATGAAGCTTGAATATGTGAAAATGTTTTTTATTGCTTCGAATTTTCTTAGAAAATTTAATTTAATCAAATTTTTTCCACCATCTATTATTCAAAATGAAAAATAAAAATATCTTTTCAACTTCAAGAAGAAAATAGCACCAAAAAAATGTAATAATCCGTTTCATTTCACCTTTTCCCTCAAAAATGGGAGTAATTGCCATCTTTAGAGAAACTTCGTAAAAGTTTTTCAAAAGTAATATCTCGGAAACTAATTCAAATTTTAAAATTATGAAAGCTTATGTGGCATGCTCGGATCTATACGAATAACTTGTGTTAATTTCATCACGCTGGGATAATTTAGCTCTATGACATATCGCTCACCCGCAAGAAAAGTGACACATCTCGACAAAAGTAAATTTCAAAGGAGAGGCAAAAGAACATTTGCATGATTTTACTGTAACATGAAGTTATAGCACTTAGTTCTGCATGCAGGAATGAAAACGTGCATAAAAGCATAAAACTCTTAAAAATGAAGACGTAGGATGAGGTTTGGAGGGTTGTGTAATTCTACCTCCCCACACAATCCACCCCTCTTCTGTGGTCACAAATGGACATGTAGCGTAATAATGTGATTTTCCGCATAGCTACACTTATGAAACTGTTTGTGTAGCAACACGCACTTATGACAGACCTATTAGTGGAAAAACACACAAAATGAATTTGTGCGAGGTGTGTCACTTTTTTTGCTACTACCCGCTCCTTTTAATTTCTCTTCCGGTACCAAATCTTTATGAATAACACTAATTTCACATCCAGAATCAACCAATCCTTTTGCTTTTTGCCCATTTACACTAACTTCAATTTTCTCGAGTTTATTTAATTTCTCACCAATAACATTAGTTCTCTATTCGGATTTTGCCGATATCCTTGCCACAATAGCTCCCTTAGGTAACTCTTTATTTCCTTTCACGACAATCTTATTTACACCCGGTTTCTGTTCACGCCCTTTACTAGCATTATTATTTCCCTCATTACCCACTTTATTACAAAAACGTTGGTAATGACCTCTTAAACCACACTTGAAGCATCTAGGAGCTGAATCATCACTAGGTTTCTTAAAATCAGTTTTCCTACCCGAAAGAGCATTAGTCTCATTACTCCCGTTTTGCCTCCAATTACTACTAAATTTACTATCCTCCCTCGGTTTCACTTTTTCACTGTTTCCATACCTATCTTTACCCTTAAAACTTTTATACGTAACGGCATAAGACTTATGTTTAGCTTCAAAATAATTGTCACATTCTTTAGCAATTTTAGAAGCTTCCAGCCATTTATTCTGCTGCGTTAACCCAATATATGATGCGGTTTCTTCATCTAACGTGTTTAATAACTTATCCGTAATTATTAACTGGTTGACCTTTTCATATGAGTCAGCACCCCTAATCTTACAATAATTTTCCCATGTTGCTATTGGACGCGATACAAATAATACATGAGTTTCATTCTGGATATTTGCAGTATTGTATCCTAAGTTTGCAGCTTTGCAGCAGGGCCGAAACTAAGGGAGGGCAGAGGGAGCACATGCCCCTGGCGCCAGAACGAATGGGCGCCAAATGAAGGATTATACCTTTGGAAATTCGGTTAAGCGAGACCCGGATAATCGCGACTCTACTGTATATTTCATTTTAAGAATGATCTTTAGAATATTTTTGTTGGTGTTCAGAAGGGGGTCATGATCCCCGTAACCTCCCCCTCGGTACCGCCATTGTAGATTACGTAGTTCAGTATAACATATTTTATGATTACATATTTTAAATTTTAAAATAAGTCGGCTATTAGAAAATTAGTAACATTCTCTTTGTACATATACTTTGCAGAGGAGGGGGTGCGCCAAAATCCATGTTTGCCCCGGGTGCAAAAAAAAAGTTAGTTTCGGCTCTGAGTTGCAGGTATACTTCTCATCTCACAAGGGAACCAGTTTTTGTGAAGCTCGCACCTGCAATGAGTACCAAAATCTTTTGCTCTAAAGCTCTGGCGTGTCACTAATACGAAAGCCTCACTTTTAATGAATTTCAAAACTTTATTTGAAAACGTAATTAATATTTTTCATACAAAAATGCGTTTTGATGCTGTTTGCGGGGAATCTAAAAAAAATATATTAACTGTAAAAAATCTATTAGAGTTTTTAATTTTAAAAAATAATTTTCACGTATGTTCTGTAAAACTGGATGCTGGGATTGAATCCCCTAGTAGTTGTAGAAAAGGTAAACATGGCGTGTTTCACTATCTTGTGATCCTGTGTACTCTCATTTTAGGCTGTATAACTACACATAATAAACCTTTCATTTTGCGTAACTAATTTATGTCCACCCTGTATATATTTTAAAACTTGTTAAGGAAATGTGGCAGTTCCATAATAGACATTTCCTTCTTTTCTCATAATTTTTTGCTGCATTTTTATTTTATTATAAAGCATGAGAAATATCATGTTGATTCTCCCTCTATTGTTCTACTTTAAAGAAATCAAATACAGTGAAACTTCTTTTAAAGGCCACCCCTATTCAAGGCCAGTATTTTTAAGAACGAAAATTTCTTCCATAGACATAATGTTAAATTTACTCCTATTAGGGACCGCACCTACCCCTCATAAAGGCCCTTTTCTTCACATATGCCTTAAATCCTAAACAGGTGTATTGAATTCCTGAACCAAAAGATAAGAGTTCAGCAAACAAGTGCATTTGCAACAAAGAAGGCAGGGGGAGATGGGGAGGATTTAGTAACACAATGAAGGACCACAAGTGAGACAAACAGGTGTTCCTCACACTTTATTTGACCTTTCAAGCTGTAGGGGTTGGGTTGGAGGGGAAATCTGACCCATTATTGTGGGCTCACAAAGGATACCATGTTATCTGAAAAAAACTGATTCCACATTTACTAAAACTGTGAATGCATATGGAAGCACAATTTTTATACTAGAAATTTTATGTTCAAGCTTATGTAAAATTTAAAATTATGGCACCTAAATCAAGCCAAAGAGTACATTTGGTGTTGAGTGACAAAATCAAAGATCTTAATTGTCATGATCAAGGAACATCTGCAAGAAAATTGGCTTCACAGTTTAACTGCAGCAAGAAACGAATGAACAATATTGCTAAAAACAAAGAGAACTTACTAAAAGAATATGCAGATTTTAAAAATCGCAAGATAAAAAGAAAGATAAATGAAAAATTTGGTCACCCCTATCCAAGGGCCACCCCTCATAAGGGCCAATTTTCAATGGAACGGCAGGTGGCCGTTACAGAGAGGTTTCACTGTATTTGAAAATTAACAAATAATTCAAATAGCCTTTTAAAGTTGCTCACTACCTTTTATTTGGTGAAAAATGCGAAAATACCAGTTTTCCTTTTTAGGCCCCGATATGCCATTTCTTTCAGGCAGTAATTAAAGTGTCGTTACTACAAAATAACGTTACGTTACATAAGCCAACCGTAAAACAAAGCAGATGTATCACTGTACTCTTAAATACTGAAAATCTCTACTGCAGTTTTTTAAACTTCTAAGAATCGCACATTTTCAATTTTTACACCTTCGTATAGGAAAAAAAGTGTACTTTTAACTGCAATTTTTTTTTTAACTGCATCTCAATTCATTTTTGAGATATTAATTTTTTTGTAGTTTTTGATGCCATTTCTGTAATGATGGCAACTGAAGTACCCAATTTCTGTAGAAAGTAAAGGAAAAATAGTAGATTACTATATATTTTTGTTGCCATTTTCTCAGCACAACTGAAAAAAAAAATTAATTAAAATACGTGCTATTTTGAAATATATAAATGAATGATTTCTGATAAAACATAGAGCTATTAAGAACTATATTTAATTTTAAGTGTCCATATTAATGTTACCAACAAATGAAGGCATATGAATCAGTGGAGACCCGATATTTTTGTCGAGTTTCTTAAATGATATCATCGCTTTTTGCTGGGTTTGTGTATTATTTCGCGATAGTCACATCATATGCATACTTTTCTATAGATGTTGTTTAAGACTAGATCGTAAATATGGAATTCTTCAGTGGATGCAAATAACGTCATTTTTTATAAAATAAAACCGTGTATTTTAAGTCGTAAAACTGAAATACGTTTTCTACTATCTATCTATATATATATATATATATATATATATATATATACATCGGGGGCGACACTAAATTCTGAAAAGCAGAATTCCCGTTTTCTAGTTTTATTTTTAATGTACTTATACATCCGTATTATATTCTGTTAGAATATACGAATTTGCGAAGTTCCATAAAGATCCGTTAATCATAAATATGTGAAAAAAAAGTTTTTTGCTAAATCCATTTCCCATTAATATCTTTGCGACAAGTGCCCTTTTTAACACTTTCCAACATAGTTGAAAAGTGTTTATGACTTCGGTTTGTCTGGCCGTCTGGCCGTCTGCCCACGCTCTAACTCCCGTAATTATACTCGGATTATCATGAAATTGATAAAGGTTATTTAGGGTCACCAAAGCATGTTTGGTATTGTATATGAAATATGTAGGATTAATCATTCATTTACAGGGGCACTCAAAAGTATTCCATTACATTATGGTATATGGGAATAACTCCCGTAAATATACTCGGATTTCATGAAATTGATAAAGGTTATTTAGGGTCACCAAAGCATGTTTGGTATTGTATATGAAGTATGTAGGATTAATCGTTCATTTATAGGGCACTCAAAAGTATTACATTAAATTATGGTAAATTTTGAAAAATCGTTTGTAGGGTATTTTAATGACATTATGCTATTTCAAATGTATTAACTGATATAAATCACTGAATTTCACTACGATCACGTTATAACAGGACATTCATAGCATTTTTTATTCATTTACAGGGACACGCAAAAAAAATCAGTTACAGTACAGTACTGTCTTTGAGTAATAATTGCTGGAGTGCACGGTTTAAAATTCGGTATGCGCTTTTAAATTTAATTATTTTTTTGCATCTTACCCGTTATATATAAATTCTATACCTCAAATACAGGGCTGCACAAAAGTATTCACATATTAGAGGAAATTGCTGAAGGTAAATTTTCAACTGAAGTGTATGTAGCTCTTAAGTGAACTAAATTTTGACTTGCATGTAGTTAATAGATTCAAATCTATAAATCATATACAGGGCTGCAATTCGCATAATTATCCGATTGTGGATGGTAACAGCTGAAATTGGGTTTTGAAATGTATTATGCGTTTCCATGGTTGCATTAGACGTAATATTTTAATTTTGTAAACAGTGCAGTTTTTACATTTTTCTGAATGTGTTGGAAAGTGTTTCATAATCTTTGCTTGACGCATGATTTTTTCTTACTTGTTATTTTGTACCACCACTTTGTTTTTATTGTAACTTTCGTACTGCTTGATCGCAGAAATTCTGTGAATAAATTAGGTAAAATAACTGTTAAATAATGTTGGTGTGCCGATCGAAGGTTTTTGAACAGTATTATATGATTCATAAGTTACAATCTTTAAATGTATTTATCATAATTTGAGTTTTTTAATATATCAATATGTTCGAAATACGAAAACTTCAGCATTATGTTTCTCAATTTATTGATTTTTCTTTATTTTTATTTTTATTCCTTATACTTTTTATTTATGAAATTAAGACTCAGATATGCTATAATATGAATAATAGTTTATTTTAAATAGTAAAAAAAAAAAAAAATTAAATAGTCTGCGTTGCTCTAGTTTTACATATGTTATGATATTCCAATCTTTTTCTCTTAAATTATTTAATTTTTTAAAAATTTTTGGTTCTTAAAGTTACGGTCAGCACCTCTAAGAGCAACCTAAACAAAAATTGCAGCAAAATATTTATACATCTACAGCTCATATTCAAAATATTAGAATAATTGATAAAAAGTAATAAGAAAAAATTATTTTTCATTTATTTATTTTTGATACTAAGTAAATGCAATTAAATTTCTTATAAATTAAATCTGGAATGTTTAGATAAGATTTTAATATTTGCAAAATATAAAATACAGTACAATAAATTAGGTATACAGCTTTCTGAAACACATCAAAATATTAGAATAAAATTTAGATTTGTTCAAAATATTAGAATATTTTATTTTACGCAACAATATTACCTCATGAATATGAAGTAAATGGTAGTTAATATTTTGTAGCATTCGCTTTAGCTTTCAAAACAGCGTACAATCGATCTTGCCTACTATATACAAGGTGTTTACAAACATTTCTACCAATATTAGCCCAAATAGACTTTATACGTGCCACTAACTGAGTTTTACTTGAAGGAGGATTTTCTTAGAGTTTTTTCTTCATTATACACCATAAGTTTATGATGGGATTAAGGTCTGGTGAGTTTAGTAGCCAAGGAAGTACCTTAATGTTGCGTTGGCAGAACTAATTCTTAGTTGACACCGAGGTATTCGGTGACGCTAAATCTTGTTGAAAGATGAAATCATCTTCAAAAAAATCTTCTGATGATGGAATCATGTAATATTCCAAAATTTCTTAATATATCTGAGAGTTAACCTTTTCATAGACGATGCATAACTTTCCAGGTCCTTCTACACTCATGCAACCCCAAACCATGACACTAGCAGCAAATTTTACAGAACTTTTAAGGCATTCTTTATCAAATGCTACATGCTTCATTCTCCAAACTCTAATACCTTGATTACCATATGAAACACAAAACATACTTTCATCACTAAATAATATATTTTTTCAATCTTCTTCGCTCCATAAACGTCTTGATTTACACCAAGTCAATCTTATACCCTTTTGTTTTGCAGTCATGAGAGGTTTTGTTTTCGGTACACGAGATTCAAGCTTAAATTTATGGAGACGTCTTAATGTTGTCGGTGTAGAAACTTCAACTCCTTCTTCTTTCCATTTTCGGTGCAAGAATCGCACACTTTTAAAACGATTTTTCTTAACTATACGCTTGTTTCCTGCCATCTCTAACAGATGTTTTTGGTTTTCGGCCGCCATTTCGGCGATTTTTTTGAAAATTTCCATTTTTTTAATATTGTGTTAGTATTTTACTAATGCTTGATTGCAAACAATGTAAATAATTCGATATATAACATTGATTTTTACCGTGTCGATACAAATCAACTATACGAATTTTAATAGATTCAGGAGTATAACTCACACAACCCATTTTAAGACGAAAAAGCAAACAAACTGCAAAAAGAATACTGATTTTAAATACAATTGTCTGAATTTAATCAATGATGCCACTAGTTATGAACTGGTGATAATTGAAGGAGAATTAATGTGAAATATTCTAATATTTTGAACCACTTGAATAAATATTCTAATATTTTGACTTTTCAAAATAAGTTTTTTTCAATTAATCTTTTCAAAAACTATATTAATTTTAAGATAATAAATAAGTTTAATCAATAATAAGTTCTTGATAAAAATATCGTTTGCATATTTTCATTAAAAGACATTAAATTACGAAACAATATTTTCAATTTGTAAAAAAAAAGTAATTATTCTAATATTTTGAATATGAGCTGTATATGTATCCGTTAGGGGAGAAGGGTTTTAAAAATTCTCTTTAATTTCGTTTAAAATATAGAATTTTTCATGTTGTACTAAGGTATAGTCAGGAGGGGTAATTATGACCACTTTTTACATTTTCAACTTTGCAATTTTTTTTTTTCTTATTTCTATTTGGAAAAGTGCTGTTTTTAGTACATAGGAAGTAACTTTGATCCTTTAAGAACACATTTTAAAAGTTTTAATTATCATAGCTGTTTTCCTTTTAAAGTTAAAATGATGGTTATAATTACCCCGCCAAAAACTCACAATCACATAAGTTTGGGGTAATTAAGACCACTAGTGGGGAAATTATGACCACTATATCTTCTCTTTATACTTGCCAATACACATATGTTTGGGGTAATTATGACCACTTTGAACTCCAAAGTAACAAATCCGTTTATCAAAAATTTTATAGACTTAGTTTCAAATTGCTATTTTGATCTCAAAAAGGCTTCAGACTAGTAATAAAGAATACCTAAGATGAAATATGCATTATGAGGTTAATATCTAAGCTTGAAACAAAATTTTACCATCACAATTATCTCCAGTATGACGGCGGTCATAATTACCCCCATCTGACCCTAATTGTCTATTTTATTGATTAAATCCTTTTCCTTCATAAAGTCATTAGGTAATATGTCAAAATGTATTGTTAAACACTTACATTACAAGCATCGATAAAAGGTTATGTAGTTCCCTCATTAAAGTTGTTTTGCTTAAATGCTGTAAAAAGTGTTCTGGGAAATTAATTATTTATTCAATATCCTCTTTAAGCAAAATATTTTCTTTTAACTCATATAACACGCCAATGAATTTTCAATTATACTATAAATGCTTAATATTATACTATTTACGAAACCCAAATATTTACTGCAGTATTTTTTAAAATCTTAATGTTAAACCTATAGGCATGAAACGCATTCGTATTTTTAAAATATCTCCCCAAGAAATTGATACTTTTAATTTATTTTTCAAGATAAAACACGTCATTGAAGAAACATAAACTTTTTATTATATTTTACTAAATTTTTATGATATATTTCCAAACAAAATAATAAATGTTTGTATTTCTATAATAAAAAATACTACTTAATGATACCGTTGCCATTTTTTATAAAATTCAGACAACTAATAATATGTTTTTGAATGTAATACACTGAGAAAAGCAACGAAATTCTAAATTTTATTTAGATTTTTTTTTTTTTTATATTTACATCTATTTTTTTTAGTGATTAGTGAAAGGCACCTTCATTGTTTCAAAAATAATTATATTTTTAGAAAATGATGATCAAAAGTTAAAATGTACTTTAAAAAAAAGAATACTTCACTGGCTGAATTATTATTAATGAAATGCTTCGTTTGAACTTACAATAAGAATAGAGGTTATAAAATTCACGTTTAAATGTTTATGAAAAAATCAATTTTAAACACGGTTATTTATATGGATATTGGTTCCAGAAAAGTACATTAAAATTCTTTATGTTTACATCTATTTTTACTGATCAGTGAAAGACACCTTCGTTGTTTCAAAAATAATTATATTTTTAGAAAATGATGATCAAAAGTTAAAATGTACTTAAAAAAAAAAAAAAAAAAGAATACTCCATTGGCTGAAATATTATTAATGAAATGCTTCTTTTGAACTTACAATAAGAATAGAGATTATTAAATTCACGTTTAAATGTTTATGAAAAAATCAATTTTAAACACGATTACATATGTGGATCTTGGTCCCAGAAAAGTACATTTTCATTATCTTTTTTTTAACCATTTGAAAAAATGGTTATTGTTCTCGGTCAAGGTAGGAAATCAAACACATATCTGAAGCTTTTTATTAGCTGAATCCGCATTTTATTCGTTTTCTGATTGATTTATACAGTAATCTGTATTTTCCCTTTACTTTCAACAGAAATGGATACTTCTGTTGCTACTATGACAAAAAAGTAATAAAAACTACAAAAAAAATTAATAACTCAAAAACAAATTGAGATACAGCTTTCAAACAAATTGCATTCAAAAGTACATTTTTTTCTCTATACGACGGTGTAAAAAGTAATATTGTGGGATGTTTAGAAGTTTAAGAATGAAATTTCATTTAAAATTGGTCCAGGAATATTAATGTTTAATCCATGGCGTACGTAATGTATGACCAGCTCCGTAGAAGTTTAAAAAATTACAGTACCGAAAAATGTAATCCATGGCGTACGTAATGCATGATCAACTCCGTGCGATTTTTTATGTCTTAAATTTTAGTCTTTGAAAAAATCATTTTCCAAATGATCGTTCTAATTTGTTAAATTGCATTTTTTTTTTTTTTTTTTTTTTTTTTGTGGAAATTAATGATTTAAAAAAAATTCAAAACTGAAAGTAATGTCTGAACATATCAATAATATCAGTCAGCATTTTCCAAAATTGTAAAAAAGTATTTTTTTGACAAGAGGTAAATATAAATAAACTAGCAGCCTTCGTCCGCTACGCTGATCCGTTTTTCTAAAGAAACCTTGAATCAAACAAAATATATCTGTGAATGCGTTTTAAAGCAATTGGACATTTACCTGGAATGTCCAACCGCATTGCTGAAAACACTATGAATCATTACGCTATTACATCCTTTATTGAATCATAGAAAATTTAGGCTGTTAAGGACCAACTTCTTTAGTTGATCATTTAGTGTAGGATTCAGTAAAGAACGATAGAACAATATGTAATATTCTAAAAGGGTTCAAGAAAAATTATCAATGCAAGTCTCATCAGAATTCGTTAATTGAACTTATTGAAAAAGCTAATCGTTCATAATAATTGGGTTCGCCTGATTCTAGAACTTTCAGCCTCAGCCATAATTCTACAATCAAGCAACTTGACGACCAAGCAACACCATGCAAATTATATGTGTTTCATACTAAAACATTCACTGGAAAGTTAACTAACCGACGAAGTTCCATCGAAATCTACTTAGCAGAATCTTTTAAAGTGGGAAATGTACAGAAACCTTCCCTAAAAATGATCTAATTAACAGTTTAAATCCCATAAAAATTTATTCGGCGGAACCTTTAAAAAAAAAGCCAATCTTTCGAAATTGGGTTCATCTGATTTAGAACTTTCCCCATAATTATTTAATTAAACAACGTAGAACGTTATGTTTTATACTATTAAATTATCTAATCTATTCAGCAGATACCTAAGCGGCCGGAATGAAATTTCCCTTTGCATTTCATATATATTGAGATAGTTAAATATAGCTTTCATAATCGCGTTAACCTGTTTATAGAACTCTCAGGGATCTAGGGGTAGGTATACGCCGCATAACCTCTGGATTTTTTAAGAAGCTCTGCACAATTTCATAACTATAGCATATATACTCTCTAATATATATTCTCTGTCTGTAGCGTATATCCTCCAATTTTCCTTACTATACCACTGAGAACTTTTTCCGCATAGCTCCGTAACCAAACAATGTGAAATGATATGATAAATATTGAAAAAACCCTGAAATATTATCTAACTCACTATGCAACTGCCATTAAAATCCATTCAGTAAAACTTGAAATCTTTCAAAATCGAGTCCACCTAATTTTAGAGCTTCCGTAGCTATTACTAAGCAACTTAGAACGGTGGTTTTTACATTAAACCATTTATAAACAAAATTTACTTTCTACAGTACACTGTTAAAAATTTGCAGCATTCTGGCAGGTCATTTGACCGTTTTTTCCGAAAACGGTTACACAACCGTAATTTAACACTATTCTGACCATATTATTGGCCATTTTATGGTCAGAATATAGCTAAAATATGGTTATGAAACCGTTTTTTCAAAAAACGGTCAAATGACCTGCCAGAATGCTGCAAAATTTTTAACAGTGTATAAGTTCTACGAAATTCTGTTCAGTGGAATCTGAGTTATAATCAATCGGAGTGAATTTGCGTTTGACATATATAGTAAACGATGATATGTAAATATGTAAATGCTGTTATTTACGATTTCAAAAACGTTATTGGCGATATTTGCGCACGGCTAACAAAAAGTACCCATTTTTTATTCTTATCCAGGAGCAAAATACAAATCACTAAATTCAAATTTAAACCTTTGAAAATGAAAACTTTTTTAAGCCATACAAACGTTGTTTGTATATTGAATTAAATGTTTTCGCTTGACAATATTTATTTCTCTTTAAACCTTTTTTCTTTGCATTTTTTAAATAAAATCAGTAACTGTTTTGGTTATTTTTCCGTTATACCAACACCATTGTCGCCAAGCGTAATAGTTGGCGCACAATGAAATGATACATTTGAAAAAGTACTTAAAAGAATAAAAAAATATTTTGCAAGTAATAAAATATAGTCAATTTAAACTGCAGGCTTGAAATTGTAAATGTCTCTTAGTACTGCAGCGTGGCGTACGTAATAGGTATGTCTCACACTGCAATAAACACTTCATTTTTTGAATGAAGACATTCATGTTTTTTTGAACAAAACATTTTTATATGTATAATTCCTAAGTTCTGAAATAATTTTATTGTAGCTTCCTTATCGTCAGATAACTGCCAAATGGTAAAATCTATGTCAGTATCTGTAATAAATGTAAGTTATAATTAATTAATAATAAATATTTTCTATTCAAAAAATAACAAATTAAAAAGTTTTACTAGATTACGATTCAATACTACTCATAAAAAATATTCACGTTCAATGAAAAGCAAATGTTAATGTTTGTCACGGTTTGCAATAAAAATCCATTGCACGGTTAGGGTTGAAACAAATAATGCGATACCATACATTTTGGCATGGTGTTAGTAAAACAAAAAAGTACCAGTTTTTACTTTCTTCTATCTTTACAAGAAGAAAGTATTGGATTCGTGAAAAATTTCGACTTCCGGTTTTCGACGGATTTATACGTTTTAGAATGCCCTGAACACGATTTGGTGGTTTTTAGAAAATGTCTGTCTGTGAGTCTGTCTGTCACTCTGTCACTCTGTGACTCTGTATGTGACAAAAAATTTGAGAGCGCTCTATCTCAAGAACTAATGCACTGAATTTCACAAAACTTTATATTTAGTTAGACCTTGATATAAACTGGACCTGATTACTTTTTGGTGAAAATCGCCCAACAGGTGGCGCTGCTATGCGGCATTTTTCACGATTTCTGCAATAGCTATATCTTAAGAACTACTGCACGGATTTTCATAAAACTTCAGATTCAGTTCGTCCAGGATATAGTTTCGTGCTGATTAATTTTTTGTAAAAATCGCCCAACAGGTGGCGCTGCTATGCTGCATTATTCATGATTATCGCAATAGCTCTAACTCAAGAAAAAATGCACGAATTTTCATCAAACTTCAGATTTAGTTAGTTCCTGATATAAATTAGTGATGTTCAATTTTTGGTGTAAATCGCCCAACAGGTGGCGCTGCTGTGCTGCATTTTCACGATTTTCCGCAAGAGCTGTATCTCAAGAACTATTGCTCGGATTTTCATCAAACTTCAGATTTAGTTAGTCCTTGACATGAATTGACGTATAAATTAGTGCTGTTTAATTTTTGGTGTAAATCGCTCAACCAGGTGGCGCTGCTATGCTGTATTTTTTGCGATTTCCGCAATAGCTTTACCTCAAGAACTAACGCTTAGATTTTCAACAAACTTCAGATTCAGGTATACCTTGATATCATTTAGTGTTGTTTATTTTTATTGTAAATCGCTCAACAGGTGACGCTGCTATGCTACATTTTTCAGAATTTCCGCTATAGCTCTATCTCAAGAACTAATGCACGAATTTTCATCAAACTTCAAATTCAGATATACTTTGATATGAATTGGTGCTAAATTCATATAATTTCTTGTACTATTTAAATGATTTAATTGACGTGATTTATATAGAAGAAAGTTTTGTGATGGCCACAACATACTAGTTTGTTGTTGTTGTTGTTGTTGTTGTTGTTGTTGTTTTTGTTTTTGTTTTTTTAGTTTTAGTTTTAGTTTTAATTTTTGAGGCGTTTGTAATTTTTTTCCTAACTGACATAGTTTTTTTAATTATTTAACCAAAAGAACTGATTAAAAAAAATTCAATTTGAATTTCTTCCCTTGCTATAGTAACAGAATGAAGAGAATGAGTTTTTAGAAATTATCGCTTGAAAATTTGAGGTTTTGGCCCCAAAGGCATCGCCAAATTAGAAAAATATGAAATATATCGCGAACTATTAGACTTAAGAGAATTTAGTTAGTAACCATTCGATTCAGCATACAAAAATACACTAAAATATGTTATCAGTTGAAAAATAACTATAAAATCTGATTTTTTAAGGAATTTTTTAAAAGATCATTCTCTTTTTTACCCCCTTAGAAGCGGAAGTTTTGAAAATCCTTTTTTAGCGGCACTCTATGTCATAAGAAGCATTTTTACCCTAATTTTCAAGATTTTAGGTTCAGTAGTTTGGGCTGTGCGTTGATTAATCCCCAATCAGACTTTCTTTTATATAGATAGATATTGATATCCTAGAGCAGCAGTTCTCAATCTTTACTGGTACGCGACTCACCATTAAGGAAAAATAAATTCCGCGACCCACCTAATATGAGATTGTATCTAATATCAGTTTGGAAATTTTGTATGATCTCTATAAGCTATCGGCTATCCTATCCTATGAAAAGGCAAATTTTCGTACGGAGGATGCATTATCAATAAAAACAAGAATTGGTAATCTCAGTTCGTGTAAGTTGAATAATAATTAAAACAACAAATATAACGAGAAATACGTTTAATTATTATCAGAACATAACTTAACAATCAGTGAGAATTCTGGCACTGGTGTTTACTTATGAGGGCGTCTATATCGCAATTAAAATTGGTTAATTTTAATCTGAAGTCACTTTCTACACGCAGTTTGTTTCTGTACTTGTTTCTCAAAAATACAGCAAAGTAGCAGCAAAGTGGAAAAGCGCCTTCACACAAGTATGCTATGTTGAACCCCATCAAAGACCTCAAAGCTGGGATTCTACTCCTATGTTCATTCAAAAGGAAGGCTGTTCTCAACTGCTCTGCTCAACAAGCCCAAAAAGTTTTGACACATTTACAAATTCATTTTTTAACGGAAAGATATAAAATTGGAAAGCCTGACCATGGCAGTAATTTGGAATCGGACTGTTTCTTTTTTTTTTTTTTTTTTTTTTTTTTTTTCATTTTTTGATCAATCAATTACCTGTTGAATTATAAGCGATTTTGATCACGTGACACGGCATTTTTCTCCCCTTACTGACAGGATTTTCTTCTTTCCTTCGGAAGTTCAGTTCAAAATGCCAACTTTGACAGTATTTTCTGAAAGATCTATTGCGTTTACAAGAAAACGGAAAAAAACAGTTCGATGACATAGTTTCTGAATAACAACACCTTCTAGTTTCATGCGTTTCCGAATAAAAATGAATTAAAACTTATGTCAGAAAATTGACCCTTTGGATTTGAGAACAGCCTAAAGGATTTTTCCAGGGTTTCCATAAGGATTGCGTAACTACTGATATATCTCACAACGAGGTCATAACATAATGCCGATTGACTGTTTAAGAAAACATTGTCTTCTTGCGAAGTTTTAGTTTAAGCTAATAGCTTTTTTCATGATTATTGCGGTTGTAAAATATTGTATTTGTTATATTTTTTCAAACAGTTGAAATAAAATATATATTTTAGTAGTAAACCTCGATTGTTCCGCGACCTATTGATTGGGAACCGCTGTCCTAGACATCAAAGCTGGTTTGAGGTCTGACATTGAGGATTTGAGGTCTATGTATCTAGAGTAGAGGTCTGCACGGGCCGGAATTTCCAGGCCCGGACCGAACGAAAGCTATCTTGGCCCGGCCCGGAGTAAAAATTGAAAGTTCGGCCCGAGCCCGGCCCGTTTGCATTTTTGCAGTTCTCGGCCCGGCCCGGAAAAAATTCACTGAAAACAGGTCCAGCCCGACACAATTTCTACAAAAAAAATCCGTTTTTTCTCAACATACAATTAAGATTCTTTTAATGAATACTACATACATAGTTATGGGAACATTTTACAGTATATTTTAGATTACCATGATGTTCGCAAAACAGAAAACACACAATAGTAAACATTAACGATTACTTACAGTGTTTTAGTCATCGTGTCTACAGACATTTCAAAATTCAAATAACGATTCATTAAAAGATTAATGTAGTTCAGAATAAAAGATTAAAAACATGATAACTTTTGAAGCTGTATAATAAAAAGTAGATTTGTGAAAATATTTTTCTCATTTTTAAGGCTTTTCTCAAATCCAAAGAAGCAGCATTTCGACACATTTATGAATTCATTTCTTTTCGGAAAAGCGTAGGATTGGCAGGTATTCTTATTCACAAGCTATGTAAATGTCGTTTTTTTTTTCTCATAGTTAAAAGCAGTATATCTTTCTGAAAATACTGCCAAAGTTAGCGTTTTGAATCGAATTTCCGGACAGGAAATGAGAAGAACGTACAGTCACGTGACAAGAATCTGTGTTATCTCTGTAAGTAATTTATCAAATATGGAAAAAGCTATTCGTTTCCAAATGCCGTCAATAGTCCGGCCTGTCAATTTTATTCCTTTATAGTTAAAAATGAGTCAGAAAATGCGTCTGAAAGTTTCGCATTGTTGAGCAGTGAATATGAGAACCACCTTAAGGTATATTTCCAAAGATACTGTTAAGAGAAGTTCATTATCACTATTAATACTACAAAACATAATGACTGTCTTGCATATCCTGAGATCGATTAAGACCAGTTCCGTCCCAGCACGAGTCTGCTGAAAAAAATTAAACTCGGAATCAGACATCTTGTAACTGTACGATGCCGATCTCTTCGACGGACATGTTACATTTCTGTATTGATGTTGTTAAACTCGCATCAGCTCGTGACGCACGTTTATACGTCTCGTAAAAATCATATTCATTGAAAATGGCTCGTATTTTATCTGCTTCGCTTGAATTCTTATATCGGGCTGATAGGCTCGATTAATTTTTTTATCGGCCCGGCCCTGCAGGCCCGTTCAATCTTTTCGCCGGCCCGGCCCGGCCCGTTTATTTTGTCTGTCGGCCCGGCCCGGCCCGTTGAAAAAATTATCCTAATTCTGCCGGCCCGGCCCGTTTGAAAATTCGCCTTCACTCCGCCGGGCCGGGTACGGGCTTCGGGCCAAGCCCGGGACCGTGCAGACCTCTAATCTAGAGACCATGCAGTACATAAGCATAATGTTCCAAGCTTATGTAAACAGATCTGATGTTTTGTTTCGTAAATTGATTTTAATATACCCTAAATATTAGGTTAATCAAAATGATGTCAAATGAAATTCATATTACATGTTATATTTTACATATTATTCCATTTAATTTTACATATTATTCCATTCAATTTTACTATTTTATGTTCCTTGCCTGTGTTTAACTTGCCCACAAAAATATAATATTTATAATAATAATAATGTTTATTAGGTTAATCAAAATGATGCTGACAAATTAAATTCACATTACATGTTAAATTTTACATAATATTCCATTTAATTTTATTATTTTATGGTCCTTTCCCATTTTTAACTTGCCTACAAAACCAACCGATCGAGCCTTTACATTTAGTATTTCTTCAATTATTTCAGAAAATTAAAAACTGTAATACAAATTGAACTTCGAACTTATTGCTGCAAACAAAAATAACTAACAGCAGTTTTCGTTTCACGCTGAAATGTTCGTTTGCTTCGATTAGTTGAGAGTTGAGCTATTTATCAGATATTAACCCCTTCGAGACTATAGGTGCAGTGCATATATGCAGGGGCGTAGCTACCGTGGAGCAGTTGGAGCAAACTGCTCCAGGCGCACGAATCCGAAAGGCGCAAAATTAGAAAGAGCGAAATAAAGATTTGTAAAAGTATTTGCATATTTTTTTCATTATTAATCAGGTATTATAGATGAATCTTGTTACAATCAACATATTCCTATGTCATTTTACCTTGTGTTTAACCTCAACATTTAGATTTTAAACATGTTTTTATACACAGTTTTAAAAAAATTATTTCTATTCGTGAAGTTTTCATTTTAATTCATAGCATACTGCAGCCTCAAGTAACTTCTCCAACACCGTTTCAGCGTGACAGTTTTTTTTTCTGTAAAGGACAGTTGAAAATTTTTAAACCTTGAAGTAATCAATACTTATTTGCAGGGTCTCGTAGGTCACTTTATTGGCTACTACTATTTCCAAACAATAATCTTCTTGGTACGTTTTGTTGAAAATGTCAAAAATATATCATGATGATTACTGTACGAAAATAATGGTAGCCAAAGAAGTCACCGCAGAGAAACCTATATTCACGATGTAACAGAAATGCCTTAGCTATTTAGGTATTTTTCGATTAAAAGAATAGTTTGATAAATTGAAGAAAATTGACAATTTTACAAGCAAAAAACCTAGACAACGAAATTTTTTTGGTTTTGTGGAAACTAAACATGCATCAATATAGATTGCTAAACAATGAGAAGAGTCGGATTTAAGCATATTCCACATCAGTCCATGGCGACAAAATTTAGAGGCAGGAGGGGAGGGGCGAGGGGATTAAATTTTGTCCGTATCATTTTTGAAATTTTGAGAACATGGCAAGTCTCAAATACACAATCGATAAGCCTTTTCCTTCAAAAAGTTAAATATCAAATTTGATGTTCCTTAGGAACTGTTTATCGCCTATTCAAATTTTCACCACTTTTTTCGATAAGTATTTTTTCCCATTAAACCTTATTTAGTCGCAGAAATTTAGGATTAAATAAAGCAAAACATATTTTTCGAAAGTAGTAATGTGAGTTAGCTTCGGCCGTAATCAGGCTCCCCCCCCCCCCACACACACACACACACCACCACCACCACCACCATCCAATATCACATGTTACTAGTCAATGAATTTTTGAATTATACAAAAAATATATCAATCTCTAGTTACTCCACTCTACTTTCAGTTTACAAAAAAAAAAAAAATATTGCGAGTTGTGTTCAGTACTGTGTAACAATTAGGGTTAAACTGCACTGGAGCCCAGCTCCGGTACTCCTCTGTTTTTAGTAAAAATTTAAATACTGGTCGGAATTCACCGGAGCTCATGACAAATACAGGGCTCCGGAGCCCAGTGCAATAGCGCTTCCGAGAAACTGAAGCCTAAATTACCCTTTCCTTTCCTTCTCATCTCCAAGTTTTTGCATTCTTTTTTATCAAAACACTTATGTGTGACATAATGTGCCGCACACATAGAAGATTGAGATAAAATGGACTCAATTTTTATATCAGCTTTTGGGCTTGGACTGACTCAAGCTCAATCTGTCTTATATTCAAAATGTTATATATTCATGTGTAAAAGAAAAATTTCCTCCTTAAAAATTACGTATTATATTCTAGTTCAAATCATTTTAATGCTATTTTGATCAGAATGAAGGGAAAACAGAAATCGTGCTTTTCTAGTCTAGTGATAGTATTAGCAAATTTATGTCGGCGACGCATGGATACGGCGCCAATCAAGAGACTGAACAATGAAATTGCTTTCAGTACGATTTTCTTTTGTGACAGTAGGACAATTTTTTAATTGATTGGTTTTTTATTTATTAGTTAGATATCTAACCTGAAAGGAATATTTTCTGTTTTTAGCCAACTAGCATCAGCTTTTTGTTTCTTTGAGGTTTATTGTCTTCTATTGCGTACGAGTATAAAAATCACGTTAGAGATTTTTCTATTTATTTTGTACCATGAACGCTGGTCATGCTAAGGCTTTGTTCTACACATTTACGAAGTCATTTTCATTTGTAAGTAGATATAATTGCCATGTATTGTTATTCTGATAGAAAGCAATCGAGCAGTGTTTCCGTTTTTTCTATCAAAGCACGTATCTTTCCGATAATGGTGTCAAATTTTTAGTTTAATCTGATTTTCAGGGACTCATCACAAAAGATTGTTAGGCGGAAGTAATCGATTATAGTTTAAGATATGCACCTTTCATAGGAAATTGAAAAACATTGTTTCATTCTTCAGCATTTAAATATTAATTTCTGTAAATGTTATTCATTTTTTCATAAAAATGCATAGTTGCGAACTATCCGTTTTTTGTGTTAACACTATTTCCGAATTATAATTCTTACATTTAATCATACAATTAACAAAAAATCGCAATAAACATTATAATTAGGCAAAAATTACTATTCGGAAGGAATGATAACTAAAAAGTGGAATAGTTGACAGCTAAGTATATGCTGATAGATATTATTAAAATTTTTATTTTGCTAAAGAAAAAAAAAATGCTTTAAATTTTGCGAATAATGTACAAAATATAAGTATATGCAGATTTGAGTGGCAGAGGCGAAGAGGGGAAACGGTACAGTTGTTAATTCCTCGTACCGCAGAATGTTAGGGCTCCGGAAATTTTTTTGTTAGAAATTAAGCCCTGATAACAATTAATAAAAATTTAGATCCTAAATTTTATACAAAGGTGAAATATTTCCACTAGTGTTTTAATGAAAACGTGCACTTTCATTGATAAAGTTTGAATATTTTTTTAATGTCATAATTTTCCACAAATTTTCATTCCAGTTCCGAAATTGAAAACATCCCCAGAAAGAAAAACTGGAAATGGTAATGGATATTATTGGCTTCTACTAGCAAGGTGGTAAAATAATGAGTTTCTAAAATGTTGCGCCCTTCAAAAATCCAAGGTCTTCGTGTTTGACAACGACAGAATCCGACCGACCCTGACGTGCAGTTGTAGCAGCTCTTCAGAGGTTCATAATCACTTTTCTACCAGAATATTAGTATATAAAATTTGATCTGTTTTAATCGTGGTATTCTCTACGATTAAACAAGGATAAATTATTTTATGAAATTACTGGTAGTAAAGTGATTGTGAACCTTATTGTCGATCCGCCACTGCCTGCATTGTGAAACGTTGTTGTATAGATATAAGATGAACGTGAACAATAAATATAATTTGTTCACGGAAGCTGATATAACGGAAATTTGATCACGGAACTGATATAAATGAGAAAATTTTTATCAGTTATCATCAAAGAATGGTTGAAGAATAGTTTTGATACCAAACCCGTCGGCCAATTTCTCTTATGACAGACTTATTAACATACCTGCCAACATCATTAAAAACATACCAAATTGTGCTATGAGAATCTAAAAATGTGAAGAAATTTTAACATACGCGCATACATACACACATACATATTGAATCATTGTAAAAATTTTGAGAACGGAGTCAGAGTATTCGAAATTGTAAAAATATATTATTTCCATTAATGTCATTTATTTTTATTGTGATTACAATGCTTTCCTATTTCCTTCCTTACATTGTATGTGTTTGGAAAGTAAAAACTGGAATTTTAAGTAATATATAAAAGTGTTAAACAGGTTTCGCGCTGCTGATCGCCACTGCACCAAAATGTTTCACTTGGGGAAAACTAGGGAATGAAATCGCCAAATTACAAGAGATTTATATTTCCTTCGGCAACACTCTCAATGATGTTATTGTGCGATTAAACCTTTTCTGAGTAACTCATTACTTGTGCTTTGATATTCTTAGTGTTTCACGACGAATCTATTGAAACCATTCTTTGAATTTGACTAGATTTTCTTTAGCGATTAGTCAAATTGCTCAGATTAGCAGGTGAGAACCTCGGTGTCAACTTTTATATTTGTCCATTGGCTAATTTTTTAAACTATTAGCTTTAGAAATAATTCCAATAGTAAGCAAGTTTCTATGTTATTCTTCCTCCTCTTAAAAGTAATTTCTGTCAAAATAGTTATTTTTTAAACGGTCCTGGGTTCTATACGTTACACTTAGAAAATAAAAATTTCTTTAGGATCAAAACGTACCGAGTTATGATACTTTGAATTTTATGGAATTTTAGTCTTTTCTGGCACTAAAAGCAGAAAAAATGTGTTTCCTCCTTACGCGAAAAGTTTTAAAAAACATCTTAACAATAGTGTTTTTCATTAGTAACCTACAATGCTTCGAAACCCTTGAAAAGAAAAACATGTAGTAAGGGCGGCAGATTGTACTAGCCCATTGGCGCATTTACAGCGAAAATCAAGTCCAATTCACAGAAAATATTGGTAGGTAGATACCCAGTACTTTAAGAATTATATTCCATTATTCATTTTTTATTTTTTATTATTTATATTTAATACGTTAAAACACTTTGACTTTCAAATAAAAGTAAGGTTTAAACCGAATTAAGAATATAATATAAATTTTAAACTTCAAAAGAAAACTGCGCTGAACTTTTTCGAGTAACAATAACAAGAGGGCGCACAAACTTTATTTGCTCCAGGGCGCTGAATGTCTAGCTACGCCACTGCATATATGTATCTTCAAAACACACTTACAGCACTTGTTTTTGATACCACTAAAATAGAAAAGTAAAATTTTCCTTATTTCCTTCATTGATAAACAAAATTTAATTATTTGACAAAAAGTGGTCAAATTTCAATTGGAAATAAAATTCATGTAAAAGATGCTGGTCCTGAACGGGTTAACTTTCTATTCATAGATATGATTCAGTTTATTGTGACATTAGTTATTTATCAAATAAATCTCTAAATACCTATAATTACCTTTCGACATTGAACATTACTTTTAAAATGCTCTGAATAAAAAATAAATAATTTTCCGTAAAAAAATAATCTTTATAGACTCAATAAATAGTAGAAACTAGACTGTGCACAAAAAGTACGTCTAAGTCATATACTGGGAACAATGCTTATTTTTATTGTTTGATTAATTTCGTTGTATTTTAATTTTATACAATAACACCACAAATCAGTTTAAAAAAATAATAATAAAATGCAATTTAACAAATTACAACGACCATTTGGAAAATGATTTTTTCAAAGACTAAAATTTAAGACATAAAAAATCGCACGTAGTTGATCATACATTACGTACGCCTGTTATTACACGTAAAAATTGCAAGCGACAAAAATCGCCTGCGATTCGTCAGATTTCCTGAAACTTACGTATTATCCACCTGAAACTTACGTATTATCCAAGCATTTCATTGGCTGTTCGGAAAAGGCTTTTCCATCGTCAGATTTCCAAGAAATCTGACGACCCATTTTAAATGAAATTTCATTCTTAAACTTCTAAACATCCCACAATATTACTTTTTACACCGTCGTATAGAGAAAAAAATGTACTTTTAAATGAAATTTCTTTGAAAGCTGTAT
Source organism: Maratus speciosus (assembly GCA_963932465.1). NCBI lineage: Eukaryota > Metazoa > Arthropoda > Arachnida > Araneae > Salticidae > Maratus > Maratus speciosus. The sequence goes on along the minus strand of OZ010786.1, from coordinate 456,797,335 downwards.
CTCAATTTGTTTCTGAGTTATTAATTCTTTTTTTGTAGTTTTTATTACTTTTTTGTCATACTGGCAACAGAAGTATCCATCTCTGTTGAAAGTAAAGGTTGGTGTATAGACCAATCAGAAAACGAATAAAATGCGGATTCAACCAATAAAACGCTTCAGATATATTTTTGATTTCCTACCCTGACGAGGACAATAACCATTTTTCCAAATGGTTAAAAATTTCAATTGGAATTATTTTTTTACAACTATTTCATGGCATCGTTTTAAATGTTTCTAGGAGAATAACCTATATAAGATTTAAATTAAAAAAAGAAGCAAAGAAAAGAAATCTGATTCTAAAATAAATAAATAAATAAAACTAAAATAAATGAAAGATCTTCCATCTTTTCAGTAGATTATTATTCAAATTTAAAACCTTTCATCAAAAAACAATTTTAAACCATTCATCATTTTTTGCTCAGACGTTTATCACTTTAACTATGCAAATTCTTAATCCCGATTTTTTGCAACGTATGTCAGGTTTAAAGCACGAAGTTTTTCGGGTGAACAACATCTGCAAAAATAAGGTTTATGTGCCATTAACCACAACAAATCATTACAAAGAAAACTTTGAAATTTTAATTACTTTCGAAGTTTTTATATTTTTTATACCGAAACTTTCTTTTATTAGTATAGACTAAATGAAGGTTATTTATCGTATTTTACAATAAATTTTAAACAAGTTCTATTTAAATCAGGGTTTAACATAAAAAACAGTCCATCTGTGGGGGAAAGAAGGGGTGAAAACCCTTCTGGGTTTTTTTTTTTTTTTTTAAGACATGTTTTGGGGGGTTTTATTAACAGTTTATGTGGATTTTTTTTTAACCCTGATTTAAATTTATTATTTTTAGGCTTGCAGCGAATATTCAGATAGTATGTGGCTTTTCTATTTCTTTCCCATTTTGTATCTGACCGAATACCAAATGCATTATATAGTAAAACCTCCCTAAAGCGACCACGTTCCGTTCCAATAAAAATTGGTCGCTCCGAGAGGTGGTCTCTTAATGGAGGTCATGTTTAAATCTAGATTTTAATTGTTGAAAAAAGGTAACAATGTTACTAAAATTTATTTTTCACATTAGGAAAAAAGATAAAAATTTAAGTATCAAAATAAAAGTTAATTACATAAGTTTATTACTATAGAGTTTTAAAAATGAATACATTGACGTTTGCTTTGATTTTACGGTTTTAGCTTTTATAGCTTTTATTTCCAAATCCTTTCGAAGTTCAGTAAATAAACGCAATTTTTTTTTTCGGGCGGAAACAAATAATGACGATTTCATTAATTTATCTATTTTTTTTTTAGAGTTTCCTGACAGAATAGGGCAGGGAAGTTTATTGACCGTCATTCTTAATTTGTCATCAGAGTTAAATCCATTGCCTGGAAAGGAACAAAGGGGTTTAAACACTTAAAAGTTACCGGAATAAAAAAAATTCTAAACTTAGCTTAGAAGTTTGATGAATAATGCGCTCTCCGGAATTATTTTTCTAATAAGACCTTCTTCAAGCGATCAGGAAACAACGGAATTTGTTTCATTTTCTTCAAAGAAATTGGCCGCTCATGGAGAGGGAATTCAACTGGGATGGTCGCTGAATGGAGGTAAAATTAGTATTGAGCCTATGGGAATAAATTTCGTTCCATGAAAAAATGGTCGTTCAAGGAGGTGGTCGCTTAATGGAGATGGTCGCACAGGGAGGTTTGACTGTATTACATATTACATAGGTTAAAATAAACATAATTTAATATAAATAATTGTGAGTTAGACTAAAACTGTATAAAAATTGTTTAAATTGTTTTTTATTATAATTCAGCAACATATATATAAATATATATGAGAAGATTAAAAAAAATTATCCTTTCATACATATGAGGACGTGAGTTTCAAAACTCGCCTTATCCAGAAAATCAAATTTTGGGAAATCAGGAAAAACTTCTGATTCCATTGGTTTTCATTGTAAACCAAGATTTTACAATGCCAGAAATACAGGATAAAACCAGTTTTTTTTTTTTTTTTTTTTTTTTTTTAACCATTTTGAAAAATGGTTATTGTCCTCTGTCATGGTAGGAAATCAAAAACATATCTGAAGCGTTTTATTGGTTGAATCCACATTTTATTCGTTTTCTGATTGGTCTATACAGTAATCTGTATTTTCCCTTTACTTTCAACAGAGATGGATACTTCTGTTGCCACTATGACAAAAAAAAGTAATAAAAACTACAAAAAAAAATTAATAACTCGGAAACAAATTGAGATACAGCTTTCAAACAAATTGCATTTAAAAGTACATTGTTTTCTCTATACGACGGTGTAAAAAGTAATATTGTGGGATGTTTAGAAGTTTATGAATGAAATTTCCTTTAAAATTGGTCCAGGAATATTAATGTTTAATCCATTACGTAATGAATGACCAGCTCCGTAGAATTTTAAAAATTTACATCACCGAAAAATGTAATTCATGGCGTACGTAATGTATGATCAACTCCGTGCGATTTTTTATGTCTTAAATTTTAGTCTTTGAAAAAATCATTTTCCAAATGGTCGTTGTAATTTGTTAAATTGCATTTTTTTTCCTTGTCTTTTTTTTTTCTTTTCCTTTTTTTTTTTTTTTTTTTTTTTTTTTAATAGATTGTAGTTTATTTTCGATGCAGATTCACAAATAGAATAGAGTTGTAGAGAAAACTCCTTTTTTAAAAAAAATTTCGGATACGGCGAATTTTGAAACTCACATCCTCATATATATACATTATTATAAAAAAAAAAAGCTAATTTTTTCTTCTTTTTTTACGTAAAATCTTGCCAAAAAATAATAAAATGGGAAATTGAAAAAAAAAAAAAATAGATAAATAGACAGCAAAAATTATTAAATAAAATCATCATCTTTATCAAAACTAATCGGATGCAGTAGAAGAGTAAAATTATCATTTTCCCCCGAATTTCAAACAATATAAATAATTTTTCCCTTGTTATACAGATTGCTATATTTTGAAAAAAAAAAAAAAAAAAAAGTCATTATGATTATACACTAGTAACAAGCTCTGAGATATTTTGTGATTAAGACCGTGCGCTATTCACGCGAACACTAGCAAGCTAATGTTAAACTAATGACGGCGTTCCTTTGAAATTTCTCTCTTAAATTTCAATATTTATTTTTATTTTATTTTTTAAATAAGGGGTTTGGGGGGGGGGGGGGGGGTATGTCGAACCAAATATCTTTTTGCTTTTTAAATTTTGGTTGCGAACTTTTTTTTTATGAAAATTCTTTCAGCTTCGGGACCGGTTTCAGAATTGAAAGTGTCATCAGAAAAGAAACTGCAACCAAAATCAAAAAAGGTACAAGATTTTGAAAATAATGAAATTCAAACGAGAAATTTGAAAAGAACTCTGCCATTTATTTAACATTAGCTTGCGAGTATCTTCGCTTGACTAGCGTAGCCTCTTAATGTGGATAACAAGCATGAAAAGTGAACTTTGTCCACAGTTCACTTTAGAGAAGAGCTTGATTGACGAGGACAAAGTGACGCTTCTGTAGTATGACGGTTATTCGCAAACTAAGGTCCGATTTCTTATAAAACATAAACCATCACAGATTTAAAAAAAAAAAAAAAAAAAAAAAAAAAATTTAATCCCTTATATGTTTCTCTATTTTTAGGTTCTATATTTGTTTAAACATATTTCATAACGTTCTGCAATCTTTTGTATGCCTAAGTCATTAGACGTCTGCCGCTTGTGAGGTATCTAGTCTTTAACCGCTTCTTTCAAAAGTTGATTTAAAGTTGAAATTGTGAATCGCTGGTCTTCACGAATCTTTTCATTCACGTCATTGACCAAATGTGCATAAAAAGTGGAGAAGGATTGTACTTTGTGCCGATATATTAAGAAAGAGAAACAACGTATAAAGACACAAATATAAATATGTTTAAAAAGCATGCAACTGTTTCGAAACTTCTAAGGTTTCATCATCAGAGCTTAAAACAAACAATGGAAAAATTCAAACAGTTTAGTTAACGATTTACCCAGTACACCCAATTTTTCAAAGATATGGTATAATTTTCTATAATTCGTTCTTTTCACCCCCCCCCCTTTTTTCTCAGTTTGAACTCTTCCGGAGCAATTGGGCGATTTTGATTGGTCTCCCTGTGTGTGCGCGTGAGATCGACTCCGTGGCTGTTTGGCATCCGTATGTCGCATTTCCCCGTTCACAGTAATGCTGTAAGGTACGCCTTTCTGGCCCTCTGTCTCCCCCGCCCCCTTTTACCCAGATTTTTAATGTTACCTTTGATTTTAAGCACTGATGATGAAACCTTAGAGGTTTCGAAACAGCTGTATGCTTTTTAAACACAATTATGTTTGTGTCTTTAAACGTTGTTTATCTTTCTTAACAAATCTTCTGTGATCACTCATCGTCGGCCTGTCTATGATGTCCATGATGAATCGCGATAAAAAAAGAAAAAAAAAAGATTTGGTCAATGCCGTGGACGACAAGATTTGTGAAGACCGGCGATTAACAATTTCAACTTTAAATCAAGAACTTTTGAAAGAAGCAGTTAAGACTGGTTATCCTCAGAGGCGGTAGACGTCTGACTTGGGTATACAAAAGCCTGTAGAACGTTATGACAAATGTTTAAACAAATACGGAAACTATGTAGAAAAATAAAGAAATATGTAAGGAATTAAATAAAAAAATGTTTTTTGAAAAATCTGTGATGGTTTATGTTCTATGAGAAACCGGACCTTAGTTTCCGAATAACCCTCGTTTATTTTAAAAGATGGTAAAAAGAGTGGTCATGATATTTTCTAACTACGTGTCGCCGTCCCCGTCCCTCTACGCACACAATAAGATTTAGTCTGCAACAAAGCCTATCCTTGTCGAAAGAGTGTGAACACTTTTAACCCTTCACTGCACGTTTTTTTCTATTTTTATCAAAAAATAATTGGAAATCTATATATCGGTCTAATAATGGGAAAAATAGTAAAAAAAATTAAATTTCAAATTTTTAGCTAAAATTTGATATTTTATGGCGTGTACCCTAAGTACACAATTAGGGTTATCAAATATTGCATTGCTATATTTTACAACTAAATGAGCTTAAATTAATTAATTTTATCTGCTTAACACTCTTCAACTGTTTTTATATTAATATTTTTAAGTATTCAGTAAAATTTACCTTAATAGCTTGATCGAAATTTTTTTTGTTTCCGAAGAACAAATTCTATGTTTTTGTCAAATGCAGCCATCTGACATGGACAAAATAAGTGTCATTCCATTCTTTGGACTGTTCTTGATCAGGGATAGAGATCATATTGGCCAAATTTATGGCACATAATAAGAAATACAGTGTTTTTAGGTATGTGCCAGATGTGGCACGCCGTGCAGTGAAGGGTTAAGAAAAAGAAAAAGACCAGCTCAGTTTATGTAGTATCTGATAATGAACGTTAGATTATGTAAGTCAACCCTATACCTATAATGTAATAAGATATACATATCAATAACCATTTTCTCTTATGCAGAATTTGCCACCGCGGATTACGGAGTCGTTAGCCACATTAATAGGCAATTAGACTTGGCACTTGCAAGAAGTGCGTTCTGCGAATGCACCCTACAAAGGAAAGAAAAAAATGTAGGTCTCAAAAATTTCTTTTAAGCCGGACACTTTTAAGGAGAATACCAGATCCGTTTATGTAGTATCTGATAATGAAAATTAGATTATATTCCTGTAAGAACGCTATAATGTACTAAAGTATACATATTGACAGCTGTTTTCTATTATGTAGATATTCCATAATTTGTAAACGTGGATTATGGTGTTAATGGCAACACTGATAGGCAATCAGTCATGACATATGCAAGAAATGCGTTTTGCTAGTCCATCCTACAAAAAGGGGGGAGGGGGGAGAATGTAGTGCCCATTTTTTTTTTTTTTTTTTTTTTTTTAAGCTGGACAGTTTTAAGAAGAATACCAGCTCCGTTCATATAGTATCTGATAATGAAAATTAGATTATATTCTTGTAAGACAAAACTATAATGTAATGAGTTATACATATTAACAACCATTTTCTCTTATGCAGATATTTCAGAATTCGTCACCGTGGGCTCCGTAGTTGCTGGCCACACGGATAAGCAAGCAGACTTGACACTTTCAAGAAATGCGTTCTGCGAGTGCACCCAAAACTGCGCACCCCTCCAAAGGTCGCCTGATGAGAACCTCGGCACAACCATTCGAGAAATCGCTCGATCCTTGGATGCTGACGCCTTTTTCGATTTTGTTGGCCTTACGGATGAAGAAATAGAAAATACGCTGGCTTCTGATGGTGAGTACCATAGTCATACTTCGTTTAAAAACAAATTAGTAATTTTAATTTTCTTATTATTTGGGTATATTCTCGTAAAAATTATTTTCGCTCCTTTATTATAATCATATTATGTAAACATTTTCGACCTAAAGGAAAACAGGTGTAAAGTTCATAGTGATATTCTTAATTGGCAGCGTATAAGAAGGCATGATCCAGCCATAATAAACACACTTTCAGAAATACATTCTTCAATTCACGGAAATGTTCCTGATAGCACTGCTACCGGTATATATCTGAGAATTGAAGAAATTTCCATTCTTTTTTTTTCTGCTCTAGAACAGAAAATTTCCGTAATCTGAAAAAAGGAGTTTTTTAAAAAATACGTCTCTCATTCTTGCGTGGATGCACTTGGTTTTGAACCTGAGACCGCGCGTTTCGAAGCGAACATCTTAACCACTCGGCCAGCGGGAACTCGGTAGAAGGCGAATTTAAAATGAGAATACGGGTTTTCTTCAAATGGGGGATTGGTAAGACATGTTAAATTTCTTGTTCAGAAATCTCGGAAATTTAAACTTAATTGCAGGGACATTTCATCGTTAAGAAATAATAGCTGGCGTTTTAACACTGGAATAAGAGATAATAAAAACTTACATATTAGAGCTATTTTTAATAAGACATAATTTGATTGTTAGATGTAAAATATAAACATTATATTTTTAATTAAATTTGAGAGGAAATGTTTGCTTTTTTCAATAAAATCGATTTTTTTTAACTTAATTCAACTACTATACATTTTTTAAATGTGTTCGTTTAGAGCATATTTTATATACGAATATTTTTTTTTTTCGTCTAAAAAAATAAATCGCGAATAAGTTTAAATGAATGAGAAAATTGCTACTTCGTTAAATTCGAAAGCATTTTTGTTTTGTTTCTTTTCAAATAAATTAGAAATTTTAATTTATTGAATTTTCGGTTTTACATTTTAAAAACAAATTCGAATTTTGGTAACAATACAGCCAATACCATGCGCGTTGCATGCGTGCAAGGAATAAACGGAATTTTTCCCTTTTTTGAAACTTCCGGGAAGAATTTCTAGGAATACGGAAATTATTTGTTTAAAAATGACGAATAATTTAGTGTATACGTAAAGACAAAATTTTTCTGCCAGTGCAGAAGTTTTTAACAAAAAAAAAAAAAAAAAAAAAAAAAAAATGAAAATATGTAAATTAAAAATGATTACAGTAAACATAAAGGATTAAAAACATTTTAATAAACATACATAGTAGCTTCGTACGCACAAACGGTGACATTCTCATGATCAGTAATGCCAAATGAACTATCTTCGCAAAAGAAATTTGAAATATGTACTTGATAAACAAACATCACGAGATATCGGTTATCACGAAAGCAGGTGCTTTAATAAGAATGGTCAGCTGTAAACAAGCAAAAAAATATTTTATGGGCAAGGAAATCCTGTTTTAGAACACGCCCAAAGAAAGTTCTAGTTAAATGTAATCGATATTTTTTAAATATTGACCATACTACACGGAAAAAACTGTTTTGTTGAAACAACTAAATTTTGGTTAATGTAGCTCCAACCAAAATATTTGGTTGGACCAAATTTTGGTTGGATAGACCAAATGATTTGTTCAATTAACAAAATCATTTGGTTAATCTAACCAAAATTTAAACATTGCAACCAAAATATTTTGTTGGAGCTATATTAACGAAAATTTAGTTGTTTTAACAAAACGGTTTTTTCCGTGTATCTTCAATACAATTAATTATTGCTCTTTTATAAATCAGCACAGGGTACTAAAGATAATTCGACAACATGTAGGCAAGGGTGATCGAAGATCGCACTAAGGATTTCGTTTAATATTCCTTTCAAAGTACTTTATCATTTAATTAATAAATTCAAATCACGAATTTATAATTATTAAACCCTTACGTAGGTGACAGCACCATTAAATTTAATTTTTAAAGGATTACAAAAGGAAGCTATTTGTTTTAATCAAATTAAAAATATTCATGTCAAATTATTTAAATAAAATTCAAAACTATTCAATACTATGTTAGACAAAATAAAAATAAATAAGCAACTTACCAAAAAAGAAAAAAATCCGTTATCAATTTTATTTATCATAAAATCTCCTGCTTAATTCTCATGGTTGTTGATACAAATTTAATGTCGATAAACGCTACCAATAAAACGTACCTCAAGAAGGAATTCGTAAGAGAGCAATAAACTTTTGGTTGACAGGCGCACTAACGCTTTTGAAGTTTTCCGATAAAAAAGAAAATAATGTAAAATAAAATAAATCAGTTTGTGTTCAATGCATTCTAAAACGAAACAAGTGATACGGGTTTTTTTTTTAATTAAATTATTATCGAACATTTTCCATTTTGCATTACATCATGGAAAATTCTCCGTTCTAAGTTAAAAATGATCCAAAGTTCTCAAATCTAAGGCTAAATTACATTGTCTGTGAAATCAGATAGGATTTTTGGCAACAAGGCCATCAGTAATTATTAAGATGGAGCTAAGTGCAATATAATAGAAATGTAAAAATATCAAAGTTAAAAGAACCAATATTTTTAAATTTTAAGCATACCGGTTTCGGTAGCATATAGTTATATTTCTAAGGCCACCAGTTGTTCTTTTTTATAATACCTTGAAAGGCGGTGAGATGTTTTTTACATCACTTAATGTCAAACAAGATTTGTACCAGAAATTTTGAACAAAATTTCACATTTATAGCTTTGGTAATAAATAAATAAATAGAAGGCTGTAAAATTGCATTTTTTTTTTCACATAAAATATTTCCGAAATTCTGGTGTGAATTCAACATTACATAAACACAATTTCTTGCCCCTGACAGGGAGGAATTTCTGATGCATCCATTTTCTCTCAAATTTCAAAAAATTCTCAATCTAAGCTAATGTGATACAAACTATGTGATTTAGGGACTGTGTAGAAATTAAGCTGAAAAAAAAAATATTTAATTTGCTGTCGGGTATTTTTCTTTTAGGGACTATTCAAATATTACGTAAGCATGTTTTTGACAATTTTTGACCCCCTCCTCCCCCCTTGTCAGCAAAAATAAGCAAATCGCAAACCCCCTTAATAATTACGTAAGAAAACTGCAACCCCCCCCCCCCCCACTTTTTTTAACAGTAATAATTTAATTTTAAAAAATTAGGACACAATACAAATAAAAAAAAAAACTCTACTCGACTTAAAATAATAATGATAAAAAAAATGATTGTTTTATTTCCTTACAATTCTATTTAAGAAAATTTCTTAGATCACAATTTTAGAAGAACTTAGCCGTTTGTAAAATTTAAATTTGAACATGACAATATCTATTCCGATGCTGACCACGGCTGCTCAAGCCATTTTTCCATATCTGTTATGATATTGGTTTCCAGTTTTACCTGATTATCTTCATCGCTTTCTTTTCGGATACAATCTTGATCAATTTCATCTTCATTGATCCACTCAACATCTTCCATATCTTCCACGAATTTTACGAAGCACATAAGTTCATTTGCTCGACGAGCAGCAATTCTCAATGGTCGTATAAGGCAGGTCTTCTCGCTTTTTTCACTGTGTTGAATTTTTTTTTGTGTCTGTTTGCTGACTTCTGAGATACATGATATTGGCCACAACTTCCACAAGTTCTTGCGGATAATTGCAACTTTATGGAAGGGCAAAAATAATCATACAGCATTTTTAAAAATCCCTTTATTGTAATATTCAGATTTAAGACCAAACGGAGGCTAAAATCTATAAATTCCCCCTTCTCACTTGTAATGATGTCATTTGACGATTGTATCATTTTAATTGGAGGAGGACGCTTTTCTTCGCATTTTACAATTTGCAGCAAGTATTGACTTTCTTGTACGTGCTTCGAATACCAATCCAAGTCATAACCAAGAGAGTCTGGTTCGCCTGAATCAACATATGTGGCAGTAACAGGATAGCCGTCAATGTTTAATGAATTCCAGATACATGCGAGAGTTTTACCAGCATATGCCATGTTATTTTGCTCCATTTCTTCATCAATAGTGCGACCGTTCTCATCGAGATGGGAACCATAATGGTCATGAGGGTTTATAAGACCAGACAGTTCTCGACTGAGTGGTGCCATTCGCCTTTCTACTCAATTATATACACTTCTTCCAGGAGCATTGCACGCTATGAAAATTCCATCCAAATCATGCCTTTTGAAATGGTTAATAGCAAACGATATAACTTTCTGGTAACGGGGATTCTCGTCTGGACCTCTATCAACCGTAACTATGATCATTTTATCTTATCTATCTTTTTTCCAGTTTTTACAAGTAATTATGTAAACTTAAAGTTATGATAAAATATATTTAAAATTTTAAGAATAAATTGATTATAATTACCTTTATAAAATAATCAAGAAAGACTGCTTTCTTTTTGGTTGCCTTACGCAGTTCATCCTCAATTCTTTTTAGCACCAATACCTCTAAATCTTTGTCAGTTTTAGAAGACTTTTTGTACTGCTGCCACACATCATTAGTTTTACATTGGATATCCTTCAAAGGTTTATCTGATGCAGACTTTTTGAAACTTTCAAAAAGTGTTTTATACAGGATTTCTTGAAATGAAGACATATTTCTGATTTTATTTATTTTAAAAACCACTACGCTACAGTAATGAGAGATTTTCAAAACTCACGAGACACCAGACAGTAGACCAGTTGGTCACTAAGGTTATGGGGTTCAACCACTTGACAGAGGAGGGGTGGGAACAAAGAAGATGTAATTTTACTTACGTTTTGGAAGCTTTCCCGGAAAACTCATATTGTCACAATACAACATATCGCATCGGTCCATTCAGTTTTCTTCTATTCTATTCTCATAATTGGAAATAGTAGTAAGTTCTCAGAGATAATATGCCCTCATGCATCATGAACAGTCACCTCTAGATAAAAGAGATCGTTTATGTTTTCCTTGTGCGGTCAAAATAGCTGACATCAGAACTTCAAGTTTAATATTCTTTCGCTATTTCTTTTTTTTTTAATTTGAAATTTTTAATAGTTTTTTTTTTTTTTTTTTTTTTTTACAAGTTAAGAGATTTTGAAAAAGTTTTATGTAAGCATCATTTAAACCCCTCCTCCCCCCTTGTCAGCAAAAATAAGCAAATCGCTAACCCCCTCCCCCCTCCCCTTTATGTGCTTACGTAATATTTGAACCGCCCCTTAGAGTGTTCTAATTGAATAGAAAACCGATGCATTCAAATTCAAATATTTAGGGGTTTTTAGAGTGTTCTAATGAATAAATAAGGAACCGATGAATTCAAATGTTTTGTTTAACTTTTTTTTTATAATTTTTTTTTTTTTTACTTTTTTACATCAATCAGACAACTAATAGGGCGGTCAGTAGCATATTTATTTTTTCGTAATGAAAATTTACCTTAGTCCTCTTAGTTTCTATTATACTAAAATTATCCGTTAGTTTCATTATACTGAACATAGTTGTTGTTGTTATTGTTTTTTAAGAAAATTAAACGAATTTAAATATGTAATTTTATTATAGTGCGTTATCCTTTAAACAGTTTAGATGTAATTTTTTCTCCAGCATTTTAAGATACCGACATGTTTATTACTGGAAAATAACTGAAAAAAATATTTTTTTTTAAGAAAATCCAAAATTAGTCTGCCGATAGCTGTTCTAGAGAAACCAAAAAAGGTTAAATAATAATTTTTATAAAATAATAAAGTTAACCGAAAAGTTTAAATAGTAAAAGGGGAAACTGAACATGGCAGTAACAAGCAAACAAACAAACAAAAAAAGAAAAGAAAAGAAAAGAAAAGAAAAAGAAAGAGAGAAAAAAAAGAAGTATTTTTTACTTTAATACGTCGTTTAAAAAAAAAAAAAAAAAAGCTTTGTCAGTAAAAAAAATAAACAGGAAGTGAAAGTATTCTCATCTCTAACGGAAAACTGCAAAAAGAAAAAAGAAAGCAAACCAGAAACGAAAAGAAAAGAAAACTAGTACTGATTCTTTGTCGCAGAAAAATCACACAATTCCCTTTTATTTAGATATGTTTTGATAATGTATAGATATTACTCAACGTTATATGAAAAAAGGGGGGAATTCAATGTTACTGATAAGAATGAAAGTAACGTATTGTATTTGAAAAAAATTACTTCTCGCATCAATGGGGTACAATTCTGATTCTTATCATATTAGTGAATGAGAATGCTGCTATAAAAAACATTACAATAACATCATAATCGTGATGTTATTGTGATGTTTTCTTTAGTATCACTTTGCTAAGATTAGAATAATTTAAATCATTTAGAAAGGAAACAATGTTTTTAGATCTTTGACTCATGTTTAAGGGGATTCTTCACGCACTTGAAAACACACGCTCCGTAATGTTAATCCTATGGGCAGGTTATTTTCGAATTTCTCGTTTCAATTTGAATATTTTTAAACGATTTTTTTTTTTTTTTTTTTTTTTTTTTTTTTTGATAGGATAGCTGAGCTCAATCTTTAACATGACTCTTTTTTATTTTTTCGATTTTGGCGGCAGATTTTTTTTAAAAAGGTACTTTCAGTTTCGGAACCGGTTTCGAAACTGAAAGTACCTTTTTAAAGAAAAACTGCACCCAAAATTGAAAAAGTAATAAAGATTGAGCTCAGCTATCCCATGCAAAAATAAACGGTCAAGTGCGAGTATTACTCGCTCAGAGAGGTGTTCCGTACAATAAATATATGAATTAGTAATTGCATTATTTAAAAAAAAAAAAAACATTGCTAAAAGAATACTAACAGTTTGTAAAAAAATATGCAAAGTAGGGTTGGGTATAAGAGTATATACTAGAAAAATGTAAATGGATATACCATGAAAGTTCAAAGATATATGGAACCTAAAAAATTTCAAATGCAGCTAATCTGTATAACTCATTTTTACTTTCTTCTATCTTTACAAGAAGAAAGTATTGGATTCGTGAAAATTTTCGAATACCGGTTTTCGACGGATGTATACTTTTTAGGGTATAGAGGTAATGAAAAACATGTTTTTACAAAATGTCTGTCTGTAAGTCTGTCTATCTGTGTGGGACGCAAATATTGTGGGCGCTCTGTCTTAAGAACTATTGAACGGAATTTAATAAAACTTTCGATTGATTTAGTCCGTGATATAAATTGGTGCTGATTACTTTTTGGTATAAATCGCCCAACAGGTAGCGCTACTATGCTGCAATTTTCCCGATTTCCGCAATAGCTGTATCTCAAGAACTAATGCATGAATTTTCATCAAACTTTAGATTCAGTTAGTCCCTGATATGAACTGATCCTGATAAGTTTTTGGTGTAAATTGCCCAAGAGGTTCCACTGTAACTCAGAACTTTTCACGATTTCCGTAATAGCTCTATCTCAAAAACTAATGCACGAATTTTCACCAAACTTCAAATTCAATTAGAAGTTCACGAAAGTGGTCCCTAGATTTTGGTATAAATCGCCTAACCGGTGGCGCTGCTGTGCTGCATTTATCAGGAAGTATTGACATGTATGAGATAGAAGAAAGTTTTGGGATTGACACATCCGACTAGTTTAATATTATTTTAATCTCTTTATAATGAACTTAATTCGGTAATGACAATAAAAGAAATGCGTATTTAAACTTCATTTGTCATTTCATAAAACTTAATTCATCATAGTAATAACCTTTCTTTCTAAAGTGCAGCTAAAACAAAACATTCGTTCAAAGTTCCCATTTGGCATTGTGCTAAGCGCGCTTCGAAAGGAGGTCACAAATTTGCAACGCCGCCTTGGTCCTTGCCGCGTTTCCCAAATAGCTTTTTAATTAACTTTTAAAGCCACTCGAGGCGTATTGAAAGAGCCATTCAATGCAAATTGTCGTGAATCCCATAGTATTTATGTAATTCATTCTAATTAAGGGGTCTCAGGGATCTCAAAAATTGGAAAAAAATGAAAAAAAAAAGAGACCATATTGAACATTTAATAAGTTAAAATTTATATGATTTTAAAGCACAATTTTTATTGAGACGAAAGATATAAGTACGTTCTTTCATTTTATGTATTTAAAAATTTGCAAGATGAAGGATTAGCATTTACAGGGTGCTCCAAACAGTTTGACATTTGATAAGCAGAATATTGGTATAACAGCTTACGCGCACGATTAGAAAATAAATATTGTAACTAGAATAAAAATTTTGGCACCTACTTATACTTCAAATTAGAATAATTACCCCGAACTTAAATAACTTTGTATTTAAAACATTTTTATATTTTTAATACAAAGTTGTATTTAGCTAATAGAAAATTGTGAAAATTTGAACAATATAATTGCTTAAAAAATATTTTTTTGAACAATAAAAAGGAAATTTTAGATTCAGTTTATACAGATTAATATAAAACGTATGTTTTGAAAATTTCGTGAAAAAATATTCAAAAGTTTGAGATATCGTGAGCGTTATGCCAAAAAAAGTCAATTGGAGAAAAATGATTTAAAAGTTTCGAAAAGACCGCTTAAGCTATTGAGTGGGTATAAGTCTAAAAGGCATAAATTCTGTTCTAATGAGAATTTGAAGGAAACAATTATATTAAAATTTTCAGAAAAGATGGAAGATTAACATCTAAAAAATTAAAATCAAAAATTTTTTGAAGCTTTAAGAGTCCTGGGACCCCTTAAATTAGTCTGTTTTTAACAATTTGACGTTTATTGCTTTTATATTGTTACTGGCCATTGCATTACACACATATATCATTAAAAGTTGTTATCTAAGCTTCAAAAGCCAATGGTACATAGAGTACGTCACCCCTGTCATTATGTGTGTCCAAACCGTCCATATCTTTAAGGGTTTATATCTCGGCTAATTACTAACGATTTTTTTCGAAAATCATGATCAACAATGCTTTTATACTTCTGCTACGATAGGTACCTCCAGTGCTGCTCAACAGTTTTGCTGAATGCCCGTAAATCGAAATTTGTATGTAACGGAAAAATGCGATTTTCTCAAAAACTATGTGACCTAGGGTAAGCGCTATAATTTTCCTGCAAGGTTTAAATTAACGTCTACTCCTTCTTCATATTTCAATTTTTTCATAATTTTAGCTTCAGTAGATTCGGAATTAGAGGGGGGGGGGGGAGCATATTTTTGCGCTACATTTTCGACTATATGTTTGAAAATGTAATACCTAAAATTAATAGAAATATATTTTTGAATTCAGCGTTACGAAAGCTTTCACACGATACCCCACACGATATACAAAGAAAATATTTTTTTTTTTTCAAGCAACTGAATTTGCCCCTATACATTTTTACTAAATATATTTATAAATGTTTAATAATCTAAAAATATGTGGGTCAACAGTCTTTATTACTTCCACGAATTTGAACTTTCCACGTTCCATAGTTTACGAGTAAAATGGCTGTGACAGACAGACAGACGGACAGACACAAGAGTGATCCTATAATGGTTCCGTTTTTACTTTTTAAGTACGGAACCCTAAAAATCGTTTAAAAATATTCAAATTGAAACGAGAAATTCGAAAATAACCTGCCCATAGGATTAACATTACGGAGCGTGTGTTTTCAAGTGCGTGAAGAATCTCCTTAATGTCAAATTTGTTCGCTGTCGGTTTCATTGGCAATAGCTGTTTTGGACATAGTCATACATGGTTCAGTGAGCGAAAAATTACTTAACAAGGAGGGTTTTATTTGTTTATTTACTTACTTATTATTATTATTATCACTACAAACCTCATTGTGTTGTGAAGGAGAAATTACGAATATACAACCCTTTTCAGCATGCTGAACTGTTCTTGTTATGAATATACAACCCTTTTCAATGTGCTGGTCTGTTCTTGTTGTTTGTTTTTTAACCCCTTGGGGACGAGCGGCACGTGCCGCATGAAGCGCTCAGAATCCTTGTTTTTTCTCACCAGTAAAATTTTACTGTAAAATTTGCCTTATTTAATCAGCGCATTTTCTCGATTCATGAAGACACAAATTTCTGTTTTTAAAAAACGGTGACAAAAGATTAAAAATTTCGTAAAAGGCTCCCGTCCCGAAGGGGTTAAGTATCATTTCACAAATAAAGAAACAAGTGAATCTATCTGCAATTAGAAGAGCCGTAAATAATCCATACTTAAAAATTTGAAGAAATACGAACAAAATTACAAAATCCGAAGATTGTAAGTGTAAGGCGAGTTGAATTTTACAAAAAGAAGAAGTCTAACACATTAGAATTATTATACATATATATCAAATACATAAATAATTTGGGTTGGGTTGGGTTGATTTTTGACGGCCAATTATCTACACGAGGGATATAGGCCCGGGGGGAGTGCCCTCCGTGGGGGTCTTTCTAAGGGAACCTAATCCGTATTAACGCATGGAAGATCCACGGCTCGAAGAAAACCACGAAAACTCCGAACGATTAGGCCGACGAGCGCGATTGGGATCGAACCCAGCACCTCCCGTCTACCAGCTTCGAGAGCAGAACCTCTCGGCCACTGGTGGGGCCATAAATAATTTGGGAAAATTCAAATATTGTGGAATTCCAATGTTTGCATCTTTTCGTTTGTTTGATGTCACAGCCTCACTTCCCAATATTTAATTACTTTGAAGTTTAATACCTTTTTGCCAAGCATTGGGATTCAATATTTCTATTTTACTAATTTTCTCACCAACCTCCACTGACGAGCTTTGGCAACATATTTAATTTCAATTTTCTCATTGTTTGTTGCTTTTAACTTGAAAATCTTGTTTAACTGTAACTAATCTTGTTTTGCATATATCAGTAACCTTTGTCATCACACCTTTTTTTCTGTTTTGATGTTTATTACGCAATATTTTATTCATATACAGGGTATCCAAAAAACATTGATCTCTGCTCTTAATCCTAAAATATTGATCATAGAATTATATTATAAATTACAAAGTTAGGTAAAATAAAGTACAGAAATTTATAAAATCGATTAAAATTTTCAGAGGATTAAATTTGAAGAAATACAAAATTTAAATTTTATACGATCCCCATACAAAAAATTCCCCAATGAGTAAAATATACCACATACACTAATAAGGTCATGTACAAAATTTCCGCATTTTATCATAAAAAGTCGCAGAAATGTGAAAACACATCAGGGGCGCACCACAAGTATCCGGCGCCTGTGTGCAGAACTTCAATTGGCGCCCAATATTCCTAAACACCCCCCCCCCCCTCCAAAAAAAAGAGAAAAATATATCTTTTTTTTTTCTCTCAATGAGTATAAATGCATAGCTGCCAAGCTAACCTCCCGGTGGTTTTCTCCAGATCAAATAAAAGAATTTGAACCAGAAAATTTATTTAATGAAATGTGTCTTGTTTCTACCGGTTTCTTTTTTATTTCATTTATTAAATTAAATTTCTGGTTTAAAATATTGCTGTTTGACTTTAAAAATAAGGAATGTTGGCAGCTATACAAATAACGGACATCCCTAAAAAGTGGGTGCTTCAGCTGTTTGCTCCCCTCCCCACAAATGGCATATCTCCTACATAAATCAGCTTCTTTTACCTCCATTACTCCCGGAATTTTTAAGATCTGATCTTTATTTATATTTATACTTAAAACTTAAAACAGTTCAAATAAACTAATTTGGAAATATAGCTGTGTTGAATTAATCAATTGTAGCACTATGACACAAAGAAAGGAGTGCTCGTAATACGGTAAATACTGCCCGGCTACTGTTTTTGATATCTTTAATTATTTGTTGCTTCCACAATACACATAAAAGTAGAAAAAATATTTTCTCAAATTAATGGTGTCCGTATTACATCGAAGCTTGTTATTATAATCAGGGGTGCATTCGAAAATGTTCCAGTCCTGGAACTTTTGACTTTATATTAGCAAATACAGAACCCCTATGCTGGCTATATAACAATTGTTATGAAAAATGCTTATTCATTTTGACGTTTACATTGCTAAGAAGCTAAGCGTATCTTTGCCTTGTCACACTCTTAACCCTTCCTTCTTTGTCAGATTTTTTTATTTTTCGAATTCCGAATTTTCGTGCAATGAATCCGAGTTCTAAATTAAAAATACTAATAAAACAAAGTTTTGCCCTGTCTGTGTGCGATCGCTAGCAGAATCTACGGCACGTACGAGGCTCAAAACTTTTATGAGGATAGTCGAAAGCCTGTCCTGGTGCACCCAGTGATGAAAATAACCACTTTGGGTGTTTTTCTGGGTATTTATTTTTCAGTTAAATATAGCTGTGAAAAAATTTATAATGGATTGCTGAAAAAGAATGAAAATTTAGAACTTTAGATTTCCTACAACTCTTAAATTTTAAAGAACCTCAACATTTTACATTGAAATATTGAATTTAAATGTCTTTTTTTATTATAATGAAGAGTGTAAAAAAAATAATGTATTAATTCAGAAGAATTTTATTAAAAAAACAGTTTTAATTAAATTTGTGTAACAGGTGCACTTATATATGTGCAATACTGATTCAGCTAATGTATATTAGTACTAAATAGGTCCCTTCAAGCACTACCACGACAATACTATATTACGATGGTAGTTCTCCATCAGTGGTGTAGTCGTAAAAAAAACAGAGGGTATACTCTCTAAGCAAAGGGTATACGCTCAAGGCCGAGCGTATATCCTAGAGTGTATTTACTATAGATTTTTTGAGAAACAGAGGGTATACGGTGTTCCTTTAAAAAATCCAGAGGGTATACGGCGTATACCCCCGTATACCCTCCACTACATCCCTGTTCTCCATTAAAGGGGACAAGACACATTCTCTAATTTTTCCTCAGAATACTTTTCTTTCCCTGATACTCTTTTTCTCTGCAAATAACTACATCAGTCTAAGATGAGTACTCTCTAATTTCATAAATAAATATCATTTGTATCTGACGGTTTTAAGGTGCAGTCGTCAAATGAAATAATGACCCCATGCGTTTTACTTACCAAATTTTCCCTGAAAACAATTAAATAAACATTCGATAGGAAATTATGTATTCTTTCAAATTATAAAAAAAAAAAAAAAAAAAAAAAATCTTAAGGGTCATCTTCATACTTCTAAAATTGTACCGAACTCTGAAATTTTTAATGCAAACACAATAATTTTTACATCATATTTGACTTTGTCATTAAATTTTACTTAAGAAAACTAAACAGAAAGGCATTTAGTCAAGTAGTTTAGGAATTGTCGAGATTTAAAATTTGAATCTTCAAATGTTAATTTCATTTTTAATCATTGCAAAACAGATTGCGATTGTTAATGTTCTATAAGTCTTGATACTTCTAACTTTGACAACTACAATGTGATAGACAGGAAGGCGTTTTGCTGTGTATTGTATTTTTAAAATACGATAAAAATATAATGCAATTTGTTATTTCGAAGACTCGTGAAAGGACGACTAAAGACAAAACAGACAGGCGCGCATTTTGCTTTTGTGAAACTTCGATCTGCGGTTTTATATAGGCTTTTAACGTGAAAAAATATTTTCCACATTCTTTTAAAAAATCGGGTCAACCCGAACCCGACCCGTAAGAGTAAAAAAGCCAAGACGAACCCGAAACAATGAAAGCTAACCCGACCCGCAACGCGAAAATATAGCACCGAGTGCGGGTCGGGCCGGGTTCGGGTAAAAGCGGGTAACCCGACCCGATGTAGGACTTTACCCCAGACTATTAGGTGGCATCCCCTCGTGGGGGAGAAAATTAATTTTTTCATGTGACATATTGTTTTAAAGATTTTGGCCTGGATATTACTAAGCACTCACTCCTCTCCTCTTAACTCATTTTTTTTTTATCAGTAGAGGTTATTTTAAAGTTTTAATTTGTTCGTTACTACCCCATATAATTTTCCAAAAATTAAGAAAAATATTTACATAACAAATCTCAACAATTAGCACCTTTTCCCTAATTTTCACACAGTGAACGGGTACGTATTTAAGTCAAAATGGGGGGGGGGGGGGGGGATCTTTCGAAAAACCTCGTAACGCAGATCTCAAAAGTATATACAATAACAGATACAATTATATTTTCAGAAATTCGTCGAAAATGTATGGCACAATTATGTCTCCCCTACTTTTTCCAAATCTACTGAAAATAAAATTACTAAAAAATTAGAAGTAGTAGGAATTTTTTTAAACCTTTCAGGAAAACTATAGAGATTATCCTAGGGCATACAATTTTTCAGAAAATCGCAGTTTTCCTTTATACATAAACTTTATCTTGCTGGCGCTCAGCGGGGGAGTTGAGGAGAGTTCGAGGTACATATTGACGCGAAATCATCCAAGGATTGTCGATAATGATTTTCCAAAGAAAATGTCTGTAATTAGCTGAGATATTAACTAAAAACCTATTAAAAAAACGTGCCACAGACCAAAGTGGACATGCAACTTTGTAACCTCCTTTCAAAGCGTACTTAGCACGATGGCATTATTAAACTTTGTACAAGGCCTTTGTTTTAGATAAGACGGATCACAATGATAAATAGTCAGCGTTTTTCATTCCAATTGAATTCAATTATTGAAGGCAATTATTGAAAAATATTTAATAAAATAATTCCGAGTTATTTGCAAAGTCTTATTCGTTTAACAACTATATTTTGTAAGATTGTAGTTAGAAATTAATAAATTTATTGTAGGAACTCTCTGTACGCGAGAGAAACTAGCGCTTGATCTATTATAATTTGTTCGAAGCAAATCTATAAAATATTCAATTAAAATTTCAATAAAACGTAATTCATTTTGAGGTTGTTCTCAAAAACATGTTTCCCTACTGTAAATGACATGAAACTTTCTTACATGCTCATGGGCTCGTTTTTATGCGTAAAAGCATACAATGTTAGGCATGGCTATTAAATTGGGTTGGAATCGAATGGCGTTTTTCATTTCTTTTTAACACTTTCCAACAAAGTTGAAAAGTGTTTATAACTTCGGTTTGTCTGTCCGTCTGGCCGCGCTCTAACTCTCGTAAATATAATCGGATCGTTCTGAAATTTTTGGATGTTAGTAACCTCTACCATAGCACGATCCCTATTGCAAATAAAGTTTCTAGGATGTTTAGTTCATTTACAGGGACAGTCAAAAGTTTTTCGTTACATTACGGCCTATGGGAAAAATCGCTTAAAATGGTTTTTAATGATGTTTACATGCTTTCAAACATAATAAAATTCATATGCATTTATCAAGTGCACTAAAATATGCATTCTGTAGAATATACAATGCAAAGAATAGTTATTATTCATTTACAGGGTCACACAAAATAATTCCGTTACAGAACGATATAGGGGTGGAGGAAATTGTTTGTGGCGTATTTTAATTATGTTAAATTATTTCATGTATAATGAAATTGAGATACATCGCTGAGGTTTACTATAACTTATTTCATGCATAATACGATGTGTATAGCATTTACAGGGGCACACAAAAGATTTCAGATACTATATTCTGTCCGAAGTATTGTACGGTAGCGATGATTGCTGGAAATGCATTTTTATATATGTTATGTACATTTATGTTTCACTATATTTATGCATAGTATATGGCGTGCATAAATGTTGTGATTCATATACAGGGCTACACAAAATAATTCGTAATGGTTACTGGGTATGATTGCAAATTTCTTAAAGGTGGTTTTTAAATGAGTTATGCATTTTTACGCGGAACTGCATTTGGTTTACTAAGAAATGTTTGTAGAACATAGATAAAAGGATATACAGGATCACACAAAGAATTGGATACATGGCCATCTATAAATGATAATTTCTGGAAATGTGATTTCAGTAGTTTTAAGAGTTCTTTACTTTGAATTAAACTTTAGCTAAATAGTGACGTGTAATAAATGTACTAGGTTAATTACACAGGCTGTACAAATGTATACACGTATGTTTTGATCTATTAGTATAAATTGTTGAAAGAGAAATTTCAACCTGTTATGAGTTTTCTTGCTAAACTAAATTTTCCCATTATATAGTATATATATCAACCTACAGATCAAGTACAGGGCTGTTCAAAAGAATTGGAATACATATTTGGCTATATACGGTAACTGCAGAAATCAGTTTTTCAAATATTTCATGCGTTTTCTAAAATATTTACTTAGTTCTCTTATATACCTTATTTATCTAAATAACGAAGTTTTGTTAAAGCATTCAGGAAGTGTTGGAAAGTGTTTCATAATCTATGCTAGACGCATGATTTTTCTTGTTTTTTTTTTTTTAAATGCATTGCATTTTGTGCTCCATCCTGTTTTATTTATTTATTGTTTTTGTTATAATGTAGCCGATTGTTGTGATTGATTTTTGCTTTTTTCGGCAATTTACTTTTACATGGGAACCGTGCATAACCTGGGGGCTTATGCTGCTTTACCATTGTGCCATTTAATATACTACTCGTTTTTATGTCGCCAGTATGTGTATCACTACCAATACTATAGTAAGATAGAAGTGTTATATATTTTCAGTTATTTGAATAATGGAGCCTTCTATGTTTGCCCCCAGCTGTAGTGCGCCCTGTTTTCTGAAAAGTTGGACAGGCCTGGTCTAGAGCAGGGATGTCAAAAGGGGCATTCGCGGTCGCCCTTCCGATTTTTTTTATGCTTCTAGCGCTTTTTCAAAATTTATTTTAGGTGCATGACGGCGCCCTTAAGCCTTCCGTGGCGCCTTACGACCGTGACCTTTCGACACCATGCGCCTTTTGTTTGAGACCCCCCCCCCTACCCTAAAGCTACGCCGCTGACGAGCATCTGCAAATTTCATATATCTTAAAAGTAAAAATGAACTCATAAACGTGTCATCAGAAATGACACACTTTCGATTTTAAATACTGCTTTAATAAATTTAAATTGGATAAAAGTCTTTCAAATTTTTCAGCTTCGCCTAAACTA
This sequence comes from Maratus speciosus, assembly GCA_963932465.1. Lineage (NCBI taxonomy): Eukaryota > Metazoa > Arthropoda > Arachnida > Araneae > Salticidae > Maratus > Maratus speciosus. The sequence continues at coordinate 456,774,100 of OZ010786.1, read as the reverse complement.
TTTGGCGCCTTTACTATTCTGGCGCCTGTGTGCGGTGCACACTTTGCACACTGGGTCGGCGCGCCCCTGAAACACATAAATGCTGACTTAAGCCACTTTTCGATGCCTGCCTATGAGTTCACAAAGGGGAGAAATCATGTCGGATGATTGCGTTTAAGGCGTCGTACACAAATTACGAACGAAAACAATGACTGCATAAATAAATAACAATTGTGCTATTTATTGGTACAAAAGTATCTAAACTGTGTAGAAATAATAACTTTACGCAAAGATTACAAAGTTTGTTCAAAATGTTTTCCATCCATGTCAATACTGAGCTGTATTCGTCTGATAACACTTCTGTGCACTCGATCAAGTTCTTGTTCGCTGATATCACAACTATCTTGAATTTTAAAGTATTTTTCAGGAAAGATAGTTTTGTACATTTTTAAATTAAACTAAAGATAAGAGCCATATTTTATTTGCTTATGGTGAGTTTCTACGTCTTGTCCTCTGCACTCTAGCTGTAAAGATTTACATTTTAATTTATCATTAACCTCTCACCAACTTTGTTTAAACATATCTCTGCGCCTTTTCGTAAGACTGAAATTTTCTACAGGACCTTATTAGTGTATGGCGCATTTTACTAGTTGGAAATTTTTTTGTATGGGGGCCATATAAAAATTTAAATTTTGTATTTCTACAAATTTAAACACCTGAAAATTTTAATCGATTTCATAAAATTCTGTACCTTTTTTTACGAAACTTTGTAGTTTATGATATATGTCTATGATCAAAATAAAAGCCGAGGTCAAAGTTTTTGGGACAGCCTGTATATAAACGTAAACAAGATTAAACATATTAGGAATGTTCCGAGAAATTTATATGCTTTGATACTTTTTTGAAACACAGTATTCATATTCTTCAAAAGATGCGTTTTATGCTAGCCATTTCTAGACTATATTTGAAAGATCAACTATCAAGTTGTAACGAAAGTTTCCCGCCATTCACAGCTAATGTCGTATTTTCAAACAGTTCACGATGAAGTGTTTTCTCATATTTTGTCAAAGGATTTTTGGCATTTGAAAGAAAGAGACTTGCTTTATAACACTGTGTTGGGAAATTTGTAAAAAAAAAAAAAAAAAAAAAAAATATCGTTATCATTAAGTACAGGTTGTCTAAAATAGAACTATCACGATACCAGATTAGAACCAGCATTTACTTCCAGTTCTGTTGCAAAAAGTCCGCTACAGAATGTGACCGAATCATCTGTACACTTTTAGGTACATCTGTACACCTGTTGTATTATATGACGCTGTGAAGGTTTGGTACCGAAAGTTAAAAAAAACAAGGACTATGACATTCAAGAAGCAGAGCGCTCTGGCCGGTCTACTGATGTTGATGAGGCCCGTCTGCGAGAACTTGTGGAAGAATATCGATTTTCAACTACTCAAGAGCTAGCTAAGGACTTAGACGTTAGTGCATGTCCATAGTTAGCATGTCCATTAGTCGCGCTATGCATCGCATAAACTTGACGTACAAGTTCAATCATTGGGTGCCGCATGAGCTGATTCAAGCAGATAAGGACAGACGTGTTAAGGCCTGCACTAATCTGCTCGAATATCAATGAAAGGACCAAATTCTGGACCGGATCGTCACTTGTGACGAAAAGGGAATTTGACACAGTGAATTACAACACAGCCGAAAAGGGGGTTGGTCTGCACTCGGTGTGTCCATCGGCAGCATCGCAAAGCGCAGTTTGACTAACAAAAATATAATGCTTTGTGTCTGGTGGGATTGCCGTGGTATTATCGACAAAGAGTATCTGCAAAAAGGTAAAACCATGAACAGTAAGGTGTATAGCAGGATGCTAGTCCGTGTTGACGCTGCTATCAAAGTAAAACGTAAATGAGTTCCGGCGCAAGAAGGTAATATTTCATCAAGATAATGCTATATCACATGTGTCTGCATTCACCGGTTGGACTCTGTATGGACTCGAATGGGATCTTTTGCCACACCCACCATATAGCCCCGAAATCACTTCTTCGAACTTCTACCTTTTTTCACACTTGCAACTACATCTTGCTGGTGCTATCTTTAATTCTGCACAGGACGTTCGAAACGAGGTTGATCTGTTTTTGGACCCCCCCCCCCCCCAAGTTTCTGGGCCGAGGGCTTTGAAAAACTACCAAAACGTTGGCAGAAAAATCATGGATTCGGGTGGTGATTGCTACCTGCACTAAAGGTACTACTTTCATGGGGTTTTTTCTAACTTTATTAAGAAGTTTTTTTGGCGGAAAACTTTCATTACAACCTGATATTAACAATCTATCGAAAATATAAGGGAAACAAGCAGCAGCGTGCGAAGAGAAAACTGCGCCCGGGGCAAGGTTTCAATTTGGCGCCCCCACCCACACACACACAATTTCTTGATGACATGTGTCACAAAATTGGAAAGTGCAGAAACAGAAATAAGTTCTACGGAATACATATTTCACGTTTATTTTGAAACTATATGTTTAATTTTAATTCGGAATTTTCAAACAACTAAATAACATAAGAGGAAATTGCAGTTATATTTTGGAAAAGGGAATGGGGAAAATGGGTGTAGAAAAAATGTATCTAACAGTATCGTATAACAGTTTGCAACCGTTTTGTATTCCCAGAAGGAAAACCCATGCTTATTGAGAGTATATACGTTTTTGCCACAAGGCATAGAAAGAAAATTACACACTGAGAAAAGAGAAGGTTAACGAAAGAGACTAAGGAAGAGACCTAAAACAAGTTTTGAAACGAAAGACGTTTTTATTCGTAAATTTGTAATTGGGTGTAGGGTAAGTGCCAATGCAATAACTTTGAAACGAAAAATGGACGTACTTTCATTGGGAAAAAAATTCCCAATATGTAAATATATACTATATTTTTTCAGGAAAAGAAAGAAGAAAAAACGAGGTTTGTAGATAAATGTGGCGCCCCCTCAATTTTGCGCCCGGGGCGATCGCGCCCTTCGCCCCCCGCTTCGCACGGCCCTGGAAACAAGAATTTGTTGTTCTCGTTGTAACAGTACTATAGTATGCCTTTATTTGTTCAGCTTCTTTTTTTTTTTTTTATTAATAAGGAATATGGAAAATACCTAGTGTACTATTATTCCCTTCGAATACTAATTTTTTGTTAAGTAAAGTTTATCGTTATGAAAAAAAAAAAAAAAAAAAAAAATATTGTAAGTAAATATTACTAAACACAAAACTTTCAAAAACTCCAGAAATGAAATTTTGTATTCAAACATATCTAATGTTAAAAAGAAGAAGAAAAAAAAACACGAATTATTGTTTTTAAGCAAACATGTGACTTAAAACAGTAACATTCAATGAAACTTTGACAGTTTGAGGTCGTATATCAAAAGATTGAATTACATAATACAAGAAATTCGCATGGTAAATTTATTGAATGCAGTTACATTGTTAAATGTTAAAATTTAAACAAACAGGTTCCGAGTTCATTCAAAGGAATTACAATTATACGCTATTATTTTTTTCATTGTCTAGAATAAGTGTAGAAAAGAACCGGAAGATGAAAGGGCAAACGATGATATGTTCGAGAACAATAATGAGATCATATACGTGTTTGCTTTCTTCACATTTTGTTCGAAGATAAACCTAGTTTCCTGTTATGCGTTTCTACAGTCCTTCAATATGCCAAAATAGCGAGTTCCCCTTCACTTTTCTTTTGTAGATAATTGTAGTTATTATTTTCTAAACAAATATATTTGTTGCATTAGTTAGATTAAATTTTTAATTCAAAAATTCTTTTTTCAAAATTAACGTTATTCTTTCACATTATTAATAGTGAAACTTTACACAAGATATGGGGCATTCTCACAATCTTTTGACTTTCATGTCCCTGAATAATAATTTTTATTTTAATACATTTTTTTATGTTTGTTTTTTTATTTCATACACTAGGGAACATCCCATTGCATGATTGTACAACAATATTAACGAGATAAATAAGTTTTGGACGATGTTGGGGGTCCAAAAACCTGGAAAACTCCCATACCATTCCGAGTCCCTGATGCTGATTTTTAAGTTTGGAGTTGTCTGGATAAAATTTTTTTGAATAAAAATAATTCGATGTAATTTTTTTCTGAAACTGGAACTATTGTTTTATATAAATATGTAGCTAAAAATTAACCTGCACCCATTTTTAGGGTTGTTATTATTTTTTAAACTCTGTCCCTGGGTTTTAGATTCCTTAACATCCCTCTTCTAAAATTATACAGAAAATCATTTCAGATGGAGCCACAGAATTTTTTTCAAGATTTTCTCATGCAGAAGTATGCTAAAGAAATAATGTCTAAAATTCTTTGGCAGGAAATTTACTGTAGAATTTAAATCAGTATTTAAATATCAGTTTCAAGCATCGTGGCTTTATTGGTAGTCTCACCGTCCCCAAGGTTTATTCCTACACTTTTCGAGGTAAATTAAAAAAATAATAATAATTTAATCCAATGTTAACAACTGTTTCTAAAAATCAGTGAACATTGTGGCTATCACTTAGTCTTAACATGATTTTCCTAAAAATAGGTGGTAATTTTCCTTACCGTTCCATCCTTACCGTTCCATCCTTACCGTCCCTTTTTTTACCATTTCGTCTCTTTTTTCCAATACAATTCCTTTTTTTGCCTTACCGTCCCTTCTTTAACACCCCTTTAAGACAATGTTATACAAAAATTCTGTATTAAAAGTACTACATTGCTATTATTTCTTATTTGAATGTCCTGTGGGTACTATGCAAATTCATTATAAGTAAAAATTTAGAAGAAAATAGAAAGTTATAGTGGTAAAATGGTAAGGAAAATTAAACTAGCAAGTTTAACTTAAACCTCAGTTAAATAAAAAAAAAATTTCGCTGCTGACCATTTTTTCTTTATTTTGAATCATTAAGGCATTCGTCTATCAGATTAAAATGTTATTTTAGCAAGTTTAATTTTGTCAGATTTTTTTGCCCAAAAGTCAAAAGATTGTGAGAATGCCCCATATGTGAAATTACAATGTTAACCCTTACCGGTGCAGAGTAATTCTGTTTGTAAACTGATGAAATAATGGACTGACACCGGAATTTATAAACAAATTTGTTAGAAAATAAGAACTTGCTTATTTTCACTTAAATTATGATAGGAAAATTTTAATTACATTTTCTTGGTGACGTTTGTCAGTTTTGGAATTAAAATTAGGTGTCCTTTTTTAGGGACACCCACACCACCCTCTAAAGGATTAATAAACAGATCATATAGAAACTATGTTGCAATAATTTCCATTGAAACAATGCAGTAGGTATATCGCGTTTGCAAACTGACAAGAAAAAAGCACAATATATACAAAAACTCCATTTAACCGAGATCATTAAAAATTAAAGAAGATGATAACGAACAAATAGTGTTTTGTGTCGTTGTGAGTTAGGATTAACTCGGTCGACACTTAAACAATCACATTTTATTAACAATCACACACAAAATATATACAATTTGCGTAAAAGCGCTATTATCTTTGAAACATACGTATTTCCATGAAAAGATCTCTAGGTGAGATACATTTCGAACACACGCCGAAACTTTACTTAAACCCGCGCAATCATCATTACATACATTCACTTCACTTCATCACTTCATGTTTGGCAAAATATCTCAGGATATTTTGCCGACAGTGGCAACAGCGCCATCTATATGCTATAAAAATAAGGGAAGGCAGTCATTTTGTTACAGTTTTATATTTGTCTCCAAAACGTTAATTTAGACGCATATTAATTTTTTTTTAATAAAGGGAATAATGGAGATACTCGCTGTAATCAACATAAACATATAAACATAAATGTAACAAAACAAACAAAACACAACAAAAACATAATGTAAAAATTGTTGATAAGGTAGAACTATTTTTCGGGAGATTTTTTTCGAAGAACTATAATGATCTCGGAGCCGCCACGGTCATCCGACGTATTAAACGCCTTCGCCCTTTTAATCCCGCCGGTTGATGCATTAAACTTATTGAATTTAGCTTTTGAATTTTTACTGTGATATGGTGATCGGGTCTGCCCCTATTGTTCCTGGCTAGTGTTGAATGGGTAAAAGGATCTCCGACGGGAGCACAGCCATGACCATCGATATCTCCGGCCTAAACAGTGGTTTGTGAAGTCGCTCTAGAGAGATTTCCACTTCATTGCTGGGGAAAATCTTTGTAAAATTATATAAGATTCTTTATTTCTGATTTTACCTATTAAAATCAGGAATAAAATTTTTACACAAAAATGCTTCCTCCCTTCATCCTTTTTTTGTGGATTTTTTTTCTCTGACGTTTTAAGCATTTTATTATAGTTTTTCTATCAATCTGCTAAGGAATCAACCTTCGTTATTATTTGTTCACCACTTCTAAAAAAATTCCTTTTTTTTTAAGTATTTATTCATATACCATTTTCTTAGTAAAAAATACTTAATTTTTAATATAAGAAAAGGGGTAAATAGCAATAGATTACTGAAGTAAAATAAAAAGAAATTCTGCTTTTATTTTTTTTTAATTTATTTCATTTTTCAGTAAAATATATTTTTAATAATTTATTTTGAATTTAAATGCTGTTACTTTTTAACACAAAGTTCCTTTTCTCTTTTTATTAAAATACCTTTTAACACATATGCGTTTAAATAAGGGGGGTTGGATCTAGCAATCTAAAACAGAAATATATTTTAAAGTACATCTGTTATAAAAAGGAATAAAAAAAGTTCCTCTTTTTTCCGAATTTTTCGTTTTGCATCAATTTGCTAAACGATCAACCTTCGTTATTATTTGTTCACCAGTGCTATTTTTTTTTTTTTTTTTTAAATTTAAGGCTCCTGTCCCTGCCAGCGAAGACACTCAGGAGCTAATGCTAATCCTATGGGGAGGGATTTCTCTGATATCTCGTTTGCATTTCGACATTTTTAAATAATTATTTGCATTGAATAACTGAGATCCGTCTCTACATCGCACCTTTTTTTACTTTTTTGATTTTAGTCGCAGATATTTTTTATTAAGTTACTTTCACTTTCAAAACCGGTTTTAAAAATGAAAGTGTCATTCTAAAAAATATCTGCAACCAAACTCGAAAAAGTAAAAAAAGTGCGATGTAGAGACGGATCTCGCCTATCCAATGCAAAAAAAATTATTTAAAAATGTCGAAATGCAAACGAGATATTAGAAAAATCCCTCCCCATAGGATTAGCATTAGCTCGCGAGTGCCTTTGCCGGCAGGAACAGGACCATAAGTATTTATTCATATACCTTTTTCTTAGTAAAAAATACTTAATTTTTAATATAAGAAAAAGGAAATAGCAATAGATTACTGAAGTAAAATAAAAAGAAATTATGCTTTTATTTTTTTTAATTTATTTCATTTTTCAGTAAAATTTATTTTTAATAATTTACTTTGAATTTAAATGCTGTTATTTTTTTAAACATTAAACAGTTCCTTTTCTCTTTTTATTAAACTATCTTTTAACACATATGCGTTTAAATGGGGGGTGGGGGGGGGGATCTAGCAATCTAAAATAGAAATATATTTTAAATACATCTTTAAAAAAGGAATAAAAAATTTCCCTCTTTTTTTTCGAATTTTTCGTTTTGCATCAATCTGCTAAACGATCAACCTTCGTTATTATTTTTTCACCACTGCTAATTTTTTCTTTATTTAAGTATTTATTCATATACCTTGTTTTTAGTAAAAAATACTTAATTTTTAATATAAAAAAGGAAATAGCAACTGATTACTGAAGTAAAATAAAAAGAAATTCTGCTTTTATTTTTTAATTTATTTCATTTTTCAGTAAAACATATTTTTAATAATTTATTTTGAATTTAAATGCTGTTATTTTTTTTAACATAAACAGTTCCTTTTCTCTTTTTATTAAAACATCTTTTAACACATATACGTTTAAATAGGGGGGGGGGGGGATCTAGCAATCTAAAATAGAAATATATTTTAAATTTCATCTGTTAAAAAAAAGAATAAAAAATTTCCCTCTTTTTTTTTCGAATTTTTCGTTTTACATCAATCTGCTAAGCAATCAACCTTCGTTATTATTTGTTCACCACTGCTATTTTTTTTTTTTAATTTAAGTATTTATTCGTATACCTTGTTTTTAGTAAAAAATACTTAATTTTTAATATAAAAAAGGAAATAGCAACAGATTACTGAAGTAAAATAAAAAGAAATTCTGCTTTTATTTTTTTTAATTTATTTCATTTTTTAGTAAAATATACTTTTAATAATTTATTTTGAATTTAAATGCTGTTACTTTTTTAAACAAACAGTTCCTTTTCTCTTTTTTATTAAGATATTTTTTAACACATATGTGTTTAAATGGGGGGAGCGGATCTAGCAATCTAAAATAGAAATATATTTTAAAATACATCTGTTAAAAAAAGGAATAAAAAATTGCCCTCTTTTTTCGTATTTTTCGTTTTGTATCAATTTGCTAAACAATCAACCTTCGTTATTATTAGTTCACCACTGCTATTTTTTTATTATTATTATTTAAGTATTTATTCATATACCTTTTTCTTAGTAAAAAATACTTAATTTTTAATATAAGAAAAAGGAAATAGCAATAGATTACTGAAGTAAAATAAAAAGAAATTCTGCTTTTATTTTTTAATTTATTTCATTTTTAAGTAAAAATTATTTTTAATAATTTATTTTGAATTTAAATGCTGTTATTTTTTTAAAAACATAAACAGTTCCTTTTCTGTTTTTATTAAAATATCTTTTAACACATATGCGTTTAAATAGGGGGGGGGGGGGGGATCTAGCAATCTAAAATAGAAATATATTTTAAAATAAATCTGTTAAAAAAGGGAATAAAAAATTTCCCTCTTTTTTTCGAATTTTTCGTTTTGCATCAATCTGCTAAACGATCAACCTTCTTTATTATTTGTTCACCACTGCTAATTTTTTTTATTTAAGTATTTATTCATATACCTTGTTTTTAGTAAAAAATACTTAATTTTTAATATAAGAAAAGGAAATAGCAACAGATTACTGAAGTAAGATAAACAGAAATTCTGCTTTTATTTTTTTTTATTTATTTCATTTTTCACTGAAATATACTTTTAATAATTAATTTAAATGCTGTTACTTTTTTAAACAAACAGTTCCTTTTCTCTTTTTATTAAAATATCTTTTAACACATGTGTGTTTAAATTTGGAGGGGGGGGGGGGGATCTAGCAATCTAAAATAGAAATATATTTTAAAATACATCTGTTAAAGAAAGGAATAAAAAATTTCCCTCTTTTTTCCGAATTTTTCGTTTTCTGAATCTTTAATATAGTTTTTGCATCAATTTGTTTAAAAATCAATTCATTTGTCAACACTGCCTAAAAATTGTAAAATTTACAATTTTACAATGTTTATTTCTACAAATTTTCTTAGTAAAAGAACCCATTAAATTCTTATTTTAATATTTGAAAAAAATATATTAAATTATTGAAGCAAAATAAATAAAAAGTGTGCTTTTAAAGGGTTGTTTATTAATGTATACTATTCTTCAGTTAATGCGTTTTTAATAATTTCTTTTGCATTTAAAAGTTGTTACTTTTTTGTAAATAATTTATTTTAGGCAAATAATATTTTAACACCAGATGATTATTAATATGTGCAGGAAAATTTTACCAATTAAAATGAGAAATATGTACTAAAGTACACTTATAAACATCTGGAATTAAAATCTTCCTCAGAAATCCCCCACCCCCCCGCCCCTCCTCTAGAAATCTTTACTTTTTTTAATTTCCCGAAGAGTTGTCGTGTTTCTGAATAAGTATTTTAATATAGTTTTTGCATCAATCAGATGCAAGAATAAAATAAGACAGAATTTCACAAAAATTATATCTCCCCACTTTTAGGTAGATTTCATATGCAATACTACCTATTGCAATCTCCCTTATGTTGGAATTTCTGAAAACTTTTTGCAGATCTACACCGATCATGACCCCTAGAATTCAAAACCACCCTCAGTAAAAAACTTTATCTATCTATATATATAACTTTTTTATGGCCACAATAACTTCCATAATTTTGCCCAAATATTTTCCAAACTGATACATGAAACCTCGGTCAAGTTCGTTAATGGGCAAAATCGGACCAAGGGCACCCCCTTGATCCCCTTTGGTGGAAATAGGGAGGGGTTTTGTGAAAACCGGAAAAACCCCATAACTTCTTAATTATGATACATATCGAATCAGTTTAAAGTTATTATTATTTCTAAAAAAGGGCCAAAAATCTCTGTATGACAGATTTTTGATAAAATAAAAAATTTTATCAAAAATCAGGGGCGATTTTCAAGGGGCGAAAAAAATAGTGTTTTGGGGAGAAAAAAAATCATAACGTCTTCAATTCTCAAGATATGAAATCCAATTAAATTTATTTAAAATCTTCTTAATATTAGCTACAACTTTTATATAGACAAGTTTTTGATAGGCCCAATTCTTACAGCAAAAACAAATTAAAAATACATAGCGGTTGAATAAAAAATAATCGTATTAAGGGTGTACTCGAATCCAAACCGCTTATTTTTTGACTCATTTTTAAACTAATTTTTGCTCTCAAACGCATCCAATTGGTAGGTTTTATTAATCAGAAACTATATAATGTACCTTAATGGTCGATGTTTTGATAGAGGCAGAATATATTTCACAAAATTATGTCAAAGGGGCATTTTGAACCGAATTTCCCGAAGCGATTGCGTTGCAAACGAAAAATATTGTCCTACTGAGAAAATTATTGTTTATTCTAATTAATTGAACGAAAAAAAAAAAAAAGAAAAAACAGGTCGCTTATAAATCTCTTCAAGAATCACGTCAGCATATTTCATGTTTTTTCTTTTAAAAATGAATCTGAAAATGTGTCAAAAAATTTCGAGTTGTTGAGCATGGAAAAGTATGATTTTAATACCGCCTTAACATGATTCTTATAATATCAGTTCTTATATAAAAATGAAATTAAAAACCCGTCAAAAGCGGCCAGATAAAATTGTTAAAGTGGGTTTATCTCCAATCATGATTTAGTTTTTGTTGTTGAAATTTGTACTTAACTTCGAATTCATACCTGCGCCTGTAGGCCGATCCGGCAGGGATTTTTATTTCTTCCTTATGTTGAGTGCTTTTGTGTTTCTCAATCATTATCAGAAGTGGATGAATGCCACTAATCGTAAAAATTATAAACTCACAAAGTAAAATTAGGTAAGAGAACATATTATTAACTATTTAAGGGGTCTCAGGACTCTTAAAATTTGAAAAAAAAAAAGAGAAAAAAAAAAAGAGACGATTTTCAACATCTAATATCTTAAAATGCTTATGATTTTAAAACACATTTTTTTATTGGGATGAAAGATATAAGTATGTTCTTTCATTTCATGCATTTAAAAAATTGCAAGATGTAGAATTAGCAATTACAATTGACTCCAAAATGTCAGATATTTGACGAGCAGAGAATTGGTATAACAGCTTACGCGTAGGATTACAAAATAAATATTGCAACTAAAATAAAAATTTTGGTGGATACTTATACTTCAGATCGTAATAGTTACCCTGAATCTGAAAATAAATTTGTATGTAAAGCATTTTTATATTTTTAATACAAAGTCGCATTTAGCTAATACAAAATTTTGAAAATTTCAACATTATAATCACATAAATAAATATGTTTTTGAACAATAAAAAGGAAACTTTAGGTTCAATTTATAAACACTAACATGAAACATATGTTTCGAAAATTTTATAAAAAAATATTCAGAAGTTTTTGAGATAATCTGCACGTTATGCCCAAAAACGTCATTTGGAGAAAAATGACTTCAAAATTTCGGAAACGCAGCGCTGCTTCAGCAATTGGGCGGGTATAATTTTAAAAGCCATAACTTCTGTTCTAATGGGAATTTCAAAGAAACAATTATATCAAAATGTTCAGAAAAAATAGGAGTTTAACATGTAAAAATATTAAAACTCCGAAAATTTTGAAGCTTTTAGAGTCCTGAGCCTCTTACAGTATTATATATATTCACTTTAATTAAAAGTAGGGGAGACCGGGGCTAGTTGGCTACAGAGGTAAGTAGGCGCAGTCCTCATAAATCACCTGCTTGTGGATAGATTGCGCAACCAGTCACAGAGTATCTTTCTTCTTGCTGTTTACGATCCCCATTGTAGTTTTGTACCGTTACATGCGTGTAGTGAACATTTATTACGATTTTTCTGTTTTTTGCACTCATAAGTAATTTTTTGTTGCTTCATTCTTTTACTAATTTCTAATACTTATCTTAATAATTGCGATTTAACTTGTGCAGTTTTTCTCAGTGTATGATTAACTGTACCTACCCCGTATGTGATTTAGTTGAATTATTTATGTTTAGAAGGTTACGTCTCCCTTTTGTGAAGAAATTTATTATGGGGCTAGTAGGCGCATTAAACACGGGGCAAGTTGGCTCGGTGTCTGGTGTGTGCTGGTAGCTCCAAATACAGCAAACAAAGAAAAAAGCGGTTGCCATGCAAGATTTTGGGCACATGAGGCTTGCCCAAACGGAGACACTCGATTTTTTATTTGTGACAACTGTAACTCTGATGATGATATCGGGTAGGATAGAAGTTACTCAATGTTAATGTTTTATTCATTCTTTTTATGTCTGTATAATTTAGAATTTACATTGTACGCCTTTATTTAAACTTACTGTTAATAATGAAATCGATTTCTCCTAACTGCGTATCTTATTTGAGTTTCATTTAAATTTTTATAAAGCGTGTGCCAACTTACCCCATAGGTATAGGCAACTTGCCCCGTGACGGGGTAGGTTGGCACACAATTTTCCTTTTACTTTAGGCATCCGCTAAACATAAACTACAAAAGCTACAAACTCAAAACTCCGGGTATTTATAGCCAAATGACTGTTCTTTAAAAGTGCAGTTAAAGTTTGTTAAAAAACTTAAATAAAAAAATAATAAAAATCAATAACTAAAAACTGCGCCTACTAGCCCCGGTCTCCCCTATTGCGTGTTTTCTTTTTTTATACCTATTTTGTTCTGTCTACAAAAAGGTAAATTTTAAAAACTTAAGAATTTATATTGATATTTTAATATGATTAACCCTAGATCTACCGGGAATTTTATTCAAGTTTTAATAAAACGTTCTACACCAGAATTTTTATTTAAAACTATTTAACTTATTTATTTACCTTATTTTTGTCTGGTTTATATACTTAGTTTATTTTAAAGAAATTTCTGGTTTGAATGAATATTTTGTATGTACCTGTCGGGTCCAATGGACCCGTCTGGTAGACGGAGGGTTAATAAGAAATAATAATTTAAAAAGCTTACTTAGTTATCAATACTAATAAGTATAAAATCTTAAATATTAATACACAAAAGACTAAAATAAATACTGTATCCTCTCTTTATTCATAAATAAAAATATGCTATATTTTTTACAGGATATTCTACAACAATATATAATCCATATACGTATTAGATATATGTGTTTATTTCTTACTTTACATTTTCTGTGTAAATATGAATTTCATAAAAGTTTATTTAATTTACCATACTAAAAGAAAATATATTCTTAAAAAATGATTTTTTAAAGTAAGCTTCATTTAACTTCTAATGAAATGTTGTGATAAAAAGGAATAACTAAAATACTCGACTATATAATATCAACAAAAAATAACAAACAAAATAGTTTCCCTTAATTATTATTACTAATATTTAAAATAACTTTTCTGAAACATATACTATTAAAAAGTATAATTCACATATATAATTTTCTTGTACTTTACATATTCTTTGTAAACATGGATTTTATAAAAGGATATTTACTATTACTGTACTACATTACTATACTAAAATAAAATGTCTTTCATAAGAGAAAAAAAAACAACATTCTTTAAATGTTACTTCATTTAAACCGTAATAAAATAAAGCAATTAAAATGAAAAATTGGATAGATAAAACATTAAATAATAAGAAATAATAACTAAAATATTTACACCTAGTTATTAAAATATTTATACATATTAAAAATTAGTAATTAAAATAATTTATCCTTTTTGTTGTTCAAACAAAAATACACTATATTTTCTACAGAATATTCTACAACAATAAACACAACTCACACACATAGTTATGTGTGCATTATTTTTTAGGCTTTACATATTCTGTGTAAATATGGATTTTATAAAAAGTTATTTACTATACTAAACAAAACGTTTTTTCATATTTAATTTTTAAAGAAATAATGCGATAAAAACTAATAAATGAAAAAACTTGAATATATATACATAATACTTTGAAAAATAAATAACAATATGTTTACCTTACTGTACTTTGTGGGTTTATAATTCTTTCAGTGAATGATGATATCCATTTTTGGCAATGATCTTTGCCAGACGTAAAACAATACGCCAGGTGGTTTTTTTCCATTCTTACAATTAGAATGGCATCCAAGTATCACACAAGATGTGATTTTTGATAATTTTTTTAGTAAGAAAAATAACTTAAAATCACAACAAGCACGAGCTGTTCTTGCTCCAACATGTGGGTGAACGCCAGACCACAGCCTGCAAAGGAGAAAGAGATCCCCTTCAGTAGATCTCTCTTTGGTGACGTATGCGACTAACTTGAAACCAGTTTTCAGGCCGGAGATGTCGGTGGTCACGGCACAGCCGCCTTTTCCGCGAATACATTCGAATAATAAACGAAATGATGAGGCGCGATGGGAAGCTATTGTGCTTAAAATGATGTCAAATTTTTAAATTACAAAATTACGGCCCTTTCCATAATAATATAAGTATAGCATGCATAAGAGTAGAGTTTGTTCCTCGTAATCGCCGAATAGAGGAAGTTCGGGTATTATGGAATGGTCGGGCAATATGGAATACTTCAATATATGGCCCGTACAATGTTTCAGCCAAGCGTAAATGTGCCGCACGAATTCCTAGTACTCCCATGAGGCACTGTGCTTAGTTTTGTTAGAATACCTGTTGTTGGAGCGACGCGGTGAAATAAAATCTTATTCGCAGTTTTAGCAGTTTTTTGTAGGTAAATTTTATAAAATTGTATGAATTATAAAATTTCATTGTCAGTGATGTTAACCAAGTTTAGAATAAAGTTCAACAGTTATATTTATTGCTGTGTTAGTCCGTTTTCCTCTATGCTAACTTGTTGACGAGTGAAGAGGTTATGTTCTTCAAGATGGTGTGTCGGGTAATATGGGATATCAGCTAGACAACCTGTTTCAAGACGAGTCTAAAAATTAAACAATTTTTCAAAGAATCTGATGATTTATAGATGATGTACTAAAGTCATTAAATAATTTTGGCTATTCTTTTAAATCGTGGTTTTTCTTGCAATTTTAATATTCCTTATGACGCTTTCCATATTACCCGGCTGGTTGCCATTACCGAAAAAATGTAACTTTTTTTTAAAAAAGCTAAATATTGATATGTATTTTTTTCTTCCACTTTAAATGCATTAACAATGTGTTGATAAATAGTCAGAGTTTGTTCATTACTAACTTTTCATGTATCTCATTTTTTTTCCTGTTGACTTACAAATAAAAATGAAATGATATTACATAATACCCGAACTTCCTCTATATGTCTTTCAATCCAATGCACACTATAAAATCCCAATTTTTATGATTGAAATCACATTGAAAATGAAGCCAAACAATATATTACTCTTATCTGGGTCCCCTGTGTAAATAATGATTAGTGTAAGCGGAGGGGCCTGGGTGCTGCGAATATTAGTCCTAAGTATACTGAATTTTTTTTTTTTTTTTAGCTCACAGGCTATTAAAGCCTGAGAGCTAACGTGCCCGCCTGTTCTGTATGTATGTATGTATGTACGTAATGCGATAACTCCTGATAGAAATATCTGATTTGCTTTTAAAAAAATTTCTAGGTTCATTCTGATAAGGCGCTTTCCTGATTAGTTTTGGGGGTTCATTGGTTAAGTCTAAAGGAGGGAACGGGGGGCTACCTCCCCCCCCCCTTTAACTTAGATAAACGGGTTTTTCATGCAGAATTATCAGATTTTCTTCCAATTTGGTATACCGGTTAATTCTGTAAAGGCGCTTCCCTGATTAGATTTGAAGCTTTATTGTTTAAATCTAAAGGGAGAACGGGGGCTTATACCCCCCTTAATTTAGATAAATTGTTTTTTCTATCCGACTTGCTTCAAATATAGTATACCAATTTATTCTGATAAGGCGCTTTCCTGATTAGATTTAAAAGTTCATTGGTTAAATACAAAGGGGGGGAACGGGGAGCTAATGCCCTCCTTAATTTAGATAAATAGGTTTTTCTATCCGATTTGCTTTAAATTTGGTATGCCGGTTTATTTCGATGAGGGACTTCCTGGATGACATTTGGAGGCTCATTGGTTAAGTATAAAGAGGGGAAGCGGGGCGAGGCAACCCCCTTTAATTTACTTTTCGAGGGGGATTATTCTTTGAAATAAGAGAGTATAATATACATTTAGTGTGAATAGTCTGTGAGCTCAATGCCATCAGTTTAACTGGGCACTGTTCTTTTTTATTTATTTTTAACTTTTATTACTTACGGATGCTACGTACTGCCCCAACTTTTTATATCAACAATATTTTTGGAGTGTTTGCTGATAACACTGAACAACAATTCTGCAACAGAACTGAAATTAGTTGATTCTGGATCAGTTTCTTACGCTGATTCCAAATATTTATTTATTTTTAGGGTTCCGTACTTAAAAAGTAAAAACGTAACCATTATAAGATCACTCCTGTGTCTGTCCGTCTGTCTGTCTGTCTGTCACAGCTATTTTAATCGTAAACTATGGAACGTGGAAAGTTCAAATTCGGGGAAGTAATAAAGACCATTGACCCACATATTTTCAGATTAATAAACATTCATAAATATATTTAGTAAAAAAGTAGAGGGGCTAATTATGCTACTTGAAAAAAAAAATCTTTTCTTTGTATATCATGTGGGATATCCTGTGAAAGCTTTTGTAACGCTGAACTCAAAAATACATTCCTTTTAATTTTAGGTATTATATTTTCAAAGATATTGTTGAAAATGTAGCGCAAAAATATGTTCCCCCCTATCTAATTCCGAATCTACTGAAACTAAAATTATGAAAAAATTAGAGGTAGTAGACGTTAATATAAACCTTGCCGGAAAATTATAGCGATTACCCTAAGTCACATAGTTTTTGAGTAATTCTCATTTTTCTGTTATACACAAATTTCGATTTACGGGCATTCAGAAAAATTGTTGAGCATCGCTGAATAAACCTATCGTTGCAGAAGAATAAAAGCATTGTTGATAAGGATTTTCTAAAAAAAATCATTGGTAATTAGCTGAGATATTAACCTTTAAAGGTACGGTCAGTTTGGACATACACAAGGACAGGGCGGCGTACTCTATGCCTAGTTAACGACTTTTAATGATATATATGTGTAATGTAATGTCCAGTAACAGTATAAAAGCAATAAACGTCAAATTGTTAAAAACATACTAATTTAACACTAGAACGGCGGCGAGGGGTCATTTTGACCCTTGCCAAATGAATACATGTCGATTCGAACCAGAAAACTTTTTATAATATAAGAGTAATATATGCTACACTAAAATAACTTAAATAAATAAGTTAAATAGATTTAAGTAAAAATTCTGATGTGAAATATTTTTTATAAAACTTGAGTAAAATTTCCCGCCGTTCTAGTGTTAAGGGGTCTCGGGACTCTAAAAAGTGGAAAAAATGAAAAAAAGACCATTTTCAACATTTAATGTCTTAAAATGTATATGATTTTAAAACACAATTTTAATTGGAATGAAAGATATAAGTATGTTCTTTCGTTTCATGTATATAAAAAATTGCAAGATACAGAATTAGTATTTATAGGGGGCTCGAAACTGTTAGACATTTGTCGAACAAAAAATTGGCATAACAGTTTACGCGCAGGATTACAAAATAAATATTGCAACTAGAATGAAAATTTTGGTGCTTACTTATACTTCAGATTGTAATAATTTCCCTGAACTTAAACAAATTTGTATTTAAAGCATTTTTATATTTTTAATGCAATGCTGCATTTAGCTAGTACAAAATTTTGAAAATTTCAACAGTAAAATCACCTAAAAAAATATTTTTTTGAACAATAAAAAGGAAATTTTAGGTTCAGTTTATACAGAATAACATGGAATATATGTTTTGAAAATTTCATGAAAAAATATTCAGAAGTTTTTGAGGTATACTGCGCGTTATACCCAAAAACGCCATTTGGAAAATAATGACTTTAAAGTTTCGGAAACGCCGCTTCAGCTATTGAGTGGGTATAATTCTAAAAGCCAAAACTTCTGTTCTAATGGGAATTTCAAGGAAACAATTATATCAAAATATTCAGAAAAGATAGGAGTTTAACATCTAAAAAAATTAAAATTTCTTAAATTTTGAAGCTTTGAGAGTCCTGCGACCACTTAATTCTTTCCGGCACGGAGTAGTTCTATTTATAAACTTATGAAATAATGATCTGACACCAGAATTTATAAACGAATTTATTAGAAAATGCGAACTTGCTTATTTTCACGTACATGATAAAAGGAAAATTTTAATTAAGTATTCTTGGTACCATTTGTCTGTTTTGGAATTAAAATTAGGTGTCCGTTTTTTAAGGGCATCGCCCTCGAAATATTTAATTACAATGAATCGCATAAATACTGTGAGATTCGCGATAGTTTGCATTGATTGTATCTCTCAATACGCCTCGAGTGACTTTAAAAGTTAATTAAGCACCTATCTGGAAAAACGCGGCACTGACCAAGGCGGCGTTGCAACTTTGAGACCTCAATTCGAAGCGCGCTTAGCACAGTGCCAAATTTAAACTTTGAACAAAGGTTTTGTTTTAGATACACTGTAGAAATAAAGGTTATTACTACGCTGAATTTTGTTTCATGAAATGCCAAATGAAGCTTAACTAAGCACTGCCTTTATTGTCAGTACCGAATTAAGTTCATCATAAACAGATTGGGATAATATTAAAAAAAGAGTTATACGAATAGCTATAGTTGATATTGTTTCATATATCTCTTTGAACTTTCATGGTATACCCGATTACACTTTTCTAATATATACAGTTATACCCAACCCTACGTTATATAGTTTATTAAAAAGTATTCTTTTAGCAACTTTTTTTTTTTTTTTTTTTTTTTTTTTTTTTTTTTTTTTATAATACAACTACAAATTCATATATTTATTCTACGGAACCCTCTGTGCGCGAGTAATGCTCGCACTTGACCGTTTATTTCTCTATGTGTTGCGTTTTTTTTTTCTTTTTTCTTTGAGAAATTTGTATTTTTAAGTTTATGCAAATTTCAGCTTTTTTAATGAAATTTTATGCAAATTCTAGGAACAATAAATGTCAGATTGAATTACCTTTTCTAGATAATGACTGCTGGACCATTTGCTTCAGATAAATGCCGCAATCTACATATTCTTAACATATCTGTCAGTTATTAAGCCTAACTTGCATATTTTTCAATGGTGTAATGTTCACATTAATTTCAACTTTACAGTAGTTGCCACCGAATTGAAGTAATGTTTTTCTAAACTAGATTTTTATGATGATTTCAATACTGTAATCTGTTTCCTTAAATCAAATCTAATTTTTGAGTAAAATGAATTTCTACTTTTGTATGGTATTGACTCAAGTTTGATATAAAATGCTTTTTAGGAGAGTGTACAACATCATTGTCAAAAGGGTGAACAGAGTCAGGTTTCTATCAGGAACATAATCAACAATGAATTTAATCCTTTCCTGCGTGGAGTAATTCTGCTCATAAACTGGTGAAATAATGGACTGACACCAGAATTTATAAACAAATTTATTAGAAAATATGAACTTGCTTGTTTTCACGTACATCATAAAAAGAAAAATTTATTAAATATTCTTGGTGCCGTTTGTCAGTTTTGGAATTAAAATTAGGTGTCCTTTTTTGAGGACATCACCCTCGGAAGGAATAATTGAAAAAAATTAGTAGAATCTATCCTAACTAGCTAAGGGGCATCACAAAGTAACATAAAAAGCGTTTTCTGGCTTCTTTTTTGACCAAAAAATAAAATTTCAGTTTTTGAAAAAACTAGACGTGATAGGAGAAAACGGATAACAGATTTGAAATCAGCAAAAACCTGGTTTAGAAACATATTAGCATACTTATGTGGCAGGAATATTTGGACGTCAATAAAAGTTATTAGAAAAGCATGAAAAATATGCAAATTAGTTACAATATTTCACGGTCACATGTTAGTATAATCTCAGAAACAACATTTTTGTAAAGTAAACTAGACTGTAATCATAACATAAGACAAAAAAAGCTATGCACAAAAATTTCAAAATTTGTTTTAACCGACCTAACAAAGTTCACAACTAAGCAGTAGGTACTTCTGATAGGATGACGATCTAGACACTCGTCAGGTTTATTGCCGCTAGGCAGAGATTAGACGGTCATCCGCCCTGATACCAGGTATCAAACCCGTTCAGCTGGGGCTACCCGGCAGGTAGGGGCCTGGTCATCGGTTAGAAAGAAAGAAATACGATGATTTACAGCAGAGTTAGGGGAAGGAAGAATCCTTTTTTTCTATGACTGTGCAAGTAATACAATTAGGCTCCCACAATTCTTACAGTTCATCGAATGTCAAGGCTGTAAAGATAATTCTCATTGATCTTAAGTTTTTACTGTAATTTTGATTTTATCTTTCCTATTGGGTAGAATTTATTTTTCTTATAATTGTAATTAAGTAATCAATGAAAATATTTCCCAGTTTGCAGGAATAAACAATTAAGAATATAAAAATTATTATTTTCAATTACTATACTGTTGACACTACCATTCAAAACGAAAATGTTTTCCATTTCACAGTATTTATTTACAAAGTGAGAAGTTAAAAATAGAATCACGTAAAATACACAATGTACTATTAAATAAAGAAAAGTATACAAATGTCAAAACAAAGAAGATTAAAAGTGAGCAAAATAAATAACGTATACGTACGTATAGGAAAATTTGACTTTTGAAATTAAAACTGTTAAAAAAAAGAAATGGGTTAGTTGATTTCTTCATTTGCAAAACAATATTTTTCCACTGTAGAAAATCACTACTTCAAAAAACATTTCACGTGGAAACTACAATTTAGTATTTGTCACTACAATTTTGAAGAGACAATTATGGTAATGATATGTTTTCAGAAAGAACTTTTTATTCATCTATATAAGCAGTGTTTTGATTTTTGTCTTTCTTTTGAATAAATAAGTATACTTAAGAAAGAAAAATCATTAAATCAAACAATTGAAATTATTTTATAACCTGCTTTCATTTAGTAGAACAATTTAGTATTTTCCTGATATGTCTTCCTTGTACACGTTTTATAACTGAACAATTTTCTGATAAAATGGATTTTTCAGTAACGAATACTCGTTATAGTGTTTATTTTTTACATTTTTTAAATGTGTAAAAAGCACAAATTTTAGAGAAAAGTTTAAGCGTGTAAGAGAAAAATATAATTAAATAATGATTTCACAATGCATATTTAATAAAATGAAGAATTAAAAATGAACTAATGGGTATGACTCACTTTAAAAGATGCCTTTTTTAATAAATAAATTTATTCAATGAATAATTTGTTTATTTATTTACTTTTGTTGTTGCTGTTATTCAAATACTCCATTGCAAAATTTACAATATTCTAATATCAGTACTTAATGATTTCCTGAAAAATAATGTAATATAAAAAGAGCATCTACTTTTTTAATGTCACTATATTTGAGAGGAACTACAAATTATAAAAGAACTTCGAGAAAAGTCCTTTTAACCTGACCTCTCAAATAAAATTTCATTCAACATTTTGTTTTCAGTTCATTTAGTATTTAATTTTGATAAATTTTAAAACTAAAATCTGCAGAAAATAGTTGAATAACCAAAACATATTTGGCTGCAGAATACTTTTAGAAAAGTTTAAAATTACTTCCAAATAAGAACAATAAAGTAAATCTATTCATAACTTCCCAAACAAGTTGGAAATTGCTCGTCAAACGTGGCAAATGAGGTGCGTTCGTACTATAACTAGTTTTATAAATATATTTTGCACCGCATATTGTACTGAATGTATATTTTAGTGTACTTCATTAAGTGCATATCAATTTCATTCTGTTCGAAAGGCTATAACATCAATAAAATGCGCTTGAAATATTTTTTTCTCATTGCCCGTAATGTAATGGAAAACTTTTGACTCTCCCTGTAAACTATACATCCAATTTTCATAAAATTTGAAATGACTCGACAAAATTTTGCAACAATTGTATATTTAAAATTTCAGATCATTCGGGGGGGTAGTTTTTGCTCTGTTATAACTGGAACGGACGGACGGAGAGACAGACAGACGGACGGACAGGCGGACTGAACGGCGACTATAGGTGCTATTTATATAATTACGAACGCACCTAAAAATAGAAAGAAACAAAATATTCCCTTACACTTGTTTACAATATAAAGTCGTTTATTTCTTCTATTACAGGAATAATACAGCCCCACCAGCGGCTGAGAGGTTCTGCTTTCAAAGCTGGTAGATGGGAGGTGCTGCGTTCGAACCCAATCGCGCCCGTCGGCCTAACTGTTCGGAGTTTTCCGTAGTTTTTCTTCGAACCTTGGGTAACCTTGCGTAAATGCGGGCTAGGTTCCCTTAGAAAGACCCCCACGGAGGGCAATACCCCTTAGGGCTTATATCCCTAACGTAGATAATTGGCCGTCATAAACAACACCAACACATCAACACCGGAATAATACAAAATGACGAAATCTCTTTCGAAAATGGTTTCACCTATGTTAATTCACAAGCACAACTAAATAATTTTAAAAAGAAGTAAAGCCTCTTCCATTGATTAGTTCGAGTCTGGCGTGCTATTAATGGTACATTCTTTTTCATCGAGCATTATTTTTGTCTCAACAGCTATATTTATTACTATCTAAATGTAGTAATGGTAGTATGTCTGTGCATATCTTATTATGACTTCATTTATGTTTTGTCCTTTAATAATAATAATTATATAATAAAATTTTGCTTAATTCTCTTCACACCGTTGGCGATCCTTTTATTTTAAACATACATTTCACTCTTTAAATTTAAAATAGAGGTTACTTTTCTGAAACAATCATGTGTGATAAAACGCAAAAAGTATTATCGGAAAGCTCGAATATCTGTTAAATCCTGTGGTAATACGACATTTTCCAAACGTCTCCTTAAACTCTTTGTTAGCCTATTGTCATATGAATATGAATTGAATAGTACGCGAAATAACTACATTTGTTATATTTCAGGCAACGACATATTCGTTAAACCTCAGTAAATCTATTTGGATAGCTACTATCAACATAAATATCTTAAAAGTAATTTTTTCCTCAAAATTGAAAAAGAAATCGTACCTGAAAGAGCTAATCGTACTTAACAGCACTATAAGGTGACGAGACAATTAGTGATGACAAAAATTTTCAAAATGTCCATCTATTTATTTTTGGATATATCGTCTTAAATAAGGGTCCGACAAATCCCGGACGACTAAAAAATTCCTCTTGGCGACTAACTCTTTTACCTACTTATTAATTTTATTTTATTTTCCTTTAACCAAAAAAAATTCCATTTGCGAAAATATTTATTTTCAATAGCGCGATTATTTGCAGTGGGAGAAAATACTTAATACCGGCGCAACAACTCTCCCTAATTTTTCAGAAATCAGAGTTTTGCTAAGGCAAGCTAAAGTGCATGTTGAAAGAGAATGCTTAGATTGGAAAAGCTTAAAAATACTCCTGCAGAAAATGAAAAAAAAATGATGTTTCATTAAGTGGAATATACCAAAATGTGCAGTTGTCAGATATATCTCACAAAAATGACAAATGGACAAATGGTATTTCAAATAAAAATCTCAAAGGCATTGTTAATTTATGTATATAATTTCTTGTTGGGAATTAAAGGTAAGGATATTAATTTGTCTACTGTTTTATTGTTTAATTTCATAGTTTGTTTCTATTTAATTTTTACAATGTAAAAATGTATTGTCTTAAAATCTTTGCTCAGTTTGATTTTTTTATTGAATAGTTAACTTGTTCAGTGCAAAATGACACATATCACTCAAAAACAGCCGAATACGATTATGAGAGCCAGTATTCCATTTTGCAGTGAATGCGCTAATGTCAGAGAAATGATTCTTCAAACTGGCTCCTAAGAATTTTTCCTGGCGTCTAAGAATTTTCAGCTTTTGTCAGTCCCTGGTCTTAAATACATCGATACTGAAAAGATATTGGACAGAAGATATTGATTTTTGTACACGTCGGAATATTTTCATTGTTTAGTACTTAATATTTTAATACACAGAATGATTTATTTCAGTTTGCGTTAAGCAATGTTTTTTTTTTTTTTTTTTTAATGTCTTTTAAACTTTTTAACTCAAATTTTCAACATTAACATTTATAAAGTTGGTAAAATTATTTCCAGTATTTTTTGAAGCAATCAATTTACAAATAATAACTTTGATAATAGCGCCACTCAGATGGTTTCTTTTTTTTTTTCTTAATTGTATTTCGATCGTAGGAAACAGACTCTTAGCTGAGACAGAAATCGCAACAACACCTAAATTTGCCTTGCTAAAGCATAAAATTGTGGGTAAATATGAATTTAGGTTTTCCCTGATTTCCAAAGTATTACTTTGCAATTTCTAGCTACTTGTACTGGTAAATACAAAGATATTTGAGAATTCCTTTTTGCAGAAGAGATTTGAGACACAAAGTATATTTGACACCTTGGCGAGCAGAAGCGCCCTTTGATATAATTGAAAAGGTTCTTTAACTTCTGATTTCGATAACGATGTTGAGTAAAAAATCATGTAAATTATGATGGGACGCTTTTACTGACAGTGTGAAGTCTATTTACATAATTGTCTAAAAATCTTAGCCATAGATTAAACGACTAAGCCAATAAAACGATGTTTTTAATTAAACATTTCTTTTAAATAAAATCAATTTAGTTAGATTTATTATAAAATGTACCCAAAAATGCTTAACCCCTTCGCGAAGAGTGTAAAGAGCGTTTCTTTTAATCTTTGGACACCATTATTTTCATATCGTAATTTTTGCTTTATTTAATCTCTGAAATGTTGTGATTAAATTGAAAATTTCGCTACTAAATTACTGATGTTGGCATTCGGGGAATTTCGAGCCCCGTAAACGCGGCGATTCGCGAAGCGATTAAAGTTCATTTTCACAAGTAAAATATTAATCTCTGAGAAGTATCGATATATCGGGTTGAAAAAAGATATATCTATTTATATCGAGAGTCTAACATTGTTGTTAAAAACCTATATTTTATTGTCATCCCTAGTCACGATTCAAGGGATTTTGACAGTAAAAACTTTCTACCAAGTTACCATATAAATCATGAAATTTTTCCTCAATTCTACACATTGCACGTTATATAAATAAATGTAATAAATTAAAATTATCCATTTAGGTTTACGGTAATCTATGCTCTCAAACATAATTCAATTTAACATTTATCTTTTCAATTAATTTCGTATTTGGTGTTGTTAAATAGTTAACGAAAATCTGAAACAACCTTGTTTAAATACCGACTCTTAATAACTTATTTGCTTATAGAATATTTTTCAAGAAGAGAACAATTATATAAATATAAGCATAATAAAGTAAACCCATTCATATCTACACAAAAATTAGAAAATAACAAAATCTTCTATTACACTTGCTGACAATGTAAATCCTTTTAATTTTTCTGCTAGGTAAGTAATACAAAATGACTAAACCTCTTCGAAAAGTGGTGTCACCAATGAAAATTCATAAGCATGTCTAAATGGTTTGCAGGCATAAAAAAGAAGCCTCTTTCTACGTATCTTACAAAGGTGTAATTCCACGTCTCAAGAGGTTTTGTGCCAATAAAACCTTTCTGCCAAGTGCTGTAAACGTAGGAAATTCTTCTGCAATTCTTTACATTGTACCTTATACAAACAAATTCAGTAAAGTAAATTGATGATTTAGGTAATATATGTAATAATAAAAATTTTCGCCCTTTTATCTTAGTAAAACTATTCCAAATTCTTAACATTTTTCCTTTTTTACCTATCTTTAATAATATCTTAATATCTTTTGTCTTTTATTTCATGCATTTAAACCTGCATATTCTTTTATTAGGCTAAAAACCTTAATCCATTCGCCTCATCTTATAAAACCCATTAAATTACTTTTTTCATTTTATTCTAAAACTAAATTCTTTTTCTTTCGAATGTTTTTAACCCGGGATTACACGCGCTGGTATGACATACCCAGGGCGGGCACGGTTATTATATTTCTCACCACTAATATTCGAACATTAGTCTTAAATTTCTTTATTGCAGAACTACAGAGCAATGTCAACGATTAAATAAAATGTCGATTTTTATTTGAATTTATTGGTGGCAAAGTATAAATCGTACCTATACTGGATATGCGCGAGCATTCTCAGGTTAATAGCATTGTTCGATGATGTTCTTTTTCCCACAATTCTTTGCAAGCTTCGCGCCAGCATTTAATTGCGTTTTAATACTGACGCCGAGGCTAAATAGTTCGCATCGTCGTCACGCGTGCCTTTCCCCATTCCCCCTGGAGCTAGTCCTATCGTATTCTGCTCTTATCGCGTTCTTCCGGGTACTTTTACGGGATTTGTCACTTAACGTGTATTGTATTCATACGCATGCAGTTTTTGCAAGTATTTAACCAGTTGCATGGGCTAGGAGAGAGAGAAATTTACGATTATTGAGTTGCTTAATTAAACCACGCCACCTGAAGAGCTTTTCCCCTGAATCTTCGTCATGTTGTTCTAATACGTAACATCTAGTGGTACATTTTACGACGTAGCAACTGCCCGCACATGGATCGCATATAACTAGTGGAATTTGGTGCATTATATGGTCGAATAATAAATGTTTTGATGCATCTAAAGGCTTCGATTATTATTCTTCGGAAAACTTTCCAATGGACAACAGCCTGACCTTCCACTCTTCCATCACGATTTTACGACTGCAAAAACTATGATTTCTTCATTGAGTTACATAACGAGGGTATGCTGTTGCTTAAGATCGACATGTTTATATGATACTAGTGAAAACGTATCATATATATATATATATATATATATATATATATATGCATATATATATATATGAGGACGTGAGTTTCAAAACTCGCCTTATTCAAAAAAAAAATAAATAAAAACCGAAAGAAAGAAAATCGCGTTTTCTCTATCAATCTATTGGTAAATTTGCACCGAAAAAACCCTACAATCTGTAAAGAAAGAAACAAGTGTTATTCTGTATTTCTGGCATTGTAAAATCTTGGTTTACAATGAAAACCAATGGATACGGTTGGAGGTTTTTAGCGATTTACTAAAATTTTATTTTCTGGATAAGGCGAGTTTTGAAACTCACGTCTTCTTATGTATGTGTGTGTGTACAAGCTACTGGACACATTCGATGTTAGACATTTTGTCAAATATATAAAGAAATATTTGACGATTCTTCTGGTAGTTCAGTAATATAAAAAACATGATTGAAATCATGCTTTTCAGAGAAGGTCTCATCACGAGAGCAATAACAGGACCAACAAGAAATTGAAACCGACCACACTGTATCGATACACAAGTATCGGATTCGTGAAAATTTTCCAATTCCGGTTTTTGACGGATTTACACATTTTAGGGATCAGATTCCAAAAAACATGTTTTTACAAAATGTCTGTCTGTGACTCTGTCTGTCGGTCCGTCTGTATGTAACATAAATATTGTGGGCGCTCTATCTCAAGAACTAATGCACGGAATTTAATAAAAATTTATATTCAGGTAGTCCCTGATAAACATTGATGCTGATTAGTTTTTGGTGTGAATCGCTCAACAGGTGGCTTTGCTATGCTGCATTTTTTTACGATTTCCGTAACAGCTCTATCTCAAGAACTAATGAACGGATTTCCATCAAATTTCAGATTCGGTTAGTCCTTGAAATGAATTGATGCTGTTTACATTTTTGTGTCAATCGCCCAACAGGTGGCGCTGCTATACTGTATTTTTCCCGATTCCCACAATAGCTTTATCTCAAGAACTAATGCCCGAATTTTCATCAAACTTCAGTTTCTGGTATACCTTGATAATTATTATTGCTGATTATATTTTGGCGTAAATCGCCCAACAAGCGGCGCTTTTATGCTGCATTTTTCCCGATATCCGTAACAGTCCGTCCTATTTCATAAACTAAAGCGCCGAATTTCAGAATCCTCACGATGGGCATAGATTGCGATTTAATTTTGGCACTGTGATAGTGAATTTTACATGTATGATATAGAAGAAAGTTTTGGGATTGCCACACCTGACTAGTTTGTAAATGTGATAACATCAAAAAAGATAGTAGGAATTTCCAATTTACGCGCCAGTCGTACGCACGTGACGTTCACATTTCGGACTGCGATTACCAGTTCATACGGTATCATCGATTGCGTGAGCACCCTGTTGTTCCAGAACGTTCCGTGACGTTATCCCATTCCATATGAAACGAGGTGCTTATCGTTACATTTTCAATGCAATATTGCAGGGGTGCAGAATATGTCCGATCCGGAGATCTAGAATCGGGGAAAATTTTAACCACCTGGGGAAATTTTGCAGAAAACATACACAATTGATTTCTATTTTAATAACGAATTTCATAAATCACTGAGATAGAAAAAATTCACTACAAATAAAAATATCCGTATGGCGACCTTCACAAAAACGACCTCAGAATAATATGTACCTATATCAGGGATGATTCTGTTCCGAATTTTACGAAAATTTAAAAAATAAATCGATCAGCAATCTGAAAATTCGGACATAAAAATACCGCGAATTTTGGCCAAGAATTACGGAAAAAACGCGAATCGTTACAAGATTGCAAAATAACAGCAAATTTCGTCAAAAGATCGCGGAAGAACCGCAAGTTTCGTAAAAAGATTGCGAAATGAACGCAAATTTTGTCAAAAGATCGCGAAATAAACGTATATTTCGTAAAAAGATCGCCAAAAACCCCCACAAATTTCGTCAAGAAATTTCGAAAAAACCCGGAAATTTCGTCAAAAGATCGTGAAGTGAATGCAAATTTCGTCAAAGGATCACGAAACAACCGCGCATTTCGTCAAAAGGGGTTGATTTCTTTAAATGATAGCAAAAAACCACAAATTTCGTCAAAAGATCACGAAAGAACCGCAAATTTCGTCAAACGATCGCAAAACAACCGCGAATTTCTTCAAAAGATTGCAAAACAACCGAGAATTTCGTCAAAAGAAAGGCGAAATAACCGCAAATTTCGTCAAAAGATCGCTAAGAAACACAAATTTCGTCAATGGACCCCGAAAAAACATATAGTTAGTGCTGGGAGGGGATTCTTCCTACCTCCTTCTCCCACTCTGCTGTAACCTTTCAGCGCTAAGATGCTGTATATTCCCTCGGCCGCTATCTTGGATTCTTGGCGATTTTTTGTTTGGCGTTGTTTATCAATAACGCAACCCCCATTAAGTCTACATGCGCATAAATTACTGCTTGGCGACATTTACTACTTGACGGAAAGGGTTTTTCACGCCAAGAAAAAATCAAAGATGGCGGACGAGGGAATATACAGCATCTGTTCCCCTTTCAGAAAATTTGCTGCGAATTTCAGAATTTTTTTTTCACTCAGAATCATCCCAACCATATATACGCGCGCATAAGTTGCGAAATATTGGAAAAATAAATTTTCTATGGTCATACAGCATTTGTCTATAACATACTGTAAAATTTTGGGGTAATTTCCTGTGGATTGGGGGAAATGTTGGGAGTAGAAACATTTTCTGCGCCCGTGCAATATTGTTATTTTTTTAAAATACAGTCGAGTCTCTCTATAACGTAACTCCATACATCGAATTTCTCTATATAACGAACTTTTAGTAGGAACGGTCCCCTTTTCTCATGATCTCATTAAAAACAGTCTCCATATAGCGAAATATCTATCTCCATATAACGAATTTTTTCATAAAATGTTCTTTATTTATTCAGTTTTAAAAAAGCTTCCAAATCACATGGAATCAATTTTCCATCACTGATTCCTGATTTATCGTTCCGTGCTCAGTTTTTTTTATCTTATAGTTAAACATATTTCAAATTTTTAATTAAATACCTCAAAAATAATTTTTGTTCAAAATTTACACATTAAATAGGAATTTTTACTCATTCTCTATATAACAAATTTCTCTATATAACGAATTTTTTACTGGAAAAATGGATTTCGTTATATAGAGACTCGACTGTAATTACCGTGAACCCGATTTTGGTATATTATAGTGGTATATTTTAACAATATACGGGGTGTCCATAATTAAACGACCCTACTTTAAAGTTGTCTAGAAAGTTCTAACTATTCTAAAAGTTCGAAACTATTGATCAGAAAGTTCTGAAATTTTGTGAAAGACATAATAAAGAAATGGGAATTTGTTTAAGAAAAAATAAAAATTAGTTCAAATTTTCTCCACCAGAGGCGTTTTTCAATGAATTGCACATTTAGCATACATTTTCGATAATTTGGAAATTTTATTTATTATCTTTACCCGATCTTAAAGGCAGCATTTCACGACATGTTATTATCATTTCCCAGAACACATTGCGGTGAGAAACATGGTATTTTACGATTCGAGACGGTATCTGAAAATGTTGACCGTTATCTGGAACGTGTTTGGTTGTAATACAATATGTAAACTATCGTAAATGCATGCTAAACATGTAATAAGTTTTTAAAAAGCCCTCTAGCTGCGAAATTTTAAACTATTTTTTTTTTTTTCTTTTCTCAAACAAATTCCCATATTTTTATTATGTCCTCCACGAAGTTTCACAATGCTCTGATCAATAATTTCATTTGTAGACAATTTTAAAATAGGGTCGTTTAATTATGGATACCCTGTATATTTAAAAATATATACCACTATATATTTTAATAATATATAGTGGTATATTTTAATAATAGGGTAAAACATCTTGTATTTGTGACTAAATATGTGGTTTGCGATCCCATGTTCAATGGTAATTTTTCGCCCTCTTAATGCCTACTATCATCCCTCTGAATTTGTGGGTGGAATTCGGCAATACCCTGTACATGGTTGGAAAATTTCATTGCAAAATTTACAGCATTCTAATATCAGTACTTAGCGATTTAACGAAAAAAATTATTATGTTAAACATAAAATTCATCTGTTATTATCATTGTTAATATTATTTCTCTTGCATTTCATTTAATACTGTGCCCCAAACATAACTAGATCAAAATTTGTCTTTTTCTTCTTCAATTAACTTCGTATTTACATTTGGTAAACATTAAAACGGAACTCTGTGAATAACCAACACTTAATAACTTATTTGCTTACATAATACTTTTAGAAAAGTTTAAAATTACTTAAAAAATAAGCATAATAAAGTAAATCTATTTATATATGAATAAAAAAAAAAAAATAGAAAGTAACAACATCTTCTATTACTCTTGCTTACAATGTAAACACTTTTAATTTTTTCCGCTAAGGAAGTAATACAAAACGACTGAATCTCTTTGACAAATGGTGTCACCTATGAAAATTCATAAACGCATCTAAATGAGTTGCGGTCTCTTAAAAAAAAGAGTGAAGCATCTTCCATCGTACCCAACAGCGCTATAAGGTCAGGACTCAAGAGACTTTGCCAATAAAAACTTTCTATCAAGTTACCGTAAAAGGAAAGTCATGATCTATTGTTAGAACATAGTTTATTTCATCTTGAATCATTATGTTGGAATAACCGATGTCAATAGGTCACAAACGTTATGCTATGACCATAAGAAGTGCTTTCTTTTTACGGCTTCTTATCAGATATTCCGCTTTGGTATTTCTATAGAAAGGATTATTTTTGAAATGGAGTTTATTAAAGAAGACGGGTCTATCAACGGTGCAAATGAAATCCATTGAATATTTTCTTCGGCAGTTTACTGGAACGGAACAACTGTGCCCATTTTGTGTAAAACTAAACATAGTGACTTTTACTCATCAATAAGGCTTCATTGTTTTCATTATTCTTGCTTTATAAGCTTTTATTTTTGATTTATAAAACTTCCATTTCAGTTAATTATTCATTATTAACAAGAAAAAAAAAAGACTTCGAGTGATTAACTATTTTTTTAATTCTTGTTATAAACTTGCTGCACCCCAAATGGCGTATTTCATTGATAAAAATGTTGAAAAAGTTGAAATGACAAAAAAAAAGGGGGTAAATTTTAAAAAATTAAGTTATATATCCGACGT
Source organism: Maratus speciosus (assembly GCA_963932465.1). Taxonomy (NCBI): domain Eukaryota; kingdom Metazoa; phylum Arthropoda; class Arachnida; order Araneae; family Salticidae; genus Maratus; species Maratus speciosus. The sequence goes on along the minus strand of OZ010786.1, from coordinate 456,741,677 downwards.
GGAAAGGTGTGGTTGAATTTAGAATTATTTTCTCACGTGCACAATCCGAGGCGAGAAGAGACGATTTTGCTAAATATTCAGTATAAATATTACATTCTAATCGTACACTTCATTAGCATATAGAAATTCCCATTTTTACCTACTATTCATTTGGTTGACATTAAAACGGAATAACGGAACAGTAAGAGTTAAAACATTCACAAATAGATGGGAGTTGAGAAATTGAGCTTTTAACTATTTTTTAGCGATTTAAAAAAGGGATAGAGTCTATTTCAGTGCAAATTCTTATTTTAACTTATTCATTTATTTTTGCAAACATTAAAACATTAAGAAACAGATGTGCGTGGGAAATTGAACTTTTTTTTTCTAAACTGTGTAAAGAGGGATAGCACATAAAATCTATTTTAGTGCCATGAGTATTATGACTCAATATAGACAGTGCATTAATCCATAATTGGAGAGGTGTGGTCGAGGAAAACACCTAGAAATGTGCAAAAACCTTTATATTTGGAAATTGATTTTTTTTTTCTCTTTTGAATGTTTAAAGTACACATTTGTATTATTTCATAGTAACATTTAAATAAGAAAACTTTACTGAGTTCATGAACAAGCATGGTCTCTGGGACCGCACTCAAAAAAAAAGTTTTTTAATCTAGGAAAATATAATATAACCACGAACGAAAATATACAACAACCTCATCCAAGTTACATACTGTTCCGAAACGCGTTCTTTATCTTTAGGAACCTCAGAAACCAATATATTTTCGAGATCTAAAGAAACTTTTATATAGTTTCTTTTGCTGCCACACTGATTTTCGAAAACGCTTCCCAGTAGTTTTTAGGCTGTAGTTTTCTCCAGACTGTAGTTTTCTTAGACTGTAGTTTTCTGTTCAGTTTTCTCCAGCCGGAATAGCGTTTTTTCAGTTTCTAACCATTCTCAAATAAACATCTTCATGTTCAACAAACAGGTTTTACAGAAAAAACGTGATAAATTAAAAGCATCATCATTAACGTTTAAACCAATATTAATTTTGTTGCTTTTGCATGTATAAATTCAGTTATTCAGCTGAAAATGTTTAATTGATAATTGATGGCATCCTATAAACGGATATTGCGGCTTGAGAAAACTGATTAATCCAGTATAAAAACTTCTCGGAAATGTTTTCGAGTACCAGTGGTTGAAAAAGAAACGTTGATTTTATAAATACTTCTTTATATCTCGAAAATATATTGATTTTTGAGCTTTCTAAAGATTTCGGAACGCTTTTCGAATAATGAGTAACTACACCGTTAAAAATCTGTAGCTTTAGCTGCAGAGTCACTCCACCGCTTTTCTATCTCTATTTTGACCAATGAGAATGCGCCACAATATAGTGAAGTAACCTTTTTCTATAAAAGCAGTGGAGAGACTATGCACCTAAAGCTGAAGATTTTAACAGTGTAGGAAGAAGTATATTTTCTTGTATTAATCCTTTCAGGGGCAAGTAGTTGTGTTTTGTAATGTTGAATTCACACCCTGACTTTTTTTTTTTTAATTATTTTAAAATAACGAAAAGGCTATTTTGCAACAGTGTTGCCAGATAGTCGAAAGTCAATTTCCCCAAAATTTCTTAAATTTCCCCAAATGAGTGTTTTTTTTTTTTTTTTTTTTTTTTTTTTTTTTTTTTTTTTTTTCAAAAAGGTCCCCAACTCAATTTCTACTCAAAAAAGTAAATTTTCAGTTTTCAATTTACCACTATAAAAAATGTTTAACTAATTTAAACACAATTTTTTTTTTCCAAATCAAGCCTTTTTTTGAAAAAATTCCCCATTTACAAAAAATAAACATTTAAACCCTGCAGAATTTTGCATATTCGCAGCATAAACGAAATGAATGAGAGATATATTTTACAACGACAAGTTCTTTTCTGCTTGTTTTTTAAATTGTTGATAATGGATGATACTGGCCAATCATTACATTAGCACCATCTACGCTTATGCCAATAAGTTTTTCAAGATTTTGATCATCTCTAATCAGTTGAGATTTGAATGAATCTGAGATGGTGTTCGCATCACCTGCTTCTATCAGAATTAACCTATAAAACGTTGTTTTCAATTTTTTGTCATCCCTACTGAAGTTTCATAAAGCAAAGCACCTTTTTAGTGTCAATCACTGTGCTTTTATCAATAATAAAAGAAAAATAGCTGCTTGCCATATCCTTAATTAAATCTTTTGAAAAGCGCGGTAAAAGAACGTTTCGGAGAGTCTTGCAGATTTAGTAATGTGAAGGTTTATGCCGCTTAAGACCGCAAAGTTATCATTAAAGTTTCTTATAAGGAAAACTAGGGAGTCTGCTGCATTCAATGAGCAATTTCAGTTATAAATGCGGAAATGTGATTGTAGTATGCAATTGCACGTCTAACAAAAACTCTACTGTCATTCCATGAAACGCAAATTCACCAGCTTTAAAGAAAAAAAAAGTTCTAAAATTATTTCTATTTCTGTTGCATAGATCTATATTAATAAAAGAAATGCATCTGTGTATTTATCCGCTATGACTAAGAAAATTTGCAACACTTAAATAGTGGTCTGGAAATTCAGGTGGGGATAGTCCAAGCCAGATCGTGATACATTTATGATACATGTAAAATTTCATGTTTTCTACGACGATCATGACCAAAAGAACAATGTTTGATATCTCCGATTTTTGTATTTCATTTTCGTTTTTCAAATTAAAATAGAGTTAGATCCCTTGTTGTTAGATGACTAAAAGTAAATTTTAAGTGAAATAGTGAAAGAAATTCCTCAAGTTTTTCCCCATAAATATTGGTAGTCCCCAAAAATTTCCCCGTGAACTACTTGTCCCCAAAAAATTCCCCTGAAGGTTCAAAAATCCCCAAAATAGGGACAAAATCCCCAATCTGGCAACACTGTTTTACAACTTTTTTTTTTTTTTTTTTCCCACCAAAATTATAAAAGTAAAATCTAATTAAAGTTTCTGGTTCAAATCTTAATTTAAATTAGGTGGGATTTAATATATCCCACCGCCCCTCAAGGGGTTAGGAAACACTTCTCATTTATACAGTGCACACCTCCTAGTATGTTTTACTTCTTCACATCCCCCACCCCCATTACAAGTATGAATTGTCACAGATATTTTTCATTTTTCACATAGTTTGATATGATTTAACAAAGATAGATTTCTTTGAAAAATAAATAGATTTCTTTAAGAAATGTACATTTCGAAAAAAAAATTGTGTTGTGGAACACAGGAAAAAAATGTTTTAAAAAAAGAAAATGCTTAAAATAGCACTACAAAAAAAGTTATTGATTGAGCAAAATTATCCGTGCTCTTAACAGAATTAATAGCATACTTTGACATTATTTTGATTTTTCAAGAGCTAAAAAAAAAAAAAAAAAAAAAATCCCATTACGGGAAGAAGCCGTAATTTAACCTCTCCTGTTGTACCTCAAAATAAATTATGCGCTACTGAAAGTGGAAGCGGGAAAGGAAGAGTAAAAGAAGCAAACATTCACGAAATCAAAGAGAACAGGAAAATAAAAGAAAAATAATGGAAATTAGATACAAAGGAACTAATGATCTCTGAGTGCTATCGATCTGCGCATTTTCCTTGGGGCATTAGATGCTAAAAGCAGATTTTTCCGAAACTTTCTGATGGGATATATCAAATTTCAAAGTATTTTTTTTTTCTTTTATCAACGCTCGTGTTTTATAAACAAAATACTTTTCTGAAGAAGTAATAGTATCTGTTAGTTTTGTCGTTTTATGAATAAATAGTTAAATTTTAATAGTAATCAGATATTATTATTTTGTGCGCGTTCCTTGTACATATTCTTTTTAAGCATTTATTATTATAAATTTCATTTGCCTGATAGACCGTCTTCGATATTTGATCGAATGTGTTTGTGTAAGCAGCCCACGGGCCAGTCACTTTACTATCTTTCCTTCAGCACTTATATTAGTGATTTATAATGCAATACAACTGATACGCTTTATATAGCTTCATTATCAAAATATGCAGGTTATTGGAAAATTACGGAAGAAAATAAAAGCATTTAATCTTCTCGCTCGCCTAAGCTTCGTGTGAGTCTCCGTAAGTCATAAAAACAGTGATCTGTCTAACTTTTACTTTGAATAACATTTCTTAAGCTTTCAGATTTCATGTACAGCATCGACAGCATCAAATTTGCTTTACTTTTGGTAACAAATGACAGCGAAAGATTTTTTTTTTTTTTTTTTTTTTTAGAATTCAAACTTTCACGGCATGTCAAGCTCCGACCGGACAATAGTAGTGAATAAGGGGGTACGTGTGCTCAGTGGTGAATTAAAATAGTAAGGTCACATAGAAAGTAAAAAATGTTTTTAAGCTTTGAGAGCAAAACCGGGAGCGATAAAATAACAGCCAGCCAACCTTCCGAAACGATGAATATGCCAGCGAGCTGTAAACCCTTTGATGTCGGGTATCGGCAAATAGCCGCCCAAGCTGTATATACATGATTCTGTTGACAGATATTGTGAAATATAATCTCCAAACAAGGACATTAAAATAATTAAGCGAAGTAAATTGTTTTTCATGTGTCAAATATGATTTACAAAAGTAATTATCGAAAGTGTTTATGATCTGAAAGAAGGAAGTGAAATTGAAAAGTGATTGCAAAATCATAAACAAATACGTTATTATAAACATTTCGCAATACTCAAAAACTATAAGACATTTATAAACTCTAATTTTAAAATACCATAAATATAAATATTGATACAAATTATTTGTTATGCTGATTTATGGCATTAATTTCCTGTTCTTTATTGTTAATAATATTTTATACATGTATTTTTTCTCTACACTGTTAAAAATTTTGCAGCATTCTGGCAGGTCATTCGACCGTTTTTTGAAAAAACGGTTTCATAACCATAATTTAACTATATTCTGACCATAAAATGGCCAATAATATGGTCAGAATAGTGTTAAAATTACGGTTGTGTAACCGTTTTTGGAAAAAACGGTCAAATGACCTGCCAGAATGCTGAAAATTTTTAACAGTGTACTTTCAGTTGTAACTTAGACTCTCAAACTGAGAGATGTATGTCTTAAAGCTCTTATTAAAAATTTATTTAACTTTCTATTTATAAGTTTCGGCACAAATTTAAGTTCACAAGTCACACAAAAATATGTGTCTTTTTAAACCACATGAAGTTTACACTATCATCACCTGTGGATTAAAACAGAAATACAAGAAGAATATGTAGATCGATTTACCCTTTCCGGACGAAAACTACCAGATGATAAACGGATATACATAAATATAAGGTAAGCCCAATTTATCTTACCTGTGTTTTTTTATATTGAGAAATAGATAATTAATTTTTGAGGATAAGAACGAACATCACGCCATTTCTGATAGCAAAGATTAAATATTGCTAACAAATTGATTATGAGAGTCAAAAAAAAAAATTCTCAATAAAAACATCGTCACTAATTGACAAAAATAAAATCTGGTAATCCGATAGGGTAATTTATTAAAAAAATAAAATAAAATAAAATAAATAGAAAATAAAACGAATCTTAGCAACATTATGGCTTCTTCTGCAAAAGATAGCACGACCATTGAAAAATTGAACGCCAACAATTATACAAATTGGCGGTTCAAGGTCGAAATGCTATTGATTCGAGACGAACTTATTGAAGTTATTACGCAACAGGCCCCCACTCCATTGAACGATGCTTGGACCAAGAAAGACAGAAAAGCAAGGGCTTTAATAAATTTGTCCATTGACGACAGTCAAATAGTGCATGTCAAAAATTTAAATAGAGCTAGACAAACATGGGACGCACTTAAACAAATACATGAGAGATCTAGTCTCTCTAGTAAGCTGTACTTGCTACGAAAACTGTACAGTACAAAATTAACTGAAGGTGGCAATATGACAGCCCACATTACTAAAATTTTAGAGATAGTGGATAAACTGTCAGCCATAGGTGAAAACATAACTGACTCGCACATTTCAGCACTACTGCTATGCTCGTTGCCACCGTCCTACGATACCCTAGTTACTGCCCTGGAGGCCAGAGATGAAGCTGAGTTAACCGTACAATTTATAAAAAGCAAGCTTACGGACGAATATACTCGCAGAGTAGATAATAGTGAAAATTCCGGAAACAGCAATAAAGCCTATAAAACTCAAGGTAAATTTAATCATTCAGAACAGAAAAGAGGCAGCAATAAGTACTGCTCACACTGTAAAATGAAAAACCACTCAAATAAAGACTGCTGGTTTCTAAAAACGAAAAACAACAACAGTTACACTAATAACAGACACTATAAAAATAAAAACAATTCAACATCACTAGTTTATGAAGAAAATAATTTACATAAAAATGCGGAACCTGAAGAAAGAAAACTCACAGTAAATGAAAACAACAGTGTCGCTTTACTAACCGAAGAGTCCGAAAATAAAGGCACTTTTATAGTGGACAGTGGTAGTTCTAGTCACATTGTAAATTCAAAAGAATTTTATACCAAAATTACAAATAATAATGAAACAAACGTCACAGTCGCTAATGCTAACAAACTGATTTCATATGGATCTGGAGAGGTAATAATTCATACCGAAAATAAAAACAAACAAGTTATATTGCGTGACGTACTATACGTTCCTGATCCTGACATAGAAACTAACCTGCTGTCAGTGAGTAGGGCAACTAAAAACGGTTGCAAAGTCAAATTTGAAAAAGATAAATGTGATATAATTCACGAAGGCGACGTTATACTTCAAGGTAAACTTAAAAACAATCTGTACGAAATACATGTTAGTAAAGATGAAAATCACAAACACTATGCAAATGTCACCTACAACTGCTCAAATGCAAATTGCATAGATTTGTGGCATAGGCGAATGGGGCATAGGAGCTACGACACAATAAAGTCCATGTTATCAAAGGACTTAGTTGAGGGAATTAAAATCAACAACTGCAAACATAATGCTAAATGTGAGGTATGCATCAAGTCAAAAATCAGCGAGACCCCATTCCCTAAATCAGGTGCATATAGAGCTACAAAAAGGCTCGAGTTAGTTCATACTGATGTATGTGGCCCTATAAATACTCCCACAATTGGGGGGGGATACTTCGTCACTTTTATCGATGATTATACGAGATTTTGTGTAATTTATTTAATGGCAAATAAAAGTGAGGCTTCAGAAAAATTGAAAGAATACATCTCAATGGTGAAAAACAAATTCGTAAAAATGCCTACTGAGATCAGATCGGACAACGGTGGTGAATATACGGGTAACGAAATAGGAAAATATCTAAAAGAAAATGGGATTCATCATCAGCTTACCGTACCATTTAACCCAAGCCAAAACGGTGTCGCAGAGCGTAAAAATAGGCCGCTACTAGATATGGTTAGAAGTATGCTAAATGAAGCAAATCTCCCGCACAAATTATGGGGGGAAGCCATATGTACCGCGAATCACTTACAGAACCGGCTATCTTCAAAATCGGTAAGCACCACACCCTATGAACTATGGATGAATAGGAGACCAAATTTGAAATATATCAAAGTTTTTGGCTGTACTGCATACGCCTACATACACAAATCAAAGAGAGGAAAATTAGATAATAGAGCGGGAAAAGGCACTTTTGTCGGATACGACAGTCGCTCTAAGGCGTACAGAATCTATACAAGTGACGGAAAAGTAATATTGGCCAGAAGCGTAAAATTTATAGAAAATAAAAATAATCCAGAAATCTAGATAGAAGATAATTAATCGCGGAAACAAACAAACAAACACAACAGAAAGACACGAATGAAATGGAAATAGATCTGACACCAACACAAAATGAAGTCCACCACCCGCGTCACAACAACAAATTTCACAAGTGAGAAGATCAGAAAGAACCAATAGAGGTGTGCCGCCGGACAGGTTTGCTTATGCAGTCCGGCACGATCCAGTATATGTACCTAACAGTTGGGAAGATATGATGAGTATAGAAAATCCTATAGAAAAACAGAACTGGATAAAAGCGACAGAAGAGGAAATGAATTCCCTTAATGGAAATGAAACCTGGTGTTTAGTTGATCCCCCACAAGGAGCAAGAGTAATTGGGTCGAAATGGACTTTTAAACCGAAATATGACGAATTCGGAAAAATCAAGCGTTACAAAGCGAGATTGGTCGCACAAGGATTTAGACAAAAATACGGAGTAGATTTCGATGAAACTTATGCGCCAGTAGTTTCCCATACAAGTTTAAGAGTCTTCATAACTGCCGCAGCATACCACAATCTCAATATTAGGCAGATTGACATCGAAACTGCATTTTTACATGGTGAATTGGAAGAAAATGTCTATGTATCAGCCTGAAGGGTATATAAACACTACAGAACAAAAGAAGGTTTGTAAGTTTAAAAAAAGCCCTATATGGACTAAAACAAGCTGCAAGAGCATGGTATTCAAACATTAGTGAAACACTAAAAGAATTAAAATTTAAACAGAGCAATGCTGACAATTGTTTATTTATAAGAAAAGAAGGGGAAAACACGGTTTATATAGCAGTATACGTAGATGATATTCTCATCGCAGGAAAAGATGAAAATATAAATGACATAATAGATAAACTAAAATCTATGCACGCACTTGAAGATTTAGGTCAAATTTCCAATTACCTCGGGATAAAAATACAAAAGACTCACAACGGCTTTAAACTAAATCAAACAGCAAAAATAATAGAAATTGCAAAAAAATTCAATTTAGAAGATTCTAAGCCATACGGCACTCCAATGGAAACAGGCTTTCAACGATTAGACAATGAGGAAACACAAATGCCAAACAACACTAAGTACCGACAAGCAATAGGTGCGCTGTTATATTCTGCTACAATAAGTAGGCCCGATATTTTAGTAGGGGTAAACATCTTGAGTAGAAAAAACGAAACGCCGTCTGAAAGAGATTGGAAAGGCGTTAAAAGATTAATAAGATATCTCTATTCAAAACAAAAGACTTAAATTTAGTAATTAGCACGGAAGAACTACCCATCCTGGAAGTATATACTGATGCAGATTGGGGTGGAGATCTAAAAACAAGAAGATCGACAACAGGCAATTTATTCCTTTTAGGAAAGAATCCAATACAGTGGATAACAAAACGACAAACGTGTGTCGCACAATCATCTGCAGAGGCAGAGTTCGTTGCAGCGGCGAGCGCAACACAAGAATTAATATGGCTGCTAAAGCTATTAGAAGATCTCGATATACCGCAAAAATTGCCTATAGTAATTTATGAAGACAATAAATCTTGCATAAAAATGATAGAATCCGAAAAGTTTTCTAATAAATCGAAGCATATTCACATAAAATATGATGTGATTAAACAGCTGAAAGAAGGTAAAATTATTGAATTGCGTTATTGCCCAAGCAAGTCAATGACAGCTGACATACAGACGAAACCAGAGCCCAAAGCTGAATTTCTAAATAATAGAAACAAACTGAAATTACAGAACAATCTCGTTAGGAGATTAAGAGGGGAATTGTTGACATATATTGTGAAATATAATCTCCAAACAAGGACATTAAAATAATTAAGCGAAGTAAATTGTTTTTCATGTGTCAAATGTGATTTACAAAAGTAATTATCGAAAGTGTTTATGATCTGAAAGAAGGAAGTGAAATTGAAAAGTGGTTGCACAATCATAAACAAATACGTTATTATAAACATTTCGCAATACTCAAGAACTATAAGACACTTATAAACTCTAATTTTAAAATACCATAAATATAAATATTGATACAAATTACTTGTTATGCTGATTTATGGCATTAATTTCCTGTTCTTTATTGTTAATAATATTTTATACATGTATTTTTTCTCTACTTTCAGTTGTAACTCAGACTCTCAAACTGAGAGATGTATGTCTTAAAGCTCTTATTAAAAATTTATTTAACTTTCTATTTATAAGTTTCGGCACAAATTTAAGTTCACAAGTCAGACAAAAATATGTGTCTTTTTAAACCACATGAAGTTCACACCATCATCACCTGTGGATTAAAACAGAAATACAAGAAGAATATGTAGATCGATTTACCCTTTCCGGACGAAAATTACCAGATGATAAACGGATATACATAAATATAAGGTAAGCCCAATTTATCTTACCTATGTTTTTTTATATTGAGAAATAGATAATTAATTTTTGAGAATAAGAACGAACATCACGCCATGTCTGATAGCAAAGATTAAATATTGCTAACAAATTCTAGGTTCGCACCACTATATTTCAAAAGTATTTTTTAGTAAATTTCTCTTGCACACGTTGTAAAAGTGCAAGTAAAAAATGTTTTTTTTTTTTTTCAATATGGTGCCAACCGAATAAATTCGTGTAAGAGGTGCCTGTGCATGGGAGGAGTACTTCGAACGCAAACGGTTAAAGGACAGTTATAGATGCGGGGCAACTGGCAAGAGCAACATCGCCGAACTCACACAGAGGAGAAAGGGTTCTTTGGAATTACAAGAGGTAGATTCCAAAGGGACCATGACCGGCAAAGAAAGCTGTAGTGGAGAGAAGGAGCCAGCTTCGGAATCCTCCTCCGTAATATTAAATCTATGGACTTTTGATGCATTCGTATATATAAAATATCTCCTCGGGAAATTCGTATTTTTAACATCTTTTTTCTGTGTACTCTTCTTAAAGGATGTCTCTTTTTTTCTTAGTTTCCAAAATATTTTTAAAATCTATGCTGATTTAATATTTCATGTGTTAAAAGCGAGTGAACTGTGAGTAAGATTTTAACACTTCATATAAAAATAAGTCTATACTTTGGAAATATTTTGAGAACTAAGAAAAAAGGGACAAGAGGGCTGGTTCCTCAGCTTCGGAATCCTCCTCCGTAATATTAAGTCTATGGACTTTTGATGCATTCGTATATATAAAATATCTCCTCGGGAAATTCGTATTTTTAACATCTTTTTTCTGTGTACTCTTCTTAAAGGATGTCTCTTTTTTTCTTAGTTTCCAAAATATTTTTAAAATCTATGCTGATTTAGTATTTCATGTGTTAAAAGCGAGTGAACTGTGAGTAAGATTTTAACACTTCATATAAAAATAAGTCTATACTTTGGAAATATTTTGAGAACTAAGAAAAAAGGGACAAGAGGGCTGGTTCCTCAGCTTCGGAATCCTCCTCCGTAATATTAAGTCTATGGACTTTTGATGCATTCGTATATATAAAATATCTCCTCGGGAAATTCGTATTTTTAACATCTTTTTTCTGTGTATTCTTCTTAAAGGGTGTCTCTTTTTTTTTCTTAGTTTCCAAAATATTTTTAAAATCTATGCTGATTTAATATTTCATGTGTTAAAAGCGAGTGAACTGTGAGTAAGATTTTAACACTTCATATAAAAATAAGTCTACACTTTGGAAATATTTTGAGAACTAAGAAAAAAAGGGACAAGAGGGCTGGTTCCTCAGCTTTGGAATCCTCCTCCGTAATATTAAGTCTATGGACTTTTGATGCATTCGTATATATAAAATATCTCCTCGGGAAATTCGTATTTTTAACATCTTTTTTCTGTGTATTCTTCTTAAAGGGTGTCTCTTTTTTTTTTTCTTAGTTTCCAAAATATTTTTAAAATCTATGCTGATTTAATATTTCATGTGTTAAAAGCGAGTGAACTGTGAGTAAGATTTTAACACTTCATATAAAAATAAGTCTATACTTTGGAAATATTTTGAGAACTAAGAAAAAAAGGGACAAGAGGGCTGGTTCCTCAGCTTCGGAATCCTCCTCCGTAATATTAAGTCTATGGACTTTTGATGCATTCGTATATATAAAATATCTCCTCGGGAAATTCGTATTTTTAACATCTTTTTTCTGTGTATTCTTCTTAAAGGGTGTCTCTTTTTTTTTCTTAGTTTCCAAAATATTTTTAAAATCTATGCTGATTTAATATTTCATGTGTTAAAAGCGAGTGAACTGTGAGTAAGATTTTAACACTTCATATAAAAATAAGTCTACACTTTGGAAATATTTTGAGAACTAAGAAAAAAAGGGACAAGAGGGCTGGTTCCTCAGCTTCGGAATCCTCCTCCGTAATATTAAGTCTATGGACTTTTGATGCATTCGTATATATAAAATATCTCCTCGGGAAATTCGTATTTTTAACATCTTTTTTCTGTGTATTCTTCTTAAAGGGTGTCTCTTTTTTTTTTTCTTAGTTTCCAAAATATTTTTAAAATCTATGCTGATTTAATATTTCATGTGTTAAAAGCGAGTGAACTGTGAGTAAGATTTTAACACTTCATATAAAAATAAGTCTACACTTTGGAAATATTTTGAGAACTAAGAAAAAAAGGGACAAGAGGGCTGGTTCCTCAGCTTCGGAATCCTCCTCCGTAATATTAAGTCTATGGACTTTTGATGCATTCGTATATATAAAATATCTCCTCGGGAAATTCGTATTTTTAACATCTTTTTTCTGTGTATTCTTCTTAAAGGGTATCTCTTTTTTTTCTTAGTTTCCAAAATATTTTTAAAATCTATGCTGATTTAATATTTCATGTGTTAAAAGCGAGTGAACTGTGAGTAAGATTTTAACACTTCATATAAAAATAAGTCTACACTTTGGAAATATTTTGAGAACTAAGAAAAAAAGGGACAAGAGGGCTGGTTCCTCAGCTTCGGAATCCTCCTCCGTAATATTAAGTCTATGGACTTTTGATGCATTCGTATATATAAAATATCTCCTCGGGAAATTCGTATTTTTAACATCTTTTTCCTGTGTATTCTTCTTAAAGGGTGTCTCTTTTTTTTTCTTAGTTTCCAAAATATTTTTAAAATCTATGCTGATTTAATATTTCATGTGTTAAAAGCGAGTGAACTGTGAGTAAGATTTTAACACTTCATATAAAAATAAGTCTATACTTTGGAAATATTTTGAGAACTAAGAAAAAATGAGACAAGGGGGCTGGTTCCTCAGCTTCCGATTTCCCCTCACTAATGTAAAGTCTATGGGCATGTGATACGTTGGTATATTTAAAATATCTCCTCGGGAAATCAATATTTTTAACTTCTATTTTTTGTGTACACTTCGTAAAAGATGTCTCCTTTTTTTAGTTCTCAAAATATTTCTAAAGTATAGACTTAATTTTATATGAAGTGTTAAAATCTTACTCCCAGTTAGCCCGCTTTTAACACATTAAACATTAAATTCAGCATAGATTTTAGAAATATTTTGAGAACTAAGAAAAACAGAGACATCCTTTATAAGAAGAGTACACAGAAAACAGATGTTAAAAATATGAATTTCCAGAGAAGATATTTTAAATAACGAATGCATCAAAATTCCATAAACTTAACATTACGGAGGAGAATTCCGAAGTTGAATGACCACCCCCCTTAAGGCTGCTAGTCACTCAGCTTCCGAACTCCCCCTACTAACGCTAAGTCTATGGCCGTATAAAGCATTCGTATATTTAAAATATCTCCTCGGTTGTTTTTAATTGCTTTTCTCTTTGTACTGTCCTTTCCTTCTCCTATTTTCCGTGGAGATATTTTAAATAGACGAATGCATCAAACGTCCATAGACTTAACATTACTGAGGGAAATTCGGAGCTGAGTGACTGGCAGCGTTAAGGATACCACTGGGACCAGATCATAGGTAAGTCTATCGTTATCCGAGTAGTCCCAGAGATCTGCTACTGCTTCACAAAATGAGCGCGAATATGTTTTTTAATGTGCGATTTCGGTGCTGGAAGTGATAAGTCAATTGATGATCTAGAAGTTGCCTCTTATACGCCGTCTCATTGCCCAATATGTTCTCATGGTCTGAAAACGTGGCCTAAATGGGGTTTACAGAGAAGATTTTTTAGAAGTGTTTAATCTCAATAATTTGGGAATTTATTGATCTAAATGCATAGATTGCCAACAGGCTGGAAAGACTGTCACTAAAAAATGGAAATTTCTGTTACATTTATATTATTTTTTTATGTATTAGTGATCTTTTAATTTCGTTATGGGATAATAGTCGGAAACTATTCGTATATGAAGTGCAAACGAGTTAATATTTCGCAATCGGACTGCACGCAACAGAAATAAACTTTTTTCTTTTTTTTAAATCATGCTTGAAAATTATTTTTAAAACATAAAAATCAGTAAATTGAGATAACAGTTTTCAAACAAATTGTATTTGAAAGAATATTTTTTTCGCTTTTTGGCAATGTAAAAACTTAAATTTTGCAATGTTTTGAAGTTAAAAAAAACTGCAGTAACAGCGAAATTTATTGGCCAGGACGTTGCCACCGTCAATATGACGTCAGCGTTATTCATGACATGTTTTTGCTTTATAATATAGATTTTTGTCTTATACAACGAATAATGCTTTTGGAACACAGTAAAGTAAAGTATCTACAATTCATCATAAATATCATGTTACTGTCAATCAATGAGTTAAATAAATTTTAAAACAAGTTATCTTTTATGTTACTTAAAAGTACCATCGGGGCATAATAGGTTAATAAATTATCCTTTTTCTACATAATTCCAAATAGCATTTTAAGTGTACAATACAAAGAATGATTTTTTATTTTTTTCTTATAGCATTAGTTTTGTTTTGAATTTCCAAAAAATTTTGAATCCTTTTTGTTTTGAAAAGGATTGTCTTTTTATGAAGATAGTGTTTTAAATATTACTCAAAATTGTTATTTTTTAATGATATCAGTCAGAAAATTATAAAATTATATTATCCAGAGAAAATAAATATGTCTTCCAACTGAAAACTGTCACAACTATGAGAAAAATATTAAGTAGATTACCATAATATAACCGCCCATTATCATCGAATAGTATTACTCTTCAAATGATGGATTCCTGGCAATCCTTCGCTTGAGAATGACTAACTTCCTTGGAAATAAATAAATAATTCACTTTCAAAATATAGAATTTTTTAAATATGTAAAGTTTAAATGAGCTTAAATGAAATATTTTTAATTGCCTGAGTAGTTGAGAACCTGTATTTTGTGATTAGATGTTTTAATTTTGAAAACATCAAATGACTATGCAGAAAAATATTTTTTTTTTTTTTTTTTTTTTTTTTTTTTTTTTTTTTTTTTTTGCAGCTCGTCAGCTTCTTTAAGATTTTAACGCTTAAAATAAAAATAAATGCATATTTTAGAAAAAAAATTAAATTATGTATCTGCAAAGCGAAATGCAACAAGACATAATTTGGGAAGAATATACAGGGGGAAAAATAGAAATTTTTCCTTTTTGATAAAAAAAAAATTTTTTTTTAATGCTAATGGCCATAAATTTAATATTTCAGAGAAAGATTTAAAGTAAGGATTCGAACTGGAGCCGAATGGAAACAGGAAAATAATCGTTACTTTTAATACAATAAAAATCAAAACCTAAACCAAACGCTGAACCTTTTTTTTTTTTTTTTCACTTCGGAACTCAAAAGTAAAAATAGTTTTCGGTTTTAGAATTGAACAGTAAAAATAGTTTTCGGTTTTAGAATTGAACAGTAAAAATATATGTATTTTCAAAAGTAAAGTGAAATACAATTCACTGGCATCAATGCTATTACATTATTAGAAGTTGCTATCACATATTCCAGAATTTATGATTTGTGTATTCGAATTTTATTAATTTTCTCTGAGAAAAATAAAAGTTCATTCATTTGAAACCGAACCGAAAACCTTTATTTTAATGGGACACAAACCGAAAGAAAATATGTTACATTACAACATAACTTTATACCCATTTTACTTTAACCTCTTCAGTTCCTAGGCTAAAATAATAATACAAATGCTTATTCATTGGTATTTTTCAAAGAAAACGACATCGTAAATGACAGAAAAAGTAACTTTTCTGAAATTGATCCTTTAGGCGCGTAGTAATTTAGGTTCAAAAATATGGATCTAAAACTACAAACCCCCTTAAAATATCAATTTAATAACCATTAACCTAAATTAACGCAATCACAAATTTAAGAGCTTTAAACAAGTAAATAACAAATCTTCAAAAATTTTTATTGAAAAAGATTTAAGTTAAATACTTATGAAAACTTCTCACTTTCTTGGTCATAGTGTCTTTTGGCCATTTTTAGGCATTTTGCAAACTCAGATGGAAATAACATTTATTTTATGTGGGAATCAGCTTAGATACTGCCATTTATTCGTTTGCTTTGAACGCAAAAAACATTCAGCTATTAAGAAATGATGTGAAAATGTAAAAAAAAATCGAACATTTTAGTTTTTATAAGGAAAAGAACAGAGGTCCCCATATGGGGACCCAGGGACCGAAGAGGTTAACATAAATTGTTAATTTTAAAATGACTTTATTTGTTGATAACAGGAGCAAACAAATTACAATGCAAGGCCTTAATTTGAAATCTCACTGATCTGAAGCTTTAAGAAATAATTTGGTCCTTAAAAACTCATAATGCTTTATACTAAAAAAAAATGTTGGAACCTCTGTTATATAACACTTGGAGAATTATGGCGCGAATTTTTTACCCCCCCCCCCTTCTCCTATGTCCAGGTTGTCACACTTGAGTGATACCCTCCACATCTGTTGTAACGTCCCATTTTCTGCAACTTTTAACTTAGCGTTAATTTTTTGCAAAAAAATATGTTACATACGGTCTATAACTTACGGATTTAAATACTATAAACCTGAACCTTCTTTCCTTATTATTTCAAGCTATTGAATTTCAAAGAAAGAGGGAAAAAAATACTTGATACTACCTAAACAAAAATACATATTTTTTAAATGAACTGTGCTGTTTGCAGACAACCTAATTGTTTTCAAATGTTAGATGTGACGTCACAACGCATTAACCTTCCCCTTCCTCTGTCACATTTTGTGAACCCTTTCCCCCTCTTGAAGTATGACTTAACTGAGGGATGGCCGGTTATTGGAGTTATCTTGTCAAAATAGTTCTTGCTAACAGGATCGACTGCACATCGATCTTTTACTCTAATTCATCAACCTTTCTGTTGACAGATTCTACCTCTTTCCGCACACTTCGAAAAAAGAAACCTAATTTTTCAAGTTCAACAACACGCAAAGCGTCATAACAAGAAAAGGTGACCAAGTCCCTGAGAATCCGGTCATACCAATATCTCTTTTTGCTCTTCATGCTCAAAATCTCATGCCTAATACCCCACTGACCCGAATCGAGAGGCGACCTTTGACTCTTCCACTCTCGCATTGCGTGTGGGAGATGACACAGAGAATCATTCTAAATTCAACCACACCTTTCCGAATCGGATATTTTTAGGATGTGGTTAAAAAATTTTCATTTTAGAGGTTGGGTATTTTTATGACCTTTTATAGGTGTGTAGTGAGAAGGTAAGTGATGACCCCTTTCAAAGGTAATTAGAAAGTTTTTATTTATATCCTCTCATCCGGTAGTCATGCTTTCAAAGGTTAATGCGCTTGCCTTCAAGATAGTTTTCGCAGAAAGTTACTCTTGCTTTCCATCCAGCATAAACCCATGATAAGCATTGAAAGCTAAAAAATTAAATTTTCATTCTGCAAATTCCTTAAATAAACTTTCTACTAGAACGCTGCAGGAGTTGAATTGTACACGACCCAAACCAGTGCCTGATTTATGGCAGGGCATTCGGGGCACGGGCCCAGGGCCCCTGATTTTCAGGGGGCACTCGATGCTGCTGAAGGTTTTTCAACTAGGGTCCAAAATCTGATGTAGTTTTAACATCTAATGGAATTTTACATTTCATTCTACATTATGTTCTGTTCGTATTGTATTTTTATAACATCGTACACTGTTAAAAATTTGCAGCATTCTGGCAGGTCATTTGACCGTTTTTTCCGAAAACGGTTACACAACCGTGAATTTGACACTATTCTGACCATATTATTGGCCATTTTATGGTCAGAATATAGTTAAATTATGGTTATGAAACCGTTTTTTCAAAAAACGGTCGAATGATCTGCCAGAATGCTGCAAAATTTTTAACAGTGTATATATAATTTACTTTATTATAGTGAATATTTCCTTTTATTTTTAATTCTTATTTAATCCTATTCCTGTTCTCGTCAGATATTGTGGGGGTTGGTGAGCGTAGCTTGTGCAGGCGGCAGAGCCCCCTAATACTTTAAATGATTGTAACTTAATATTGAAATAAATTTATTATTAGTTGTTGCATATTTTTTCATTTCAGATATATAGACCTGCTTAGGAAAAGATAATCAGCACCACACAATTTATTATAAAACATCTTTTCATTTAATTTCCTAATTGTGAAATAATTAAAGTAAACTCATTATTATCAAATTTAATTTTTTAATGGATATTTTAAAGTAATTATTAAAATTAACAGTGGTTATCTTAGTAAGTACGTTTTTCAATATTTTATTTACTCAATCCGCTTGTCACAATCGGTGCAATGGGGCCCCGTACGATCTGTGCCCTGGGCCCCCAAATTTGTAAATCGGTCCCTGACCCGAACCGAGCGAGAACTGAAAGAAAATTAATCCTTATTTTAATAGAATTAATAGATAAGTAGTCTACAATTATATCTCTAATATGAATTTCATCTTTTTTGAATAAAAATTAGCATATATACACTCATTAATATTCAAATTTATATGTATTTTTTTTTTTTCATTTAAAACATATTCAGGACATTCTTCCGAAAAATCGGTTCAACTCGAACCCGACTTAAAAGAGTCAAAGCCAAACCCGAAACCTTTCCCAGCCCCATCAGAAAGCCCCATCCGCCCCCAAGAAAAATCAAGTTACCAAACTGGCCTAAAGTAATTACGAGTTGACCCGATTTTTCGAAAGAATGTCCTGAATATTTTTCAAATGAAAAAATATATATACTCTGCTTGCTACTACTGTCTTGCCGACTAATTTTATGAAACATATAAAATTGTGAAAACAGACTCCACTTATAGTATTATGGCAAATTTGCAGTCTTAGAACAATTAATAGTACTTAAGAAATACTATTATATGGAAAACTATTCATATCTATAAGCCGAAGCGTTGTTAAAATTTATTCATGCAAGCTAAAAAGCTCTCTTTACATTCACTGATAATTTATTTACTTAGAAAAAGTTTCAAACCATTTTTTAACATAGCTAAAGGTGTTCAAAAGTTAGGCTTTTTTTTTTCACTCCCGTCTGTTCGTTAGCTTTTTAAATATATCAAGAAAGCTCTTTCTCGCGCACACACACACATACATACATGTCTATACACACAAATTGCTCTTCTCTGAGAAGAAATTTCAGCATATTAGAAAAGGGGTGATAAATTTATAATAATTCTTTTTACATCGCAGGGCATGATATTTGAGATATGAAAGAGAAAATTATTCTAAATTCAACCGCACCTTCCAAATCGTATATTTTTAGGATGTGGTCTTAATTTTTTTCTTTTTTTCGGAGGTTTCAGTATTTTATGACCTTTTACAGGTGTGTAGTGAGAAGATGATGACCCCTTTCAAAGGTAATTAGAAAGTTTTTATTTATATTCTATCATCCGGTAGTCATACTTTCAAAGGTTAATGTACTTGCGTTCAAGATAGCTTTCGTAGAAAATAGCTTTTGCTTTCCAACATGAGCCCATAAAATACAGTGAAAGCTAAAAAATAAAACATTCATTTTGAAAATTCCTTAAATATTCTTGCTACTAGAGCCCTGCACGAGTCGGGTTGTACCGTACCCGACACTCACACCAGTGAAAGAAAATTAATCCTAGTTTCAATGCAATTATGGATAAGTAATCTACAGTTATATCTCTAATATCCATTTTATTTATTTATTTATTTATTTTTGTATAAAAATTTGCTTATATATACGCTTTAATATTCAAATATACCTACTTTTGTTGTTGTTGTTGTTTTTTACTCAGGAAATTTTTTTAATTTTAGATTTAATTTTTGGAAAATCAGGTCAACCTGATCCCGACCCAAAAGAGTCAAAACTCAATCCGAAACCTTCCCGAACTCGAATCGCAACGAAAAAAGCGTCAACCCGACTTGCACCAAACCACGGGTAGGTCGGGTTTGGGTAAAATCAAGCTACCCAACCTGGTGCAGAACTCTACTTGCTATACTACTGTCTTTCCGACTAACTTTTTAAAGCTTTTAAAATTGTGAAAATGACGCCGACTTATAGTTTTATAGCAAATTAACAACGATAGAACAAGTAATAGTGTTTAAGAAATGCTACAGTATAGAAAACTATTCTTATCTATAAAGGTAAAAAAACTAGTTAAAAGTTATTCATGTAAGCTATAACGGGCTATTTACATTTACTAATAACTAATTTTCACTGGAATAGTTTTAAACCCTTTATTAACATAGATAACGAATTTTCAAAAGTTACATTTTTTTCTTCCACTTCTGTCTGTTCATTAGCGTTCTCAAATCCAAACTGCGTATTTTCTGTCTCATTTTAAAATTCATTTTTGCTCGCAAACGCATCCAGTTGGCAGGTTCTCTTATTCAGAAACTATATAATGTGCCGTATTGGTCAATTTTTTGATGAAGGCAGAATATGTTTTTAAAAAATGCTGTCAAAGTGGGCATTTTGAACAAATTTCCCGAAGCGATATGCTGGAAACGATAAAAATGGTCATTTGAGAAAATAATTGTTTATAAATCAAGTTCTAATTAATTGAATGAAAAATAATTACACAGGTTGCCTATAAATCTCTTCAAAAGTCAGGTCACAAAGTTTCATGTTTTTACTTTTAAAAATGAGTCTGAAAATGTGAGTTATTGAGCGTGGGAAAATATCTTTTTAAATACCGCCTTAACATGATTCTCATAAAATCAGCTCTTACAGAAAAATGAATTTAAAAGTTCATCAAAATCAAAAGCGTCGAGATAAAATTGTTAAACTGGGTTTATCTCTAATCTTGATTTAGTTTTTGTCGGTGAAGTTAGTACTTAACATCGAAATCTACCTGCGCCTGTAGGCCGAGCCGGCAGGGTTTCTTTTTTTTTTCTTTTTTTTTTTTCTTTTTTTTCCGTCTTAGAATTACTTATCAATGATTGATCCTTCCAAATAATTTGTATCTTCTTTTCAGGATCATACACTTTCTTTATTCCGTCAAATGAAGCCGTCTCCCGACTGCCATCCAATTTAATAGATCACTGGAAAGAAAATAATCCGGATTTGAGGCTGGCTCTCCTGAATCATGTGGTGCGTGACAAAATCCCTCTAGACATGTTGAAGCTAGGAGGAAGGATGACATCGAGAGCTAGGGATGCCACGATATTCATCAACAATTATCACAATGAAGTGAGTTTTAATCATTCGCATTATTTGATTTTCTATTATATGCGTTACAGGGGTGGGGAAATGCATCATTTTACTCGCCACTGGCGAGTGAAATTTCTGACAGGGCGAGTAAATTTTTAGGTAGTCTTCGAAAACTGCAAACTATAAAAATATTATGATAACTTTTTTTTTTACTAGTTAGTTATATTTTGCAACTTTCCAAATCACCGGGATGTAAAAAAATTCTATTCTATATTAAATTTTCCTATCACGTATATATTTCGTAATTGTATAGAAAAAAAAATATAAAAACATTGTAGTTATTAGTAAGCAACTATTTATGCAGTTGCATAAATTTTGTCATAACAATTTTCAACTGTACTTTGCATTTTGCTGGCTGGTAAAATAAATCCTTGGCTGGTAAGATTTCCTAGAAATCCCCCACCCTTGCTTATTTATTAAACAGACTAAATTTTCCCCCTTAAATAGTTGCCTGAAATACAGCGTCGTAGCAATTCAAAAATTATGGGAGGAACTCAAGTAGACATTTTCAAATAAGTTGAACAGTTAGAATTACCTATAATTAATAAAATACTTAGAGAATAATAAAACTTTTAAACTTATTATTAGTACTGCTGTCGCAAAATCAATATTTTAACTATTTTAGATAGATGGTCTAAGATACTAAATTTTATAGTGCTACGATTATGCAAATCATCGTTCTTGACGTCAGATACCAGAAAAAATATACAAGTGCTAAAATTGTTCAACTTTTTTTTTTTTTTTAATTCGAGAAAAGTAATTTGAAAATATCACAACAACATGATATACTGGAATCCTTGGCTTGGTGAATTACGGAGACTGAAATCCTAGCAAATACGAAGAGTGTAGCGGAAATCTTTTTGAGTGGGAAGGAGTGTCATTTCAAATGTGTGGAATCAATTCCAAGAAACAGGGAATGTTAGACGTCAGCCAGGGCAAAATTGCCCTGGTGCTACAACGGCAAGTGTTAACCAGTATCTGATGCTAACAGCTCGTAGAAACTGGACACACGATGCTACTCAACTACAAAGGCTGTTCCTTTTGGCACCAGAACGGAAGGTGTCACGCTAGACCATGGAACTATTAATAAAGAGGCACTGACATATCCTTAAAATAGTGAAGCTTCAACTGTAACCGCTCTTTCAGGGGTTGATTGCCGCCGGAGAAACTTCTACCAGTAAATTTAAATAGAAATTTTCTCCTTATTTAAATGTCGTTTTAATGCAAAATTTCAGTCACAAATAATGGCAGAAACATATATCCATTTTTACTGGTCGAAGTTTTATTGTGTCGGTAGTCAGGTCTTGCGTTTCTGCCTTATTGTGACAACCTAGACAACCACATGTCAGTGAAAGTGAAAAATATTATAATATCTTGGCAAACTTACACCAGTAAAAGCAAAGATAAATTTTTACCTTACACTGAGAAAAAAATATGGTTCTGGCATATAGAATCTAAATTGTGGCTCTAGAAAAAATAGTTCCATTTCATCCTTATAAATTCTAGTTCCCTTTGATAGAGAGTTCTAGAGTCTCCTACTAGAATTCAAGAGCGTTTTCCAATATTTGTGGTCAAACTTATTTAAAAATCTCTGCAAATAGATGCGAACACAAGAGGTTCGTTTTTGTAACTATAATTCTTGTTTATGAAACCATTCCAGAAATTAAGCGATAATTTCTCTCTATTGAAATGATTCCTTATCGTTTCGTTACCTAGAAAGCAAGAGACTAGAAATTCTAGATCATTTCGTCTATTCAGCTTAGTTTTTTACCCTGTTCGCATAGCTCGGAAATCTATATTTCTAGTTTAGGGATACAAAAAATGACTACCTATTCATTCTGGGTGAAGGCGGTATACATATTTTCTCAGTGTATTTGTGAAAAAATATTTCCATGAATAAGGCGCTTAAATAAAACGAAATTTCCTATTCAATTTTACTGGTAGGAAGTTTGCCCCTGCGGTAATAAGAAACTGTTGAAACGATTTTTAAGAAGTAGCCGCCATCTTGTGACAACCTTCTCAGTTTCTTCACTCAGAACTGGTAGACAGTACACTATATGTCTCCTCCATTCGCCAGACAGCCCAAAACAGGCTTCATCAGGGTGGTCGCTTGCATGTTAGTCCAATGGTGTGTATTCCTTTGGCATTAAGACACTGTGCCGTCCGAAGAAGTTGGGCTGCTGAACATTCAGATTGGATGCAGCGTGAATGGAATCAAGTGCTTTTCATTGACGAGTCTTGATTTAGTCTGGAGTGTGACACTCGATGGCTTCTAGTATGGAGAGAAAGAGGTAATGGAAATAGCTGTTCGAAGGGACCACATACCATACTAAAAATCTTTCACCCTTTTAGAGCAACACTTTTTTTTAATGGCGGTAGAGACGAAAAAAAAATTACGCACCCTATTGAGTGGCATATCATTGGATAGGTCTTTCAAAATGAAGACGATGTTTCATTGACTATTTTACAGTCAGAAGCTCCGTTAAAATATTATACAACCTGGAATTTGTGTATGTAGGATCGCTAGCTTTACTGCAACTCTAATCATCATAGACATCTATAGACCTCATCAAAACAGTGTTTATAGATAGGAACTAACAATTAAACACAACTTAAAAGTCATCAATACAAGTAAATAAAAAAATAGGTAAATAATATAAACAAGTAATATAAAAAAACATATATTTTGTCAGTTCCTACTTAGGTCGATAAGATAATTTTTTTTCTCCCATTCTTCTTTCCTCTTGAGTGGCGCTTAAAATACCTTGATCAAGAAGAGAGCTCTCTCAATTATTGAAAATTAATTAATTTAATTTAATTAATGAATTAATATTTGAAAAAAACTGGATTAACATCAAGTGTCATCCACTACAAGTTTAAAAAAATTCATTTGAGCTTGATTGGATGAATAATAAGTATTTTATTAACGACTGAAAATTTGAACAAGATACATATAGCGAGAGTGTGAGCTAATTGTAAGAATTGAAAAAAAATAGTTTCACATTGATGAGAAATAATTAATTAGTTCACTTTTTACGCAGTCGGGTTTTTGATTTTTTTAATTTAATTGTTTATGTAAATAAGTTCTTCTCTTTGTTTGTGACCATGTTCACGTCGACCAAACCAAATGCAGTGCTGATTCGTGATTTCCATACAGGAATGCATTTTCGAAAAAGCGGATTGTAAACCTGATTGATCTTTAATAACCCAATACACTTAAATCTAGCGTCGGCGTCGATTTTTTTCTGGCAAAAACCTAATTACGAAAATTCTATTGCATAATGAGCAGGGCTGTAGTGGAAGGGTATACGCCGTATACCTTCTTATTTTTCCTAAGAATCTCCATCTTTAAGAATGCTTCATGAAAAGCTATTGCGTATACCCTCTGGGGTCCCCCCCCCCCAACTACAGCACGGACAGTGAGTAATATTGTTTTTAATTGTTTTCAAAAGAATAACATAGAATTTGGAAATCTGTGAGAATGAAATTTGTTTGTGAGAGTGTAACAT
This sequence comes from Maratus speciosus, assembly GCA_963932465.1. Lineage (NCBI taxonomy): Eukaryota > Metazoa > Arthropoda > Arachnida > Araneae > Salticidae > Maratus > Maratus speciosus. The sequence continues at coordinate 456,716,869 of OZ010786.1, read as the reverse complement.
TAAAAATATAGAAATTATTTTATTTTTTTAATGCATTTTTAATAAAACAGACAGGTTGTGTTTTATACTATCTACAGATTTTCGCGACGTTGAAAATATATTCCAAAAAGTACTGAGTATAAAAATAATTTATAATTTAAATAATTTAATTTTTTTTAATTTAACCTTAAAAAATTGTTTTATTTTTATTTAACAGTTATGGTCTGGTAATTCAGCATGAAATAATTGTAATTCGATAAATTTTTAAAAAGAAATCAAATACTCGAAAACAGCGGTAGAATAAGATTTGCCAACGTTTCTGGCGATCCATCTTTTAGATCAGTTGCATTATAAGCAGGGATGAGATTTCCGCTTTTTTGCACACCAGTATTTTGTTAGAGAAAATGTTATTTTATTTAATCAGAACATTATTTACTATTTAACAGAACAACATTTTCTCTAACAAAATACTGGTGTGCAAAAAAGCAGAAATCTCATCCCTGATTATAAGCAGGACTGAGTTTTTATCGGTAAATCCAGTTTTTACCCAGGAAAAACCTGGGAAAAAAGAGTATAAACCTGTTAAATATTATTATCCTCTCCATTATTATCAATAAGTATTAGCCGAATGTTTATAATGGATAGCTATGCACACCGGTGTCAAAAAATTAAGGAGCAGTGACAATTATGAGGCCAAGAATAAATTTAATAGTAAAATAATAGTTAGTGTTTTTCGACAGAAATCACTGTCTTATTTAATGCCCGCACTATACTTATATTTTCTTATACCAATATTTCAGGCATTATTATTATAGTAGCCGTTAGTATAGACATATTATTCATATCTGTTTAACATCAATATATAAAAACTCATGACACTTATTTTTCATTTAAAAAAATCTTTTATCTTGCTTTTTGTACATATTAAAATCAAAAGTCATAATTTACATTTTCCTTATTTTTCATAAAAAATTAAAACACCTTTCCTTATTTTATTTAAAAGAACATATATTCCGGTAGATTTTTTAAAAAAATGTTTTTTAACAATATATAATGCATCGTCTAATACCTTTTGGCACCTTTCTCAAAAAACGTTTTCATCCCTTATTCCGGGACATCTTCAGTTTCAAATAACGTTGTTTCGCAGTTTCGCTTAAGATCTTGTAACAACATCATTTGAAACTGAAGATGTCCCAGAATAAGGGATGGAAACGTTTTTTCAAAAAGGTGCCAAAAGGTATTAGACGATGCATTATATATTTGTTAAAAGCATTTTTTTTTTTTTAATCTACCGGAATATATGTTCTTTTAAATAAAATAAGGAAATGTGTTTCAATTTTTTATGAAAAATAAGGAAAATGTAAATTATGACTTTTGATTTTAATATGTACAAAAAGCAAGATAAAAAAAATTTTTTTAATGAAAAATAAGTGTCATGAGTTTTTATATATTGATGTTAAACAGATATGAATAATATGTCTATACTAATGGCTACTATAATAATAATGCCTGAAATATTGGTATAAGAAAATATAAGTAGTAAAATAATATTTGCAATAGCACTAACGTCACAGAAAAGGCTCAAAATGGTCTCTCAGTGTAGCAAATGACTTTGTCGGTCCTGTTCAACGTTTGCGTGTATTTGTGTATGTACAGCACACATATTCCTGAAGATATTAACGTTTTTGTGAAAAACTCAAATGTTTTTTTGTTTATAGTCTACGGAGTTTTAGCTAAATTTAACAGAACTTTCCGAACACTTGAAAAAGAGCAGTAGAAACAGTACACTACAATTACAACATGAATCTATTGAATATTTCATATGAGATGGGCATTTGCATGAAATAATTTTTAACTGCGCATGCGTGAAAGATTCCAAAATTTTTATATTTACATAATTTGGTAGTCAGCTATTTAGGGCAATATAAAAAAAGTCCAGTCAAATATCTGAAAAATTCAAAAAGATTGTGGCGATATAGTGGAATTGCTTTCTAAAAGTAGCTGCATGATAAGGGATTTTTCACAATATGTTAACCGCCGATATCTTTCTGAGTTTTCACGGTATTTGACTGGACTTTTTATATAAGTATTTGAGTGAAGATGAAATGATAAACACATTTTTTTTATATAGAAGTGGAAGAAATGATAAACACATTTTTATAGAAATGGAAAAAATGCTGAAAAAAAAATTAAAGTTTTTTAAAAGGTAAAAACCATTTAAAACACTTTTTTTTTTTTGCAAAGACTCTAAAAATCATATCACCTGTTAAAAACCTCATGCGGTAAATACCTGCCATAAACCCTGATTGTAAGAGGCCTTTCTCGGGTAAAAACAATTACCCGCTGAAAGACAAGTTACATTCTTAACAAGGACCTCAATCTATTCAGTTTTCAATTTCATTGGAAAGATGATTTATTTTACTTCTTAAAACAACAAACTTGGTATTGGTTATTATTAAGTAAGGTCATTAACATGCAGATGGTATCTTGCAGTCCTACCTAACTAAGCCTCCTTTCGCCTTTCGCTATAAATGTGACCTTTATTTCTGTAGGGCCCCTGAAGGATAGAGAAGGATGATTTGGGACAGAAGTTAAGGTGAAAGTGAAACCCTACAAAATTTACTTTCCCTAAAAGAGAGGCCCCACACGAAAAATAGTGAAAGTTAAAAGCACGGTGAAAAGCAATGTCAAGGTTACATCGAAGGTGGGCACTAAAATCATGTGGAGAGAAAAATGTCATAAGAAGTTCAAGGGCAACACAGTGCAGAAAAAGAAAGGACATATTACCGGATGTTCCAAAAATGACGGGGCTATTTAGAAAAGGAATTCTTAAAAATTACCAAGCAATATAAGTGTATCCTTTGATGCAATTTCTAAAAACAACAAATTTTGAGAAACGCGATGATATTTAAGTAATACGAATTCAAAATGAAAATAGTAGAAATTGTCAAATGAACCCTTCATTTTTGGGACACATGATACAAGTAGAAGGTTACGAAGATCATGATATTATTCTACCTGAAAGAAAAAAAAAATGTAGGAAAATGCGTTTTTTGTATGTAAATATAAATATTAATATAGTGATGCCTCTACAGTTTTTTAATTCCGGGTCTTTTTTTTTTTTTTTTTTTTTTACAAAAATGGATTTTCTTATCTATTAATAAGGCAAATTCAATATAATTACTTTGAGCATATGTCACAATTGTTTTATGCATCTCTTCTCCGAATTTTCGCTTAAATGATGTACTATAACGTGTCCACGGCATCACTATAATACATAAAAATTGTTTCATTAAGAGATATGGTCCACATTTTCCTACCCTCAGGTAAAAAAAAAAATAATAATTCATCTAAAATTAAGGGTTGGATCTGGCCTTCAGAATAAAGGCAGAAATAGAAAAATCGTAACTTCTAGTTCTGATTTCGAATATTTTATTTCTTTTCAGAATTTTATCGGATTACAATTATTTCATTCTGCATTACCAGTTAATAACTGCTAAATAAAATTCCATTTTAACCTATAGGAAACATTAAAAATAATATTATTCATTATCAGTGCTGCAGTCTTAAAAAAAAAAAAAAAAAAAAAAAAAAACAGAGGGTATACGCTACAGCTTTACATGAAAACAGAGTATTCTTAGAGATCTAGATTCTTAGAAAAAATAAGAAGGTACCAGTGATGTAGTCGTAAAAAAACCAGAGGGTATACGCTAAAGTCATGAACGTCATGCCTAGAATATACGCTATAGCTTTATTTGAGAAACAGAGGGTATACGGAGTTTCTTAAAAAAATCCAGAAGGTATGCGACGTATACCCGCGTATACCCTCCACTACATCCTTGGGTATAGCCCTGCTGATTATGTAATGGAAGTTTCGTACTTAAGTTTTTGCCAGAAAAAAATTGACGCCGATACTGACGCATTGCATTTAAAAAACATATTTTACTAACTTCTACTTATTTTTAAAAATACTATACAGTTTGAAATTTTTACTTAAGTAAAAACTCGAGATCTTTGAGTTATTGTAAGAAGTTGGGTTGGAAATTCAAATTATATAAGGTTTTAAACATAGTTTTCAATATAATTATTCAGAAACTATGTAATAGAAAGATGTTTTCAATTTTTTGTAAAGGCAGAAAATACTGTCAAATTCGGTATTTTAAGCTGAGTTCCCGGACGCGACAGCGCAGGTCACTATTGCATCATCAATGCAATCAACAATTACGAAGTTATGCATCAACCAGTAATCATAAATTGTGCTCCAACATGAGAGAATTACCGGGATTTTTTTATGCTGTGAAAGATGGTTTCATACTTTCTATTGACACCCCGGAAAAGAAAGTGTGACAGTTACTTTAAGTAAAGAAGGATTTTCGACAAGTGTTATCACGAAAATAATAGGATGCCACCAGTCTACAATTGCTAGGGTTATTATATTGAAGCGTGAAATTGGTGATGTCAAGAGAATAGCCTGGTCAGCCCGAAAGAGTTTAACTACAACGTCTAAAAATCGATATCTGAACCAGATGTGTCTCCGTAATCGTCATGTAAATGCTCTTGATTCAAAAGTTGAATTTTAAAACGCTTGTGGTGTTAATACAAGTGCGTGAACTGTCAAAAGACTGATTACGTAATGTGGTCTGCATGCTTATCTCACAACAACAACAAAAAATTGCAGAAACGACTTGCTTGTATGCAAAAACATGTTTCATGGACTAGGGCTCAGTAGGACTCGGTAATTGTTTCGGACGAATCTAAACTCAACCTCCATGGATCGGATGGCAAGAGATATGTTAGGAGATGAAGAAGTGAAGCATATCATCAAGATTGCATGTCGCCGACACTGAAATTACCTATGCACTGGTTGGCCTGAAAAAGGATATCCAGCAGAGGGATTGGACGACTCAAATTATTGCTGACATCAGCTTTTACCGACACCTTGGAGCAGTGTTTAAGGCCAGTTTTTATACGTGCAGCCAGTTATTCGAAATAATTTAAAAGTTGCAGAAAAATACATTTTAAAAATAGATTTAGTACCCTGATAAGACTCGATAAGAAGAATCTAATTTATTCATAAATGAATTTGTTGTGTCATTTACAAGATTCTATCTCCACAACATCCTACCTATTTTTTCCACCTATTTCCCCACTTTAGGTGCAGTCCGATATAAAAATAATCTGGTATTAAAGCTATGGACTGGCCTAAGAATAGTCCTAATCTTAATACTGTTCACAATTTTTAGCTTTTAATGTGTGCTAAAATTGCTAAAAAGAACCGGGCTACCAAGATTAAAGAAAAGGAAAGAATTATTAGTATTTAATACCATAAAATTAGGCACGATTGCATACAGAAGTTTATTTTTACCATGCCAGACAGCTATAAAGCTGTTATCGCCGCTGGCCGGCAATCTACAAAGTAAAGTTATCCTTTTGCGTATAACCACATCAATAGGCATATAACATGACTCCAGTAATGTAAAATTTATTATTATCTACTGCATTTGTAGTTAATTACTTTGTTCCATTTTTTGATAAAATAGTGCATTTTTTCCTTTTATAATTATTCAGCATAATAAGGTGTTTCCATAAACTAATTTTTATAGCAAATTAATACTATAGGCTTACTTTAATGTAACATCATTATCTTTACATGAAACATAAATATAAAACACATTATTTGCACCCTTTTTAGGTGCGTTCGTAATTATATAAATACGTAGCACCTATAGTCGTCGTTCAGTCCGTTCGCATATAACAGAGCAAAAACTACCCAACCGAATGGTCTGAAATCTTAAATATATAATTGTTGTAAAATTTTGTCGAGTCATCTCAAATTTTATGATAATTGGATATATAGTTTAATTACAGAGACAGTCAAAAGTTCTCCGTTACATTACGGCCAATGGGAAAAAATTATTGCAAGTGCATTTTAATGATGTTACAGCCTTTCGAATGGTCTGAAATTCTAAATATACAATTGTTGCAAAATTTTGTCTGGTCACTTCAAATTTTATGAAAATCGGATGTATAGTGTAATGACAGGGACAGTTAAAAGTTTTCAGTTACATTAAGGCCAATGGGAAAAAACTATTTCAAGTGCATTTTAATTATGTTACAGCCTTTCGAACAGAATGAAATTGATATTCACTTATGAAGTGTATTAAAATATACATTCATTACAATATGCGGTTCAAAAAATATTTATAAAACTAGTCATAGTACGAACGTACCTCATTTGCCACGTTTGACAAGCAATTTCCAACTTGTTCATTTTTCACCAGTGATGCTGTTTTTTTCGTCCGCCGCCACTGAATATGCATATGTAACTACAATGTATAGCTACAGTACATAGCTACAGTCGCATAGCTACAGTGAACGATCTCTGAGACCGCGATGAATAAAAGATTAAAAGTGAGATGAATAAAAGGCTATATTAACTTATAAAATACTGCATCTGTAGCAATAATTATGCGTAGGATTATTCACCTATTCAAAAGTCTGTAGCAATAGTACTAGGGCTCAAACAAACAAATTTTCACTAGTTAAACTGAAATAGTTATGCTCAAGGTTACAAGTTAAACCGTGAAGATTGAAAAAAAGTAGTGGTTTGTGGAGAATTCTAACACCAGTTATAGGTTAACCTTTTATGCACACTTTTTTTTAATCTCGGCATTCTTTTCCAGATCTAACAGCAGATGGAATCAAGATTTTATTTCATATGATTCATATAAGAGTCACTTACTATATACCGATAGTGTTTCCATACTCTGTTCGCTCTGCGAATTTATTGAATAGTGCTGTCTCAGAAATTCGATAAGGTAGAAATACGATTTTATACATATAACGAAGCTGGTTCTATACAGAACAGAATTACAGTATTAGTAATCAATAATTATTTGGAGATTTTAATGACAATAATTATTTGTTCTCTTCAACAGGCAGTCACAGTCAATGGACATAGAATAGTACACGGGGATATAACAGCGCCTAAAGGAGGCATCATCCATGTCATCGATGGAACTCTCTGTCCCGTAGCTGATCAGGACATCATCAACACTTTGAGGACTTGCAATAAGTATGACGGTTTCCTTACGTTAGCAGATGTTACAAAGTTACTGGACACTATGCAATATGGTTAGTAAATATTCGTATTGTTTTTATGTGTGCATGTTCGCATATATTGGAGGGGGGGGGGGGAGGCCGAGGAAAAAAATGTGTTGTGCAGTTGTAGGTCACAAGAAAACCAATTACAAGAAATATCATAAAACAATGAAATCTTTAATATTCAGTTGTTCTACCAATTTATTCACAGACATTAAAACACACTAAGATATCGCAGTTTAACATACACCAAAAAATAGGGTACATGTCAAAAAGCGTAAAACACATATGTACTCTAAAAGATACATTTAAAATGGTTTAAAAATATTTTCACCTCTTCCTGCCGAGGCATCTTCAGTTACTGATGTTTTCGTCTCACTCTCGCTGGGCATTACTTTCTAAATTTTCCCTGTCATTTATCCCTATTTTTAAAATGCGTCGCCATCTATTGTCAATTGTTGCGTGTAGTACATCCTTAGAGGTTTCAGATTTCGATGAGATTATTTCAATGGCTTCTCTCATTAATGCATAATTTAAACTATTGTATTTTGCTAATTTTTCGACATTTTTAAAATCTATTGTGATGGGGGATTTATTATTTAGTCTTGCCATTGCAGTAGAAGATTCATTAAGTCGTATATCTTGTTTATGTTCTTTTAGTCTGTCTTCTAGTTTCCTTTTTGTCATTCTCATATATCCTATATACAGGGTGATTCATAAAAGATGGGCAGAACTTTAAGGGGTTATAGTACACTTAAAGACAAATAATATTAAATAGGAGACTAAGGGTCCCAGACGTATTCCCAAGGAGATAGGGGGCATTAAAGTTTAGGGTCCGAAATTTCAAATGATTATAAAACATGGAAAAATTGGTCGATTCGTTTGCGGTTTTTGCAAAAAATTTTCTTTATGCCAGTATTTTCTTGAAATAAAATTTTAAAGTTCAATTTCAAAAAATGCCGATAGGGGGCGCTTTAGACTTTGGAGTAACAAACAACTATTTTTTAACGTTATTTTTTGTATTTCTTTAAATGATTTCGAAAGCTTAGACTTAAACTTAAATTTTGATCTAAAAATCTGAGTCCTAACGAGTAGTTAAGTAGCGTAAACTGAAATTTGAAATTTGAAACCCTTCTCCCCCCAGAACAAAAATCAGTTATTCCCGATCTTTGTGTCGTAGATTAGGCTCTAACTACTGCCGCGTTTTGCTAAAATTATTCTTTATGTCAGTATTTTCTTGAAAATAAATTTTAAAGAAAATTTTCAAAAAATTCCGATAGAGGGCGCTTTAGACTTTGGAGTAACGAACAACTATTTTATACCGTTATTTTTTGTGTCTCATTAAATGCTTTCTAAAGCTTAGACTTAAATTTTCAGCCCAAAATCTGAATCGTTAGACGTGGTTAAGTTTCTGGGGAGAGGGGTTTGAAATTTCTACTCCTGAGCACAGTTCAGTTTACCATGTCCACACATTGTGTGCTGTGATACGAGGTAAAAAGACACAAATTAGGATTATGTTACCAAAGCATATTTATTAACATGTAATTACAATAAATGTTCAAAATTGTGACCACCAGAGGTTATGCACGCAGAACAACGGCGAAGAATGGAACGGCGAACATTCGCGAAAACATCAGGCTTTTCGAGCACTTCCCCTACAGCGGCGGAAAGTCTGGCGACCAGTTCCTCGGGGGATTCAATGGGTGTCTCATACATAAGAGCCTTCAATCGTCCCCAAAAAAAGAAATCGAGGGGTGAAAGATCTGGCGAGAGAGCAGGCCAAGCAACAGGACCACCTCGACCAATCCATCTGTTCGGAAATGTGATGTCCAGATAGTTGCGGACGTCTCGTACGTAATGGGCTGGCGCTCCATCGTGCTGGAACCACATGACCCGCCGGATGCGTGGAGGAACAACGTTTAACAGGTCTGGCAGCACATGTTGCAGAAATGTGAGGTATGTTTTACCGTTGAGGCGTTCAGGAAGAAGGTACGGTCCGATTAGGTGGTCTCCGAGGATTCCTGCCCAAACATTGATGGAAAAGCGTCTCTGATGAGCATGTGGATACGTAGCATGTGGATTGACATCCGCCCATACATGTGCATTGTGTGTGTTAAATGTACCTTCACGTGTGAAGGTACATTCATCGGTGAAAAGCACAGTTCGTCCAAAATGTGGATTTAGCGCGTTCTGCTGCAGAAACCAGCGGGCGAATTCAATACGATTTGGATAATCCCCTGGAGACAGTTTCTGGACTCGTTGCACATGAAACGGGAGCAAATGTTCATCCTTCAGTACCCTCCAAGTCATGGACTGTGAGGTATCCACCTGCCTAGCCACTGTTCGTGTACTTGTACTTGGCTGCGCCGCTACTACATCCAGAATGGCTTCTGCAACAACTACTGATTCGTCCTTTTTTGCACGACCTGCATTCGACCGGGAAGCGAGAAATGATCCCGTCTCACACAATTGTCTGTGCAAGCGCTCGAAAGTTTTGCGGTTAGGCAACCGCCTGTTGGGAAATCGCTCTCCGTACATTCGTTGTGCCTCTGCACCATTTCCATCTGCCGCTCCGTAAATTAAATGCATCTCAGCCTTTTCCTTATTCGTGAAGGGCACCATCTTCCGATTCATTACTACAGCGACTTACACTTGACTCACCGTTCAGTGGTTTTTATGCCTGAATCGTGTCGAAATTTTGCATACGTGTTCTTCTTCTTCCCCATTTGACATTTGCATACTTTCTGTTTCCTTCTTCACCCGGTGACTAGCGTCAGGAATGGAGCTTTAACGTTTGCATGAGCGACGTTTCCAACTGTGCCAGTGCCTTTATGAGTGAATTCCGACTATGCAGTCCTTGACGAAAGTTGTATTTTTGCCTCGTATCACAGCACAGAATCGTTGGGCATGGTTAAGTAGTGCAAACTGAACTATGTTCAGAAGTTGAAATTTGAACCCCCTCCCCTCGCTACTGAACCACGCTCAGCGATTCAGATTTTGAGCTGAAAATTTAAGTTTAAGTCTAAGCTTTAGAAAGCATTTAATGAGACACAAAAAATAACGGTATAAAATAGTTGTTCGTTACTCCAAAGTCTAAAGCGCCCTCTATCGGAATTTTTTGAAAATTTTCTTTAAAATTTATTTTCAAGAAAATACTGACATAAAGAATAATTTTAGCAAAACGCGGCAGTAGTTAGAGCCTAATCTACGACACAAAGATCGGGAATAACTGATTTTTGTTCTGGGGGGAGAAGGGTTTCAAATTTCAAATTTCAGTTTATGCTACTTAACTACTCGTTAGGACTCAGATTTTTAGATCAAAATTTAAGTTTAAGTCTAAGCTTTCGAAATCATTTAAAGAAATACAAAAAATAACGTTAAAAAATAGTTGTTTGTTACTCCAAAGTCTAAAGCGCCCCCTATCGGCATTTTTTGAAATTGAACTTTAAAATTTTATTTCAAGAAAATACTGGCATAAAGAAAATTTTTTGCAAAAACCGCAAACGAATCGACCAATTTTTCCATGTTTTATAATCATTTGAAATTTCGGACCCTAAACTTTAATGCCCCATATCCCCTTGGGAATACGTCTGGGACCCTTAGTCTCCTATTTAATATTATTTGTCTTTAAGTGTACTATAACCCCTTAAAGTTCTGCCCATCTTTTATGAATCACCCTGTATAATCCTCTATACCCCATTTTAAAAATAGGGATAAATGACAAGGAAAATTTAGAAAGCAATGACCAGCCAGAGAGAGACGAAAACATCAGTCACTGAAAATGCCTCGGTAAGAAGAGGTGAAAATATTTTAAAACCATTTTAAATGTATGTTTTAGAGGATATATGTGTTTTAAACTTTTTGACATGTACACTATTTTTTTATGTATGTTAAACTATGATATCTTAGTGTGTTTTAATGTCTGTAAATAAATTGGTAGAACAAATTAATATTAGGATTAATATATGACATTATAAAATAATACAATTCTAAAAAATGAAATCTTTTTCAAATGAAATTAATTTATCATTAATAAAACTGAATTTATGAAAAAACTAATTCAAAAATTTATATGCTAAGCATTTATCTCTACGTTTTTATAATATCAAACTATTCTCATAACGATATTAAACAATGGTAGAGTTAGTGGAGTAAGCAAAATGGCATGATCAAAGTGAACAAACCATTGGTGGGCGGAGCTGATGCTAACTTTCTTTCTTTTTTCGGTTATTGTTATAAACTCTCTCAACGCCCACTTTTGCAGAAAGACACTTGATTTTGGCAAGATATTACAAAAACCTAAAAGTTATTCCAGTTTTATTAAATTTATTCTTTACAACAACGAAAGAAACAGTTTAGTAAAAGGACATTTGGGAAACTAAATTCCATGTCTTTCACCGGTTGATATTTAGTGTCTCTGTTAGTTAAGCGCTTGTATACGCACTTGAAATTTTCAACAGACTTACCTTGCTTTGTGTTAAATACAATGATATCACAGTGCTGGGGTATCGTGTACAGTACTTCCGTTAATGAGACATATTTAATGCCAGTTGTGTTTAGAAGTATGGAGCATTTAGTTCTATCAATAGTTCAAAGTTATTTGGATGTGGAGGGTACATTCATGATATCGTTACATTTAATATAAAAAAAAAGGTAAGCCTGTCCGCATTTCGCTAAAATATTTTCATTAAATTCAGGAACAAAAATTCGGTTTCGAATTAGAATTATAATTTTTTAGAATTAGAATTAGAATTTCGAATTAGTCGCATTTAATCAAAACCTGGTGGTTTTGATTAAATGCGATTTGAATTATGACCTTGTTTTCTTATGCAAAATTTGTTTGTTATTCAGTTTCATCCCTTAAAGTTTGTCTAAGGGCTTTTGAATGACCCTGTAATAAATTTATTATCCGGCTATAATGTTGAAATGATCGAATGTCACCAGAATTTAAGAACAAATTGGTTTGAAAGCAATTAAGTGCTCTTCATTACGGCAAAGGAAAAAAAAAAGAAGTGAGAGAAAGAGAGCATTCATATTAATCTTACCGCAAATTATCGTATAAAATGTGACTGGCACCAATCGATTAGGGATAACGTCTACTAATTAATGCTATATTTAAAATTTTGCTATGGGGTGATCTGCATACAAAAATTACACCAAACTTTAAACTTTTCTATACTAAAACCTAGTTTAGGTATTAAAAATATTGAAAAATTAGATCATATTTGGATTCTTCAGTACATTTTACATTGGGATACCTAACGAAAAGTCATGATCAAACAGTTTAAGAATTGTTTAGTTTTAAAGTTTGGAATTTCAAATGAAAATTCATTTTTAATTGTTAAAAAACGAATTTCTATGCGGGTATTTTTTAAGCATAACTCAAAACTTCGCATATTCGAAGATTATAGAAATCGATTTCTGTTTAAAAATTCATATTTTTTTCAAAAATAAATTTAAAAAAATGTATAATTTCTAATATAGTTTCTTTTTTTGCTTAGTGCCATTACACTAATTTTAATTAATTTATTTAACTGCAGAAAAAGTTTGTGCTTCATTTGTTTTTAAGGTAATGCATTTTCGAATAAACATTCAGAGCCACAATTTTGAAGATTTGCATTCCTTTAACCGCATTTTCTTTTGCAGAAGGACCTTATACAGTATTTTTACCGAGCAACGAGGCACTGACGAAGATTCCGGCAGATGAACTGGCAGTGCTGAAAGAAAATTCTACTGTTTTAAGAGGTCAGTATTTCTGATTAGTTTAAAATTATATAAAGAGTACAAGGCCGTGCGAAGGGGGGGGCGAAGGGGGCAGTCGAGGGGGCGCCAAATGTATACTACAAACCTCTTTTTTTCTTCTTTTTTTGTAAAAAAAAAAAAATGAAAAAAAAATATATATATTTACATATTGGTAATTTTTTCCTAATGAAAGTACGTACAGTCGTGGAAAAAAAAAGTAAACATTCCCCACTAACTTCTCAACAAATTATCGTAGAAGAAAGTTACTGGTACCGAACGATTGGAGTCTACTTTTAAATGATGTATATAAAATTTGTTTAAGGGGCCATCTACATATTAAAACGAACCATAACTTTGTTTTTTTCAATAGCAGTACACAATTCTGACAGCATAAATGAACTCTACACCTTTCAATTAGCCTATAAACAAATTTTTATGCAATTCGTGCCATAAGTTTCCGAGAAATTAATTATTTTAAAACGAGCGTATTTTAAGGGCTGTATCCAAATTGAAGTTCCGAACTCGTTTGCTGACCGAGAGAGCCGCCTTCTTGATCAAGGCACGTTTAAGCGTCAATGAAACCTGTTTGATTACAGGATAGCAGAATAAATTTCAAAAATTTACTCACTTCTATCATAGACGGCCCCTTAAACCATCATTTTGCCGTTTTTTAAGCATAATTTGAAAACTACTTGGAAGAAAAATGTGAAATTTTGGATTTCCATAAAGCAGGACTTAATAAAACCAAATCCATCAAAAAAATTGTATGTAATTTTTTTGATGGATTTTCATAATTTTTTCGAATATTAATTTCATAATTCATATCATAAAATTATAAAAATTGCAAATTCAGCGTATTTATGTTTGGGTATATTAGTATTATTGCTACACAAAAAATTAGCTCATTAGGAGCATAATTTCAGGAGATATAAATAAAAATATGAAAATGTAATTTAACTTTAGAAGTACTAAATTTTGAATGTCTATAATTCAAAAACTTATTATTCGAATGACTTGAAATTTGGTTTCTAGGCATATTTTGAACCGAAGATTTGAAATATCTCGTTAAACGTGGGTACTGCCATTGAAAAAAAATGAAGTTTGAATTCGTTTTAATATGTAGATGGCCCCCTAAGCAAATTTTATACACACCATTGAAAAGTAGACTTTATTTCCAACCGTCCGGTACCAGTAACTTTCATCTACAATAATTTGTTGAGAAGTTAGTATTGGGTGTTTACTTTTTTTTTTTCCACGACTGTACATTTTTCGTTTCAAAGGTATTGCATAGTCCTATACCCCACATCGAAATACAAATTTATGAATAAAGACTTCTTTCTTTTAAAAACTTGTTTTGGGTCTTTGTCTTAATCTCTTTATTAACTTTCTCTTTTCTGAGCCTGTGCTTGTGGCAAAAACACATACTCTCAAACTAGCATGGGGTTTTCTTTCTTGGAATATGAAAGGGTTCCAAACTTTTACACTGTACTGTTAGATATATTTTTTCTACACCCATTTTCCAGATCCCCTTTCCAAAATATAAGTGCAATTTTCTCTTATGTTATTTAGTTTTCTAAAATTTCCGAATTAAAATTAAACTTAAAGTTTCAAAATAAACGCGATATATGTATTCAATAGAATTTGTTTATGTTTCTGCACTTTTCAATTTTGTGACACCTGTGACAAAGAAAAGTTGGAAAAGGGGTTAGGGGGGAGGTGGCGCCAAATTGAAAATTTGTCCCGGGCGCAGTTTTCTCTTCGCACGCTGCTGAAAGAATACATTTAATTGAAATTTAAAAAATACTTTTTAATCGTGTTAATTTAATCATATTTCCTCTATTTCTAGCGAGAATTTTTAAGTATAGTTTGTTACAAGATTTATAAAAGAATTCTAATAACTGAATGCAAATAATTATTTCTCCTACAAACAGAAACCTTTCAGCAGTGAATAAAAAAAAATACATCTTTATAATAATCGAAACTGGTAAGAAGAATATCTTCTTTGTAATAAACTTATATATAAACTCTCTTGTCTCGTTCGTGGGTTACGAACACCTTTATGGTCGATTTCATTCGTAAGTGCTATTTTAATTGAAGACTGCATCTTTTGGCGAAAAATAATTTAATTTCCCATAAGATGAACATTGACGCAAAATAAAAACGATAAAATATTTACAGAAAATAAATATCTGCACATTATCACTATGCTATCAAACTTATAGATGAAAAAAGAATGCATAGGACAACTTAATAAACAAAAGTTCTTTTCAATTCAATTCAGAAATTTTGTCGTCTGCATGCCAGGAGTACTAACGTCTAAATCGCTCCCCTCACAACGGCTCTTATCACAAATGTACCCCAGAAATTCCCTATGGTGCCGAGAAAATCCCTATTTAAAGGGAAAATATAGTTTCTTGCTCAGTTGGTTTCCCCTATTCGATATTTTAAATACATGTGACCGAGCAATCTTTTGTTATTATTGTTATTTTAGTGGTTATCTTATTATTATAGATTTGTGATTTTATAATAACAATCGTTTTGATATAATTATGCGATTTTATAATTTTTTTCTTGTTTTTTGTTTTCTTTTTTTGTGATGAACGTATGAGCGCATAGCTTTCATGAAAACTAAAACAAACCACTGGGTGCAGCAACCTCGTCGTGCAGCAGTCTCAAAAACGCAGTAATTCGCGAGAGCCGCGATCACGAACGAACGAAATTCGTTAACGCTGCAATCAGTAACGAACGTATGACCGCATAGCGTTCATGAAAATCGAAAAAAAAAAAAAAATCACTGGGTGCAGCAACCTAGTCGTGCAGCAGTCTCACAGGAATTTGCGAAAGCCGCGATCACAAATGAACGAAATTCGTTAACTCTGCAAACACTAACGAACAAATGAGCACATATCACTCATAAAAAATATGTATATCACTGGATGCAGCAGTCTCAAAAACGTATTAAATTCGCGAAAGCCGCAATCACAAACGAACGAAAATCGTGCACGTCGCAATCGCTAACGAACGTATGAGCGCAAATCAATTTCATTTAACTTGTGCTTGAATGATATTTGTAAGTCTTTTTCTTATTTTTTATTTGTAAAAACTATAAAGTCTGAATATGCAACACTAAAGTAAACTATAATGACATCGTATGAGCCAGGGTGAAGAGCTAGGGAATTTCTCGGGTGCATTTGTGATAAGAGCCGTTGTGAGGGACGCGATTTAGACGCTACTGCCAGGAGTCTGCAATAGAGTTAGAAACTACAATATACTCCGGCCAGAAAGATCTTTACAATTGCCAAGCTCCAATGGGTATAAATATTCTGCTCGCTGAATAAAACTTCCATTCGCAAACCATGCAGGTACGAACTTTTCCATCTCCATCAGGAGTGATCTCTGCAACTAACAAGGATTAGATTCCATAAGAGCCTTGGCAATAATTTCAAAAATTACTCCCTTTGTTATTTGCATATTTTTATGTTCTCTGTTTGGTGGGCAGATTTTAAGCCCATCAGATAAAATTGTTTCCCATTTCGACCAAAATTGTTGCATTAGGTTTAGTTTATATCTATATTTGAAAGTTCACTTTTCGTAGAAGTGACTCGTATCTTTACAAGGTGGCAAAGATGTAAGTCTTTTC
This sequence comes from Maratus speciosus, assembly GCA_963932465.1. Classification (NCBI taxonomy): domain Eukaryota; kingdom Metazoa; phylum Arthropoda; class Arachnida; order Araneae; family Salticidae; genus Maratus; species Maratus speciosus. The sequence continues at coordinate 456,700,407 of OZ010786.1, read as the reverse complement.
CCGACAAAGAAATTTGCTGGGCACAATGAATTTGGATCGTTGCATCAATCGACATAAAGGTTAATGGTCAGGAATTTAAGATAGATTCAAAGTAGACTCAATTTTTTTATATTTAAATGAAGATCTATCGAAAGTTTTCTCGAGGCTTTCTTTGGAAGTAATAGTCGCTCATAGAATCCCCTTACATTTGAATTTTGACGTCTTCCTCTTAATCGCATGGTTCCATCTTCATCTATCTAAGAAAGGGTTTGAATTTACAATCTTTATTTTTCTCTGGACTAATTTCTTCTTAGGCAGTGTCCTTCTTTCTTCTGGAAAGTATTTTACTTGTATCTTTTTATCCAATATTTCTCGACTTTCAACATTTCTTCAGTGGCCCAAAGATCCTTAACTCTTTCAGTACGGAGGAACTGGCCGCGGTTATACACTCGTGGTACGAAGACGTTTTCCACAAGAGTCGTTGCACTGTACGCCAGCATAAGCCGCGAAAACGTATTTTGTGACATTCATAGAAATCTCGAGCGTAATTAACACTAAACTTTTCATTCGGACCGCGACAGTCATTGACGACTGACGCGGCCTTTAAAGTGTTTAAAAAACATTTCTAAAATGTTTATACTGCTTTGTCGTAACCTAAACCAATCCTCGGCCGAAAGCCAATTTCGACGGAATCTTATCTCGCGGATCAGACGGAAAGACAGAAAACTGTGTTGGGGCTTAACGTTTTAACATCATATCTATTTCTTCAGAGTACAACAATTAAAAGTAATGGCATTGATATAAATAATATGTTAAATAATAAATAATAGTACCCAGAGAACGTTTCATGGATGCCGCCAATGGGCGGCAGGAGTACCCAGAGGAAGTTTCATAGACGCCGCCAATGAGCGGCAGTAGTACCGAAGGGGTTAAATCTGACTTACACATCTCTTCGTATTATTCACGAATCTCAATATCCAGGGGGTAATATGAAGCACTCTAGTCAATTCAGTGTGTTTTTTAATTATAAAAACTGTATATTCTTCCTGAATCCCACAGCTAGCATGAATGTTTTTCGCTTTTTCGGTAACTTTTCAACCAATTCTTAAATGAAGAACGCCAAGTAACCCAGAGAGAGATGTATTTTCTGGTGAAGAAGATGAAGACGAAAGAGGATCAGTTCTTACATCTGCTATTAACCCCTTCGCAGTGAACGTCTTTTACATAATTTTTAAAGTTTTTATCATCGGTAATCTCCCAGTAGCAAAAACAGTACAGTATGATAATGAGGGCTTCAAATTAATTCAGACATAGCAAATTAATTTCACAGTGTAAAACTAAATATTTGGCTTAAAAAATGCTGAATGTACTTAATGTCTCTAGATTTATTGTATACCTTTATTATATTATCTTTATAAAAGCAAGTTTTAGCTATTACGGATTAAAAAAAAAAAAAAAAAAAAAAAAAACACTGTACCATCTCGGTGACCCCGGTTAATCACAGATAAAATTTTTGCTTAATCTAATCTCAGACATGCTACGATAAAATAATACAAAAATTTCGATTCAAAATTACTGGTAGGGAAAATCAAGGATTCTGAGCACTCATGCGTCACGTATATGCGACGCTCTTCACGAAATAATTGAAGATCTTTCAAAGAAGTGGGAGGATACCAAAACAAATGGCCCACAAATCAATTTGAGCCGATAGGGATTTGGATATCCGCAGTGACAGTGCTATTATTCACTTCTGAAAAACCTTAAAATATAAGAAAACCAATCGACAGCTGGTGGAAATACGATACTGCCTATGTGCGTGTTGTATTGCTATAAATAAACGTAGTAAGAAATTGCGAAATTTTTAATTTCTTTTTAAATGTACCTAGAACGATTTAGTTAAAATCCTATAAAATTCGGTTGTAAATTTGATAATGAACTAACAATTTGGATTGCAAGCATCGTCTCTGAACGGATTATATTCGTTAACAGATCACTTACTGTATTATTGTAATTTTTATTACTCTCATGCGTTAGATGTCTTCCAATAAAGATTTCAATCGTATTTTTTTTTAACAAAGTAACTGAGCAAGAATAATCAAACATATATCAAGAAAAGTAAATAAATGTCTAAGACAGTTGTGATTAAATAAGTATGTAAGCAAATACTGTTGTTTAAACGGCTTGGTTAAGAAAGCTGTTGAATTTTTCGCTCTACATTTGTGATTTACACTGACTTTTTATTTTCTTTCTCCATTTTGACTGCAGAATTCTTAGAGTATCACATCGTTCAAGGCGCATACTTCAGTGGAGATTTAAAAGATGGGCAGTATTTAACGACGCTTCACCAACGTCAGCCAGTTAGAATGGGAGTCAGAGTCGATGGTTGTTACAGTAAGTACAATAAATCTTATTATTAGATATACGAATAAATAAAATCGAGTGCGCTTATAACAATATTTATGGTGTAGGGTGATTATGTATTGCGGTGTGGGTGGATGCTATGATGAAAAATTATCGTCTTCTTCTATCAGAAATATTGACTTGCCATCATGACTTGCAATCTCCAATAAATACCAATCATAATGAAACTACGTTAGTAACGCGAAGACACTCGCAAGCTAATGTTAAATCAATGTAAAATATTAAAATGTAAAGGAGAAATTTGAAAAGAACATTGACATTAGTTTAACATTAGCTTGCGAGTTTTATAGCATTACAAGCTTATGCTCTTAAATAAAACTAAGTATTCTTAAATTAAAAAAGGAAATTTTTTATTTCTTTTCTTTTATAGTATAGTTTTATATTAGAAGTATCAAATAGTTTGATTTTTCGTATTTTAAGAGACGAAAGTTCGCTAGTCGAAACCTATATATAAAAATTACATTTTTTCTAAGCACAATTTTGCATAATTATAAATCAATGGCCTTAAAATATTTTGTAGCATAGGTGCCTATCTACTTTCTAATGAATATAGTCATATGTCAAAGGGGTTTTTCAGTTTTGTGTGTGAACGTGTTATCTAATTCTAACATGTGAGCGTGAATGAGCCGCTATTCTGTCATCCCTTTAATTTTCTCAAAGTGTGCCTGGATCTCCGAGTTTTCACGGTATTTTCACGGTTACTTCGATCAATAATATGATAATTAGATATCGATGGTCATCTAGCTGGTGTAAATACGGCGTTTGAAAAGTTAGTTTTATCGCACGGTGGGTGATTTGCCGATTCTAGCTGGCCAAAAGTCGATTTTTAAAAGTTTATCCTAGCGTAATTTATTTTTTGCCTGTTATAGCTCAATAGTTAGGGCGTTGTACCCTGCTATTGGTTTTCATATAAATATAATTGTATGGCCCACAGACTAGCGCAAAGTTGGTGCTTCTTAGTTGGGAATGAATCAATCAATTTGAGTATAGTTCTTTAATCTGTTACTTGAAGCGGAATAAAATATACTACTCGATTATGGACGCTCCTAAACAAAATATGGAACTTATTTTATCGGATTTATATGCATAAAGTTTGTACATATCAGCTGTTAATTCATATTTGATGTCGTAAAAAACTCTGAATTCTTTTTACAATTTTTCAGTTTTAATATAGAAAAAGATATGGTAAAGCACGATTAAGCTCAATTTTTGATATGGTTAAATAGTTTAGATGATTACCTTTTCATTCCAATTTAATTTGTCTGCCCTTAGGTGCCCCCTCAGTTTTTAGAATTGTTTTTAGCTTATTAAGTCTAAATATTTCTTTTTCTAAATTTTGGTTCAAGTATAATTTTCTTCTTATCAAAGACAGCAGAATTTGAGTTAGTCACATAAATAAACTTTTGCACCATCATGAAACGGCAACAATATTTAAAATTTAACGAAAACGTGAATTTGGTTTAAAATATTTTGTTTCTAGAGGAAAATTACAATGAAGAGCACATGAAGTTTTGCAAGAGCGAAATGTTTAAATTTATGACCAAATTTAGATAAAAATTGCCAGTTGTCTGTGGATATCTCAGGACAAAATGATTTAAAATATATTACTTCTCTGCAAATTTCGAGTGGTTACAAAATTGATCCAGACAAATTCTCCAAATTCAGATTTGACACAATACAAAACATAATGTAGGCATTTTCTCATATCTTATGATTCCCATTCTTTACATAAGGTTCCTCTGTGCAGAGATAAATATAAATATACAACAGAATATACAACTCAGCAATTTTCATTAAAGCTGTAGAATGTTTGCCCCGTATCTTAAATTTAAAAAAAAGAAATTTTAGGATTTGTTATAATAATACAAAAATAGTTTTAACACTTTAGCTTCCCTACCGTTAAGAAAGTATCATTAAAATTATCAAGAACAACATAAAATCATACGTCAATCATATTATGAAACATTTTTCAACGCATTCGCACTACTGTAATAAAACTTAATAGCTTAATAACGCGAAAAACGCTGTCTAAGTAATAATTTGTAAAATATATAACGCGCTTGAAAACGCAATTTCAACCAAAGTCGAAAAAATAGCTAAAAATTTTGTACATCCCTGTATATGAACTTTAGATTTATCATATAATTCAAAATATGCTAAAATTTAGAACAGTTAGTGAACGCATAGCACAGTTGAAAATTCCTCGTCAGCAATTTCCATCAGTAAACGGAAATGTACTTCAGATGTTTTGGCAAGCCCTGTATATGATTTATAGAATTTATACATACTAATTAGTATGCGATTTTTATAATTTAAAAAAGTGAACCACAAAAAACACACAACTGAACCACAACTGAAAAACCACTTCCATCAATTATTGTTCATATTGAAAAATACAACTGATTTATTTTGTGTGCCTCTGTATATGAAAAATGAATGGCACATCATATTCAATAGTAAGATCTTATACAGCACCTCGGAGATATATATCAATTTAAATACTTTTGAAATAGTGTAACATAAACAAAATACACCACAAACAATTTTCCATAGACCGTAATGCAATATAATTCTTTTTAGTGTCCCTGTAAATGATCGATTAATGCTATCCATACCATATTCTATAGCAATCATCTTGTAGTGCACGTCACAGATATGTATATAAATTTCAAAGTGTTTGAAATTATGAAACATCATTAAAAACCACCGCAAACGATTTTCCCCCATAGGCTGTAATGTAATTAAATACTTTTGAATGTCCCTGTAACGAAATTATGACTGCTACACATTCAATAGTTAATATCAATAATATTTTTCAATTTCATGGCGATGCGACTATACTGACGCCAAAAATAGTTTTGGCCAGCTAGAATCGGTAAATCACCCACCGTGCATCGGAGGACTTTGTCGTATCTCGCCCTTTGTGGAGTATTTTAGACTAGAGTTTCGTCGTTTCCGGATTTTGAAGAAGGATTTTGCCACGTGCTGATAACCAGTGTCCATTTTCAGTTGGGTTTTTTTCGTTGAACTCTCAATTAAGAGCTTCGACAGCGTGGTAAGGTAGCGAATTTTGATACCTCAAATAAACAGAATTCGAAATCTGCAAGGATAGTGAGTAGAAGCGTGAGTAGTGAGTAGTCTGCAAGGGCTATGTAATGGTAGTGAAATATTTAAGGTTACATTTTTAGGTCTTTCAGTGACAGTTTTAAGCGCAGTGGCGTAATGGTCAGAGCATCTGACTTCCGCGCTGCATGTCGAGAGTTCGACTGCTGGTTGGGCAAGGTTTACCAGCCTTTCATCTCTTCGGGGTCGATTAAATGGGTTCCAAGCTTGCTTGGGAACTAAACACCGAGGGCCCCGTGTTAGACCACCTGACCGGGACATATGCTGTGTAGCACCTCGGGGCCCAGGGTCAAGAAAATAGGGATGGGCACTGTAGGCCCAGATCCTTCATGTATTGTATAGCCACAGAGTTTAGTTTTAGTAGTGACAGTTTTGGTGCTAGCTGCTGTACTTTTAGTCATTTGCTGTGGCGCTTTCCAGAACAGCTATTTTGCTGTAAGTTAGTGTTTGGATTTAGTGATTTTCCTGTGAAAAAACATTCTCCCACTCAGTTAGTATTTAGGCTTATAATTTGATTTTCAATAGTTTAATTCTCGCCGCACCACAGTCATCTGACCTTTTATTTGGTTTTAAATGCATTATTGTTATTATTAGTGTCTGTGTTTGGCTACTTTTCTAACTGACGGGCTCGAAGTGTCCGCAACTTGTTTAGCTCACATTTATTACGTTAAGGATTACAGATTATTTTAACTCATATCATTTTGATGTTACATATTTTTTAAACTATTTATCTTCCCTTTTCTAAACGATACCCTGAAAATTAATCTTTTTTTTGTGATAATTTTTAGTATCTTATGATTTACAGTGTTTCAGAAAAAGTGTAGATGAGTAAGATCGTAAGCATTTATGAATTTTCGAAAAAGCCACCACAGAGTGAGCAATTTCATATTTCGTTGCATATCTTTATGAAAGAAGTTCAAAATCAAGAAAATCCACTCGAACTAATAAATGATCAAAGCAGTTTGTACATTTTTTACCACATGAGTATTTACCATTTTTACAACATAATTAATTTCAATTGCTACTTTTTGCTATATTCAGAAAAACAAGTCCGAAATTGTATGTCAAACATGGCCAATGAGGTGTGTTCGTACAATAACTAGTTTGATAAATATTCAGATCTTGGTGCAATAGCTGTTGCACTCTCATGCAAAAATGCATGAATACAAAATTTATTACGATTATATATATTAATTTCAGGTATACGGAAATGATATGACTTCACCTTAAATAGAAAGTATCATTACCTATCATGCGATATCATTTAATTAATTACGTATGATAGGATTTAATAGAATGAAGAAAACTTTTATTAATATCTTTTTAAGTTTTGACTCTATTTTCATGAAATTTGAAATGACTCGAGAAAATTTTGCAACGATATATATATATATTAAATTTGAAACCTTTCAGTTGGGTAGTTTTTGCGCTGTTATATGCGGACAGACAGACGGATGGACCAGATGACGACTATTCTGGATGCTACGTAGTTATATAATTATGAACGCACCTAAAAAAAGGCTGTTTTATTATTTAATCATTTTGCTTAATGAATGGACGAAATGGCTTGAATTTTGAACAGAGATTCATAAAAGTACACTATATGGTACTCAATCTCTTTTTCGTTCCATAAAATGCACCTTCGTGTCAGTTAATTAGAAATTCACAATTCTCCATTCTCATTATTTGTTTGATTTTGAAGAAGACTCAAAAAAGCAGAAAAAAAATTGAATTTTGGCCATTTTGGACAAATTCACCACTGTGTGGCGTCTCATAAAACATCAGTCGAAATCGACTTTTAGAACGAAATCAGTCATTTTAATAAATTTAGTTCGGGCTAACATTGTTTGCAAGTTTTATTTTCCTGTCCTATGAATTTTCTCTTTGTATCAAATCCGTCACGCATACTTCTTTTCCAGGAAAAACAGGTGTGTGTGTGGGTGGGGGGGGGGGGGGGGGGATCATGCGTCAAGCATAGATTATGAAACACTATCCATCACATTCAGAATAATGTAATAAAACTTCACAACTAATAATAAAACCTATTCAAACTAATAAAAGTTGAAATAGGATGTCTAATGGAACCATTTGGATATGCGTAACTCATTTGAAATCCCAACTTCAGCAATTCCCATCTACAGTCGGAAAATCATCCGAATTCTTTGAGCAGCCCTGTATATGATATATAGATTTGTATATATAAACTACGTGTATAAAAAAAAATTAATTCAGTTTGTAAATAAATGCATACCACAGTTGAAAATTCTCCTTCAGCAATTTCCGCTAATAAGGAGAATGGTACGTGAAGTCTTTTGCGCAGCTCTATATACGAGGTACAGAATTTATACACAAAGAGTAACATGCAAAAAATTAGTTAAATTTGTGAACGATAAATGCTATGAATTCCCTATTCTATAGTAATCATCTTGTAATGAAATTCTGAGATTTATATCAATTTCAATGCATTTGAAATAGCGTAAAGTCATTAAAATCAACGCCCCCTAGATATTTGAGAAAGCCTTGACACGCGTCATGAAAACGTCACACACAGCAAGCGAAACGAAAAAAAAAAATCCGAACAACTTGCATGTTTCGACTTTGTTGGTTCATGGAATTATTAATTCTTATTTTCTAAAAATGATTAATAATTTCACTAGCTAAAGAAAACGAAACATGCAAGTTGTTGGCATTTTTTTTTCTTCGTTTTGCCTACTGTGTGTGACGTTTTCGTGACGCGTGTCAAAGCTTTCTCCATTATCTGAGGGGAGCGTTGTTAAAATACGCTGCAAAAGATTTTTCCCCATTGACTATAATGTAGCGAAATTCATTTGAGTGCCCCTGTAAATGAACTACAAATGCTACATACTTCATATCCGATACCAAACATGGTAAACTAAACATCATTAACATGCTATATTAATTGCAGCATGAAAATCCAAGTCTATTTACGCGAGTTAGAGCGTGGTCAGGCAGACAGACAGATGGCCAGACAAACCGAATTCATAAACACTTTTCAACTATGTTGGAAAGTGTTAAAAATGGAAAGATATAAAATAAATATAGAAAAACTATGTTTCAAGTTGAACGACAGATTCACCTTAATAAAATAAATAAGCAATATGAATACTCAATTCACAATATGCATCTTTACTAAATGGGTGCTAAAATACATAAATGTTAAAACATTTAAGCAACAATCAAGATGTTAAAACATTGGAGTCATCATCTGAGTTAACATCATCTGACTAACACTTTTTACATTTATGTTTTAACATTTATGTATTTTAGCACCTATTTAGTAAAGATATATATTGTGAATTTAGTATTCATATTGCTTATTTATGGAAAGATATAAATTATTATTATTAATCACGTCTTTGTTTCTAAAATTTTCATTGGGATTCTTATATATATATATTTTTTTTTTTTCCTCTAGCATATATTTTTATTTGAAAACAACGTTTAAACACACAATAAAAACAAGAATATTTGACCATACGTATACGTTTCGTGAGTACTAGGACTCACATCCTCAGTGTAAAAACTATAAAACTTTAAAAACAATATCCCTCCAACTGCATGTACGGTGAAAAAACCCAAATGTCAAAACATAATACCAAAAGACCATCAAGTTCTAACAGCCAATGAAATTAATGCGGAAGTGAAGTGTCGTGACACAACAAATCCATCCAGAAAGTTGAGATGTATGGTGTACTAGATAAATCATTAACCAAGGAGTCTTTAAATTTATGGATATGAATAGCCTCAAAAAAGTCTAAATCCAGAGGAGTAATGCATTTCTTGATAATGGTAGCTGAGTCAAAATTAAAATTATGTCCCTTCCCCCAGCAATGAGAGGCGATAGAGGATTTCTGTAATTCTTTTTTCTTTACATAGTTTCTGTGTTCATTGATTCTGTAACGGAGTTTTCGTTTAGTTTGTCCAATGTAGGACAAGCCACATTGGCATTGAATGATGTAAATGCTCCAATAATTATGTGGAGGAATTTGGTCCTTAAGTTGCGAAAAAGATAATTTATTAACCGGCTTAAAAACCACATTAAAATCATAATGTCTTAAGATATTAGCCATCTTAAAGCTAATGCTATTATAAAATGGTAAAATGATAAGGTTGGAAATGGAAACCGCAGTAACAGGAGAATCAAGATTATTAACATATTTATTAAGACTATGAGAAATTAAATTATTGATATAAGATAAACTAAAACCACGATCAATAGCCACAGATCTAATGTAATTTAATTCTGTAATGAGTGAATTATTATCTGAACAAATTAAGCGAGCTCTATTAATCAAATAATGAAAAGCCGAAGCTTTTTGGGAAGGGGGGTGACATGAATTGAAATGGGGGGGGGAGTGTGACAGCAAAAGGTTTACGGTAAACGCAAGTGTCAAAGGTGTTAGGCTGACGTGTAACCAACACATCCAGAAATGGCAATCTATTATCTATTTCAACTTCATAAGTGAATTGAATCTTTTTCGCAACTTAAGGACCAAATTCCTCCAGATAATTATTGGGGCATTTACAACATTCAATGCCAATGTGGTTTGTCCTACATTGGACAAACTAAACGAAAACTCCGTTACAGAATCAATGAACACAGAAACTATGTAAAGAAAAAAGAATTACAGAAATCCTCTATCGCCTCTCATTGCTGGGGGGAGGGACATAATTTTAATTTTGACTCAGCTACCATTATCAAGAAATGCATTACTCCTCTGGATTTAGACTTTTTTTGAGGCTATTCATATCCATAAATTTAAAGACTCCTTGATTAATGATTTATCTAGTACACCATACATCTCAACTTTCTGGATGGATTTGTTGTGTCACGACACTTCACTTCCGCATTAATTTCATTGGCTGTTAGAACTTGATGGTCTTTTGGTATTATGTTTTGACATTTGGGTTTTTTCACCGTACATGCAGTTGGGGGGATATTGTTTTTAAAGTTTTATAGTTTTTACACTGAGGATGCGAGTCCTAGTACTCACGAAACGTATACGTATGGTCAAATATTCTTGTTTTTATTGTGTGTTTAAACGTTGTTTTAAAATAATTTATATTTTCACACAAGTTCTGTACTTATCACATATTTTTCTCTTTTTTTTATTGCAGGGCGGTTAGCGGAAGCAAACAATTCACCTCTTTTTAAATCGGATATCCCCACGAAAAACGGAGTCATCCACGTCGTTGACTGGATTTTAAGGCCGAGCGATCTACAATGGTGTGAGGGAACTATCTTGCCTTGAAAGTTATACCTACTTAAAAGAGCAAATATGCCCCGACATTCCTGTTCCAAAAAAAAACACTCAGGTTGGACACTGTGGACGAAGATTGATGACTTCGCATCCAGAATCCAGTTTTTTAATTCACAGAGAATATATTTTATATATTGTATATTATTTCATTTTTGTGTTATATCATACTTTGAGCAAAAGTTAAGAGATGAAATATGAAATTTATCTCTAACTTATTATTATTTTTTCAAGTAATTACTAAAGGTGCGTTTACATTATGTACTAACAAATCTAAGAGTAGTGTTGCCAGTTGCCAGATCAACTGCCACAAGAAGCAAGACAGTGAGACAAAGAAAACGGGACATAAAAATACAGTAAACCCTATAAAGAAAGGAACTTCTCTATAACGGAATCCCGTCTTAAACGTAAAAAATTCATGGTCCCTATGAAAGAAATACCATACAATTATATCTGTTCAGACGGAAACCTGTCTAAAACGGAATCTTTCTGTTGTCACTTGACTGTCCGTATTAGTAATTTTTACTGTACTAGATACAGGGTTCCTAAATATCATGATATTTTCGAAAATATCAAATATATCCGATATTTTGATATATATCCGATATTTTCTATATATATATAGGATACTTTCAAAAAAACCAACTCACTGTTGACAAATATTTTCAAGCATAATATGAATTAGAAGCTAAAACATATTGCATTAACGTGAAAACTTAAGCAATATTCTAAAAATGCATTTGTTATTTTCCTTTTTTTTTTTTTCACTTAGAATAAAATTGAAGATCAACTAATTGAAAACAGATACAATTTGCTTTATACCCTTATTAAAAAAAAAAAAAAAAAAAAAAAAAACTATCGGATTCAGTATCAAGAAATCAGAAATTTATAAAATAAAATTTTAAATACAAAATAGTTTTTTTTTTTTTAATTGAAGAATTTTAACTTAAATGTAAGCTTGTCTTATTTTTTATTCCCAAATATATTGTACAATTTAGATTCAACTAAACCAAATCCAGAAAAGTTTATATTCTAATGAAACTGTATATGAACTGATTATCTAAATTAGACAGTTTATCTTTGAATGGCTGTTCTGAATTAATTGTCTCACATAATTATTAGTTCTACATTTCAAAATAAAAACTTCAGACATAAAGGTTGGAAAATATATTTGTTTCTTCTTTGGCTAAAAAAGTCACTACCAGAGTACCAACAAAAGTTCTTTATCTACAGAATGACACTAACCAATGACAGCTGAAAATTTCATTGATACTTGTTTGGACTAAAAATATCAAAATTATCTTCCACATTGATATTTTGAAAATAAATACCAAATATATAAAAATATCGAAAATATCAAAAATCTTGATATTTTAAATATAATCGGATATATATCAAGATATATATCCTTATATATATCCATTGATATATATTAACGAACCCTGACTAGATAAGCATTATAATCTTGTACAGCAAAATCTGTGAATGCTGAATCGATAGGGACCTAAATGAAATTCCGTTTTGGAGAGGTCTGTGATTGAGCAGCTATAATTGTATGGTATTCCTTCTATAAGATACTACGAACTTTTTATATTTAAGACAGAATTCCGCTATAAAAAAGTTCTAACTAAAACAAAATACATTAAAACCTGTAAAAATAGAACACATGGGGGCCGGGAAAATATTGTGTCTTAGCAGGTAAATTTGAACAGTATCAGAATCTCTGCAGATATTTTCCGATATAGACGCGTTTTACTGTATTAATTTCCACTCGATACTGACTAACAAATAGCCTGAATTCATGCAACATTCTAACTACATAATCATAACAAATAGCATATTAAAGGAGATTTTTAAAAAATGTATGCGTCATTAAAAATCGGGACTTTCAACTTCCCGCGGGACGGGTCTCGGATCCCCGGAAAATCGAAACGCCCCGCGTAAATCGGTACTCCTGGCAACACGAGTCACGAGATACATGATCTTTCATGCAGATTAAAAAGGACACTTAATTTTCTGTCGTTTGCCTAAGTTGCATTGTATCCATGGTGTTAAACAAGAAGCACCCAAGCACCCACTGAAAGCTGCCTGTCTTAAAACGATAACTAATGTTCAGAGCCGAAACTAGGGGGGGGGGGGGGGCATGTGCCCCGGGCGCAAATAAAGATTTTGTTTGTCGATTTTTCTCCCATTTATGTTTAGCACTGTTATTGTTAAAATCATCCTGCCTGGCGCGTATGACAAAACATAGAAGAATCTAAAGAAGATGGCATAAGGACCCTTATAAAGCGGAATTTTCTTTCGATTCCGTTTTCAAGATTTTAATCAATCAATATTTGACAAAGCCAAGGGCGGATCCAGCTCACCATTTAGAGGGGGGGGGGGGGCATGGATTTCCTTTTTTTGAGTGGGAAGGGATCACATATTGTTATGAGAATTTTTATATTGAAAGCTATTCCCAAATCCAAACTAACTACTTTTCTGATACTTTCACGGAGTCATTTTCATTCGTAAATACAAAATATTTCCATTAATATTCGTAAAAATATATAATTTAACGATTTCGTTCAGATACCAAGAAATTAAAGAGTTTCCCATTTTCTTATAAAGGCAAAGATTCATTCAGAAAATGTTGTCAAAGTTAGCATTTTTAGCCAAGTTTTACGAGTTGACAGCCACAGAACTGTCGTCGCAAGAAAACAATTGGCTGTCACTTCCGGAAATTCAGTTTGAAAAGTCTAACAATTGTCAACGATTACATATGGCAAAAATTTGTATTCAGTTTTAGAGTTAACTAAACCGTACACATTGGCAGCTATGTAATTATATTCGTGTCATGAAAATTGCTGGTGTAGGCTCTTCTTTCTGCTCAAAGTATTAAATAGTTTTTTTCCAATCGAACTTATACGTTTGGAACGGATCATTTTCTTCTGAAAAAAAATTATGGCCATTTTTTGTTTCCCATTCTGAACAGAAAATCAGAGTTCTAACTTTTTACGGCTGCTCTTCCATCTTCACCTAACACTTCATTTATAATGGCTGTTTCATAATAATAGAAGCCATCAGTCCATCAGAAAAAAATAACTCGTTTAAAATTCTCTTTGTAAATATACTTTGCGGAAGAGGGGAGGGGGGGGGGCACCAAAATCCATGTTTGCCCCGGGTGCAAAAAAGGCTAGTTTCGGCCCTGCTAAAGTTAATCATCATATTTACTAAAGACGCGCACGAATAGGTCTATATTTAAAATCCAGCAAAACTTACACAAATTACGACAAAATAAATATTCTTATTTGGTTGCATAAAATTTCATACATCTCGAGTTAGACTATAATGTCACGCGCCTTAAAGTATAGAGCATGGTTCAAAATAAATAAAGAGCTCAGATGATAAAGGAGGTAAGTGACACAATCATCATTTTGAGAAAATAAGCTGTAAAGTTCAAAATCTTTATTTACGTTTATTATCAGATGCCTGCCTTATCTTTGTGAGTATTAGGATTTTTCCAAATAGTAATTTAACATATGGTAAAGGAGCATTGATTATCTTCAATTATATGATTAACTCAGTATTTTAAATTTTTTTTGTCAAATACCACCTTTATCATCTAACCTCTTAAAAGGTCTAGTAAACTAACATTTAAGCTGTAAATTGCGGTTACAAATTTCACTTGTTATAAATTCGAATCCGCAATCCCCCGCCTAGTGTACCTCTTTTTAAAAAATTCGCCGATCTATGAATTGTTGTGCCAGTTACAACACGAATTAACAAACATATGACCAACTAGTCCATCATTCAAATCGTAGTTAAATAAGCCTTACCACATCTGAAATGCATGCTTTTAAACAGGGCCTAATTTCCCTAGGCACAGTAGGCACTGGTTTAGCGACCCTGTACTTAATGGAGTTTCTTAATATCAAATACCAGCTTCCCTTTTATTTAATTTACAATGAAGTTAAAAATCAATGTAATGGTTCAAGAGGCTAAAATAATATATGATTATTAATAAATGATGCATGACTATATGTATGACTAAAATATGTAATGATTTTCCCTTTAATTAGGGGAGAGTGGGGCACACGTGAACAGTTCACATAAATATAGCTTTCTCTCATAATAGGGTTAATTTCTATGAAGAAAAACTACACAACATAGTAAATAGAACTTTTTCTTACACATGATAATTCTTTTTAATTACCTTTATAGTACTTCTTACTTTTTTTTTTTATTGGTTTTATAAATTCAAAAAATTGTTCACATGTGCCCCACCCGTGGGATAGTTGTGAACACACATGGTGCATACATGAACACAGGGAAAAGGTATCCTTTGGCATACTTTTTATCTATTAAATTCACCATAAAGAAAAATACATATATATTTCTCTAATTTCTGGGTGATTTGTTTAAGCAAAAGATTATAAAATGGAAATAAGTAGATACAAAGTTGTTCTTACCTCATACCCAAGAATCATATTAGTTATCAATTTGAAAATTTCACTTTTATAAAATGTTACCGATATCTATCCCCATTTAAAACATCATATTCATAGCTGTTGTTTTAGAGATGGAAGTAAGCCAACATTGCAAGTTTGGTACAAATGAAATAGGAAAAATTTGCAAAGTTGATTAACATAATACTTTATATATTAACAATGCATAAAAATATTGTTATAAACTGTTTACGAAAATAATACATAATACTTACTGCATTGTAGAAAACGTTAAATGTACTTAAATAACAATTGAATGCAAACAAGGTTGTTGCTCTTTGTGTACTTTCTGACAGATGTGGTTGTAGAAGTTTCAATACAACATCACGTTTTTGTACAACAGAAATGTCTTCTATTTCAGGAAAATTATAAATATTGGGGCAGACATTCCTTCTCACGAATTTAACTGAAATTTCATCATTATCAATATAGCCCAGAATGATTGATTATTGTGGCACTTGTGAACAGTCCATATCCGCCCCCTACTAGTCTGTTCACAAGTACCCCACATGGTTGCATTTAATTATTGTTAAAGTGATAAATTATTAACATTTCTCCATTTTAGAAAAAAAACTTTATCAGAAATATTTATTAGTATTCATAGTATATAATAAAATATAAAAATTCAAGGAAATAAAAAAATTAAGTTGATACGTGGATTCTTTTGTGCAGCTCTGTATACGAGGTATAGAATTTATACACAAAGAGTAACATGCAAAAAATTAATTAAATTTATGAACGACAAATACTATGAATGCCCTATTCTATAGTAATCATCTTGTAGTGTAATTTAGTGATTTATATCAATTTAGATACATTTGAAATAGCGTAATCTCATTAAAACGCCCCTCAAACGATTTTTCCCCCATTGACTATAATGTAACGGAATTATTTTGGGTGACGCTGTAAATGAACTATTAATGCTACACACTTCATATTCAATACCGAACATGTCATGGTAAACATCATTAACATATATCAATTGCATGAAAATTCGAGTATATTTACGCGAGTTGGACTGTGGACAGGCAGACGACCAGACAAACCGAATTCATAAACATTTTTCAATTTTGTTAGAACGTGTTAAAAACCATTTATCCAGAATACATCTGACCCCATCCATTCTGGATAAATGATTCTGTACTCTATATTTCTTTTCCAAAATCTTTACAAAAATGTATAAACACTCTCTGTTTTTCCAAAAAAGCTAGTAACAGGAAACATTCTACAGGCGCACACACACGTCTTATACGATGCACGCACATCTCATAGTGATAACCATCTATCCCTATGTAGAATTAAGCTGCAGAGTAAATATATATCATAGTAAATGTAGAATTACATTTCCCTGAGACTCGTAATTATCTCGAAAACTTTTGTAACGTAAAAACACGAAAAAGTTGATGCTGCCTTTCCTACAAAAAGCATGCAAACATTAATGATTTAACATTTTAAAAAAGTAAGCAATTATTTAAATAAATATTATGTTGTTCAAAAGCTAGTAACAGGAAACCTTTGAAAGGGCGCTAATAAATCCTCCAAAGGGCGCCAGGTTAGACAGCCCTACATTATACCAGTGTTGCTATTAGGGCAGGTTTTTCATTTCGTTTCTTTTCTTTTTCTAGATAGCTTGATTGTTATCACTTTTTTGAAGTAATATTCGCCTTATTCAAGCTAATAATATTATTATTTGAAAAAAAATGGTAGGAATCAAGCAATCTGACCCTTTTTAAAAAAACGTCCAACTAGCAGCACTGCCTTACAGCATAAAAAGCATTATTTTTATATTTATTTTTGTATTTACCTGACATATTCAAAAGTCTAACAATTTCTGAAATTTCTCATTGTTTTATATTTCAAATATCTATAAATGAGCGGTGGTTTTTATTTATTTATTTATTTATTTATTATTGTTTCTCAACAACTAAAAGAATGCAAAATTGGTCTTCATTTAATACTTGGGCAAATTCTTAGAGATCTTGTTAAATGTCTTAAGTTATTTTGGAACTTTATGATGGATGCAAAAATCATCTTGGTTATAAAATATTTCAGAAAAAGAGGCTAGCCTATTAACATTATTTATTTCAATAAATCGCCGAAAGTTAAAATATTTACACTATCTGCAATTTACAGCCAGTGTTTTTATTTAATTTTATATTTATTGTTGTTAAACATGCCTAATTTGGGGTCATATTATCTAAAATAAAATGCCCTTAGGTAAGATTTTTATATATTTACTCTACTTTGACCTTTTTGTTATTGTTGTTGTTTGATTTGTTTTTCCTGATTTGCCATACTATTCTATTAACTTAATATATGCAATTAAGTGTTTTAACATTTCATTTTGTACAGTTTTTCAATTAAATATGTTATCTATTTTATTAGTAAATTTTTGTAAATCCATTGATGCCTGCAATTAAATTTTGCTGTCAGATGTTTTTGGAATTATTTCTTAATATCCTATTGGGCCTCAAAAAAGGCTGCCATAACTTTATTAGTTTTATTCAGATTTTTATCTTATTAAATTGGATTTTTTTCAGCTAAAATGTTTAAAACATAAAAGAATGTCATAAATGTATTCAGCTTTAGATGTATTCAGGTGTTAATGGGTTTAAAGTATCTGGCTTTCAAAGCGTTGCTTTTTTTTAAATAGACGAAATTAATTGAGCATACACTCCACTTGGTAAAATATTGCAGATATAGTATTAATCTATATATTTTTTAAGCCTTAGACTGTTTTATATAATAATAATAATAATAATAATAATAATAATAATAATAATAGCAATAATAATAATAGCATTAATAATAATAACAATAAAAATAAAAAATTCATTTTCCTGTCAGCATCTTGTAATTCAATTTTAACGTTTTGGATAAAAAGTCCAAAATAAGTAATATTTTTCCACTAATTAATTTAAAAAACCTTTTACTTTTTCAAATTACAAATTGTTGATTTTATTAATGTAAAAACATTATGAGCACTTATACGGTCAATGAGACATTGGAACACTTATTTAAATATTAGGGAAACTTACTTTATTATTTAACCCTCTCACCTATGATAACTTCATATGAGGGTATATTGAATAAAATAAGAGCATTAATAGTTTATATATATATACATATATATATATATATATATATATATAACCATTATATAATTACAAATCATCATCTATTTCCAATTACTAAAATTAAATTATTAAATTAATAAATTTAGCTTCAATTCATAACACTGACATTATACAAAATGAAGATGGAACCTTTAACTTGTAATACAAAATCAAGCACAATACCACTAATTCACTAGCACATTGCGGATTAATATATTAATTTATAATTAAGTTCTAGATATTAAAATGTTGTATTGCTATCGAAAACGCACCTGTGTAGATAATTTTCAAATTCTAGCGTATCAGGAAATGATTGAAAAATTGCTTACGAAATTCTGTCTTTACATACAAAAACCAACTTGAGTTAAATAAAAGAGTGTAAGAAACTGACCTCGGAGAATTGTACATATTTTATTATCACACATAAACCTCACAGACCGGGAGCGCCTGCACAAACCATCAACTCATCGAGTTGACGGTTGAAATTCCAGGATTAGTTAAAATTCAATTCGCATAATAAAATGCAAATGATCTGCCAAATCATATCTTGGTGGAAAACACCTGCAAACAAGATTTTAGTAGTTAAGAGGCGATTTAGTCGGTCGAAAACACCCGTTCGCTAATGTTTGCCTTTTAATATTTTTAAATGATTCTTTTTGCATTAGATAGCTGAGGTAGATCTGTATGAAGGCTGTTTTGCACTTTTTTGATTTTGTTTACAGGTATTTTTAATTAAGACACTTTTGCTTTCGGAACCGGTTTTTCGGAAAGTGAAATCATCCTCATAAGAAAAAAGCCTGCAAGCAAAAGCAAAAAAGTAAAAAACGGCCTTTGTACCTCAGCTATCCAATGCAAAAAAAAATCATTTTAAAATATTAAAATGCGAACGAGATATCTTAAAAAGTTTCTCCCAGTGGATTAGCATTAGCGAATGGATGTTTTCGCCTGACTGAAGTAGCCCCTTAAGTGATAGGTTTGCTATTGTGTTTTCCTGCTCCCAGTCCTCCATGTTTTCACTTCTTTGGGTGCAGGAAAACACAATGATAAACCTACCGAGCAACTACTGAAATCGGGTTTGTACGTTGTTTCCACCAAGATATGACTTGGCAGACCAGTTGCATTTTAATATATGAATCGAGGTCTGACTAATCATGGAATTTCAGTTGTCAACTCGATGAGGTGGATGCAACCACCACCCAGTCTATCATATGAAGTTCAATAATGCTTGTGATATATAACAATAGGTGTCAGAACTATTTTCCTTTCGAATATTCAGTTGAAAAATTTGTCTTTGACATTTTTTTCTCTGTACAAACACTTTTAAAAAACTGCAGTGCATCATGTTCATTTGTAGTAAACTCATCTCAATTGCTTTTGAATTTTATTATGTATTTATCTCGTATTTAATGTTTATCATATCAGTTTAGAATTTGTAAAAAGTTCATTCTGGGAATGAAATTACATTGTTTGTTTATTTTTCTATATTCAAATGTTCATGTGTTCATGGGAAAATAAAATATATTGTTTTTAAGCTGGTCCCTTTTTATTCTATTTCTCCCATTAACCATTTAACCTTTTATATCCCAAATTATGAATAAAAAAATATATTAATATTTTATGTTGTACATATAAGCCAAATTAAATAATATTCAGATTCAATACGTAAAATAAACAAACATCTAAAATAATGGACAAAATGAAGAATTGGGATCGTGTGGTTGAAACTGGTCTATTACATGAAAAATTTATTTGTTATGAAAGGAATTTTTATGAAACACTTTATATCCCAAATTATGAATTAACTAGTCGGATATACCAATCCCAAAACTTTCTTCTATCTCATACATGTTAATACTTCAAAATTCGCTACCACACTGTCAAAATTAAATGGCAATATTATTCTCATGAGGATTCTCATGAGGATTCATGAGGATTCTAATGATATGAAATTCCGTGCATTAGCTCTTGATATATGACTATCCCTGAAATCGTGTCAATCCAGCAAAATGCAGCCGAGCAGTGCCACCTATATTGGGTGATTTATACCAAAACCTAATCAGCAACAACTTATGTCAACGTCTGACTGAATCTGAAGTTTGGAGAAAATCCGTGCGTTAGTTTTTCAGATAGAGCTATTGCGAAAATCGTGAAAATTCCAGCATATCAGCGCCACCTATTGGACGATTCACACCAAAACTTAATCAGTAACAACTTGTGTCAACGTCTAACTAAATCTGAAGTTAGATCAAAATTCGTGCGTTAATCTTGTGATAGAGCTATTACAGGGATCGTGAAAAATGAGCACAGCAGAGCCACCTGTTGGGCGATTTACGCCGACACGTAATCAGTACTATCTGATATCAAGGACTAAAGGAATCTGAAGTTTGATGAAAATCCGTGAATTAGTTCTTGAGATAGAGCTATTGCGAAAATCGTGTAAATCCTGCAAAATGCAGCATAGCAGCGCCATCTGTTCTGCGATTTACACCAAAACATTATCAGCACCAATTCATATCAAAGACTAACTGAATCTGAAGTTTGATGAAAATCCGTGCATTAGTTCTTGAGATAGAGCTATTGCAGAATTCGCGAAAAATACAGCATAGCAGCACCACCTGTTGGGCGAATTACACCGAAAACTAATCACCACCAATTTATATTAGGCACTACCTGAATATAAATTTTGATTAAATTCCGTGCATTAGTTCTTAAGATAGAGCGCCCACAAAATTTATGCCACATACAGACAGACAGATGGACTCACAGACAGACGTTTTCTAAAAACATGTTTTTCGGTATCTCTGACCCCTAAAACGTATAAATCCGTCGAAAATTTTCACGAATCCAATACTTTCTTCTTATAAAGATAGAAGAAAGTAAAAAAGCTATCTCCTCGAAACTTTTTTTCCTTGCATTACTATGACACATTAGACGATATATGCATTCAAAAATAAAATATTTAATATTTTTGTTGTTGTTAATTGCGGCTAATTAGTTGATGTGGTACTTCAAAGTACCATTGGGTCATAACTCTTAGACAAAAATCAAGACTTAGAGAAAAAAAAAACGATATCCAATTTTTTACTTTCTTCTATCCTTACAAGAAGAAAGTATTAGATTCATGAAAATTTTCGACTTCCGGTTTTTGACGGATTTACACGTTTTAGGGGTCAGAGTGCCATTGGGTCATAACTCTTGGACAAAAATCGAGACTTAGAAAAAGAAACTACAGTCGAACCTCTATTTAACGAACCTCTATTTTGCGAACTTTTCCTTGGAACCAAGAATATTTTGCGAATTTCTTCGTAAAATAACCTCCAAATAGCGAAGTGCATTCTCTATTTAACGAACTTTTTCTTGTGATCAAATTTTTTTTTCTCCCCATTTCTCAAAATATTTCTGGACATTTCAAACTTATTCTTTCTTTAAACACATTTTATGATGCTCAATGGCCTTGAACTGGTTTTACCAGGCGCTTTCTTTGTCAGCAGTGAGAATTCGGTAAGTACGGAGGACGAAGACTGTAATCCCTTAGAGTAACTTAAAAAATGTGGATACAGAGAGAAAAAAAGAAGAAATTAACCATGATGTGCTGATTAATTATTCTATTTCACTTAATTCTAAAACTGAGACCTCGGAAACACTATCCGAATTGAATATTTTCGACAGTGTGAAAAATAAAAACAGTACAGCAATGAATTGCGATGAAGACGATGGTGATGGAAATGGTCATGATGCAGGAATTAACAAAACTTCGTATGATGAAATGCTAAAATCATGTGAAACAATCCGACGAGAATTATAGTTAGAAGAAAATACGCATGAAGGGGTTTTTGATGCATTGCAAAGATGCGAGACGTATTATGAGAGAAAGCACTTTTTTAAATAAAAAACTCAGGCAAAATTAACAGAGTTTTTCAGAAATTCAATTTAAGAACGCATATGTTAATGTATGGTTAAAATTATTTGTTATAATAATAATAAATACGATAATGTCATTAAAATTCGTTAATTTTAATGTAAAACTATTTACTTTAAACAGAAAATACAGTGTATTCCCGGACAATGTTTTGTTTTCCTTGCAGATTTCAAAGATTTAAGCACATAGAAAAAAATGGATTGATGATGGATATAGTGGGTAAAATAAATAAAACAAATCGATATAATTTATTTAAAAAAATGTGATTAATTACTTTTAGTAAAAATATTTAGTGTTTATGAATTTAAAATCTGTTTTATGTAGTTTAAAGTATTTTAAAAGGTGAATCTCTATTTAACGAATTTTCCATATAACGAACTTTTTTCCGGGATTTAGCGACTTCGTTAAATAGAGGTTCGACTGTATATCCAATTTTTTCTTATTAATTTAATGTAACTTTTTATGCATATATCTAGTGTATATACGTCTATGATATATATAACTAGATCATGATGCTGTTGGTGCATCATCAGTGAACATTTCCTCATCAGAAGAATATTCTACAGTTGTAACGCTATCGTCCGATGGAAAGCATATCAGAAAGAAATTTCCGAACTTTTAGGTGTAGAAAACTCAAAAGGATACATAAAAATGCTAAAAGTTATTTTGTAGATTATTTTTTCTAATTTGTAATTTTTTCCATTTTGTTTTGTAAAAATATTATTTTTTTTTTCTAAAGATAAAAATAACATATTTTTTGCTTTATTATTCATCACTGTCATACATAAAGCATGCAATACCTTCCAATACAATGTATGAAAATCCATCTGTCTAGAAACCACACATTCCTATACGTTTTTATGCACCATATGTTTTCAAAAGATAAAAATCTAAGTAAAAATCCTGTTCAACGTAATCCCGACGGTACTCAAAAGTAACGCTTTGAAAAGTGCTTCGTAAAGTAAACAAATTGAAAATTATTATTTTTTTTTTTTTAGCGTAGCATATTGTCAAGTGATCTATTTAAAACAAGAAAAACTAGTCGGATGTGGCAATCCCAAAACTTGTTTCTATCTCATACATATTAATATTTCCTGAAAAATAAAGCATATCAGTGCCACCGGTTAGGTGATTTATACCAAAATCTAATCAGCAAAAATTTATGTCAAGTTGTAGCTGAATCTGAAATTTGATGAAAATCCGTGCATTAGTTTTTGAGGTAGAACTATTGCGGAAATCATAAAAAAATCTACATAGCAGCGCCACCTGTTGCTCGATTTACTCCAAAAACTAAGTAGGCCCAATTTATATCAGGGACTCACTGAATCTGAAAATTCATGCATTAGTCCTTCAGATACAATTATTGCGGAAATCGTGATAAATTCAGCCTAGCAGCGCCACCTGTTGGGTGATTTACACTAAAAACTAAACATCGCTCATTCATATCAGGGACTAACTGAATCTGATGTTTGGTGAAAATTCATGCATTAGTTCTTGAGATAGAGCTATTGCGATAATCATGAATAATGCCGCATAGCAGCGCCACCTGTTGGGCGATTTACACTAAAAAGTAATCAGCGCCAAATCATATCAAGGACTAACGGAATCTGAAGTTTTTTGAAAATCCGTGCATCAGTTCTTGAGATATAGCTATTGCGGAAATCGTGAAAAAGGCAGCACAGCAGCGCCACTTGTTGAACAAATTACATCAAAAAGCAATCAGCACCGGTTTATATCAGGGACTAACTCAATCTAAAGTTTTATTAAATTCCGTTCATTAGTTCTTGAGATAGAGCGCCCACAAAATTTGTGTCACACACAGACAGACTCACAGACAGCCATTTTGTAAAAACATGTTTTTCGGGTTCTATGCCCCTTAAAACGTGTAAATCTGTCGAAAACCGGAATTCAAAAATTTTCATGAATCCAATACTTCCTTCTTGTAAAGATAGAAGAAAGTAAAAATGTGATAGCCTTACATTTAAAATTTCCGATGTTTCCAAGCAAAAGTTAAGGATACCATGTCAGAGAACAAAATGGAAGCAAAATACACGT
This sequence comes from Maratus speciosus, assembly GCA_963932465.1. Classification (NCBI taxonomy): domain Eukaryota; kingdom Metazoa; phylum Arthropoda; class Arachnida; order Araneae; family Salticidae; genus Maratus; species Maratus speciosus. The sequence continues at coordinate 456,676,028 of OZ010786.1, read as the reverse complement.
TCCAAAATAGCTTCCTAACAATTTTCAGCTTTCTGGAACTGCTATTGCTATTTAGTGATGGTCAAGGGAAGTATTTACTGTTGTTTCTTAAAATTACCATTGCAAATGCATTCAAACGAGTGTGTTTTAATTGGGATAGAAAACAGCGATACTTTAAAGTATCGTCGAGGCATAAAGGGTTAAAATCAAATATAAAGGCATAAGATATACAGTCTCTATATAACGAAATTCATTGTTCCAGTAAAAAAAATCGTTATATAGAAAAATTCGTTATATAGAGAATGAGTAAAAATTCCTATTTAATGTGTAAATTTTGAACAAAAATTACTTTTGAGGTATTTAATTAACAATTTGAAATATTTAACTATAAATATTAACCTAATATTTTATCTCTGAATTATTTAAACAGTTTCAAAAAAGAAAACAGACATTTATTTGAAAGCATAATAAAAATCACAAAAGGAAAACTTACATTAATTTTAGACGAAGAAATCTGTAATTTTTCGCTGTTTTAATTTCAAAAGTGTTACACTCTCGAAAAAATGTTCACACTTTAGCAAGGAATGAAAAATTGTATCGAGAACATTTTCCTCCATTTCAATTCTCCTTCATCTTAAACTTCAATTACCTCTCTGATCCCGCTCTTATATGTGTAACAATCCAATTGACACTGTTTTAAGAAGTATGTGGAGGGTGTGTGTGTGTGGGGGGGGGGGGGGGGGGGATGAATTCGTTGTGCATAAAAAATAAGGAGATTCAAGGTAGAAAAGTAAAATAAAAAACTTAGCAATGAACGATAAATCACTAATCAGTGATGGAAAAATGATTCCATGTGATTTGGAAGCTTTTTTAAAACAATAAAAAAAGAACATTTTATGAAAAAATTCGTTATATGGAGATAGATATTTCGCTATATGGAGACTGTTTTTAATGAGATCATGGGAAAAAGGGACCGTTCCTACTAAAAATTCGTTATATAGAGAAATTCGATGTATGGAGTTTCGTTATAGAGAGACTCGACTGTATTATGTATTTGTCTCTCTCTCAATCTCTTTCTCTCATTTAACACGTTGAGGGCCACGGTGACTGACACTGGAGCGCTGAAATTTTTAGAATGTTTTAAGTAATTTTTAAGAAAGTATAATCCTGTAATAAATAAAAGGTAAGGAAATTTTTAATAAATTTTCAGTAATTACATAAAACAATATATATTTTTTACTTTCTCCTATCTTTACAAGAAGAAAGTACTGGATTCGTGAAAATTTTCGACTTCCGGTTTTCGACGGATTTACACGTTTTAGGGGTCAGAGATTCCGAAAAACATGTTTTTGCAAAATGTCTGTCTGTGACTCTGTCTGTCGTTCCGTCTGTCTGTATGTATGTGACACAAATTTTGTGGGAGCTCTATCTCAAGAACTAATGCACGGAATTTAATAAAAATTTATATTCAGTTAGTCCTTATTATAAATTGATGCTGATTAGTTGTTGGTGTAAATCGCTCTACAGGTGGCGCTGCTATGCAGCATTTTTCACGATTTCCTCAATAGCTCAATCTCCAGAACTAATGTATGGATTTTCATCAAGCATTAGATTCAGTTAGTCCTTGACATGAATTGACGTTTTATACATTTTGGTGCAAATCGCTCAACAGGAGGCGCTGCTGTGCTGCATTTTTTGCGATTTCCGCAATAGCTCTATCTCAAGAACTAATGCTTGGATTTTCAACAAACTTTAGATTCAAGTATACCTGGATATGAATTAGTGCTGTTTATGTTTTGGTGTAAATCGCTCAACATGTGGCACTGCTATGCAACATTTTTCACGATTTCCTCAATAGCTCAATCTCCAAAACTAATGCACGGGCTTTCATCAAACTTCAGATTCAGTTAGTCCTTGACATGAATTGACGTTTTATACATTTTGGTGTAAATCACCAAACAGGTGGCGCTGCTAAGCTGCATTTTTTTCAGTTTCCGCAATAGAGAAATCTCAAGAACTAATGCTTGGATTTTCAACAAACTTCAGATTCAGGGTATACCTTGAGATGAATTAGTGCTGTTCATGTTTTTGTGAAAATCGCTCAACAGGTGGCGCTGCTATGCTGCATTTTTCAGAATTTCCACTATAGCTCTATGCTCTATCTCAATAACTAATGCGCGAAATTTTCATCAAACTTCAAATTCAGATATACTTTGATATGAATTGGTGCTAAATTGATGTAATTTCTTGTACTATTTAAATGATTTAATTGACGTGATTTATATAGAAGAAAGTTTTGTGATGGCCACAACATACTAGTTTAGTTTTATATCATATTTTAGACGTCAGTCATCGGTGAATGACGTGTTTTAAACGGAAAGTTCAGTGTCAGTCACGGGTGACTGACGTGGCGCTTAACGTGTTAATAAACGAAAAGAGATACGCTTAAAGGGGCTACTTCAGTCAAGCGAAAAATCCCGTTCGCTAATGCTAATCCTACGGAAGAAATTTATAAAGATATCTCGGTTGCATTTAAAATTTTTTTTTTCATTGGATGGCTGAGATCGAAGGCAATTTTTTACTTTTTCGATTTTGTTTACAGATATTTTTAATAAGGACACTTTCTTTTTCGGAACCGGTTTCGAAAGTGAAAGCATCCTCATAATAAAAATTAAATTAAAAAAAAACAAAAAACCCGGCGAACCAATTAATTATTTCTCACCAATGTGAAACTATTTTTTATATTACATACCTTTTTTTTTTCTTATTTACTTGTATTGATGACTTTTAAGTTGTGTCTAATTGTTAGTTCCTATCTATAAACACTGTTTTGATGAGGCCTATAGATATCTATGAAGGTTAGAGTTGCAGTAAAGCTAGAGATCCTACCTACACAACTTCCAGGTTCTGTAATATTTAAACGGAGTTTCTGGCTGTAAAATAGTCAATGAAACATCGCCTTCATTTTGAAAGACCTATCCAATGATATGCCACTCAATAGGGTGCGTAAAAAAAATTTCGTCTCTACCGCCATTTTGAATTTATAAAAACAAAATATAGCCTATAACCATCGAACGACTAAGACGAATCGATAGAGCCCTCATTCATTAAAATCCATCCAGCCGTTGGAATGTTTCGAGAGTATAAAGAAATCCACATACCCAGATACGCGTGAAACACATAACCCTTCTTGTCAGTCGGGTAAAAAACATCTGCAATCAAAACCGAAAAAGTAAAAAACGTCCTTTGTACAGATCGAGCTCAGCTATCCAATGCAAAAAAAAAAAAAAAAAAAAAAAAAAAAAACTTTTAAAATATTGAAATTCAACCGAGATATCTTTATAAATTTCCTCCATAGGATTAGCATTATAGAGTGGGTCTTTTTGCGTGACTGAAGTAGCCCCTTAAAGAAAAATATCACGCTCATTTTTTTAATGTTTACCGTATAACTTCAAAAATTCGCACCGAGATTGAGCCGGATTTTCGAAAATTCCGGATTTCTGAAAGAATACCAAAAGTACTTACCTATATTCTTAAGGATGCCGTTATTCATAATTTAATTCATAGTCAAGTAATATTCATGTGAGAAAAAGAGCAAATTATTTTTTTTTTTAAACTTACTTTTATTTATATTTTCTATGTAAAAAAAAAAAAAAAAAAATCTAATAAGCAGTAAAGTCATTTCTTCCCGTGTAATTTCCGGAACACCGATGTTAATTTTATTTGCTTCAATTTTTTTGGTAATTTTGCTTCAATTTTAAATTGGCAACACTGTTAGCGATGAATGCAAAAACTGGTGCAACAAGACTCCCTTATCATATAACTCACCAGAAAAATCCTACAATTATAACACAATTCTACTGAAAATCTATATTTGTTATATTGGTTATCAAGACTCCCTTATCATATTATATGATAAGGGAGTCTTGATAACCAATATAACAAATATAGATTTTCAGTAGAATTGTGTTATAATTGTAGGATTTGTATAACCGCTATTTCCAAGTAAGTAATTTTCGCCTTTTTCAATCTCAGAATTTATAAGACAAATTACTAGTAGGATGAAATAGTGATTAAAAAAATCTGGTAACAAAATAAGTTTTCGCATCAGGGTAAGTCAAGGTTTTTAGTAAGGTTAAGATTTCTGTGCCTATTATTACTGGAATGACAAATCAATTTTCACAATTTTTTATTTATTTATTTTTTTTTTTTTTTTGTTTAATGCCACAGTATTACAAGCAGAATATTCCATTGTTATATTTGACTGAAAGTATGGTTTTATTTTTTATAACTTTTTTTGGGGTATTACAAACAAACAAAATGTGTAAATTTTATTAACTTAAGTGAAAGTTTTGCACATTGGAAAAAAAAATTAATGTAATGGATAATGAATACAAAGGCATTTAATCATCCGTTTTGACGCTGACTTCAGTCAGACATTTTCACGCTTTCACATTTGTAATATTACTAGGATTAGAATTAGAATATAATTACTACAAAGCGATAATAACAAAAATAATTGTTTTGGAATATTCACGCTTTCACATTTACATTTGTAATATTACTAGGATTAGGATACTATATAATTACTACAAAGCGATAATAACAAAAATAATTATTTTAGAATATTCAAATTTTTTCCCATAAATATATACTGACTGAGAAATACTAGTGTCCAATCTAAACCGAGTAGGTATTGTGAATATGCAGGCCGCCGTGGCTACTAAAGTCATCTTTGTTTAAAACCGTAAAAACTGCAAGCCGAAAATTTGCAGGAATAAATTGCTTTCTTATTATGGATAGAGAAGAAATTAAAAAGGTAGTAGTGTTTTAAATACAATCTGTAGCGGGTTAACTGTGATTGTGCAAATGTATAGACACAAGAATTTACAACTATTATTTTTTATTTATATTTCCTGTAACCCAGATGCAAACTTTTTAACTGCCAGCTTAACTGACTTTTTGTTTTGTAGTAGCAGTGTAGCAACTCAACTTGTAATGAGATGATCTCCTGTAACCGTATTTCAAGCAGTCAGTCTTGTGTAGCCGCTGCCTTGTTTGCAAGCAGATAATGTTCACGTGTAGTTTTCAATTTTCAATATAAGTTGTTTTGTTTTTAGTGAGTATATTAATTTTTCCAGCAATCTACACAGGCATATCTACATCAATTCGCAGGACATGGATGTCTATTAGATAAATGGTCGACTGAAACCTACAGTCGCCATAGTGGTGACCCGGACGTGATCCTCATCTCGGTCAGTGATATAATTACCAATCCTCCAGGCGACAAGCCATATGAAGCTTTAAAAAAGCGTTTAATAGATTCCCATTCGGAAAGTGCAGAATCACGTATCGAACGTTACTGCAGGGTGTGGAGATTGGTGAATTGCGTCCATCGCAGCTACTTGCGCGCATGCGAACTCTGGGTGGCGATATTGTGGGCAAAGAAATGGAATAGTACAAGAAACGCAACTTCGAAAAGTCGTAACAGTGCCATCTGGAGGCTGCCTTGTAAGTTCGCGGCGCTTTCAATATAGGAGGAAAGCAAACATTACAGGATGAAGCATGAAGCGGCGCCGAGAGGAGCGCATCCCAAGAACGAGTTGATATGCGCGCGCATTCTAGATGAAAACAATCGGGGAAGAACACGCTTTTCCACCGAGAATTCAATCTTGTTTGTTTGGCGTTTGGCAGCCATCTTCCTTCGCTATACGCAGTACGTCTATTCAAATATACGCAGTACAATATTCAAATCTTTAATGATTTTCAGCCTTCTTATTTAAAACATGGTAAGTGACAGATGTTTATGTATATGTTGTTTATTTAAATGATCCCATAAGTTTCCATTTTAATTTAAAAAACTGTCGAAAAGAACATTATTGTGCGATAAAAAAGGGGAATATACCATATATTGTTAATACACTATTATTACATTTTTATATTAGTGTGCTTTTATATTATTATTATGTTGATAGTATTATTATGTATAATAATTACGTTATCAGTAATGTGTATTTCACAAAATTCAGTCTCAGAAAAGTGGACACTTCATAAATCCAAAACCTTTATTTCTACTTTTTTAATAAATTCATTTAAAATTATTTCCCAGATTTCACTCATCGCTTTTCCTTTTCTCATCTTAGAGAGTGAGTAAATAAATGAATAATAATAATAATATGATTATTAAATAGTTAAATGTTGCTGTATAGCATAAAAATGCAAATTAATAGAAAGGTGTTTTTACTAAATAGCTGTGAGAATATTATGTCATTTAGGAATTATGTACTGTAAAGTAAAATTATAACTTTTTTATATATATATATATATATATATATATGTATTTACTTCATCAACAGTTAGAAAGCAGCTGAATAAAATCTATATGCACGAGAATATTCTTATTCTCGTTGAATGTTTTCTATTCACACAATTAATAAAGTAATCTTTTTAAAGGAAACTTAAAATTTTAAACTCTGTGATAGGTATGTGTTTTTTTTTTTTTGGGGGGGGGGGAGGCGTATTTGGAATATTATTAATTCAGAAACATTTTAAATCATCGGGTTTTGCGGTATTAAATTTGTAGCATTAGGAAAGAAAATGCGGTGATTGAAATCTTGAAAATTATTTAAAATGAATTTAATAAGAAAGTGAAAATCTAGGTTTTAAGAGTAGTGAAGGGTCCATTTTTGTGACATCAGATCTTGTGAAAGACAGATCGCTAATAATGTAACATATATAACAACGCAATAACAATATATTATTATTCCTCTTTTATTAAAATGTTCTTTCCAAAGCTTTTTTTATTAATCAAAATGGAAATTTATGCGAATATTTAAATGCAATATAAATACATAAAAATCTCTCACTTATATCTTAAAATGAGAAGGCTGAAAATGATTAATTGCAAAGAATCTATTGCTATCCCAAATGAAGTTCATAAAAAAAAAACGAAAAAAATTTTACTTTATTCTATTTACAAAAGAGTTTAAACAATGTCTCAAAAGAAAACATTTTTCATTCTTTTAAGAGATAATGCAAGATCAGCTATTTCATATATATATACATACCGGGTGTCCCAAAAAGGACTGACTGATTTTAAAATTCAATAACTTGCAAACGGTGACAGATATTAAAAAAATTCTTGCAGGAGGGTTATGCATAAGGTCAAAAGTTTTATTACAGTGATTTTCAATTTTAGTTCGATTTACAAACAATAGATGGCGCTTTAAGCAATAGTCGCTAAATTCAGGCTCGATTTTTGGTACTTCGTGGCCCGGATAATACATTTCCATCTCCTTTTTCTGCATGGAAAAAAGATAAAGGACCAAAAATCGAGCCTGTATTTAGCGACTATTGCTTAAAGCGCCATCTATTGTTTGTAATTCGAACTAAAATTGAAAATCACTGTAATAAAACTTTTGACCTTATGCATAACCCTCCTGCAAGAATTTTTTTAATATCTGTCACCGTTTGCCAGTTATTGAATTTTAAAATCAGTCAGTCCTTTTTGGGACACCCGGTACTTTACCTTTAACAGAAACAAAGAACTAATTGAAACTCATTAAAAGTCTTACATTATATATAATTAAAAAAAAAAAAAACTAAATAAAAGTTATTCTTGAATCTTTCTTTACATGTCTGAATAGAAAAGCACCTGAAGACAAAAGCAGGATTATAAAAAAAAATTAAAGGGTCGAAAAGCGCGGACTTTTTTTTCCCCCTTTTCTGTTTTGGAGCAGAGTGAGCGCGCGCCTCGCTGCGCTTCATCCCTGTAAAGTTTGTTTTGCAGCGCTGTTAGAAGCGCCGTCATGACGTAGACCGCAGTTTACATTGGCCCTATGAGAGCTTTCTATCTTTATCCGTTCAAGATCTTTGTTGTGGGGGAGCCACTTTTGAAATCCCTCTGGCTCTCACAGTTGCCCACGACCACGCGCAGCATCGTTGGTGCATTGAGTGATGCATTGCCGCAATTGTCTTCTGTTGCAGACAAGATCCACGATCTTGCTATTTTTCCGCAGATAAATGCTGCAGCAAGTAGTGCACCCACCCCTTCTTCGTACCTGGAATTACAAATTCCACAGTTAACTCAACAGGTTAGTGAGTTAACCACAAAAATTAATCAGCGTAGTCGCCCAAGACAGCATCATTCTCGTGAACGTAATTTTCGTCGCAGCAGGTCTAGGGGGCGCTATAAGGAGCCTGCAAATAATCTTTGTTTTTATCACACGAATTTTGGCTCAAAGGCTAGGAAATGTACTCTACCATGTAATTATCGCTCGGAAAACTAAACCGGCGATCACACCAGGGCCATAATCGCAACCGCCGTGCAAATCGCATTCTTTTGGCCGACCCTACATAAAAATTAAACTTCCTCATCGACACCGGGGCTGATATTTCAGTTTTGCCAGTAAGTTACGCCAAGCAAAATGCTGTGAATGAGGGTTTAGTACTTTATGCTGCAAACGGCACAAAAATAGAAACATTTGGTACCAAGCTTTTAACCCTTGATCTAAATTTACGCAGAAATTTCACCAGATCATTTGTTGTTGCAAAGGTTAATCAGCCAATTATTGGTATAGATTTTCTTAAGAAATTTAATTTACTTGTTGATGCCATAAACAGTAGCATTATTGATGCTGTAACTATGTTATCGTCACAGGGAAAGGTTGCTCGCATTATACCGGGGAGCAGTACTTTAAGCGTCCTTCTTGGTCCTTTCAAATTTGATAAAAATTTTGTCCGAATACCCTGAGCTTACTAATCCTTCGCACATATGTAAGGAAAAGCAGCAGCAGCCTATTTTCCATTTTATCGAGACTAAAGGACCCCCAGTTTTTTCCAAACCGTGTCGTTTATCGCCGGAGCTCCTTGCGGCTGCTCGCCAGGAATTTGAGTTTCTTTTGGCGCAGGGCATTGTGCGCCCTTCTAAAAGCCCATGGGCAAGCCCACTGCATATGGTCCCAAAAGCCAAGGGTACCTGGCATCCCTGTGGTGATTACAGACGTCTCAATTACGGTACCGTTCCCGACAGATATCCGCTACCCCATATTCAGGATTGCACTCAAATGTTTCACAACAAAAAAATATTTTCAACACTGGATTTGGCTCGCGCTTATCACCAAATTCCAGTTAACCCAGACGATGTTCCTAAAACTGCCGTCACAACTCCTTTCGGATTACTTGAATTTTTGTTTACACCTTTTGGCTTGAGAAATGCTGGACAAACTTGTCAGCGATATATGCATGAGGTTTTAAAAGGGTTAGACTTTTGTATCCCCTATTTGGATGACATCCTCATTGCATCTGCGAATGAGGAGGAGCACGAATGTCATCTTCGGCAGATTCTTGATCTGCTCCGGCAACACGGGCTAAAATTAAACCCTGCTAAGTGCGTTTTGGGAAAATCTTCCGTTGCTTTCCTTGGGTGTCTCATAACACCTTCTGGCGTACAACCTCTCCCCCAGAAAACTAAAGCTATAGCCGATTTCCCAAAGCCTCAAACAATTGTTGAGTTGAGACTTTTTTAGCCATGATAAATTTTTATCGCCGTTTCATTCCTCAGGCTGCGCGTACTCAAGCCCCTTTACATGAATTGCTTAAGGATTCTAAAAAAAATGACAAACGTCCGGTACCGTGGAACGATGTTTTGACACAGGCTTTTGAGACCTGTAAACTTGAGCTTATAAATTGTGCAACACTCGCGTATCATGCTCCCCATCAACAGCTCACCTTAAGTGCTGATGCTTCAGACACGGCTGTCGGAGCTGTGTTAAATGTCGTAAACAACAACGAATTACAGCCGCTCGCCTTTTTTTCACGCAAGCTGAGCCCAACTGAGCAGAATTACAGCACCTATGACAGAGAACTCCTTGCAATTTATTCTTCTGTTAAACATTTCAGGCATACATTGCAAGGAAGGCATTTTATAATATATACCGACCATCGTCCATTAACATTTGCTTTTTCAAAAATATCAGATTCAAGTTCCCCGTGGAAGCTCAGACACCTAGATTTTATTTCGCAATTCAGTACGGATATTAGACATGTTGATGGATCTAAAAATATTGTGGCCGACACTTTATAACGCATTAATGATATCCACTTAGCCTCTGTTGACTTTTCATCCATGGCAAAAGAACAGGCTAATGATACAGAATTGACTGAGTTATTGTCAAATCCTGACACATCTCTCCGTTTCCAGAAATTGCATATTACTCCTGAAACTATGCTCTATTGTGATGTGAGTACTGTCAAGATACGACCATACGTACCAGAAAAGTTCCGTCACATTGTCTTTAAAAGTTTACACAATTTATCCCATCCTGGCATCGGTGCTTCCCGTAAACTTATCCAACAGAAATTTGTGTGGCATGGTATGGCAAAAGATATTGCCAATTGGGCACGTTCATGCATGAGTTGAGTTTTATTATGTTACTAGCAGACCCGTCCGGCGTTGCCCGGGGTTTGTAAATAATAACCTTAAACAAAACTTAAGTTTGTATGATTTTATATCTTTGGAAATTCTTTTAAATGAACCTCATTTTGGAAGCCCCATTGCCTTCCGCAGCGTCTAATGTGTTCCCATCAAACTTCTTTCCGAACGAACCTGTAATCTAGATCCCCACTACATATGGCAACATTTACCGGAAGTGCCCGTACGTGCCGGAGACTATCGAAAACCAAGTTGAGTGAGCCAAACCTCGTAGGAATCAAGCCCACAGAAACAACAAAAAAAAAAAGAATGCACCATTAATGTTAAAAAATGTTGGTAACTAAAGTCTAAGATAAAATTTCATAATACAGAAAGTAGCTGAATTGTAATCTAAGTTGAAGGAAGCAAATCCCGTGGAAATTGGGCCCTTAAACCCGAGGAAATAACTCGCCACCAAGCGGTGGAAGATGCCTCTTCAACCTTGTAAATTTCATGAATTAGACCAATGTCAGACGGGCGTCTTTTTTTGCTGCTTTGCTGATTCACAATGCTATAGCATTGTGAATGGATAATATTTGAGCAAAAAAGCAGCAAAAAAGACGCCCGTCTGACATTGGTCTTACTGTTAGCATTAACACGATATTTAATAAACGGATGAAATCCCTTATCTAAAGTTACCTTTAAAGTAACGAGTTTTTAATTTACGGCTGTAGTGAGTAGACGTAAGTTAATGCTGAAAAAGGAGATTAATGTTCGAAAAAGGTGGTAGCTGAGGTATAAAGAAAGACCGGGCCCTGGGGGGCCAGGGTCTTAACTGGAATGTAGTTGGGTATAACAAAATTTTTTAGGGGTTTTAAAGTACCTGGAAGACGCTAAAACTATGTTAAAGAAAATTGCAATAGAATAGGATAGTTTTTAAAGAAGCTGCAACAAAGGCCCCATGAAGACGATTAATATAAAATTGGTGGTAGCTGATTTTTTTTTTTTTTTTTTTTTTTTTCGTTTATGCAGTAGCTGGAGAACCTAAGAAGTTGTTATAAAAGAAAGTTCGTGAATCGGACCATTTTTAAGGGAGCTATAACAGGAGGCCCAAAAGGGCCCAACTGATAGTTGAGAGCAGGGCCCTAACATGAAAACATGTTTAATTGCTTTAGTACTTGGCATTTTAGATCTTCAATTAGACAAAATTAATCATAGGGTATGAAATAATCATTAGAATAATATTTTAAAGAAATGCGAAAAATGGGGTAAATGCTTAAAAAGGGGCCCTTGAGCTCCAATAAAAATATGTTGGTCTAAGGGGAAGAGTCCAAGACTCAATTTTAAAATTATGCAATGAGAAAGTGAGAAAATTAGGGTGTAAAAAATGCATAGCACACAAAAAGTTCAAGGGGCCCCGGATCGGGCCCTACAGGACCCTAAGGTGCCCCAGGATTTTAACTGGAATATAGAAACTGGAGAATAACTAAATGGAAAAATGGTTCCAAAAATGAAGATCGGATTAAGAGGGGCAATTTATTAATAATTTATGGTGCAAAAGCTTCAAGGGGCCCTGTACCGGGCCCCAAGGGGGAAGGGACTTAAGTGGCATGTAGTTTGGTATGAATACACTTTTTAGTAGCTTTCAATGTAATCTGAGGACTCTAGAACTATGGTAAAGAAAATTGCAAGGAATTCGGATCATTTTTAAAGAAGATGAACCAAGGGCCCTAAGAAGACGATTTTTATTCAAAATTGGTGGTAGTTAAAGCCTGAATTTTTTTTTTGTTGTTGTTGTTCATGTAATAGCTGGAGAACCTCAGATGTTGTTAGAAAAAAAAAAGCTAGCGAATCGGACAATTTTTAAGGGAGTTATAATAGGGGGCCCAAAGGGGGCCAACTGATAGTTGAGAACAGGGCCCTAACACAAAAACATGTTACAACGTTTTAGTACTTAGCGTTTTAGATCTTAGATTAGTCGAGATTAAGCATAGGGTATGAATTAATCATTAGAATATAATTTAAAATAAATGTGCAAAAAATTAGGAAAATGCTTAAAAAAGAAAAAAATGTGTGAGTGCTGGTCTAAGGAGAAGAGTTCAAGACTCAACTTTAAAATTACGCATTGCGAAGGTGAGAAAATTAGGGTTTGAAAAACGCATGGCACACGAAAAATTTAAGGGACCCTGGACCGGGCCCTACAGGACCCTAGACGGGTCCAAGGTCTTAACTGGAATGTAGATACGGGAGAGTAACTAAATGGAGAAAGTATCCCCAAAATGAAGATCGGATTAAAAGGATGAAATTTATTAACAATTTAGTGCACTAAAACTTAGAGGGGCCCTGTAACGGGCCCCTTGCAAGGGTTCCAGGGTCTTAACTGAAATGTAGAAATGGGACAGAAACTGAAAGGAGAATTCACCCCAAAAACGAAGAAGATCGGATAGAAAAGAGGCATGTTATTAACAATTTAGTGCACTAAAACTTCAAGGGGCCCTGTACTGGGCCCCTTGCAAGGGTTCCAGGGTCTTAAGTGAAATGTACAAATGGGGCAGAAACTGAAAGGAGAATTTACCCCTAAAACGAAGAAGATCGGATAGAAAAGAGGCATGTTATTAACGTTTTAGTGCATTAAAACTGAAAGGGGCCCAGTGGCCCCGGCCCTTAAAAAATTAAAAATCTGAGCCTCAGGTGCATCAGGACCTGTCTTGGACTAACCACACCTGAATTTTCAGACTTCTACGTGCGGTAGTTTCCGCTAGCCATCGCCAACACACACACAGAGAGAGAGAGAGAGATTTGTTCTTTTATTAATACGAGTTGGAACCCGTCAAAAATTCGACGAATTAACATGTTTATAATGGAACTGTTAGATCGAATTTATAATAAACCTACAAAAATAATTACAATAAAAAAGTTTATCTTGTATTGGTTGTCTAATTCTTAAACCAAATAATATTTTTAACCTAAAATTACCAAAATATTATTTCTACAAACTTCAACTGCTTAAATTATTGAAAAAATAAACTGTATTAGAATACGTAATCAAGATGAGTGATTATGTTGAAGTTATCGATTGAGGCTCGTATGTTTGTTTTTATGGGATGAAAAATCAGTAAAAAGGATTTCGCTTTGTCACATCATAAAATTTTCCCCCATAAAATCATAAATGTGCGTTATTTTCACATTTTTCAAAATTTACATACGTACCACTCAAATTCACAATTTGAAAGTATTTTAACGCGCAATACATTATTAATGAATATATTTCCAAACTTAAAGTTACGTTTGTCCGATACAACTTTTCATGTGAACATTCGCACAAACTTTAAGTTCTAATCTCAGTACCCGCGAAAATTTACCATTCAGAAATTTGCCTTTAGTTGCCATAGTATTGGTCAAATATTTAGTTTTATCAAAGAAAATGATCGTTTTGTTTTAAATATGACATCATTTTTACTCACTGAATCATTTTGCCTAGCGTCTCAAATCCCAATCGCCCCCGTCGGCCTAATCGTTCGGAGTTTTCGTGGTTTTCTTCGAACCTTGGTTCTCCAAGCGTTAATACGGGTTAGGTTCCCTTAGAAAGACCTCCACGGAAGGCACTCCCCCTTTAGGGCCTATATCCCACGTGCAGATAATTGGCCGACATAAATACAACCAACCAACCAACCTAGCGTCTCAAACTTAGTATCAGCGTAATATAAAAATATTGAAATATCTTCTTCAATCTATTGATTTATTAAGAAGAATGTGTGTGTTTGTTAATGGCTGACGTCATTTTCTGTTCAAAAATCTATTATTATTACTATTATTTGTAATGCGGAAATGGCATCGATAAGGATATAATCAATAAAAATAAATAAAACATGACTATTTTCCCTTTACATTTAATAGAAATGGAATACTTCAGTTGCCACAATTACAAAATTGGTACTAAAAACTATAAAAAAATTTATATCTCAAAAATAAATTGAGATAGAGCTTTCAAGCAAATTGCATTTAAAAGTACATTTTTTTCCCTATGCGAAGGTGTAAAAATTGAAACTGTGCAATGTTTAGAAGTTTAAAAATTTGCAGTAGCGAAAATTGCAAAACCGAAATTTCATTTCAAATTTCAAAGTGTTGCCATTCGCAGAATGACGTATGCATTACGCGCAGATATGTTTGTCCTTTATAATATAGATAGATTATGTGATTTAAGAGCATTTTAAAATATGTTATTTTATGTATCTATTTTTACTCATGAACATGATAACGGCTGGTTTTGTTCTCGTTTCTCATTGCCGCCCAAGTTAGGCAAGTGTTGAGTTGTTTTGGCCTGGGGATGAGTCCTTTGCAGAACTATCCCTTTACATTCTTTAGAAAAAGGTTTTACATAGATATAAAACATGTAGACAACTAATATAATGATGCCGACATGTTATAGCTTTGAATATTTAAATCTTTGCTAATCAATGATACATTGTATGATATGCCACAATCTTAAATATAGTACAAAAGGTACTCAGTTACATTTAAGAAAAGAATTGGGAGTACAAAGTACTCGCAATAATGGTAAAAGTTAAAGATTGAAAGTTGTAATGAAGATAATTATTACAAAGAGAGCCAATTTGCTGTATTTCCACAAGACTAAGAATTGGAATCATCATAGGGTGTTGCCATAAACTAATTAGCACAACGGGTGACGTTTAATAAATAAAATAGATATGGTACAATCTGTACACGGGAGGTATTTATAAAGTTAGCATTGAATTATGGGTAGCTCTGGGTGTCTATTAAGTTTCCGACACTATTTCACTAACTGAAATACAGAGAATCATGGGTAATTTTCATAAATATTGCTTTCAATTGCTTCAATAAATCACCACTTATTCATGACAGTACATTACACACTTAACCCTTTGGGGTTTGCAGTGTTTCAAGAGTTCTGAAGTTCCTAACCCCTTGCAGGCGCATTTTTACTGAAGTTAGTTATTTAACCCCCTCAACGCTTCCCTTGTTGTGCAAGTCACTTCGATAGTCTTTTCCATCCTTTATTTCGTAATTGTTCCAAACCGGAACTTACAAAGAGTAATTTTCAAAATTCATCTTTTTTAAGCGAAATATTGCTCGGAGGGGGCCACATGTACGTATATCAGATGTTTTTTGGGACGGGGGATCGATTGGCTATCTCCATTTTCCCTAGCTGTCACCTGGGGGGAACCGGGGGGAGGGGGGTTAAAATTTTGTCAGAGGGGTGTCATATGACATATATATAGTTAGGTCTTGACCTAAGTTCCACATTCCTGTCTTTCGGTTTTTTAGTTCTTTTTTTAGCCTCCAGGGGGCGTTTTTAGGCGTTTTTTAGAAAGTGCTTGAAAACCCCCAAGTTTGGTGTCCACTGAAAGGTCATGACATAAGCTCTTCATCTATGATCTCGTCCCCTAGTTTAACTCATATTTTAGGCAAGTAGTAGGCTCTTTAAGGCAACTGTTCCAAACCGGAACTTACAAAGTGTAATTTTAAAAATTCGTCTTTTTTAAGCGAAATATTGCTCGGAGGGGGCCACATGTACGTATATCAGATGTTTTTTGGGACGGGGCATCGATTGGCTATCTCCATTTTTCCTAGCTGTCACCTGGGGGGAACCGGGGGGAGGCGGGTTAAAATTTTGTCAGAGGGGGGTCATGTGACATATCTATAGTTAGGTCTTGACCTAAGTTCCACATTCCTGGCTTTCGGTTTTTTTAGTTCTTTTTTTAGCCTCCAGGGGGCGTTTTTAGGCGTTTTTTAGAAAGTGCTTGAAAACCCCCAAGTTTGGTGTCCACTGAAAGGTCATGACATAAGCTCTTCATCTATGATCTCGTCCCTTAGTTTAACTCATATTTTAGGCAAGTAGTAGGCTCTTTAAGGCAACTGTTCCAAACCGGAACTTACAAAGTGTAATTTTAAAAATTCGTCTTTTTTAAGCGAAATATTGCTCGGAGGGGGCCACATGTACGTATATCAGATGTTTTTTGGGACGGGGCATCGATTGGCTATCTCCATTTTTTCCTAGCTGTCACCTGGGGAGAACCGCGGGGTGGGGTAGGGGATTTTAAAATTTTGTCACAGGGGGGTCATGTGACATATCTATAGTTAGGTCTTGACCTAAGCTCCACAACCCTGACTTTCGTTTCTTTTTTTAGTTCTTTTTTTAGCCTCTATGGGGCGTGTTTTGGCGTTTTTTGGAAGGTGCTTGAAACCCCAAGTTTGGTGTCCACAGAAAGGTCATGACATAAGCTCTTCATGTATGATCTCATCCCCTAGTTCAACTCACAATTTAGGCAGCAGTAAGCTCTTTAAGGCGCATTTTCGGTCATTTCTCAAAATCTTATAGAGAGTCGTACAGGAAGCCAGTATTTTAAACTTCATAGATTAAATTCACAATTGCATATGCTACATGCCATTTTGGTATTGTAAGGGGACTCTAAAAGGTTTAACTTTTCAACTTCTTTTAAATAAGCTCTGAAACATGGCAGGTAACATATCAAATTAAAAGTCTCGTTGAACACTCATGATCCCTGACGTTATTTACTCCCCCAACCTCCCCCACCGTTACTTTTTTATCATACCAAGTGCAGCATGAACTTCTTTCAATCACAGGCAAGCCTTAAAAAGTTCATTTAGCTGTTAATATTCCCTGTCTGGTTTTACTTCAGTGAAAAACCTCAAAACTGCAAGACTGGTCTACAGTTAATATTAGACATTTTGTGCAACTACCTATGGCAAAAGGCATAATTATCAAATGTGAAAAACATTCACAGGACATACCACATATCATTGGTAAGGTATGGTGGAGAGAAACAGGAAACTTGAATAAACTTGTCAACAATGTGTACATAAATGTAAATAAAGATTAAATGAAAAGTACTTGAATGTAACCAAGAGAAAAATGTTTGTAAATGGCACATCGAGAGAAATGAGGTATATGAGCACTGAAACTCTTTTTGTTTATTTTTTTTATTTATTTTTTTTTTTTTTGGTCAGTTTTCTTCAAAATTATGTCCCTTAGTTTTTGTAACTTATCTTCCAAAGCCTCTATTTGTTTTGTTTTTTTTGTTGTTGTTGTTGTTGTCGTTGTTTTTCCTTAAGATTACTAAAAACCCCCCGCTGTCCGATCATTAATTTTTTATCTTAGTCATTTACGGTGATCTAGGTCACTGAATTTTACTTTAAACTCTTCTATTTTCCCTTTCCTTCAAAAAGCATGGTTGGGTCCAGGTGATGCCTGGGCCATAATTGAAAAAGTGAATTAATTATACTAAGTAAAAACGCTGTGCAAACAGTATAATCAGGACCGAAAAAGTCATAATAGAAGATATAAGCTGATGGAGAAAATCAGAAGTATTTTTATCTACTGATATTATAAAAATATATATTCACAATGAAACCGGGCGATCCGCGAAATGAAAAAGAGTTGCAGTTGCAAAGGAATGATTCCTCTGTCATAACAGAGTCAGATGAAGACGGGGTGAAGTCTAACGACAAAGAAACACAGCTACCACAGCGAGCAAACAAAAATTACCAGCCGGGAGATGAACTGCTGCCATTTGACGCCGAAACAGCATCACGAATGACGATACTGGTTTTAATAGATCAGATCGTTAGACATCAAAAGAAACGCGACAAAGGAAGTAATGAAAATGCACAAAAATACAGGAAGTTTTTGGAAGAGAAAGCGGTGGAAATAGAGAAAGAAAGCGTAAGACAACACGACAAGGTTGAGAAGGAAGAACACCAAGAACGAGACACGTTGTCGAAAATTGCAGACCAGGTACTAGAACTCATGCACCAACTACAAACGCAGTTAGCGTCAAACAAAGAAGTAAAGATAAAGAATACCATGTCATCAGTAATAAAAAACTTTAAGCAGCTCAAACAACAGACAGAAGAAAAAGATCACTTAATAACGAAACTCAGCGAAAGAATTAAATTCCAAGAAGAGTTAATCAAACAGACAAAACAAGATAAAATCGAAAGAGAAGATCAATTGATCAACGATATGAACAAAATCATACAACAGAACCATGAACAAATGGAAAAAAAACTCGTCGAACATGTTATCACTCTTCAGGCAGAAAACCGAAAGGACTCAATTGACCATAGAGAGGGAGAAACAGCAATAGAAAATGACCGACCAACATATGCAGAAATGACAAATTTTCCACCGCTCCCACAAGAAAGACCGACACTAATATTAACACCAAAAGACAAGGAAACAAAAATGCCAATAATGAAGAAAGTTCTTAATTCTATAAATATGGCTGAATTACCACCAGTAGACTGCCAAACAACTAAACAAAATAAAATAATAATAACATGTAAAAACAAATTTGACCTAGAACAGGTGAAAGATAAAATCCGCACTACAGAAGATATGGCGGAAAAACTGGATATTAAAGAACCAAACCCGAAAACATCCCGATTGATAGTCTTTGAAGCCCCAGTAGTCACACAGAAAAACGTCGAAAGAGAAGCAGACAGTTCACAGAACAACTTACGCTCGTATTCATGAATAACTTCGACCGAAGGTTAAACCACGGGTTCAGTAACCCCAGGTTGGTATTTTCAACCGGGAGTTGAAAACTCGTATTCACCGTTTACTTCGGATGAAAAGTTACCCAACTCGGGGTTTCTCGACCTAGGTTGAACGAAATGTGCTTATTGGTTAAAAAAATCACATGCCTTGTTCGGTTTCGCGTCGAGACTTCGTTTGTTTATGTTTTGAAAGAAAAACGCCGATTAAAAAAAAAAAAAAGAAAGAAAGAAATGAACGATTCAATGTAGTGTTTTTTTTTTTTTTTTTTTTTATCCCACAAAATGTATGGACAAAATAAAAACCTGTAATCACTAAATATGGATCAACTTAATTTAATTTCTTGAAAGTTTTAATATTTTTTAAACAATTATTTTTTTTATTATTTATTAATGGGTTAGGTTAATGATATGAAACGTGTCAACTGCTAAAATAAATGTTAAAAGGTTCTTTTTCAAAATAAATTTCCGCATAGTTGCTAAAAAATGGAACTTGATTTAGGCCAAAACTATTGAAACTTGATTTGAATAAAAACTAAAATTTTATTTCAACAGCAATTATGATGATTTCTATCATTAATAGCTCTAGTTAGCAATTAAACAATTTCTGATAATGAAAATATTAAAATGGAGAAAAAGGGAAAAAAAATTAAGAAAGTAGTCTGTTGTACTTTATATATACTATTTCTTTTATTAGTATAAATGATATCCCAGATGTATTAATTTTATTGTTTGGATTTTCAGCGAGCTAATTAAAATGTTTAATTCTAATTAAATTAGATAGTAATTAATATTCCAGGTTGACAGGAAAAAGTAGTGAAATAATATTAACAGAACTGCAGAAAAAGCGGAACAGGTGATCCTAGCGGTGCCCTGGCACCAGGTACCAAGCGGCAGAGGCGCTCCATAGGCGCATATAGTTATCACTTCCGAGCGATTGACAAACATTTTTCATTTAACTAGTCGCTAAATAAAACTCTATACTTCCTTTAAGTTTAAACTGTGTGCAGTGGAGATATTTTATAAGATATTATTTTAAGGAACACAAATATTTTAAACTTTTTAAGACTACTAGTGTATAGTGTATGAATTTTTATTCAACACATATAATCGAATAAGGCCTTTCCTAAATCATGATAAATGTATTCTAAATACTATCTGGACAAATAAATGTGAAATATTACAGAAAGTTGAATTTTTATCGATCAGCTTTTAGGACCTATCCCCACCTCTTCCCCTCCAGCCATTTGTATGAGAATTTTTCTATTATCACATTTACAAGATCAAAGCTATTCACTTGATTATCTTTGACTATTTTTTGATAAATTAGCCTAATAATTACGAAATATTATTACATGCACGAAGACACTTGTTTTTGGTTGCAGTGTTGCATTTGAAAAAATGTATTTATTTAAAAAATGTTATTTTATTTTCTATATTTTTTCCAGCTTCTTAATTTCATATTTTTAACTCATTTAGATATCACTTCATTAGATGTAATAAGAATCTCATTCAGAATAGAAATTAAAAATGGGATACTTTTTTTTTTTTTTTTTTTTTTTTTTTTTTTTTTTTTTTTTTTTTTTTTGATGACTGATTAATGATAGATTTCTAGACTAAATAGGCAGAATAGTGATAGTTTGTAATCTAACAAAACAACTCAAATTAATTATTAATAATTTCATATAATTTTACATTATCTAATAAATAAAATAACTGTCTGTTGTTTGTGAATCAGTGGAGAAAAACAAGTTCCCATTTGTACCACCCTACCCATTCCCTCTATTTTTTTTCTCTTTTTTGGTGTCATTCTTTAATTAAACGTTTCTCAAGATGCTGTGTAAGATATAGAAATAAAAAGAAAGTTTAAAGTACATATTACCAAAAATGGAAGAATATATGTAATCTCATACATACACACATATATATGTTATCTATACATTTTTTGACTGGTTTGTTTATATTTATGCATTATATCTCCTTCATTACATCTTGAATTGTTTGCTTTCATAAATACTCATGATCACGAAGAATTTATTTACCTTAAAAATAGTCATCATAATAGTCTAAAGGGCTGATAAAAATATTTTTGGTGTGGGGTTATTTTAAAAAAAGGAAAGTTTTTTTTTTTTTCTTTTTTTTTTACCAGCGTATTTCAACCCTTTAGAAATTTATTTTAATTTAGCTGTCAATTAAGAAGCAAAAATTATAAGTGATCTCTAAAAAAAGTCACAATTTCAGGAGGTAACATTGAAAAGTTATTCATTTCAGGATTTATAATTACTATTATTATTTTCGTATAAAATAGTACTAATGCAATATTTTATATTATGTATAATTTTGAAATTAAAATACAGTTGAAAAATAAGTGCAATAAAAATAAATATTTCAAATTCCACAAAAATTGGGAAACATACGTAGAAGCTTACAAACAATCGTAAAAAAAAAAAAAAAAATCAATAAAGAAATAAAACTCAAATTGTTTAAATTTTAAGTTAAAATATCTAATTTATAGATCTGATTTATATTTATCTCAGTTTGTACATAAACAATAATATATCTTTTACACAACAGACCCAAAATTTAATTTTAAAACATTCTATAATTACTGATCAAAAATCTACAGAGAATCTATGGATATTCTAAGATAATCTGTGTATTTCTTTACTTAAACAAAAATGCAAATTAGCCTGAGTCTCACATTTTAATTAGAACTTATGCAAGTATGGCGTTTATTTCGGTCCTGTTAAAATACATTTGTGAATTTTTTAACATCAAAATTGCAAAAAATAAATGACTATAAACGCGACAGTTGTTACTTTCGAAGCAATTATTCGGCTGTTTAAGTAATATTGGCTATTTTTAAGGCAAATAAATTTTTCGCGACCACGCGTATTTATGTAAACAAACAATTCAACATGTATTCAATATATAGAGGCTATATACATAAATATAAACAAATCAGATAAAAATATTGAAGATAATTACATATATATGAGATTACATACCTTTGCATAATGTTATTCCGTTTTATTTAATAGTAGAACTTCTATATTTTACACAGCACATTCTATCAGCTTCAGCACGCCATTGTAAAATGGCGGTCCTCTCCCTCTCCTCACTCTCGCCGCTTGTTTTTCGTTAATACGCATGCTCGGTTGAAAAATCCTGGGTTGAACCACCTGTAGACCAAGGTTGGGTTACTGAACCCGGCGTTAGATTTCAACCTCGAACCGGTTCAGTGGGGTTGACGGTGAATGCCATTTGAGTTTTCAACCCGGGTTTCTGCATAACTCCAGGTCGAAGTTATTCGTGAATACGAGCGTTAGAAGAGCAACAAGAGCTATATGAAAAACAAGTACTCTATCCGGCTTTGGAAAGAGCTCTGAGGAGGAAGGTGCAATATAAGCTGATAAGAGTATTGAAAGGAAGAGAGGGCGAGGAAACATCGCACTTGGTGTTGCAGCTACTGGAGAGAGATGCACTGCAACTAATGCCAGGAAAATTGTGCATAGGATTTAACCGGTGCACGGTAAGACGGTATGTCTTTATTCAAAGGTGTTATCACTGTCAGCAAATAGGGCATACGGCAAGAGTGTGCCAGAATGCAGAGGCCTGCGCTAAATGTGGCAAAGGCCACAACATCAAGGATTGTGCCTCAGAAAAAGAAGAATATGTTAACTGCAAAAAAGCGCTCGACTACTACAAGGGGACCATAGGAAAGCTGGACTACATGAAAAACACATCATCTTACAATCCATCCTGCAGCGTGTACCAGCGAAAGAAATAAGAAGCGCTAGCGTCATTGTCTTATAGAGGTAAAAATTCAAATTAATTCAACAAAATTTACAGAACAACAGATCACAAACCGCTGCTTTTATGAAGTTCCTCTCAGACTCGGACTATTCCCTGGCTTGTCTTCAAGATGCGTACCTTTGTGAAAATAGACCTCTATCACTTCCTCGAACAACACCATGCTATACTTCAACCTCTAAAAAAGCCCATATTTTAATCTTAGACCAAAACTTAAAACATAATCTCTCTTCTAAACACTATAACTCAGTTTTTACAAATTTAGACCTTAAGCCTTTAACCTTAAGCATTGGCAGCCTGTATAGCCCCCCGAGTGCTGACTTTGATGAGGATATTGAGAACTGGCTGGGTTCTAAAAATCAGAGCCCATTGCAGTTGGTTCTCGGTGATTTTAACGCTTACAGTCAGCCTTGGGGCTATAGGAGTGAAGACACCAGGGAAAAGTCCTTATCCATAGAGTCATAGCGTATCAACGAGTTATTCTAAACTCTTCATCCAATCCACCAACGTATGAGTCGGGGAAGAACCTGGGGAGGCCGGATCTGTCCATCTGCACGCAGGCTATGTTTTCACACATAAAAAACTGGTAAGTAATTCCTTCCCTTTTTGGAGACCACTACCCAATAGAAACAGAGCTAAATTTCACAATACCCAAACTACCAAGAAGAAGATTCAAAACAAAGGGAATCCCTTTGACACAATTTTCCGAACAACAACTCGAAAATACTCACAGATTAACTTTAATGACATAGAAACTATAGACCAGTTTAACAAAGAATACGAAACTTTTAAACAAGAAATATTATTACAAGCCAATAAATCCTTTAAAAAGAAAGCCCCTTTCCACATGAGAAGAACACTCTGTAATTTTTTCAGATATTTCTGAATATGCCCGTATGGAGACCTTTCTTGTAAGAAGACCCGGAGGGTCGGGGAAAATCCCTCCTGACGCCAAAGACGACGCTTCGCTCAGGGGATCATGAAGACGCCTTTAACGGACCCCGATGAGAGAAGGTAACTCCTCCTCTGACGACACAGACATCGCCTCGCTAGGGTTTTTCGCCCAATCTCTCCACTCAACCTGTGGAACCTCTCGTGGCTCAACGCTGGGAGTCAAGACCGACCAGACTAGGGGCCGTTAGCGACCCCAGGTAGGCACTGAAAGTTCCACATAGACGGGAAAGACCCCGCCTCACTAGGGGCGGTTGGAGGGCCCGGAGTCCAGCCGGTCTCCCACAACTCAACTCCACCCGAGGATGCAGAAGCCGCGGGAGACCAGCAAAAGCCCGGCCACCGCTACCTTACCTCAGGGCCGTCGAGGGTACCCAAGCACGAGTGCTCCCCAGCCCGCGCAGTGACCGACCGCTACCTGTCAGTTGCGTTCGAAAATTAGTTTGAGACACCACTAGCGCAGCAATCTCCAGTGGCGCACAGACAAGCAGGATCTGGGTCGGACCAAGAGTTCACCCAAGGTTCGAAGCGCCGCCGCGTTAGTCGGCGAGCCTCCGGCCCGGTTCCGTGCGGGGATAGTGTTCAATTGCGAACCTGCCGGCCGTCCCTCTCCCAGGTTTTACGGCACGACATCAGGCAACCAGAGCCATACTGGCCTCCCTTTGTGACCGCTCACTGGTCGACGAGGGCACCAACAAACCCTACCCACCTTAGGGTCGGCTCACAACTGCTCCAGCTACGGATATCTCGGCAGGATGAGCCTCCTGACGCAAATAACACATCAGGGGCTGTCCGAAACCTTCACCCTTCGGTTGCTCCGGGAGACCCTGCATGGCGATCCCGCGAGCCCCGTCGTCACCAGTGAGTCTCCGAGACACCTTTCTACAAAACCCGCTCTCTCCTCTCAGGCTCCCTCTTAGTCAATTGGTGGATGGGGTCCTACCACATTAGCTAGTCTTTGCTCAGCGACCCTTAGACCGACGCTGAAATCGACCTATGGACCGTCGCTATCAGGCTTGCCCAGAGAACCCGGGTACCGGGGGGTGCGCAATTTCAACAGAACCGAAGGCCTACGCCCCATGCACAACGTCCGTTACCCGTGGCCACCGGACTCGAGGACTGTCGACCACGGGCCACTCTAGGAGGCTGTGGTTCGTCCTCATCCGGCCTCCTCGCATTCGTGTACAACGAACTCGGCCGGGCTCCAAGTCTCCCCCCTCAAGGGGTCGGTTTCGGAACACCCGGAGGGGCGCCACTCCTATCGTTGTTAATCGCTAGAAACTTGTGTTAACGGCTTCCATGCAATTTTAATTTGTACATTTTAAATTAATTACAATTTAAAACTAATCGGATGCATCAATCCCAAAACTTTCTTCTATCTCATACATGTTAATACTTTAAAATTCGCTATCACAGTGCCAAAATTAAATGGCAATCTGTGCTAAAAAGATGAAATTCAGTACATTAGTTCTTGAGATATCACTATCACTGAAATCGTCTAAATCCAGCAAAATGCAGCATAGCAGCGCCACCTATTGGGTGATTTACACCGGAACCTAATTATCATCAACTTATGTCAACGTCTAACTGAATATGAAGTTTGGGGGAAAATCCATGCATTAGCTTTGAGATAGAGCTATTGCGAAACTCATTAAAAACCAGCATAGCAGCGCCACCTATTGCGCGATTGACTCCAAAACCTAATTAGCAACAACTTGTGTCAACGTCTAAGTGAATTTAAAATTAGATGAAAATTCGTGCATTAGTTCTTGAGATAGAGCTATTGTGTAAATCATGACAAATGCAGTATAGCAGCGCCACATGTTGAGCTATCTACACCACAGCATAATCAGCAGCAATATTAATCAAGGTGTACTTGAAATGAAGTTTGATGAAAATTCGTGCATTAGTACTTGAGATGGAGCTATTGAAGAAATTAGGCATCACAGCAGCGCCACCTATTGGGCGATATACACCAACGCGTAATCAGCATCATTTCATATCAAGGACTAACGGAATCTGAAGTTTGATGAAAATGTGTGCATTAGTTCTTGAGAAAGAGCTATTGTGGAAATCGTGTAAATTCTGCAAAATGCAGCATAGCACCTGTTGGCCGATTTACACCTAAACGTAAACTTACTAATTGATATCAAGGAAAAACTAAATCTGGAGTTTTATGAAAATCCGTGCATAAGTTCTTGAGATAGAGCTATTGCGGATAACGTGAATATTGCAGCATAGCAGCGCTACCTGTTGGGCGATTTACACCAAAAACTAATCAGCACCAATTTAAATCAAAGACTACCTGAATATAAATTTTTATTAAATTCCGTGCGTTAGTTCTTGAGAGAGAGCGCCCAGAAAATTTGTATCACAGACAGACATTTTGTAAAAACATGTTTTCGGGGATCTCAGACCCCTGAAACGTGTAAATCCGTCGAAAATTTTCACGATTACAATACTTTCTTCTTGTAAAGGTAGAAGAAAGTAAAAATAACTATTTGTCAATAAAAG
Source organism: Maratus speciosus (assembly GCA_963932465.1). Classification (NCBI taxonomy): domain Eukaryota; kingdom Metazoa; phylum Arthropoda; class Arachnida; order Araneae; family Salticidae; genus Maratus; species Maratus speciosus. Next base: position 456,649,801 of record OZ010786.1, on the reverse strand, counting down.
TAATGATTTCTTTCACGTGAACGTGCTTTTCACGGCTACAAAGGAAGGTGTCTAGATTTGATACGTCAGACTAAAGTTTGGCCAATGGACTTTACCCATGTGATGTCAGCCGCGGGTAAAGAGAAGAGAAACATCAATAAGCGTGAAGAACATTTTAACACTGCTTCTCCTTCATCCAATAAACAGTCTTTTTCGGAAGGTATCTCCTCGCAGAGGCGTGGCTGTTGCCATTCGTGGGTAAAGTCCATGGACTTTTGGAGTCCATGGACTTTACCCCTGTCACATCAGCTGTAGGTATATAGAGGAAAAACAAGTGAAGAACATTTTAAGAGGGTATATACCCGCAGAGGCATGTCTGTTGCCACTCGTGGGTGAAGTCCATAGCAGATCTCTATAATTTTCTATGTGCATGAATTCCTGTATGCTTTGCATGAATTCGGGTATCGCCAAGTTCTATGTTATGATTTGCCATAGTTTGGACTAGTATGGACAATAACGATATGTTTCGGTTCCGATACCCTCCAGAATTTGACGAAACTCGCCCATAGATATAGAAATTACAGCGTCTAGAATACCTACACTGCTAAAAATATCGTGAAAAATTACCTTTGTTTATAAAGGCTATCTATTTTCTGACCAATGAGAACGCTACATAAACGCCTATGGATCGTTCTCATTGGTCAGAAAATAGATAGCTTTTAAAAACAGAGGTAATTTTTCACATTTTAACAGTGATATTTTTATATAACAGAGATATTTTTAACAGTGTAGTGTGGAAATATGCTATCCAAACAACGCTAAAAATTTGTATCCCAAATGTGCGACGATATTGCTAAAATCCCAAGTGTCGATCGCAGCGACATCTGCGGGATTTTCGTATTACATTGAATAGGCTAACAATATCTTGCAGTATTCGGAAATATCCAGCAGATGTCGCTGTGATCTTGATATTTCAGTAGCATCGTTGCACATTTAAAGGTGCGTTTTCACTGGTCGTTCTAACGACCTAAAAATCCTCAGCTACCCAAAACCTTAACCTAAGAGCGTTTTCACTGGTTACAGATAAACCCTTACGCCAACCAATCAAAGGCAAGTTTTTACTGCGCAAGCGTCTACAGTCTACAGATCGATCAGCTGTCTCAGTTATAAACAACACAAGATAAAATATAATTCCTCTTGTCATATTAGCAGCAAATATTTGATGTCAAGCACACAAGTTGTATGTGTTCAATAAAAAACAAAAGCAAACACTTTGTATAGAGCATAATCGCAAATGGTACTTTTCGGTTAGCCGGGCGCCAGTGTTTTATATACATATTTATATACATACATATATGTAAATATACATATATATGCATATACATATATTGTATATAAACACATATAGATATATGTAAATATATATCTATAAATACATACATTTATATATACATATATATGTATATATGACACTGGCGCCCGGCTAACCGAAAAGTACCTCGCAAATTTTGACGGGTTTTCGCCGCTAAAGGGTCTTGAAAATAATGCCTCACCAATCAATGTCTATACAAGCTCTTGTTATGCATAATAAAAAATCAACGAAACTTATTATTACCTTGTGGATTCAAACAATAATTTTTTAAATAATGACGCTCGTGAATCTAAAGATTTAGAAATAATCCAGAAGGTCATTTTATCTGTCAGTAGTTTTGATACCATATAGCTCGCATCTAAAATTATTTTTTAGCTTTTCTTATGACAAATTAAAAGCCTAAATATGTGTTTCTGATGTTCATTTCAGTGCTGTACATATGTATTTTGTGGCAGTGCAGTTATACACTGAAATAAATAAAATATTGTTTTTATTTAAAAATTACTGTTAATAAATCATAATGTTTTAATGATTAATTTTAAAACTCAGAGGTACTTCAGAGATACAGTGATGAGTGATATACTTTACCCAAAATTGTTACTGTACAAGAGGCTGCTTCAAAGTACATTTTAATTAAATATGTGTTGGTTGATTCCTATATTATGTTATAAGTACATTATCATATTAGAAGAGTTAGCAAAATGTGTAGTGTCTGCCCTGGGTAAATATTTAATTTTATTATTTGAAGAGCTAGATTGATAAAGGTGTTAATACTTTCAGAAAATCAACTAAAATTGGATAATTACAATGTTTTTACTGTCAAATGCCTCTTTTATCAATTAAAATCTCTGTGAGTATTATTATTATTATTATTATTATTATTTTTCAAATAGTAATTTAACAGATGATAGAGGATCATCGATTATCTTCAATCACATGATCAACTCTTTTCCTTTTTTTTTTTTTTAATGTCATACACTGCTTTTATCATCTAAGCTCTTCAGTTATTAGCACTCTATAAAAATAATCAGGCTGTATTAATATCCTGTGTTAGAGGTAAATAATTTGATTGGCGATGAAACTGATATTTAGACACAATGGATATTTCTCATATTATATCATTACTACAATTAAAATTATCCAATGTAGGTACACATCTACTTTTTGTATGTAAAAAAAGAACTTCACAGAAAAAGGGCAAAATAAACTATAGATAACCATAATAAATATTTAAAATTGTAAATTTTACTTTATAATTTTACATTAGGGGTCAATGGCAGTTTTTGTTTTTCTTTCTTGTGTTGGTACCTGTTTTTTTTTATTATAGATTTGAGAAAAATAAACTTTTGTAACAAAAAATCTGGCATTTAAAATTCCTTTGCCCTCCCCCTCTTTCTGAAGTTTACTTTTCTTGTGAGTTTGTTTTGTTTACAAATTACCCACATCTTAAATCCTTACAATTTTTTTCGTATAGTTTGAAGTCACTTTTATGGAAAATAATTTTGTGAAGAGTTTCTGTTTTTATTTAGGAGAATTTTGTGAAGTAGTCACAATGTTTGCCTTGAGCAATTCCCTGGTTCTGTCAGTAGATCATAAAAAGGATACTTCAATGTTAGTTGGGTGTAAATCTTGCAATATTTTTTCCTTTCAGCAATAGAACCTTTTATTTTTCATTTGTGTGACTTAGAAACAACGCCTTGATGCTGAAATACTCCGATGCTGTTTGTTGTATTTAATTTATTCTTTTTTTTTTTTTTTTTAATGAAATGAATGAAAATTTTATATTTCAAAAGAAATTAATAATTCCTGTAGGAACGATATTTAACGATTTATCTGATGTGCTTGGCTGATATAAAGTGCCCAAAAGTGTTGTGAATTTAAACAACAGGATCAAACGGCATAACAAGGATTACACTATTAAATATCTCTCCATCCATAACATGCAAATAAAACACATTCTATTATCTCTCAGCTAGTTTAAAAATTAAAATATGAAAAAGTTGTTGCATTGTTACTGGACAAGTATAAAAGTAAAAGTAGGGTACTTGTGTTTATTTGGGCCAGGATATTTATTTATCCGGGCCAGGTAAAGAGATTTCCAAAAATGGTTGTCAATTGCCAGTTTTGTTTATCATTGTGAATTGTCCATGTTGCTCAAAATGGTAATTTAATACAAAATATCGTTAAAAAGAATAAATAACATAAAAGCAAACTGGAATAATACAAAACAGCAATTTAGTATACATCTATTAAATACATAACATCAAAATGATGGCTTTTAGCAATAAATGATATTAACGATAGTAGTTTTATTTTGAGCGATTAATTATGCTCACCAGAATGAATATAATATATTATGTCTATATATGTATATATATAGTATGCTATATCATATTATATAGTAATATGTACATAATATATTATGTCTATATATGTATATATATAGTATGCTATATCATATTATATAGTAATATGTATATAATATATTATGTCTATATATGTATATATATAGTATGCTATATCATATTATCTAGTTATATGTATATAAATATCTCTGTCATCGCCTTTAATAGGGCAACTATATAATATGCACTTAAAATGAAAAAAAAGTATATAATAATAAGGAGTTACTGTAATATTTTTGGCACAGTGAGTATGACCTGGACCGAATAATACACAAGTATCAAAAATAGTTTTTTTTTCTTTAACCACCACCCCTAAAGCATTCAATATTTATAAAAATCATGTCTAATTTCAAGACTGCAAATCATGTTGGTCCAAAAAACTTGTTACAATACATGAATTTGGCATGACTCTAATTATTGAAAATTCACCGGTTTGATTTACACTTGATAAGAAAGCATGAATTGCCGAATTTATTAAAAAAAATTACACTTGCTCTATAATTTTTTTTTTTTTGCAGATATGACAACAGGAAAGGGGAAAAAAGCATTTTAAAAACTATGTATTCAGAATCTTTAAATTGTTTTCTTAACTTATAATTTACTTAATATTAAGCTATTAATTGATAAAAGCAGATTTATAAAAATACATATTACTCATTATTTTTTATTTACATTTTATTTTCTACAATTAAGAGTTTTAAAATATTTTGTTGTTACTATTTCACAGCCAGTTGGCATATTTTGTTGGTGTGTTGTTTGGAGCATAATTAACTCTGTTGTTGTTGTAACTTGTAACTATAAAGAATGTTTGGTGATTTATCACCTGTGGCTAACTCAAAAATGCCGTAAAATTCATTTCTTATATTACAATAAAGTTCCTTAAAATATTATCGTCAGAAGCACACTTGTGTACATATTTTTTATAATTCTGGACTATCAAGAAGTGAGTAAAAAATCTATTATATAATTCTAGCTTGACATATTTACAAGTTAAATAAAATAGTGTAAAAAGATTAATAGTTAAATAAGTTAATTAATAACTAAAAGACAAATTCACAGTTTAATGATAATACAGCTCACACTTCTTAAAAAAATATAAATGAATTCTACTAAAGTAAACAGTGGATTTAACAAGAAAAAGATATTGAATTGGGTTCAGCAGTGACCCGGAGCTGAATAATTTTTGATGCTCCAACTCGGCTCCGCACTTTTGAGTTACAGATTTTAATTTACACATTTAATTTTTTGCTCGCAAATTCTTTCTTCCTTCTTTACCTTCATTAAAGATCTGACAAAATGCATTTTTCTTCTCATCAAACTTGAAATGTTTGTTCAGAAAATATGACATCTTTTAGCTTTTACTTTTAAACTAGAAAGTTTGGTGGAATTTTAAACACAAAAATCTTAAAATTCTTCCACACTTTTCAAACAACCAAAATTGTACAACTACACTTGTAAACAACAGGTGGCCATATTTGTTTTCAAATAGTTTTGTCACTTAGCTCAAGTAGAAAGAAGAAGTGAAGTAGTGTTACTATGTTTTTGTGAGAAGTTTTCCATCTCTAATAAAACAAAAAGCTCAAAAAATGATATAATTAAAATACTGAATAACGATGTAATTAAAATATTTTAAGACTGAAAAAAAAAGATTTAAAGGAATATTAAAAACTAAAGGAGCGTGGGGCAGGGGAAAATTTAGAGCTCCAGCTCCACGGAAAACACAGCTCCGTAGCGCTCCGAGTTGTGTTTTCCCTATGCTCCAGCTCCGGGTCCCTGGGGTTCGGTGATATATATCGATGGATATATATCTTGATGTATACATGATATATATCTGATATTTATTTTCAAAATATCATGAAGTTTGATATTTTCATATATCTGACTGACACTAATTTTCAAAATATTGCATATGATATTTTCAGTCAAAACAAGTGTAAATGAATTTTTTGATATTTTCAGTCGAAAAAAGTGTAAATGAATTTTTTAACTGTTATTGATTGTGTCATTCTGTAGTTAAGAACTTTTGCTTTGGCAGGCTGTCTTTAGCTTCCCCACCTTCTGTAAAAAAGTCTTTTCCAAGCTTTATATTTCAAGCTGAATTTTTAAATCTAGAATGTAGAACTGATAATTATGTGAGACAATATTTACTATAAAAGCTATTTAAAGATAAACTGTAAAATTTAGAGAAGTTATTTATAGCTTCATTAGAATCTTTTCTGCTTTTGGTTTTCTTTAGTTTAAGGCTGTTCTTAACTGCTTTGCTCAACAAGCGCAAAACATTTTGACATAGTTAAAAATTCATTTTTTAACGGAAACATATAAAATTGGAAAGCCTGGCCATGGAAATGATTTGGAATAGAACTGTTTTTCCATTTTTGGATCCATCCATTACCTATTGAGTTATAAGCGAATTCGATCACGTGACAAACCCATTTTTCACCCGCTCTTGAGTGCTCTTTCTCCCTTCGCATGGAAATTCGGTTCAAAACGCCCACTTTGACACTCATTTTTGAAAGATCTATTGCGTTAAAAATGGAAAAAACAGCTCAATGACATAGTTTGTACATAACAACATGCTACAGTATATAAAATTCAAAATAATGCTAAAATCAATTAAGAGATGGCAACACTGGTATCATTCATACTTGGAAAAATATCTCACCTGCATCAGAAGAGAAAAATTTGCTAGAAGCAGGGCATAGCTTTTTTTTTTTTTTTTTTCCATGAGGGAGGGGAGGGAGTGTATTCTAAACATTTTATGAATCTAAGGAGAAGAGGAATTAAAAGGTATTTCCTCATTCATTGGTTTTGTGAATAATGGAAAACATAATAATATAGTACTTTTGTATTTGCTTGTCTTTTAGATTATAAAAAGGAATTATTTTTTTTAATGTAAAAATAATATACTTCTTCTTCGAAGAAGAGGATGTCTTTGATCTAAAGAAACATGTTATGATAATTTAGATATCTTTATTCTTATTTATAAAATACTATAATATGAAAATATTTTAAATGGTATGAAAAATAAATACTGTAATGAAAGAAATGTTTTAATTCTACATTCAAGGAAATTTTTCTAGAAGAGTATAGTCTTGTTTTAAAAAAATTCAGTTCTTATACTTAAAAATATGCAAAAAAGACTTTGCACTCCATCCATTTCTTTTTAAATTATTAAGAGTTGCAAAATTTAATTTCATTCTTCTTAGTTTTTGTAATTCATCAGTATGATCAATAGGTTAAGGCTTCCATCCTTTCATGCAAAGACACTCACAAGCTAATGTTAAACCTATGGGAAGATTCTTTAAAAAAATATTATTTACATTTCAATATATATATATATTTTGTCATCAGATAGCTGTAAATTTCTACATTCGACTTTTATTTTTTTAATTTTGCTTGCAGTTTTTTTTTTTTTTTTTTTTATGAGGACATTTTTACGTTTAGAACAGGTTCCTAAAGTGAAAGAAAATTAATTAAAAAATCTGCCAACCAAAAGTAAAAAATGGTGAATGCATGATATATTAATATATTGTACAGCCATTTATACATGTCTGCAAATTCTGAGCCAACATTTACATTCAGCGCTAAGTGGTATCCATCTAAAGGAAAAGAACAGAATATTTCTGTCAATGCCACATGCTTTTATAATTTGTTTTCACCTCCACATTATTTATAAATATTCTGTTCTATTTGAGTAGTCTAATAAAAAGATGCTTTAATTTTTTTTTTTTTTTTTTTTTTTTTTATGCTTGCTTATATTAGCATGTTTTCTTAAACAATAATCGGTTAGCCAGGTGCCAGTGTTATATATGCATATGTTGTATATATACACACACATATATATATATTATGCATAATATAACACTGGCGCTGCGGCTAACCAAAAAATACCCAATAATCTAATTTTATATTAAAGTCTTTATTTTAATCTAAGCGATTGTTCTAATTTACGTAATTGATAATTACTAAATCCCTTAAAAATTAATGTTTTGAATCAGAAAACATTAAATTGAATTTACTCTTACATTGCAGTACATAATAGAACATAAAATAAAATTTAAGCAAAAAGTGACTTACTTTTCATAAAGATAGGCAATAAAGCAAGATATAGGTAATCTTCAGCAAAATAAAAAAGAAGCGTAGCTTCCACATCCATGCAGAACATAAAATGTGTTTTAGCCTGCAAGTTTGCATCCAAAGGACTAAAGATTATTTCTAACCTAATAGTCCCCCAGGCACATTCCAAACGGCCAACACAGAAGTAAGGAACCAACAAGCTGCAACTCTACTAGAAATTAGTTGACCTTGCTGCTTTCTGTACCGATCGTCAAAATGTTAGTGACAATAACTGATGCTGCTTATGAACAGATAATACTGCTTAACATCTATTCACACCATCCTTGTTGCATTTCTATCAACTGTAGCAGCTAAAGCAACTAGCAAATTAAAAGAGAAAATAATGTAATACATGCATACATATAATATTTAAAAAATGAAAGACGAAATGTAATAAAACAAATATTTGATTCAAACGTTAAATGTTGATTTTTTGTTAAAGTACTACTCAAAATCAGACATGGGAAACTGAAAACAGCTGACTATATATGTATTTGTTAAAATAGTATAGGGTGTAACATTAACGAAAACCTCATAAAAGAGTTTTATCCTAAGCAATGATTTAGTATAAAATTACACATGCTTTCACTTAGATTAGGCCTAAATTCCATCAACTGTCATGAGACTTTAAACTACATTTAAATACAAAAACAGTTAGTATATTAATCCTTTAAAAGTTGATTGTCCGGTACAGATGTCATATTCGTCCTATATTGGCGCGATTTTTTTCGGTTGCCAATTTGGCGAAAACATCAACAGCATAAACAACATAATCCAGGTTACCACATCAAGCAAAATAACGACACTTTGGCATTGGCGTCAGAAAAAATTGCGCCAATATGGGGCGAATATGACATCTGTACCGATTGTCCTACCTGCACATACTTAAAATTGTTTTGGTGGACTTTAAAATCTTTCTGCAAAAGATTAAACTTATAAAACATACCTCTAATTATAAAAATGTTTGTCAACATAATTTTAATTTATGAATGATTACCTTACCTCCATTAATTTTTTTTAATATTATTTGAAACATATCAGTTTATTTAGATACCTTATACAATGTGACAGTATTTTTATTTAGGTTTTTTTTTTCTTTTGCAAATAACATGCTTTAAAAATCCCTGCTTTCAATCTAAGTTTTAAAATTTTCCTAAAGATAAACAAAGGCTTCACATTTAAATTTTTCTTTTTTTCTGCATTTATAATTATTAACAAAACAATAACACTACAAAGCAATCGAAGAATCAAAATTTAACAACCCTTGTTTATAATTTTAAGCTACTTTCTAATTGACCAATCAAAGTGTATAATTACAAATTCAATCGTATAACTTTCAGATTCATTAGCACACTTGAAGAATATCAAACAATTTCAAAACAAAGTTAAGGAAGCATTAATTCTGATCAAAGTTACAGGATTTATGGGTAAACTCTAGTGGAATAAAACTTAAATGCCTATCATACTATGCCTACATACGGAAACATTGCTCAATTAGCAACAAACCACACATGAAAATGCATACAAATTCTTAGAAATACCCAGACAAAAAAAAGCTATACATGATTTCAATTGATTTAAAATCTCATTCAAAGTTATAATTCCTTCATAGAATTTTCAGCATGAATCCAAGAACAAGAAATAAGATGGCACATCTGTGGGGGAAATGCATTAAAAATAAAATAAAAAGTAGAACAGTCAGAGTTTTCTTTGTATGACAATGTTCACAAGTAAATCTCAGTAAATGGGTAAAGAGCAAACTCATTTGCAATTGAATCTTTCTTTCTTAAAAGAGAATAGGAGAATACAAAATACAGAGGCTTATTTATTTTACAGTTTATAAGCTTTTCTACATCCTTGCATAAATATGCATAATCAAGTACTATTAACAAAACTGAATTGGAGCTTGCCTTTAACTAATTTTCCATTTAAAAACCGATATGAGCTACAGTAACAAATAATTCTTAACACAATTATTTTAAGTGAGCAAAGAGATATTTAATTCGAAATTGATTAGAAATAGTCTATCAAATAACCAATTATAATTAATGAAGCATGTAATTAAATTTAAGAAACAAATATTCATATAAAAAAATACTTTTATTCTTTGTACTGTTAACTTTCAATAAAATTTTGAGAACAGCGTATTATATCTTCATTATTACCCGAAATAAAATCCATAAACGAACTATATAATTAGTATTTTAATTTTAATAAAATGCATCTGAATAATTACCAAAGACAGATAGATATATGTATCCTTCTACAAAGGTGCAACATTTCAACAATCCTTACCGATTACTATTTGTTAAACGAAAACACATTAATAAAAGATGGTATATCCAACACAATTTAATAAAACGTACCATATTTCTCGAATCACAGAACATAGATTCTTGTTTGATGCAAAAACAAGAGTAATTCTAAATAAAAACACCGATGTGAAATATAAATATTATTTTTAATACCATATTAAACCACCGCCATATTTAGCGAAAATCTCTTTTCTAATTGGCTGAGCTTAGGTTAGCCGTGCTTAGGATTGAACAGAAAGCATTCCTTCAAAATCACGCTCTAACGACCTAAAATCTTGTGCTTAGGTAAAAAGTTAGCTAAGTTAGACCTTGGGTAGACCAGTGAAAACGCACCTTAAGGGATACAATATTTTAGCACTTTTTTAAGTATTACAGAGATAGCCGATTTTCACACTATGTATTCTAGTCGCTATACTAGTAATATTATTTCTATTTTAGCGCCTAGAATATATATAGTGTGGAAATCGGCTGTCCCTGTAATACTTAAAAAAGTGCTAAAATATTGTATCCCTTAAATATGCAACGATGCTGCTGCAATATACAGATTGCAGTGACATCTGCAGGATATTTTCTACAACTGCAATGTATTGCTAGTCTATACAATGTAATACTAGTAATACGAAAATACCGCAGATATCGCTGCAGTCGACACTTGGCATTTTAGCAGTATCGTCGCGCATTTAAGGGATAAAATATTTTTAGCACTGTTTGAATAGCATATTTTCACACTAGGTATTCTGGACGCTGTATTACTAGTATTATCTATGTACTCGCCTCCGCAAGTTTGATCAGTTCCTTCTAGATTTTTCTAGTTTAATCTGGTAGGTGCTGGTTTGATTATACCAGTGAAAAGTTAAGCCAACAGAACAGGCAACAGGTTCATCAACATGCTTGGCGATTCGCTTTTGTCCAGAATAATCTCAACCAATCAAATTTTATAACACATATGTCGCCACTCTCATATAGAGGCACCGTAAAGTGTGAAAGGAAAAAGAAGAGCTGTCAAGCATGAAAAGTTTCTGTTTCGGTTTGTGGCAATTGCAGGAACCACTTGTTTACAATATGGCGGCAGCATTGCTGCCGATCGTGATTTATAGTATACAATCTAACAATAATCACATGTTATGAAATATTTTTTCTTAATTATAAATTATAGCAGCATAGACTTCTTTTCAAAGTTCAGTGTTATAGGCGTGTGTAAATGTAACATTTCTTTTCAATTTGGTGCTTTGCCTAATGTCTGCTACTAGGTCACTTTCATCAAGATGGGCATGGGACTTTTTCAATTGTCTAATCAAAATAATATTTTTCAAAGATCTTATAATTTTAAATTTATTTTCTATTTTAATATTTTCCAAAGTTTTAGCTATTACACGTGGTAATTCTGCTTTTTGCATCTTTTATAGTGATTTCTGACACATTCTAGTTGTTATTATTATTCTATACTTTTTTTTCTTTTAAAATTTTGTATTTTACCAATTTTATTAACTATGTTCAAACCTTGCATGTAAGACAATAAGTCGTGAAAATAATACATTGACATTTCACTTTATCAGTACTATTTGTCCTCAGTCTATAATAAAAGTTAAAAAAAAATTTTTTTTTCTTAATTTTTAATGCTAATTATACCATATAAACTATTACAACAGAAAATTTCTGACATTTTTTATAGACATATACTGGTCAATTTACATTTTATTGTATAGTGTGGTTAGTCATATATATTCAAGAAGAAATAAACAAGTTTATTTTGTTAATGAAGCATTTAAAACAGACACTAACGTGTTGTTTTGAAATATAGTTCCAAAGTACTAAATATTTTGCCTTTTTATGGGGGGGGGGGGGAGCTTTACATTAAGGGTGACAATTGAATGTTCTCTTTAAGTTCAGATGAACCTTTTTTAAACATAAATTAAAATTGACCAATTATGATGATTGCAAAAATTCTAAAACTTATGGTTACTTATTATTTTAAACTAAACCTGTGACTGTACAATCCATGAAGGATCAGGGTCTAGCCCAACTCTGTTTACTTGACCCTGGGCACAGAGGTGCTATGCAGCATGTGCCCCGACCGGATGGTCAGCCCAATGTGAGACCCTCAGTGTTTAGTTCCCAAGCAAGCTTGGTACTCATTTTATCGACCCTGAAGGGATGAAATGTTGAGTGAACCTTGCCCAGCCAGGAGCCGAACTCTCGACCTGTAGCGTGGCAGACAGGTGGGCTAACTACTGCGCTACTGGTCTTACTATTTATGGCAACTAATTTTAATAAAAATTAATAATAATTAATCAGTTCACAAAAACATCACTTACCATTATGTTTCATTAAGTGTGTTCACAAATCTAAAAGGGCAACTTTCTGACATAAGTTTTAATTTATTTTTGTTCGAAAATGCATGAAACTAGCTGGTGTTGTTGTTCAGAAACTATGTAATCGAGCTGTTTTTTCCATTTTTTTGCAAATGCAATAGATCTTTCAGAAAGTAATGTCAAAGTAGGCATTTTGAACCAAATTTCTGCGCAAAGGAAGAAAGAGCACTCAAGAGCGGGCGAAAAACGTGTTTGTCATGTGATCAAAATTGCTTATAACTCAATAGGTAATTGATCAATCAAAAAATGGAAAACACAGTTCAATTCCAAATCACTTCCATGGCCAGGCTTTCCAATTTTATATCTTTCCATTAAAAAAATAATTTGTAAATGTAATATAAAGGATTACTACTTAGTTATCCTGTCGACCAAAAAACTCTCGCCAAATTTTAAGATTAAATGTTAATAATGGATGATTGTAAATATCACATTCACTTGACATTAAACATGTGTTTGTTACAATATCACATCTTTTTAATTTGCCATTTTATTGGATTTTTTTAATGTTTTACTAATTTATTTGGGTACTACTTGATTATCCTGTCGACCAAAGAACTATCATCTAACTGTAAGATTAAATGCTAATAATGGTTGATTGTAAATATCACAATCTCTTGACATTAAACACGATACACATGTTTGTTACGTCATCAAGTGATTTTTAATTTGACATTTATTTGTATTTTTATTAATGTTTTACTAATTTATTTGCTCCTTTGTTAATTAAAATAAAAATTATGTCAATTTATATAATTTGGTGAAATTGGTCGATAGGGTAACTAAGTAGTACCATATAAGGAAGACATTTATCTACTTTTGTATAAAACAGAAGTAATTTTTATATAAAAAACAAAATTAATGTATATGTATGTATAAATACATGTATAAACAAGAATAAAAGTTCAGCAGGTTGTTTACATAGCTGTTTATATCATTTGACAACAAATCCCATTTTGTGAAGCCCGAATTACACCAAGCTTTAAATAAAAAAGCCAATGCCCCCTATACTGAAAAAGTACCGTTTATCCATTTACCCAATAATGCACACTTTTTTTGTTAACCGAATTCCATAATCCTGAAAATTGTTTATCAAATCATACATAGAAGATACCAGATTTTTTTTTTTTTTTTTTTAATGATAAATAATATTTAACATATATTCTACATTCTAAAAATTAAACTGACTTATTCAAAAATATATAGAAGTAGAATACATCACTTGCTAGCAGCACTGCATTTGATTTTAAATGCAACACTATGCGATAGCACCTTTTTGTATAAATTGGCATTAAATCCAAATGTTTGGTGACAGTTTTTGTATAGAAAGTGGCCGACAGGATAATAGACAAGTACCTAATTATATAATTACTGTAAAGTATATTTGAATATAATTTAGTCGCTGAAATAAATCTTAAGAATTTAAAATTAGAATATGAAATGAAAGTAACACATATCTGTTCAATTGCAAATATTTTATGTGTGTAAATAACTTGAAATTTCTTGGTGAAAAATGCAATTTAGTGTCTTGTTAGTTTAATGGGATGGTTTAACTCTATATCAAAGTTATATACTAATACTCAGCAATGCCGCGGACGCACTATAGCGCTTAAATTACACGAAAAATTGGAGCCGGGATGCAAAAAAGTAGCTCTTGCGCATCCCGCGGGATGCGTAATTTCGTCAAAAAATTGCGGAAAAAAGCCTATTTTCGTCAAAGGAGCACAAATTTCATGAAAATTTCGGGGCAAAAACGCGATTTTTGTAAAAGGGCCACGAAAAAATAGCGTATTTCATCAAATAATCACAAAAAAATAGCGAATTTTGTCAAAAAAGCCGATTTTTGTCAAAGGATTGCGGAAAAAGTGCAAATTTCATCAAAATATTGTGGAAAAAAATGCAGTTTTCGTAAAAGAGCCGCGAAAAAATAGCTTATTTCGTCAAAGAATCGCGAAAAAATAGCGAATTTCGTCAAAAAATCACGGGAAAAACACGATTTTCGTAAAAGGGCCACGAAAACATAGCATATTTCGTCAAAAGATCCCGAAAAAATAGCGCATTTCGTCAAAAATCGTGGAATAAAGCCGAATTTCGTCAAAGGATCTCGAAAAAAGATCACATTTCGTCAAAAAACACGATTTTCATAACAGGTTCGTGAAAAAATAGCGAATTTTGTCAAAGGATCGCAGGAAAAACGCAAATTTAGTCAAAGCATCCAAAGCACCAAAAAAGATGTGCAAACCAAATTTATAGGTAAAACATTCATAAAATGCTATTTAATTTCTTCTTTTATGAGATTCTTAAAAATCCAGCATGATTTCAGTGGACCAGTGAACACCCCCCCCCCCCCCTTTCTTACTGCATTGAAATGACTCCCAATTTTTGAAGATTTGACTTGATGCTTATTTATGATTTAGATGTGAATTTCCCTTCCAAGGAAAATGTCTGATTCCAACACAGATCTACATTGAGACATAATTCAATGGGAAGTGCAATGAAAGCACCTATTATTGAACAAAAAGTACCCCTTTACTTAACATAAGTATTCTTTTCTTCAGCAAAAATATCTTTTTCAATAAACCCGTCTTCCCCCTTTTTAAAAGAAATGCGAACATTAGTGATACTTGTTTAGTGGAACTTGTTATCTTCTACTCTCAAATAAACGTTATTTTACAATTAAAACTGTATCTTGCATTTTTACTTATAAAACAGTAAAGAAAATTTCTCTTAATATTTTTTTAAAAGTATCTTATTTGAGTGCAAATAATACTGGTTTTAATTCATTATTTAATTATTATTAAAACAATAATGAATGCATTTATTTTATCTTTTCCAAATAAACACGTTTCATTTATTCCTTTAAAATATGAATTATTATTGATGGGGACCCGCTTTTGTAAAAAAGGGACCCAGATTTTTGGAAATCCTGGGTCCTGGGGACCCAGGATTTTTCAATTACAGCGACATCACTGATACTAGAAGTACCGACTATATTAGGTGCTTCTCTGTTATAGGGGCCCTGCCGAGATAGAGAAAGTGACCTTGGAAAGAGAAGGAAAATTTTCATACACATTTTCTGCAACTTAGTCACTGTTTCATGCATTCAAGCAATTTTATATTATATAATATAAAGAAGCCATTTATCTATTTTTTCATACAAACAGAAGTAATATGTAATAAAAAAACAATAATATATATATAAACCAGCATAAAAGTTCAACATGTTTGTTAATAGTTGTATCATTTGGCAACAAATCTCATTTTTTTTAAAGCCTGAATTGAAGCTTTTTTATAAAAGGTCAAGGCTCCCGTGACAAACAAGTACCATACATTATTTCTTTATTATTATAGATAAAGTTTAATATTTCAAAAACAAATTTTTGTCAATTATTATTTGTCAAAAAAGCTTTTCCAACATGGTATTCTCTTGAAGGAATTTCTGCAGCTCCAGGGAATAATTTGCACTTTTCATCAATTAATAAATACAAAACTTGGAACCTTCTGCGAGGGAAGGTATAGCATTTCCCTCTGCGGGCCAACCACTGAATTCATGATCGTTCTTTGTACAGCTCTAACTGCATTTCACTGATTTAAAGAAGGACAGGACACTGCACACTTAGATAATGTTCTAGTAGTAACATACATAATTATATGCTGAAATATGATTTTAATTTCTTGGAGTGTGTGTCAATGCTTCGTAACATTTTGGTCATGGGGTGACATGTGATTTAAATGTGTCTGCCTTCTAAAATGTCTTCTTTTTAAAAAAATTAAATAAAAGATTTTAATAAGCTTTGTACTAAAATTTCCTGCATCATTTACCTTTCTATCATTTATCCTAATCAAAAGTAAATATATTTAGGAGCTGTTTCCAAATGAAAGACAACAATTGGGACAAACCCTAGTAGAAAAGGCACACCATGCTATTTGAATCTGGGTGTTACGAAAACCATGTGCCTAAAGATCAGTTATTAATTACTCTGAAAGTGCATTTTCCCTTCTAAAACTCCATAATGCTCCCTTGGAGCTTGGTGTATCAGAAATACCTCCTGCAGAAAAATGATTGAATTCAACACTGACTAGAATTTGATATTCCATGCTTTATTAGTAATAATTGCAGCAATATTACTGGTAACATGTGATACTCATTTAGTGCCTTCAAGACTTTTTTAATATCTAAAATCTCCTTTTTATTAATAAACCATGACGTGTATATTTTAGTACACAGTTGACTCGCTTAAATCTGCCCTCCATAATCTGCTGCTCACTAAAATCCATCATTCATTCTAGGATGTAAACCAGGGAAATCACAGTTAACATGTAGGCCATTAGACCAAAATTATACAGTAGTGATTCCATCTATTAATTTTCCAAACAACTGAATTATGTTTTAAAATTTTTTATGTATTTCACATATTGTGTATTAAAATAATAATTTGTGGGAAAAGGAAAATCCAAAAAAAAAAAAATAATAATAATAATAATAATGCAGTTTTAACTTATGTATTAATGAAAATTCCAGTCATTTTGTTAATAATAACTGAATTAGTTTTGCAAAGTATTTATTTGTAATGTTCTTGGATTCAATACATTTGTAGATTATTTCATTTGCATTTTATCTTGGAATCAGGATAAGGACATATAGAATTACCGCAAAAATATTTATGAAAAGCAAGCAAAAATTACCACTCTCCTATTATTTAAAAATTCAATAATGGTCAATAAAATTTGCATTCTGTTTTAAATAAATAATTCTTTGAATCCTAAAATCCACCAAACCTTTGATGACAAGCTGTGCAGATTTTGATGACTTGACTGTATTCAGCTATTTTATTATAGTTACTGCTAGTATTTCTTCTGTAGTTAACAAAAACATACATAAATTATCATAATTTTAAAATTTTAATGCAGAAGTTTTAAATTCAATAATGCAGAAGTTTTAAATTCAATGTGTGTCAGTAATCCAAAAAGATTGAAAGATGCTATTTGATATTATCTTGATTGCTTTTCTTTATTTTGAAATTTGTAGTATGATATTAATATTCTTTCAATGTGAATTTAATTGTTATGAGCAGTTGGTTTGATTATTTATGTTTCATGTTATTCTTTTTGCAGAATTTGATATTCCATGCTTTATTAGTAATAATTGCAGCAATATTACTGGTAACGTGATATGTGATACTCAAACAGGAAAGTGCTCTTGTGCAGAAGGCCATGTTCGTATGAAAAAGCATCATCATTGTTTACCATGTAAGACAATAATTATATTTTTAAGAAATGTTTTTGAAAACTTGTGAACTTTATAAACTAATATAATTATTACTCTAGAAAGAAAAAAAGACAGGAGTTAGTCACTAGAAAGGTCCTTATTTAAGGCTGCTCGCCACTCAGTTTCTAAATTCCCCTCGGTAATGTTAAGTCTATGGGCATTTGATGCATTCTTGTATTTAAAATATCTCCTTGGGAAATTAATATTTTGAACTCTTAAAGGATGTTTTTTTTTTCTTACTTCTCAAAATATTTCTATGCTTAATTTTATATGAAGTGTAAAAATTGTACTCCCTGTAAGTTCACTTTTAACACATAAAAAAGTAAGCGTAGATTTTAGAAATATTTTGACAACTAAGAAAAAAATACGCATCCTTTAAGAGCATACAGAAAACAGAAGTTAAAAATATTAATATCTCGAGGAGATATTTTAAATATAAGAATGCTTCAAATGCCCATAGACCTAACATTACCAAGAAGAATTCAGAAACTGATTGATGAGCAGCCTTAAAATGAAAATGCCCAGTAGCAGAAACAGTGCAACATGGCACTGCAGATTGTTTTAAACCGTGCAGATTGATCTAACAGCTTTTTAAAAAAAATTGCTAAAATATACTTTAAAAGCTTCTTCTGTCCAGACTTTTCTCTCAGGGTCCTGTTTTTGTGAAATTGTGAAGAGCTTTATTACATTTGTGAAAAATCTAATCCTAATAAATTGACTTAATAAAATAGTCCAATCTTGAACGCCAGATTCACCTTTGTTTATTATATAAAAACATGGAAACATTTAAAATGCTTCATTTAAAACACATTACTACATAGGTGTGATAAAAATATACAAATGTTTTCTAAAATTAAAAACACTAGATGTTAAAATGATAAAAAGCTACTCCGAGCGCTTTCGGCTAACCTTAAGCCTTTGTCAAGGAGAAGAGAATTGACTGATAAAAACACTCGACGCTCGATGTTTTTGACGTAGCAGTGAACATCGAGCGTCGAGTGTTTTTATCAGTCAATTCTCTTCTCCTTGACAAAGGCTTAAGGTTAGCCGAAAGCGCTCGGAGTAGCTTTTTATCATTTTAACATCTAGTGTTTTTAATTTTAGAAAACATTTGTATATTTTTATCACACCTATGTAGTAATGTGTTTTAAATGAAGCATTTTAAATGTTTCCATGTTTTTATCTAATCCTAATTTTGTGAATTTGAAATGAATGTTATACTCAGGTTCTTTTATATATTTTTTAAAGAAGATATGTATGTAAAATACATATATTTTCTTTATATATGTAAAAGTGACAGGTCAGATTTTACTTTTAAATGATTAAATTTGTGAAAGGTTTAATTTAGAGCTGGAAAAATTTTGTAAAAGGCCTATTTTTAAGACAAATAATTTTGTGAAGGGTCCTTTTTTAAAGTGAAAAGTTTTGTGAAGGGTCCTGTTTTGAGATGAAACGTTTTGTGAAGGATCCTGTTTTAAAATGAAAAATTTTGTGAAGGGTCCTTTAAAGGACCCAATTTCTTCCTAAACAGATCCCTCAAGATTTATATCTTTTTATTGTACTTCCTTTCTAAATGCAAATGTTGTTTATCTTATGGCTTACTATACTATTATTTCTTATGATAGTAGGCTTGGTATAAAATTGTTGGGTCACAGATAAATTTCAGTTTGCTGCAGATTGACACAGAAAATTTTGCTATTGGGTGAAAAAGGTTCAGCAGAAAAGGACATTATTTGACAAAAGTTCTGTATTAATGAAAAATATTGAATAATTTTTAGATGTGATAAGCAAAATAATATTAATCCTCTAAGTGGTTTGCTTGTATTTACCCATCCCCAAAAACATCTGAAAGAGGCTCTAGAGAAAAATATTTTTAACAAAATTGTATTTTAAGATACAAAGATATGATGTGCATTTTAGAAGCGAACCATGAAAGACAATTTAAATTTACATTTAGCTTTACGAACGTTTTTATGAAAATTATGAAAAAGGTCTTCAGATGCTTAGTGGGTCAATTTCATGTGATTTAATGAATTGTAAATAAAAAAGTACAATTAAATAATATCCCGTTCTTTTCTTTTTTTTGAGAGAGAAATGAGGAGGATGTATGATTTTTGCAAACTCTGGGATTGGGTAGATTTATAAATATAGTGTGTTACAGAGATTTTTATGAGCTATCACTGAATACAATTCTGGGTGAGTTAATTTCATTATTTCTAAAAAGGGTTTACATTACAGATTTTAAAAAGGGCAGGGTGATGCATCTTTAGGGATGAAAGTTTTCCACAATTTTCTATTTTTAAATGTTGTATTTTGATTATTTTTTCAAGAGATGTTTGTCCTTCCAATTATGGCAGAATTAGACAAAGTATAAATAAGATCACACAATATTTCAAATATATCTATTATATTTTTTTATCCCTTTTCAAATACCAACTTTCTATTTTACCCAAAAATAAACCCTAGAATAAAGTTTAAGTAATTATATATATATATTCCTTTCATCTTTTTTGCATTTTCTTTGAACCTATATGTATTTTCTTTTTCGAACACTTGCTATTTTCATCCCTGGCTGTTAAGAATGACCTAGCACAAAACGCTAGTAACAGCAGAAATTATTACACATTCATGTAGTGTTTTTAAATATCTTATGATTCTGGATTTTTGAAGTGTATGATTGCTTTTGTGAGCTACTACTTCAGGGGCTGTTCCAAGCAGAATTTGGGGCCTATTTAGGGTCCCTTCACAAAAATCCATTTGATAAAAAAGGCCCCTTCCTCTTAATAAAACATACCCCCACAAAATTCCTTTTCATAAAACAGGCCCATTCACAAAATTCCTCTTAATAAAACAGACCCATTCACAAAATTCTATTCCATAAAAACATACTCTTCATTAATTATTTTTATGTTGTTAGGTTTTAAAATGTGTAATTTACAAAGAAAACAAGTTCACCATAAAAGAAAACTTTAGCAGAAGCACTTAAAGAAGCTATTATTAACAAATTCTTGGTATGTTTTTCAGTAGCTGGATTTCATTTTTTGTTACAAAATGTTACTTTTCACAAAAATAACTTATTTTTCACAAAACAGACACCAAGAAAAAATCTCTGCATCAACCCCTGTACTTACTTTGCTTGCCATGTAAGGATTTTTCGGTACTACTTAGTTATCCCCGTCAACCAATTTCGCCAAATTATATAAAGCACCAAATTATACAAATTGACATAATTTTTATTTTAAATAATGAAAGAACAAATAAATTAGTATAACATTATTAAAAATGTAAGTAAAACATAGAAATAAAAATCACTTGATGACGTAAATATGCGTAACTTGCTTAAAGTCAAGTGAAAGTGATATTTACAATCAACCATTATTGGCATTTAATCTTATAGTTTGGCTATAGATTTTTGGTCGATGGGATAACTAACAAGGAAGGTCTCCATACGGGCATACTCAGAAAAATCTGAAAAAAATACAGAATGTTCTCCTCCCATGGGTATATATGTTTATAAAAAAAATTTTGGCGGAACCTCGGTAGAACGTCCGTAAAAAAATAATGAAAATTTCGCTTATTTGGTGACTTATCACCGTTTGGTGAAGAAATTAAGTTTTAAAAAAAATACGCTTGTCGAATTCTCTTTAAGGGAAAAACTTTTTATGTTGAATTTGTTTAAATAAGTATAATTTAAATAACTTTAGCTTTCTCATTTTTAGTTTGTTTTAACTATAGTTTTGTTATATATATTTATATGTACTTATAACGAATTTTAACTATCATATTTTACGATTTAAAACAAAATTTAAATTGATTAAAATTGTTCCAAACTCAAAAATATGCCCCATCGAGCACTGTCGATTCAACTTTGTTGCTATGGAAACAACTTCTTCGGTATGGAAATGTATTACGGCAGCATTATTCATCTGGCGTTAAAAGTTATTTTTATAACCGATAAAGCCGTTTAAATTTTTAAAAAAAATGTGGATTGGAGAATAAAACAATGGCAAAATTTCGTTCAAATCGGCAACAAACATAATATAAAATGTAATAGTAATAATAATATTAAAAAATTCTTTCATAGTTTACGTTTAAATTCATTAAATACCGCATATTCTCAAAATCAATTAACAAACAATTTTCAGATTCATTAAAATCGTTTGCTTTTGGCGAGGAAAAGTGCTGCTCGCCAAATTGCGTGCCGCTTTTGTCTTTTCACGCCAATTATTCGAAAGTATTTTATTTTTTTACAGATTTTCTTCTGTAATTCCGCCGCTAAATTTAACTGATCCTTTATTACATACATGAGTACCATTACTAACATTTTTTTCAACATATTCCAAGTATGCCCAGTATGGAGACCTTCCTTGTAGGTAGTATCGTTTTTTCTAAGGCAGGATGTTGGTATTGAAGTTTGCTGATATTTTACTTGTTTTCAGACATTCCTATGTCATTATTATTTAGGTATGATCCATGTCAATTCAGGCAGCCAAAGAAAAAATCCTACCTTCATAGTTTCAGAAGTTTTTGAATTGAACATATGTTAAAATTCAATAAAAAATAAGATACTTGTATATTTTGGTTTTGCCCAAAAAAATTCCTGGCCCGAGATACAGGCCGCCAAAGATGGCATCCCGGGCACCATTTCCAATTCGCCATTTTCGATAAAAATTTTAAAGTGCTCTATCTCTAGAACGGTGCAAGATATTTTGTTGCGTTTTTTTTTTTTTTTTTTTTTTTTTTTTTAAAGATAATATTCTTCTGTTTAAAATGATATACCCAATTTTGAAAAATGTATTCAACTTTTCTTGTGGCAACCTTTTGAAAAAAAAAAAATTTTTTTTCGAAAATGCCAATCCCAAAAATTTTGATTTTTTTGCTGTTGATCAATACCATTGGAAACCATCTTCACTGTAAAGGAGAACTTCCACTTTTGAGTTTAACAAATTTTAGAAACATTTAAAAAATTCAGAGAATTTTACAGGAACTGTATATATACAGTTCCAGTAAAAGTCACTGAATTTTTGCTTATTTGTATCATATTTGTAAGGATAAGCCTACTATATATCCTAAACAAGTTAGAAATTGCAATATCAAATGTGGCAAATGAGGTGCGTGCATAGTATTAACTAGTTTTATAAATATTCAGATCTTGGGGCAATAAGTGTTTCACTCTTGGGCGAAAAGGCATGAATACAAAATTTACTATAATTCCATATATTAAATTCAGTAATACGGAAGTAATATGAATCCATCTTAAAAGGACTTAATTGCCATGGCAACCTAGAATCATTGCCTATCATGGTATATCATTGAATCAATTATGTATTATAGGATTTTTATATAGAATGAAGAAAACTTTTATTAATGTCTTTTATGTTTTAATTTGATTTTCATAGCATTTGAAGTGATACATACTTTATTGCAGAGGTTTAAAAAAAATTACTTCCTGTGTCATAGAAAGCGCATAGTGTTTACAGGGACACACAAAAGATTTCGGATACTTTACCTTATTGGAAATACTGTACATTAGCGATGATTGCTAGAGGTGCATTTTTAGTTGCGATATGAGTTTTCAAGTTTAATTAAATATTTCCATATTACGTTGTGTGTATAAAGGCTGCAGATCATATACAGGGCTACACAAAAGAAATCGTAAGGGTATTGCTGGAAGTGCATTTTTAGTTGTGTTTGAGTTTTTAAATTTAACTAAATTTTTCCATGTTACGCTGTGTGCATAAATGCTGTAGATCATATACAGGGCTACACAAAAGAAATCTTAAGGGTTTACTGAGTATGAATGAAAGTAGCTTAAAGGTGATTTTTAAATGAGTTATGCATTTTTACACTGAACTACATTTAGTATACTAAGATATGTTTGGAGAATATAGATAAAATGATATACAGGTCCACGCAAAGAATTAGATACATGGCCGTCTATGGATGATAATCTCTGGAAGTGTGATTTCACTGGTTTTAAGGATGTTTTAATCTTAATTAAATATTAGCTAAATAGTGGCATGTATATAAAGATAGTAGGTAAAATACAGGGTTGTATGAAAGTATTCAAGTATGCTTCCGTCTATTGACATAAATTTCTAAAAGTCAAATTCCGACCTATTTATGTGTTTTTAACAATTTCCAACATAGTTGAAAGTCTTTATGGATTCGATTTGTCTGCCCATCTGTCTGAACTCTAACTTGTATTAATATAATTTGTATTGCTGTGTAATTGATATATGTTATTGAGATTGTTTTACTATGTTCGGTATTGAAATAAAAGTATGTATCACTTCAAGTGCTATGAAAATCAATTTAAAACATAAAAGACATTAATAAAAATTTTCTTCATTCTATTTAAAAATCCTATAATACATAATTGATTCAATGATATACCATGATAGGTAATGATTCTAGGTTGCCATGGCGATTAAGTCCTTTTAAGATGAATTCATATTACTTCCGTATTATTGAATTTAATATGTAGAATCATAATAAATTTCATGCCCTTTTTGCCCAAGAGTGTAACTTATTGCACCAAGACCTGAATATTTATAAAACTAGTTATAGTATGCACGCACCTCATTTGCCACATTTGATATTGCAATTTCTAACTTGTTTAGGATATATAGTAGACTTATCCTTACAAATAAGCAAAAATTCAGTGACTTTTACTGGAACTGTATATATACAGTTCCTGTAAACTTCTCTGAATTTTTAAAATGTTTCTAAAATTTGTTAAACTCAAAAGTGGAAGTTCTCCTTCACAGTGAAGGTAGTTCCCAATGGTATTGATCAACAGCAAAAAAATCAAAATTTTTGGAATTGACATTTCCAAAAAAAAAATTAAAAAAAAAATTTTTTTTTTCAAAAGGCTGCCACAAGAAAAGTTAAATACATTTTTCAAAATTGGGTTATGCATAAGGTCAAAAGTTTTATTACAGTGATTTTCAATTTTAGTTCGAATTACAAACAATAGATGGCGCTGCGATTGATAGATGCTAAATTCAGGCTCGATTTTTGGTACTTCGTAGCCCGGATAATACATTTCCATCTCCTTTTTCCGCATAGAACAAGAGAAAGGACGAAAAATCGATCTTGTTTTTAGCGACTATTGCTTACAGCGCCATCTATTGTTTGTAATTCGAACTAAAATCGAAAATCACTGTAATAATACTTTTGACCTTATGCATAAACCTCCTGCAAGAATTTTTTAAATATCTGTCTCTGTTTGCAAGTTATTGAATTTTAAAATCAGTCAGTCCTTTTTGGGACACCCGGTATATATCTGACCTTTGTAACACTGTAACTCTCGTATTTATGAACCGATTTGGATGTAATTCGGTGTGTACATAGTGCATACCAATTTCTCGACCGAGTTCGTTGGCCAGCTTCATCCAAATGGCAGCCATTTAAAATTTTTTTTTTAATTTGAAATGTGGTACCAAAAAATTGAAAATGGAAAAATATTTTTTTCTTATGTATTTGACCTTTATACAAAGATTCCGGAGCAGTTTTTGTTTCGTCTATATCTTAAAAAATGGCTGAGTTATAGCATTTTGAATTTCTAGCATGGCTGACATTTTGAAACATCCTGAATTTTGTCACGCGATAAAAGGTGTATTTATGAACCGATTTGGATGTAACTTGGTCTGTACATTGTACATACCAATGTCTCGGCCGAGTTCGTTGGCCAGTTTCATTCGCCATCTTGTTTCAAAAGGTTTGCCATTTAAAAAAAAATAAATTTAAAATTTAAAATGAGTTATTAAAAAATTGGAAAATGAAAAAGATTTGTTTTTGGCCTTGGTACAAAGATTCCGGAGCAGTTTTTGTTTCTGAAAATTTGTTCTTTTGTTTATATCTTAAAAAATGGTTGAATTATAGCACTTTGAATTCCTAGCATGGCTAACATTTTGAAACGATCTTGTATTTGTCACGCGATAACACACGTATTCGCCTATTTTGATGTAAGAAGGCATGTGGATAGTATACATCAATATCTCGACCAAGTTCACTGGCCAGCTTCATCAGCCATCTTGTTTCAAAATGGCGGCCATTAAATTAAAAAAAATTATATTTAAAGTGAGGTGCAAAAAAATTAAAAATTGAAAAAGATTTCTTTCTTAAGTATGTGACCTTGATTTAAGGATTCAGGAGCATTTTTTGTTTGTCTTTATCTTAAAAAATGGCTCAGATATAGCAATTTCAATATCGAATGTGGGTGACATTTTGAAAAATCTGATTTTTTGCCTGCGACAGCACTCGTGTATATCAATCTATTCTGATATGAGTGAGCATGTGCACAGCAATTTCTAAGTTCTCGACCAAGTTCACTGTTTAGCCTCATCCACCATGTTCTCTTAAAATGGCAGGCACTTTAAGAAATCGCCGAATTTGGCAGCCAAATATAAGTTACTTTAAATAAAAGCAGCTTGGATAAAGCTGACTAATTTCGTGAAATTCTCATTCATAATGATTTAGTAATGATAAAAATTAGTATTGAATCTCCTATATTCGGTTTCCACTAAATTGAGCTTCGTGTGTTTGAATAATATAAGTTGGCTTTTTTAAAACAAGGAATATGAAAGCAGGTGTGCAGAATATGTCCGATCTGGCGATCTAGGATCGGGGGAAATTTTAACCACCTGGGGAAATTTTGCAGAAACCATATATAATTAATTTCAATTTTAATAACGAATTCCATAATTCCCTGAGATAGAAAAATTTCATTACAAATAAAAAGATCCGTATGGCAACCTTCACAAAATCGATCTCAGAATAATATGTACCATATATCAGGGGTGATTCTTTTCCGAAAATTTAAGCCATTCAGTTCTGAAAAATTTTTAAAAATCGGTCATCAATCAGACAATTCGGACATAAAAATACCGCGGATGTTGTCTAAGAAATTCGGAAAAACGCAAATTTTGTCACAAGATTGCAAAATAACCGCAAATTTCGTCAAAAGACCGCGAAAGAACTGCAAGTTGCGTCAAAAGATCGCGAAATGAAATCAAATTTTATCGAAAGATCGTGAAATAAACGCACATTTCGTCAAAAAAACGCAAATTTTGTCAAAAGATCATGAAAGAACCGCAAATTTTGACGAAAGATCGCGAAACAACCTCAAATTTTGACAAAAGATTGCGAAACAACCGCAAATTTTGTCAAAAGATCGCAAAACAACTGCGAATTTCGTCAAAAGATCGCGAGATAAACGCAAATTTCGTCAAAAGATCGCGAAACAACTGCAAATTTTCTGAAAAGATTGTGAAACAACTGCGTATTTCGTCAAAAAGGGTGAAATAACCGCAAATTTCATTAAAAGATCGCAAAAAACTGCAAATTTTGTCAAAAGATCACAAAAGAACTGCAAATTTCATCAAACAATCGCAAAACAACCGCGAGTTTCATCAAAAAATGGAAAAACAATCGCGAATGTCATCAAAAGAGGACAAAATAACCCGCGAATTTCGTCAAAACGAAGGCAAAATAACCGCAAAATTCATCAAAAGATCGCAAAATAACCACAAATTTTGTTAAAAAATCGTTAAAAAACGCAAAATTCATCTAAAGATCGCTAAAAAAAGCGAATTTCGTCAAAGGGTCGCGAAAAAAACATAGTTAGTGCTGGGAGTGATTTCCCCCCCCCCCCATTCTGCTGTAATCTTTCAGAAAATTTGCTGTAAATTTTCAGAATTTTTTTTTTCACTCAGAATCAGCCCCGATATTGTGCATAAGTTGAGAAATATTAGAAAAATAAATTTTCTATATCTACGGTAATACAGGATTTACCTGTAACATACCGTAAAATTTTGGGGAAATTTTCATGTGGATTGGGGGAAATGTTTGGAGTAGAAACATTTTCTGCACCCCTGTATGAAAGCTTCCTCTTCCTCCCGGCACTGGCCGGAAGGACTTTTTTCACTTGAAACAGCATTAAAATTCATCTTCTCACTTTGCTTTGACAATTTATTATGTATACCAATTCTAAGTGTGTTCATAATGAATAGTTCTTCAACCAATCTAATGCTGACCTACCTTCATCTCTGCATAATGAAGTTAAAGTTTTAAAATTTCAATTTACTGGATAAAATGCTGTTGCAAATGGCAATTAAATTGTTGATGAAGTATCAAAGCTAGCATCTATAGCTTTAAACATCTCAATCTTGCATTTAGATTTCAAAACAAACAATAAGAAACTTCTAGGCACACAATGAGAATGGACTATATTAGTCAGCTATAACCAAGAGAAATCAAGCTTTATACTTCAATCTTGCCATCACCATCTGTAGCCCTCTCAACCTCCTCCCTTAAAAAAAAAAGGGGGTACTTGCTACACATTTTAAAATAGGTCATTCTGACATAGAAATTTGTTTCTTGGTGAACCCAAGCCCTTCTGTCCAAATTGTTCTCTCTCTTCTATTACCATATTGTCACATTTTAGCAGGCTGTTCTGACCTATGTCATACCACGGCCAAACTCGATTCCCCTTATACGGCCGTAACAAAAAGTCGAAATCCCTTTGTTTTCAGGGAATCAGAGTTTCTCTCCGAAGAATTGTAGGGGGCGCTTTTAGCTACTGTGTCTAATGAAGAATTTCCCTTGCACGCTTGTGTTTTCTTAGGTATAACTTAACTGAAATTGCGATTTTTGATTTGTTTTTTTTGTTTTTAGTAAAATCCAGCTCATTGCTGTGTTCTGTACTGCACTTATGATTCACTAAAAAAATTCCAGAAATTTCTTTTCATGAATTTTCTTCAAATTTAGAGTACCAACTGTTGAAAGAAAAAAAAAAAAAAGACTTGTTGATTCTTTAAAATAATGAAACGGGAAAAAAAAATTATTTATTTATTATTAGTTTTTTGTTTCCCCATATTTCATGACCAGCACCTACAATATTTAAATTTACTGAAAATTGTTCACAATGTACACATATCTATATTTTTCTAAATTAAGAATCATGTAAGTATCCAAGTATTTTTTTTTTTTTTTTTTTTTTTGAAGAAAAGAAAAAAAAAATCGATGATTTGTTTGCCAGATATTGATGAAAAGACCTGCTTATCTTTTTTAATATTATAAAATATGTAAATATATTTTTTTGTACACTTTTATATGATCCAGTGGTCCAGAATTAGAATATTTAATTTTATCATGTGGTTTTGTAATTTTTCTATATGCTTGTATAGTTAAGATTAGCCCATATGAAGGTTAAATTTATTGAAAATTGTTTGCAATGTACTGATATATATTTTTTCTAAATAATTCAGAATTATGTAAATATCCATGTTTAAAAAAAAAAAAAATCGATATGAGACGATTGCCGGATATTGGCAAAAAGACTTTCTTATTTTTTTTTATATTATGAAACATGTAAATATATTTTTATTTTAATTGTATACTTTTATACTATGACTGCCCAGAATTAGAATATTTAATTTTATATGTAATTTATTTTTATATATGCTTGAATATTTCAGATGAACACATATAATGGCCAAATTTATTGAAAATTGTTTGCAATGTACAGACATATATATTTTCTTAATAATTAAGAATCATCAATCATGTAAATATCCATGTTTTGAAAAAAGAAATCGATATGAGTTTATTGCCGGTTAGCAGTTATTGGCAAAAAGACTTGCTTATTTTGTTGATATTATGAAACATGCAAATATCCTTTTAATTGCATCATAGTTTTATACCATCAGTGTCCAGAATTAGAATATTGAATTTTATATGTAATTTTGTTATTTTTCTACATGCTTGAATATTGCAGATCAACACATATAATGGCCAAATTTATTGAAAATTGTTTGCAATATACATATATCTATATTTTTTTTAATTAAGAATCGTGCAAAAATAATCAATGTTCTGAAAAAAAATATTTCGTTATGACTTGGTTGCCGGATACTGGCGAACTTGCTTATTCTCTTAATATTGTGTAAATATTTTTTTATTATAGTTTTTATAATATAGCTGTCTAAAATTCAAACATTTGATTTTATAATTTCCCTTGTTTTGCATTTTTTTTCTAAAAATGGTAGAAACTTATAATAATTTTTTTTTTCTGTTTCCCTGTACATTTCATTTTCAGTACCTCGAATGTTTAATATTATCCAAAGTTGTCCGCAATCAACTTTATATACCTATATTTTACATCAGAAATCTGGTGCAAAAAATAATTAAATGGTTTAAAGAATTATCCTGATTTGAGAATAATTTGGTTTTTTGAAAAGCTTTGGTTAATTTTCTTAATATTTTGAAGCTAGTAAATAATATTTTAAAATTTTTTAATTTGTAATTTAATTTAAATTAATTTTAAAAAATGCAGAAATTTACATATAATCCTTGTTTTCCGCATTATAGTAGAGTGTTATTTAATATATTTTTAGTTGCTTATGTTTAATGCATGTATTTATTTATTTTATCTCCAAATCCTTCAGTTTTCCTGTTTGCAGTATAAAAAACACCGAGGCAAAATATACGTATATTATCTTTACCTTTTATAATGCATATACAAAGACGTTTTTTGTATTTTTCTGTATGAAAGTAACACTTAATAAGCATTATTTACAGTAGAGAAAATAATTTGCGCCATCTGGTGACGACTGTAGTCTTTAACGATTCAGAAACAGGGATATTTTGAAGGCCGTATAAGGCAGGCGATCGAGTTTGGCCGTGGTCATACATGCAGATATAATTTTAATTTTTCAACCAATCTTTTTGGTGTTTAAAATAAAAATCACTTATTTATTTATTTTTAATCAGGTTTTCAACTACAGTGTCTAGTTATAATGCATGTTTATCATCTCCCCACATTGCTTTTAACTGTTTGCATATTTAATCTGAAAAAAACACCCATAACTCTTAGCTCCTCTTGATTTATTTTTTTTTTCCTGTTTGGCACTGCTTATTTTTCTAAGTACTTTGTACCATTAACAAACACTCAAACAACTTACATAAATATAAAGATTATATGAGGGGCTCACAACCATAGTAGCTCAAGTTAATTTTGAAAAAAAAAAAATGAGATAGTCCATTTAGAAAATGCATAAAATCTGTTTTATCCACTCTCACTGTGAACCAAGTCTGTTTTCACATACTTTATCATACATTTACATCTGTCATCATCTGTTTACAGACTTGGTTTGTCGCAGGTGTGGATAAAACCGATTTTATGTACCTTCTAAACAGACTTTAGAAAATGCATAAAATCTGTTTTATTCACTCTCACTGTGAACCAAGTCTGTTTTCACATACTTTATCATACATTTACATCTGTCATCATCTGTTTACAGACTTGGTTTGTCGCAGGTGTGGATAAAACCGATTTTATGTACCTTCTAAACAGACTATCTCATTTTTTTTTTCAAAATGGACTTGGTCTACTATGGTTGTGAGCCCCTCATATGAGGATGGGAGTTTCAAAACTTGCCTTAGACAGAAAATAAAGTTTTTGGAAATCATGAAAAACCTCTAGCTGCATCTATTGGTTTACATTTTTAACCAAGATTTTACAATGGCAGAAATAGTGGATAAAACTAGATTTTTTGCAGATTGTGGTACTTTTTTGATGCAGGTTCACCAAAAGAATAGATTGATAAGGAAAACTCGATTTCTTTAAATTTTGGATAAAGCGAGTTTTGAAACTTACGTCCTCATATCTAATAAACAAATGGTTTTCATAACATCTATAACCTTGATGCTGAGAAGGAATTATAAAAAGCCATATTTTATCCACCTTTTTCCAAGATGTTATGTTTATTTTATTTATTTATTTTGTATTTGTGTCATTTTATTTATTCTGTGTTTCTGTCCTTGAAATGAGTTACATGTATGCAAAAACCCAGAAGTTTCTTTAAGGTTGTTTATTCCTAATGTAATTGTTATCTTTCTTTTTTGTTACATTCCTGTGTAATATTAGCTGTTTCAACACTGCTTTAAGCTTTGAATTCCATAAATCTTAGAATAAAGCATCTTTAATAATAATAAAACATATCTGTGCATAGTTAATTCATTTTTCCATGGCTCTTCAAATATGTATATGCTGTTTCAAAAAAAAATTGAAACACACTTTAATTTCTTACATGTTGCAAATAAGATTGGAGGTAAGATATGTTAATATAAGAGTCTTCCTATCAGTTTAAAATTTTCATAAACAAAATTCATCAATTAGAAAAGTTTTCCTTCTGCTGTGGTATGATGTTTGTTACGAAGGTTTGGAGCCACTTGTACCTTAAAATACACTTACTACTTACTACACCTGGTCCCATAGACCTCTGTTTGAAGGGTTAATTCCTTTCTCTCTGAGCTTTTAGCAGAGTTAAGATAATGATTGGTTGGTTTTTGAGGTTATAAGTCCATTTAACTTAAATTCTAGACCCATAATTCCCACAAGAAAATATATTTTAGATGAAAGATGCATAAGTAAATTATATGTCAGAAATGATTGAAGTTAATATCTTAAACAGTCTTGGTGGTAGGGTGTCAACGATTTAAATCAATTGATTTAAATCAGCGATTTAAATCATGATTTTAATCAAGCGATTAAAAAAAAAAATCATTGATTAAAATCAAAAATTTTTTAAATGTTTAAAATGACATAAAGTATTCAATTCTAAGATGAACATAATTTGGAAAGTTTCTACAGGTATTGTGACTTATGAATACACAAAACAAAGCTTTAAATAATTGTTTCGAAGCGTAATTCCTGAGTATTGTGAAAAATTTAAGTACAGTAAGTTTGTAAAAAGCATGGTTTTTTGTCTAACAAACATAAAAAGCATTTAATTTTAAAATGATATTTAAATGTAATATAACTTACAATGTCATCATTTCCTTTTAATAATCAAGTTATTCATTCTTTTATATACAATAATGGAAATTATGTGTTCAATAGAGTGTCAATGATTTTAATCAATTGATTTAAATCAGATGATAAAAATCACATATTTTCTGATTTTTTAAAATAGTGTGAAAAAGCATTATAATTAGTAATGGAAATTATCACTAAATCACTTGTAAAAAATGTAATATTTGTTATTGTTAATTATAACAATATTAAACTGTGTAGAAAGAAGTATTACACATTTAAAAAACATCTAACTAAATATTAAGTAACTTCAAAACATTATAATATTTAGTAGCTGTTCAAATATTTTAATGTTGTGGAGAAAAAAATCTGATTTAAATTTCAAAAATACAATTTTTGTAATCTATTTATAAATTATGTGCGTGTTTGCTGTATACATTGCTACAATTTTTGATCAATTTGATATACAAACGCTTTAGAACCTGTGTAAAATTACTGGCTGCTTTATGAATTTATCAAACTATTATTTATCACCTTTTTCCAACCACTTTTTCAAAAATGTAGATTGTGTTCTTAATCAAACAGTTAATTGTTTAATAATTACAAAATTTATTCTGTATCATCAATTCAAAAATAAATGCAATTTATCAATAACTTCAAAATATAAGCAGTATTTAATATTGGTTTACATAATTATTACAAAATATTAATGCACATAATTTTGTATGTTACTAAAAAAAATTTTAATTTGCAGTTTTTTGTAATTTCTATAATTCAGAGTTGGGCAGCATCGAAAATACATGTATTTGAAATACATTTTCAAAATACATTTGTATCTTGTATTTTGTATTTTAAACCGATAAGATCAAAGTATTTTTGTAATGTATTTTCTGATGATTTTACAATGTATTTTGTATTTTGAAAATACTCAAAATACATATTTTCCAAATTTCATACTGCCATGTTTAAACCGCACAGAGAAAAGCTGCGATTCACTAAAAGTAAATACACGACTGTTTGTTTTGATTAGTTTTCAAATTCTGTTCTAGAAGTTAATATAAACACACTTTTCGACTATTGCTGAAATAAGGAAGTTAATGAATATGTTGTTTTGATACAGCAAACGTATTTTTGCTGATTAGTTACTTAATGTTGCTGTGGGAATTACAAGAAAAAAGAACATGTATTGTGATAGACCGGAAGGATCTTTCAGAGTTGCGCAGGTGCAGCGCTCTATTACCGACAGTTCACCGTTGACCACACATATAAGGAACTCTTTTTTTTTTTTTTTCTTTTGTTTAGTAGTTTTATTTTAAAATATCGAAGAAGGATTTCTTAAAAATTCGCCTGCTTCATTCATTATATAAATTTTGTAAAAAAAAAAAATACATTAGACAGTAACCACAAGAAAATTGCTACAATGAACTTTTAAAGGAACAATTTGACTATGAAAAAATGAAATGTATGACTTTGCAAATTTTGCATTCGAATTATTCCTACTTTTTATGAATATTTTATAAGTGCTTTCTTTTTACGAATGTAAGAGCTTTCATATTTTTTCTGCTCTATATTAAAAGTTTCAAGACTTTAATAGTAAGTGCAAATGATTTCTTATTTCTTTGCGCTTACATATAGTTTGATATTTTACCTGGTGTTTTAATTTTAAAACTTGCTTTATACGAAGAATTCGTACTTTTGTTAATAATAATAATTCAGCTTTGTTAAAAATTATCTATTTTTTTTCATTTATATTTTTGTATTCAGTAATACATATTTTAAATTCCGTATGCATTATTTCTAAAAAGCACCATAATCAAAAAATTGTGCCCCAAATATTTTATTAGTGGATGGCCTAAAAAATCTTGTGTAGTTGGGAGCTCTTATTAAACACATGCACATTATATAAAAAGAAAAAAATACGTTTAAACTCATTTAAACAATTTTATTCGGTGTCATTGTACATATAAGATTATTATAAAATGCGTTCTTTTGTAGACATATACTAAAAAAGACTGATTGAAAAGACTGATACTAGACTAATTTGTTTTTACATTCTTGTAATAAATAAGAAGAAAGTATTGGTATCGTGAAAATTTTCGACTTTCGTTTTTTGCTTGATTTACGCGTTTCAGGATACCTTGAACGGAATTTAACTATTTTTGGGAAATGTGTGTCTGTCTGTTAGTCTGTGTGAGACACAATTTTTGTGGCCCTTCAACCTCAAGAACTAATGCATGGAGTTTAATAATAAATCAGTCTTCAGATTAAGATAGACCTAGGTATAACTTTTCCATGATAGCTATGTTGTAAGAACCAATATACAGAATTTCATCAAACTGCATATAGGCCTGAACGGAAATATTTGCCGATTAGTTTTTAGCTTATATCGCTTAACAGGTGGTGCTGCTACGCTGGATTTTTCATGATTTCCCCGATAACTATACCAAAAAACTAATGGACAAAATTTAATCCAATTTCATATTATTTTAGATCTTCAAATAAATTAATGCTGATAAAATTTGGGGTGCATCAGTAAAGAGGTGGCGTTGTTGTGCTGTGTTTTTATGATTGCCGTAACATGTATGTAAAACTCTCGTGTTTTTTTTTTTTTTTTTTTTTCACCATGTCCAAATGATTATATTTGTAAATCAAATTGAAATGAAATAAGTACCACGTAGATAAAAGGTACCTTTTTTAAAAAAAAAATTCTGGCATTTATTTGATTTTTAAAAATTTGAAGTTGGCAGGTGTGCCGTGAGAGCTATATCTCAAGAACTAGAGCACGGAATTTCATCAAACTTCATCATATAGTCAGTTAGTATGGATGACATTCTGGCATATATCATCCTACAGATGATTTTTTTCTGTGCTGTGTTTTTTACGATTTTTGAGATCTTTATATCTCTGCAGCTATTGAGTAGAATTACACCAAATTTTTTATGCTTTTTTCTGAAAATCGATACTGTCTCAATTTTGGCTTTGAACACTCAGTAGCGGGGGGGTGCTATCTTATGCTTCGTGAAAGAGATTCCTTATCGATCCACAATCTAGAGGTTTGCACGAGTTGGAATTTTTACGCCCGCGTCCGGCCCGGCCCGCACAAAAGTAATCTTATCCCGGCCCGATGAAAAAATTAAAAGTTCGCCCCCAGCATGGTCCGGCCCGGCTCAGCCCGTACCAAAGTCAATGAAAACAGCCCCGACACTTGGAAAAATCAATTAAATGAGGCCCAATTCAATTTCTACAAAAAAAATCAGATTTCTCTAAACATACAATTAAGATTCTTTTAAAGAATACTGCATACATATTTTCGGGATAACTTTATTTTAAAATTACTATGTGTTCGCAAGACAGAAAATACACAATAGCAACATTAATGGTTACTTAGAGTCTTCAATGTTTCAACATTCAAATAAAGTTTCATTAAAAAATTAATGTAATTTAGAATAAAAGAAAAAAGGAGGGTTAAAAACATGATAATTTTTGAAGCTGTATAAGAAAAAGCAGATTTGTGAAACTATTTCTCTGCCATTTAATAAGGCTTTTCTCAAATCCAAAGGAGCTACTTTCTGATACATTTCAGAATTCATCAAACCGCGAGCTGGGCCGGGTACGGACCTCGGACCAAGCCCGGGTCCGTGCAGACCTTTACCACAATCAATTCATGCAGTTATTCCTTACTGAGTAACTACCTTTAAAGGGTAGTTTATTCATTATGAGTTATTCTTGTAACTTTCATACACTTTTAAGCACATTGTTGCCCAAATCTTTCATTTTTGTTTTTGTTATCTTTCGTTGAGGCTTAATTGATTTTGCTTCTTTATTTGGAAATTTTTAATTTCTAAAAATTTAATCAGTTTTGAAAACCAGCTTTGCATTCCCAACTCTGCTATAATTACTGTTACATTTTCAATATTTCAGATTATTAATTTATCGTCTGCATTATTTCTCTATTTAAATTTAAATATTTAAGTTCAAAAACAACTTTAAAAACGTATTAAGTAAATAAATAAAAAGCATTCTAAATAATTTATATTCCGTTAATAATCCTATAATTAATAATTATTCAAAGTAATAAATATTATAATATGCAATTAAATATAATTCTAATAGTGTACGGATCTTTTAAAATATAAACATTAAGGCATATCGTTCGTTAAAGTAACTTACAATGCTTTTCTTACAATCGCTAACTTCCGAAAATATAAATTTAAAAAGTTATTTAATATTAATTATTTTATTCCAAAACAATTTTTATTGGATGCTACTATTTATTTCTAAGCGATTGCCAAAATTTCATTAATTTTAAACCGTAATTTAGCAAGATATCCGCATTACAAAATTTAATCACTTCTGTCAGTTTTAAAAGACGCGCGATCCATTTTTTTTCCCCGACGCAGTTAGACATTTTTTATCTTTCTTCCTCGCAGAAAAGGATGTCGTGACGTCACTCTATCCTCCATCTTGTTTGGTATCACGGCGTGATATCGCCGGTACTCAGGAATGCAGGGGGAATGCAACTTCGATTACGATACAAATCGTTATCGATATTTCGATTGCGATGAAAATCGCTATCGTGATGACTCAGATGTGCACGTGCCGGTCGCTGATTGGCGAATTTGAGTTCAGCGTCGGCCCAACGATCTTTTGGGGGGCCATGTGCGCTTCGTCTCTAGGACTTGTCAACAATGTAAGGAGGAGGACACACGTATGTTTGGGCTCTAGCCCCAGACTAAGAATTTTTCAAGAAGAAGTAGCATTACTGCATTTTGGAAGCCATTTTTTAGTTTTTGGAGCCAGACGAAGAAATGTTCTTTTCTTTTCAATTTTATGAACTGTAAGCTCTCCCATGTCAATTTTCTGTACTCCCAGCAGCTGAAACTTCATCATCAATTCTACTTTAATGTATTCATTTCTTTGAGATTATTAATAGCCCTCAAAGGATTTGCTTAATAACTGAGTGTCCTTTCCCGTTCATAAAAACATCTGCCATGTCGAGCTGAGCTCCACCGATAATGTGCCATCATCAATTCTACAGTTACTGCTTATCGTCTTGAATCTTCAACAGTAAAAAATATAATCTCCAGTTTATCTCTGACAACTTCAGTACGGGTCTGCATCTAACCTATTGTGATGACTATTTCAACACTGTGATCCTTTGTGCCTTCATCAATTTTACAGTTATTGCTTATCGTCATAAATCTTCAATAGTAAAAAATATACAATCTCCAGTTTATCTTCAAACTCTCATCTACCAATGTATTCCTAAATACAGGACCTTTAATCTGGACTATGGACATAATACTTCGGACAGTATAAAATTAGTTTATATAGTGAACTCTCAGGTTTGCATCAATTTCAGCAATTTTGAAGGATTGTTTACATAGTGCAATATCATGTAAATGTATTTTCCTCTTCACACAAATATGTCGTATTCCTGGCCAGGAAAATTTTAATTTTCTACCAATAATAGTCATTCAAATTATTATGCATGCAGTGCATATAAAATATTTCAATAAAATATGTGTCAACTGTACCTTCAATCTCCGGGTGAGTTATTTTACACTTTTTTATTTTTCAGCTTCCGTCATTGAATATTTCAAAGGCAACATTTTCTAAATTAATTATTTTGTATATTTAACTTTAATTCTTAATATTTTCATTGGTTGCCAATTCATTTTAATTTTCAGACAACCACTACGGCGATCCACGGCCACACACAATAAATATAGCAATTACATAATTAAAATTTTATTAGTTAAAGCAAAAAAATATAGATTATGTTAGTAATTGGAGGGTTATTCATTTTTGAAATGCTTAATTCTTGATAGATGTTTAATATTTTAACACAGGGAAAAAAAATAAAAAAATCCAATCCGATTTAAATAAAAAAAAATCTGATTTTTTTTTTTTTTTTTTTTTTTTTTAAATCATGATTTTTTTACACCTTAATTGGTGGCAAGTTTGAGCAATATTGTACAGGAAAACATACTCAGAAAGGTATAGGTAACAAGTTTTAGGTTGAGTCATATTTATGCAAGTTATATATGTACATAAATAGTTGTTCTTCATACGCTTTCACTTGATAAAATATTGCTTAACTTAAGAAAGATCACTTATTATAACTTGAAAAAATATGCAATGGTGTTAGGAATGTGGAGAGGCAAAATGAAAAGAGTTCATTCCAATAGTTTTTATTTACACTGCATATATACATGACAAACAAAACTTTTTGACTAATACTTTGCCGTTAAAAACAAAACATAGATTTTTCACAAATACCCGCACGTTTTAGCCATTGAAAATACAGCAAAACCTTGAAAAGCATTTAATATCTGCTGGATTCAATTTATATTTCTTACTTCTTTTTCATTTTCCACCAAGAAGATATGAGAGGAACTGTTACAAAAATCCATGATTCATCTACCAAGATTTTCTCTGCTACATTCCACTACAAACGAACACATCCAATGCTGACATATTAACACTTTAAACTAATGGAGCATGCAAGCCAATCAGATCAGACTACATGATTTACATAAGTCGTCTGCAAAGAATATTTTGAATGCGTAATTAATTTTAAGACTAAATGTCAGGTGGTGGCTAAACACTTGGAAAAAAAAAAAAAAAAACTAAATAAAATGCTTTTAAATTAAATAGATGAAATATAATAATTATTAAAGTAAAATTATTGAAAAATGAAAGGATCAAAGAAAATAGTTGAATACGATCCACGTCACCTGAGCAACTCAACTTATGTTTATGAACCAAAACAAACCAGAACATAATGATTATAAGCTAAACAAAGAAACGTGAGAAACATGAAAAAAAAAACTGACAACATGAAGGTGGTGAA
This sequence comes from Maratus speciosus, assembly GCA_963932465.1. Taxonomy (NCBI): domain Eukaryota; kingdom Metazoa; phylum Arthropoda; class Arachnida; order Araneae; family Salticidae; genus Maratus; species Maratus speciosus. The sequence goes on along the minus strand of OZ010786.1, from coordinate 456,610,299 downwards.
TCCAGAAAATAAAAATATTTATAAAAAATAGAAGAAATAGGCATATCTGTCCTGCAAAATATTGATAAAAGTCTGCATATCTGCACCTTTAAAATTGAAGGAGTTATTCTTAATTAAATATTGACCATTGTAAATATTTAGCCTATATCATTTTAAAATAAATAATTTTTGTTGTTTATAAATTGGAAAAGTAAATTTGAGATATTGCACAAAAGAAAAAACATGGGTGATAATACATATGCAGTTGACCTTGAATGAAAAATTAATCGATGCGATTAAATTTCTATACTGATATTAGTGATGAAGAATTCTAAAATATTTATGGAAGCATTATTAGGCCCGGCCCATATATGGTTTTTACAATTGTCACCACTATTTTTTTAAGTAATCTTCAACTTATTTTATCGCAGAATTTGTAACAATTGTCCTTGACTAAATAAGGTGATGATTATTATTTGTATTTAGTGGTGACAAAGTAAAAACCATTCATACCCTGGGTATACACGCATTCTCCCAGGTTAAAAAGACTCATGTATTGGAGATGAACAAAAAAAAAATGTTTTGTGAATTGTTACTCTGAGTTATGTTTCTAGAATTGAAAGCTACTTTTGCATCTTTATGTGACATTTATCTATGTAATACTTTTAGATGTATATCTGATTGTCAATTTGTATTAAAGATAAAAAATTGGAGAGAAATTGGGTTTATTGTTTTGTCTTCTAGGACAAAAGTTTTAACCATTTATTGTGCAATTTGCATCATGCACTTGCTGTGTAAATTGTGTATTTTTATTAAAAAAGTACATTCCAAGATGCATTTTAGATACGCTGTATACAAATTTAAAATTGGGCCCTATACACTGAAATACATTTTTCCAGCTGCACCTGTGCCCTTTTCCCCAATTTTTTCTCTCCATTCATTAAATAAACATGCTGCAAATCAAAATTATTTTAGTTATTCATTTTGTTTTCAAACCAATTCAAGTTATTATTAAAATAATATCACAAAATTGCTTTAAAAAACACACACACAACTTTTTGCAAGTAATTAGTTTTTACACAGTATTTTTCATTATTTGCTGTTATCTTATTTACTGTGCAAATCTGCCTAAATAAAATGGAAAATCCATTATTAATAAAATACAATAATTTTTCTTCTAATTTTCATGGAACAAAAATTATTTTGGATTTATACAAATAATACAAATAAGTGATAACTTATTGTTAGAGCAAATGTATTATCAATATCTGCTTTGTTCTCTCTGTTGTCAACTCTCAAAAATGGGCAACTTAAAAATCTGTAAATGCTTCAAAATCAAGAAAGTCGCATTTGGTTGATTGATTTTATGTTAGACTAGGTATGCTGATGAAGCGCAGTCAATCTGCATCTGATAAAGAAATTATCAGAAATTATAAGTTGTATAATTCAGTCTTCAGAACATTTATATTAAGAAGCAAAAAAACTTACTTTTGGCAAGGAAATTTTGAATTTTCTTGAGACAAACTTTTGTGACTTAACAAGAACTACTGACCATTTGCAGACTGCACAGGAGATTTTTAAACAAAAATGATATTAAATTATTATTCGTCAAATGTTGAACCAGTGTAAGATATAGTTTGTAATATTAATTATAATTTTTCAAAATTATTCATTGGATAAATAGTTTTTTAATGAGTTATTTGCATTTTCATGAGGCATGTTGATTTTTATTAGCAACTATTATTTATAATGTATAATTATTTTATAAAAATACAACTATTCTGTTTTCAAAATGTGAACAAAGCAATAATCTAAAACATAAAATTCAGAAACCTGTTAAACTCTTCACCCCAAGTTTTGTGGATTTTTGAGAGTGTGTTGTTGAAATTTTTAATACCACTTGTTACAAAATCTTCAAGAATTATTTATATTATCACAGAATATTAAATCATAATTTACTTTTTCTTGACTTATGTTTTATACTTTATTTTAACCAAAAAAATATCTTTTTATAATTATTTTGCTACTCTTGATTAACCCGTCGACCAAAAAACTGTCGTCAAACTGCAAGATTAAATGCCAATAATGGATGATCGTAAATATCACATTCACATGACATTAAACGTGTTTGTTACGTCATCAGGTCTTGTTAATTTGACATTTTATTTGTGTTTTTATTAATGTTTTACTAATTTTTTTGTTCTTTCGTTATTTAAAATTACTGAAAATTTTGATTTTTTTTTCTTTGCTTAGCCTATATTTAATGTTCACATACATTTTATAGTTATATCCATCTACGTTTTTTGACTAAATAAAGAGTTTCCTTACAATTTTCCATTATTATTGATATTGATTGTGTCCCTTAATAAATTCAATTATTACATTTAAAATATTTACATTTTATTCACAAAGACAATATCTTAAAAATATCTGTTTGTTTATGGTGTAGTTTAATAATTCAGCATTTAAATACGCAAATTATTAGTATTCTTTTCTTCGAAATCATCTAAATAAATAAATTTTATATTTGGTATGTTGTTATGCCATAAGTGAACTTTAAAGTAACCCCATTCTTAGATGATTTTTTTAATTTAAATTCATTAATTTTCGTATCTTAAAATTTTTAGAATGGCAATATTCTTCCATTTGTATAATTTGACGAATGGTTTGGCGATTTGTAAAATTTCACGAAATTGGTCGACGGGTTGTTATTTTACTACAACAATATTTAATCAATCATCTAAGCTCCCCTCTAAAAAAAAATATTGCTCCCCTCTTTGCCCCCCCTTTCTGGTACCAAACATGCATAATTTAACCTATAAAACTCTTTAATTTTTTTATTACCCAGTATGCTATACAAATACACTATAGTTACAATAAATAATCTATCAGCTAAATTATTCTTTCCTCCCTGCATCTCTGCTTCTCTCCCTGTGTTTCCTGACTCACATATCATGATTCTCCCCCCCCCCCCCTGCATCTCATGCAGTTTAAAATCTGTAAAAAAAATTTTAATTTTCTGCTTGATTTGTGATTTTGTCGTAAAATATTTAAATAACCACCTAAATTATTTCACACCCTCCCCCCAAAAACTGTTTTCGTTTCTTTTTTGTTGTCCCCCACCCCCACCCCCTCCCCGAACACATGCAGTATATTTTTAAAAAATTGTTTTCACTTTTTTGGGGGGTTACAGTGCGTCTCATAAATATAAAGACACAGATGTTTTTGAAATTACATTTTATTAATTCAGTTAAAAGAAATTAAATTTTATACCTCAAATTAAGAACACTGAAATGAATCTCTTATAGAGGTTTTAATTTAAATAAAATAATTTCGTCCCGAATAATAAAAAAAAATATGCTGTCTCATAAATATAAAGACACACTTGAAACTGCTTTATATGCAAATTTTTTTCGAATGCGCGCATACAGAATTAATGCGCACGCGCAGAAATACACTTTAACTTACCCAAACGAGCAAAGTTGTTTGACTTGTTTCAATATTGCAAAGATGCCATGGAACATTGAAATTTTTAAAGATGAAATTTGTGAAATACGTGAATTTAAAGCTAATGGCGTAACAGTTTGTCAAATATGTAAAAAAACTGGGAGAATCAGAGCTACACTTTATAAAATTTTATCAAAAACTTACAATTTATATTCAAGAAAACGATCTGGCAGACCGAGAAAAACTAGTGAAAGACTCGATCGCAAGATCATGCGACTTCTTTCGTCGCAAAAAATGTCACTTTGATAAGTTTCTCAAGAAGTTTATGGTATGGTCCCAAAGGATACAGTACATCGTCGTATAAAAGAAAGAAAAAACATTGTATGACAACATACGTGCAGATTTTCTTTACTGAAAAAAAACACAAAGAACGAAAGTTAATCTAGGCTAAAGATCATATGCACTGGAAGGACGAATAGGTGCAAGACATTTTTTCAGATGAAAAGAGATTTAACTTGGATGGCCCAGATAGTTGAATTTCCTACTTGCACGATTTAAAACATTAATCTCGAACCCTCTTCAGTAGGCAGAAAGGGGGAGGTTCTGTTATGGTGTGGGGTGCCTTGTCTTTTAATGGAACTATGGATATTGCTTTTCTGGAAGGTAAACAGACATCTAAAGAGTATATCGAACTGCTTGATAGTCAGTTGTTGCCAATTGCTGAAACTCTTGGTGGTCGGAATTATTTGTACCATCAGGATACTGCATCGATTCACACATCAAGACTCGCAAAAAAATGGTTTGCCAATAGCAATGTTCAAATCACGGTGTGGCCCGCACGTAACCCTGTTTTAAATCCAGTTAAGAATCTTTGTCGCATTCTCGTTCGCAGTGTATATGCATCTGGAAGACAATTTTCAAACGTCCTTGAGTTGAAAAAAGAAATCGAACGAAGTTTGTTTGATATAAAGCCAAAATAGTTATACTACTTAATAAAAAGCATGCCAGCTAGATTCTTTTCTGTCATTAATAAGAGTGCATTATTTATTGGACGGTAATTCAAAACTATGTAAAATGTCTTTATATTTATGAGACACCAAATTTATTTACATTTATCAATTTTCTATTTGAAATTATTTAATTCTAATTCAATTTACTGTAAAATGTTTTCTTGGCACATACTTTTCGTTATATGCATAAATATAATTTTGAATACTGAATTATTAAAATATTATTTCGAAAATATCAGTGTCTTTATATTTATGAGACGCACTGTATATTTAATCATAAAATACCCATGTAATTCAAGGGTTAGAACTGACAAACTGCAAAAAAAAAATCTTTTTCTTTCCTTCTGCATATTTAGAAATCTCTCCCCCACACACACACCATTTGGGGAGAAAGGATGGAGAAAAAATTTCAAAGAGGATGAAATTTTAGATGAGTGATACTTGTATAAGATTATGTAGATGAGATTTTAGATCATACATTTTACTACAAAATAAGAAATAGGCAGGATTTTTTTACAAATTAAATTTAAGGATTTTAAACTTTACTGGGTGGGGGGTCAGAAGAGAAATAAGAACTTTTGGAGAAAGGGTTGTAATTTAAATAATTGATTATTTACTTGTTGTTATTAACGAGCAACAAATAGAACAATCGAATTAAGATTTCCATGATTTTAAACTTTTTGTGCTGAGGGAGGGAGAGCAGAGAAGGGAAGCTGACATTTCCAGCAGAGGGGGGATGGGGGGCCATTAAGATTATGTGAAAACATGTAGAAATCCACCAAAACAGTCAAAATATTCCCTTAAATTTTTAAATCAATTTTTTTCCCAAAAATTTTGTGAAAGGAAGGGGGAGGGGCTTATATTTTTGAGTGGGAAATAAAATAAACATTGCCTATAATTCGGAGTGGGGCTTACTTTCATTGGGGGGGGGGGGGGGGCTTAAAATCAGGATTTTATGGTAGTACCATTTGTTGTTTCAAAATAAGTTTTGTAGTTAGTTTTTATTCATGTAAAATTAGTAATTATTTTAGAATTTCGATATGTTTATAAATTTTATGCATCTATTTATACGTAGTTGCTGGAATGGGAGAGCTTTGTCAAGTGGATGACCAGTGTAGAGAATTAGACCGTAATGTAATCTGCAGCAAGTGGTCGCAGAGATGTCAGTGTACTGCAGGATATGAGAGGAAGATCCACGAAACTATCAACAATACAAACCTATGCCTAAAAGGTGAGAAAATATCATGGTATACTAATATGTATTTTTTATTTAATCATTCCTTCAGTGAGTGCTTGGAAATTTAATATCCTGAATGTTCTTAGCACTCTGAAAAATAACTGTTCATACTATTTTTGTAATTTTTTCATCAATATGCTGATCACCCCTCTCATTTCATCCTACTGTCAGATCTTTGCGTGCCTGTAGGGGATGCCTTTTACAATAATGAAGTTATTCATAGAGTAACACTTTCACAATTTGTAATAATGAATTTTCTCTTAATTAAGTTATTGTAACAGTCATAATAATATTAATAAAATCATACTATATTGTACCAAAACGTGTAATTGTCATGCATTTGGCCTTGATATTATGTTCTTGGGAAGGGAAAATACTTCATTGCCTTATTTTTCTTTCTGCTGAAAAATGATAAATTTGCTGTTTATTTCTTACATAAAAATCTAAACCTGTTTTCATAAAAGGTTCTATTGTGCAGCAAATCCTGATCATGTAATATTTGTAACTATCTCAATTTGAGTATTTACGTGCTTATTTAAAAACAAGGTTTTATTACATTGATAAATGATAAAAGTTCTTTATAATTTGGCATTTTCACAAAAATTACTCTAGTTTCTGTGATTATATATTAACACGGCTCTATAATGAAATTTTCAGTAAAACAATGAAGCTTGGAAATTTGAACAAAACTTGTTTTTAACTCTTTCCAACCAAGTCGAAAAGTTTTTATGAATTCGGTTTGTCTGTGCCCTAACTCGTGTAAATATAATCCAATTACCATGAAATTGATAAATGTTATTGGGTATCATTATGGCATGTTTCGTATTGCAGATGAAGTGTATAGCATTTTCGGTACTATTTAGAGAGACACTTAAAAGAATTCCGTTACATTACGGCATATGGGAGAAAAATCGCTTGCCATGTACAGCCATCCCCCGACTTACGTAAATTCACAATTACATAATAAATCTCGAAAATTACATTATTTTGATATGCAGTTGCATACTTTTAGTATTTATTTTATAAATTATATAGATATAAACCACAACCGTAATATAATTTATATATATATAGTCAGAGTTATATTTTTATTGGTATATACAATCAAATCTATAACAAAACAACTGAGTCTGTATTGTTAGTTATTCCTAGTAATAATCTAATTCATAATAAATACAGTTTATGCTTATAAAGGATTATTTTATTTTGTGAGTGCTATTCATTTGTCTTGCCATCAGGCATTCATGGAGAATAGGTTAAATTAGTCTTCTTTAACTATTTCTTATTTGTATAGTCGTTTGATGCAGACTCAAAATTATTTTAAATCAATTCATGAATGTTAGATTTATAAATCCCATATTCCACAAAATATTTGAAAAATGTTCTTTAAGTTTATTTTTATATTTTTTCATATGTTTATAGTTTATATACCAGTAAATACTGTCGCAAGATGCTTTATTTATAAAACAATACGGTGTAAATAATATACATACTATATGCATAATAAATATTGCAGTTTCTTGCAGAATTTTACCTAAGCAACTTACAAATTCATCTTAGGTAAAACTTTACGGTACGCATTACTTACATAAGTCGGGGGATGTCTGTATTTTAACATACTGAAATTTATATATATACTGAGGTGAACTACACGGAGCCTACTGTAGAATAGGGTGTACATATAATATATCATTCATTTACAGGGACATGCAAAAGAATTTGCCTACAGAAGAAACTGAACTATTGAAGCCTATGAACAATAATTGCCTAAAGTGCGTTTTCAATTGCAGTACTCGTTTTTAAATTGAACTTTTTTTTTTTTAATATTACTTGGTGTAAATAAATTCTACAGATCATATAGAGGGCTGCATAAAATTTCTCAAGTACGTTTCCGTTTATTCACGGAAATTGCTGAATGAAAATTTTCAACTGTGTGTTTGTTTAAACTAACTAACTTTTCAAATACTGTGTAGTATACATACAAATCCATAGATCATATACAGGTTGGCACAAAAAAAAGAATATTTTCTGACTATTGATTGTAATAGCAGAAAATGGGTTTCAAATGCGTTATGAGTTTTTCAAATTGTTTATTTATAGATCATATTTCACATTAATAAACTGTGAAGTTTTGTTACTGTATTCTGAATGGGTTGGAAAGTGTTACATAATCTATGCTGGATGCATGATTTTCCATTCTTGTTTAAAAAGTAAATAATAAAAATTCAGGTGTTCATTTGCTTTTATTTATTGCAAACTGTAATAACTTTAAAAATGAATTAATAATTGCATGCTCATGAACTTTTGTATTGAACTGTTACTTTTAAAGATATCTTTAAAATCTGAAGCTGCCTAATAATTTTTGCTAAGGCTGTATTTATTTATATGTGCATCTATGAGGATACATATTTCATAAATTATAAGCATATACAGTCTCTTATATATAGTATATTTATAAAATATTTTAAGTGCAAAGGGTAACAAAGTTTCTTTGAAAACTCATGGGTGCAATGAATGAAACCACTAAAAAAATATGCTGACTTCAGTAAAAATGAGGCGTCTAATGATTCATTCTTTTTTTACAAAAGTAGGTTTTCCTTTTAGAAATAAAACATATTCAATGTATTTAATAAATAATAGGCTTCTTTTGTGTTCTTTTAAGGTAAAAATTATGCATCCTGAAGGACCCATCAAAATTTGTTTTATGCATCCTTTCTCCAATTTTTTTATAAAATGATGTGATGTAGTACATTCCTGGCATACTATCCATAATAAAAGATTATGTATTTTTTATATGCCTATGTTTAATAGAGGATTTTTCAGAACAAGTGTACTTATGAGCACGCAGTTGATAACTTCAGCTTACTGTATTTGTGTCAAAAATATATACAGTACTTACAAGATGATGTATTTGTTCTTTACATGATGGTCTGTTTTCTTCAGATTTGTTTTATTATTATTATTATTTATTATTTTTTTTAAAGCAAAAAAAAAAAAATACTTCATATTTGTTCTTTACATGGTGGTTGGTCTGTTTTCTTCAGATTTGTTTTATTATTATTATTATTATTTTTTTTTTTTTAAGCAAAAAGAAAAAATACTTCACTAAATGTTTGTAAATTTGAAAAAGAAAATAACTAACCTGTTATTGTATGTATGCGTACTGGATTCCTCGAAAATGTATAAATTTAATTTGACTCTTCAGAATTTAAATTTCTTTTTCCCTGTCTTCTGCTTAAAATAGATTATACTGTAAACAGTCGTGGTTTATTTCTAAAATGGTGAAACCCTTTTATTAATTGTTTTATTACTGGTAGGCTGGTGCATGGTCTGTTTGAAACTTAGTCCTAATTTTTTTCATTATGTTTTGTTTATTATTTGCTTATGAAAAAAAGTACAGACAAATACACCATCAAAACACAGGAAAAACAATCTTTTTGAAAAAAAGAATCCTTCGTCTGAAGAATAATGTTCATATGTTCCACGAAATTTCACGTTATCACGATTTAAATCCAAGGTTGGGAGAGCATAACTGAAAACTTCACGATTCATGTAAAATCACATTAAAATAATAAAACATATTTCACAACTGAAAATGGTGCTGGTGTTTTTCAGTATAAATCCAAGTCAAGCACAGGATAATTAAAAACTTTGTATATTTACACTTTTAATATGTACAATATTTACAACGAAAACATTTGAATAATATTTGTTAAAGGCATTATTCCTCACTGGGAATCAAAGATTTCTTTTATATATTCAAGAATATTCATTTCTCCCTTTTCGGAAGATCAAGAAATACACAGCCAGCATGCTACTTTCGAGATTCACATTTAAACTGAACTATAAACAAGAGAAATGCTTTTAAAACAATTAATACTTCAGAAACTATTTCTTCTAACAAGAAGTCACGCATGATTTCATATTCGGAAATAAATTTCCCCTTTTTTTAAATTAAACATCATTTCTTCTAATAGAAGATCACGATAAAAAACCTATACGCAGCTTATTACCTGCTGCGTTCAAGATTCACTTTCACAAAAACAACTAAAAAAGGAACAAGAAAGAAAAAATGTTTTTTAATATTAATTCTCTAGTCAGACCACGTGACCTGGGATCACTGGCGCCTAATCAGTCTGGCTGAGAAAAGAAGAGGTTTGCGAAATTTCACATCGTCAAGCTAAAGCACATGCAGTGCATTTGCTACAAACACAGATAAAGGCTGCTTAGTTTTTGAAAATGCATTATTTTTTCTTTATTTATCTGTATTTGTGAAGTTTGTATTTCATAAAGTATTTTATTCATTATTTTTTAATACTTTATTTTACTGTGCTTTAAGTAAGTTTTCTTTTATTGCAGCTCCAGTGGCAGAGGTTGAACCATATTTTGTTCACATATTCAGCGATCTCGACACAGTACATATCGTGTTGGGATGTTTTACTGGGGGATTGGCACTGTTAGCATGCTTCGCGGGTATTTTGCAACTTGTCAGGTAATTTCTTATCATTAATGACACTATTTAATGGCAAATAATGTTTAAATAGTGATCTAACAATTTTTTTTAGAACTCATCATTGATCCATTTAAAAGATTAAACTTTTCCTTTCATAGTTTAAATTAATGAAACTAGATTGTACCCATTTAAACTTGAAAGTAAACAAAGGTTCAATAAATAAAACATTCATAACTTCATTAAAATGTCATAAATTTTTACAGAATGTGTGTTAGCAATAGTTAAAAGACATAAGATCCCCTACTTTTAAAACAGGGCTTTATACCAGCTGCATATTAACAATTAATATAGATTTAATTTTATGAAAAAAAATATATATATATGCGATTTATTCCCTATTGTTGAAAGTGTTCAACTCTAGAAAGAAAAAGGATATTAGTTCTAGAGAAATTGTATTAATGTGTTTAATAATGACTTTTTTTTGAAAAATGTAATTTTTATGTATGATAAATAAAGTAACATTAATTTTGAATGATTTTATGAGTTATAAAAATAATGTTTAAAAAGAAAACTTTAATTACAACATGATTGAATAATCAGCATTTTTCTTAAAGAAATAAGGAAGTTCTAAATTTTTTTCAAGTTTTTGAAAATACTGTGATTTAGGGAAGATTTTTACAAGAGATCTTTGAGCACAATTAGGATACATGTCACTGTTTTTAAAAATGGGCAGGGCGCTGTCCCACTGTTTCTATAAATAATGACCTAATGGTCTAATGATGTGAAAACTATAAAACCATCAGGATCTCCCATACTTTTACTTCAAGCCGTTGAAATTCAAAGAAAAGAAAGAATAATATTCCTGTTACTATCTGAATTTTTTTTTTAAATGTATTTTTTATGAACTTTATTATGATGCTTGCAAATAACCCCTGACTTATCAATGACGTTTTCAAATTTTACCTGCTCTCCCTGTCACACTTTTTAGACATCCTCCAGCCCCTCTTGAAATATGATGTAATTAATGGATGACTCTTTTAATTATGCATTTTGTATAAGGTAGGCCTTTGTATATTTTCACTATGTGTTAGAATGGCAAAACAGAATTATCCAGGCTTCCACAATTCAGGATGATCAGTATTATTATCTTATAAAAACTACAATGCTCATATTTTATAAGTTACTCATCAAGGAAAAAAAAACCTGAGTTTCTTTTTGTTACACAAACTTATTGAAGGTATACAAAATTATCAAACCTTTAGAATCCTCTATATTTACCTCTTTATACAAACCTTCTTTCTTCCACCCTCATAACCATTCCATGACTACATTTTTTATAATTGATAGATATAAATTATTGCAAGAATCAAAATAGAAGTACTTATTTCATCTTTTGATTTTGAAACATTTATAAAAATCCTGGATGATTTCTTTCTCAGAGAAAATCTGCCTTGACACTTACTTTACTTTTTAAAAAGAAGACATTTCTGGGTAAAAAAGGATAAGCGGCAACCATGCCACACTATGTGAACTTCAGAGTTGCCAAGTCTCTGGCTTTTTGGATACCAGTATTTTAGTACAGAAAATTTTCTTTTATTTAATTGGTATATTTGATCGATTTAAAAGAACAACATTTTCTCTAAGACAATAGTTATGTGCAAAAAGCCAGAGACTTGGCAAGTCTGGGACTTCCTTCCTCCTGTCCTAAAGTGTGATGTAATTATTAGATGATCTCTTATTAGAAGAAATGGAAGTAATGGTTTTTGTATATGTTAACCTGGAAAAATGAAGATCTTTTGAAACACATTAATTTGCCTTTGCTTGTAAGATGGCTTTTGAGGAATGTTTGGTTTACTATATTTAGAACCTGTAACCTGTAGTCTTTTGCCATAAGTTAATCATGGTTTACTTTTCTAGGAAAAAGTGGAACCGACCAGGTTGCAGCAATGAACGGGATTCTCAATTTTCTCCAGAACTAGGTTTTAGCACCACAAGTGCTCCTTCCCAGAGTCAGCCATATTCTGATTCACAATTCAGCATAACGTCACCTTGTTTAGGTATGCTATATTTCATTCATATGTACAGTAAACTCTGTCTAGGGCAGAATCGATCAGGACCAAGAAAGTTTTCCCTTATAGACATTATTCTATCTTAGGCAACTTTACTCTATATCTGTGGATTTGCCAAGACTTAAAAATCTTCCTGAGTTAGATTTCTGTCTTATGCGGAGTCTGTCTTAGACAGAGTTTACTCTAGTTGTATGTCAGAATGGCCTTAAACTCTTATACTTTTTGGTGCCATTGTAATTATTATTGAAACAATAAGTTTAAGAATTTTAATTACTCATTATAAAATTGCAAATAATTACAATCACAATTTAATTATAATTATGTAAATATGGAATTTGTAATAAAAACAATCAATAATATAGTTAAATAGTAACACTAAATATTTATTTTATACAATGCCTTTTTCACCAGTTTATTAAATTCATTTTTTTACTTTCTTCTGTCTTCAATCGAAGAAAGCATTGTAATGAAAATTTTTTTTGACTTCCAGTTTTCGATGGATTTACACATTTTAGGGATCAAAGATCCCAAATAACATGTTTGTAGAAAATGTCTGTCTGCCCGTGTGTCCGTCTGTTTGTCACCATTGTACCATCAAAAAGTGTATGAAGTAATGCATAGAATTAAACCAAATTTTAAAAAAAAGTTTTTCGGTATGGCAAGCAGGTCCTTCATTAATTTGGAAAAAATCCACCAGAAGAGGGCGCTGTAATAGCAATTTTTGTGCCATTTTGAAAGTTGTACCATCGAAAAGTGTATGAAGTTATGCATCGAATTGAACCAAATTTTTTGTGTAGGTTTTTGGTCATGGCAAGAAGGTCCTCCCTGAATTTGGAAAAATTCTGCCAGAAGGGGGTCCTGTAATAGCGATTTTTGTGCAATTTTCAATATTGTACCATTGAAAAGTGTATGACAATATGCATAGAATTGAACCACATTTTTTATGTATGTTTTTGGCCATAGCCAGAGGGTCTTCCCTGAATTTGGAAATATTCTGCCGAAAGGGTGCACTATAATAGCGATTTTTGTGTAATTTTATTGATTTTTCATAGTTCTGTTGTACACCGACGGCTGATGAAGCGACGGGAACTTCCTATCCTGATAAGCCGAATATTCGCAAACAGCTGATATGCAACAGAATAATGGAAAACTATTGATTTTAATTTGATTGAGATTAAGTTGTTTTTACTCCAATTAATTGACTGAAGCAGAAATTTAAGATGAAAGTCAGAGTTGACATAGTATTGAACTAATGAAAATGAAATATTGACATTTGTAACAACATTTTGAAATACAGTATGGAACCATTTATCCGGAAATCAGTTAACCGGAAAACCAGTTATCCAGAATGATATTTCTGATAGACTGATTTCAGAATCTTTGCAGAAAAAGGTGTCATACACTGCCAGTTTGACATAGGCTTTGCTTGAAACAGTTGTATAATTTGATGACAACATCTATTATTCAAAATGAAAACATATTTAGATGTATTTTAAATGTTTTAATTTTTATGCAGAGGAAACAGAAGAATTTTTGTACCTATGGGATTCCCATATATTACCTTCTTTTAAACTCTGGTTAACTTTTGATCTTTCTTGCATTGATCCAAGTAATCTAATAATTTAAAATCAGAAATAATGCCACAAACACACATATTCCACAAAATTTATCAAATGGATGCTGCTTTAATGCACAACCAGTTAAACGGAAAAACCAGTTATCCGGAATACATCTGACCCCAAGCATTCCGGATAAATGGTTCTGTACTGTATTAAAATATATGAGATAGAAGAAAGTTTTGGGATTGGCACATCCGACTTGTCTACTGTTAGAATTACAAAGTAATTCTAATTATCCTAACAGAAAAAAAAAAAAATTAAAGGAATTGTTTTTAAAATAAAACATTTAACAAATTCACAGATTTAATCTTATATGTGTGTCTGTATTATATTATAGGTTACATAAAAGCTAAATGTAGACTGAGTTTTAACGTAATATATTTTAAAATTTTTAGCTGAAGAGGTGATTTTTCTCTATTAAGTCTATCTGTTTGAATTTCAAATACAAATATTTTATTTAGAATAGGTGTTTAACTATTTTAGGGGATTTTGCGTGTTTAGATGGAAATTCCACGGCTCCACCTACACCTGGTACAATAGGTGATGAAGATTATGTTGTTGTAAGTTACATATTGCTCTTAATTTTATTCATTATCTTGTTAATTTATTATTTTTCACAAAAGTTGTAATAAATATTTGAAATTAGAATCTTCATAACTGAAATATAATATGCACTTATTTTTCAAAAGAGACATTTATTGTTTTGCATTTCAGTTAATATCTTGTGCAAACTGTTAATTCTTTATTTAAATTCTTTTCTTTTTTTTCTTTTTACATTTGCAGTAAGTTGGTGATTTCTCATTTTATTTTTTGTGTTAAAATCCATTTAATTATTGCATGCATTTCATATATTTTTTAATTTACATTGCAATGGGTTTGACCTTTTCTAGATTATTTCACTCTAGAAATAAATTAGTACTTAACTGACAATTTATCTGAAATTGTTTATTTCGAAGAAAAAGGAATTTAAAATAAAGCTTCTCCTGCCCCCATCATCTGTTACCTAAATTGCATATACGGTGATTTTCCCTCTAGTTTAATTTGTGAAGACTTGTTGATAAAATTCTTGCAGATATGTTTTAACCACTAAGTCATGGCTATTCTATATACTAATATCTTTCAATCAAAATATCTGAACAACATAAAGCATTATTGTAGAAATTGATCACAATATTTGATATAATCAAAGATGTGAATTAAAGGTTGGTTTTCTGAAACATTGAAAATATTTAATCATCGGATTTTTATGATTTTTTTTCCCAGTGTTCAAATACTGAATAGCTACCAAGAGTTTTAGGTTTCCAAAACAGTTAAACCACTAATTGCTAACATAATAACTTTATTAAATACTAGTGATATTTAATGTTTATTAAAATTATTAATAACTGCATATAATATTAAATAGTTAGCACTACTTCAAATTAATAATTATTAAACAATTAACTCTAATTAGGAACACATACATTTTTAAGCTTTAATTATTAAAATGATAATTAATGATGTAATTTATTTTTGAAAGAAAAAGGGACAGGATGCTAGTTCCAAAACAGAGCACCATTTAATGAGGAAATATAGGTATTAGTAATGTGTTTAGTAATGACATAAGAAAAAAAAAAGAATAATTTTTAGTATATGATAAATAAAGTGTCCTTAATTTTTAATAATTTTATGAATCACAAATTGAAAAATACATTTAAATAACAATGTTTTAATAATATCCTGTTTTTTTTCTAAAGAAATAAAGTTCTATTATTTTTGCAAGATCTTGGGCACATGAATTTAGGAATACTGTTGAATGAGAAAGTTTTTTACAAGAAATCTCTGGCACAACTTCAGGTGAATTTAACTATTTTTTTTTTAAAGACAGGGTCATTTTGTCACAAAAGGGGCAGGGTGAAAAAAATGGCCTAGAAGAAACAGTAAGTAATTACAGAATTAATAAAAAATGCAAATAAGTAATTTCATTAGTTAGTAGCACAATAACAAAACTAACAAATATTATTTGCAGCTCGTTTTGCATATTTACTTAGAAAAATTATTGTTAATCGCCAAAATCTAAACTGACACACATGTATGTGTATGCTAACAATTATTTAGAGCTCTTTTTTTGTTTACTCAAAAGTCAAAATATCTGTAGAAACTTTCAAATTATGTTCATCTTAGATTTTAATACTTTATTTTTTTGACATTTTAAACATTTAGAAAATTTTTGATTTTAATCAATGATTTTTTTTAAATCAGTTAATTAAAATCACAATTTAATCACCACATTTAAATCAACTGATTAAAATCGTTGACACCTTAATTAAAGGTAAAATGAATTCTGTTATTTCTATATACTGTATGTTGCAAAAGCATTAATATTATATCTAATTATATTTTTAACTTTAAAGAAATGCTTAGTCTGTTTATAAGCAAACTTTTTAAAAGAAATCAATACAATGCTACCCTTGTAATTTTACAAATATGAAAGATAATAAATACACATATGTGTTACATGCTGAGGGTGGAGGAAAAAAAAAATATTTTTACTTATGACACATTATAAAAGAAAAACAAAACAAAAATTAAATTAACTGAAAGGGAAGCAAACATTGTTATTTGTAAAAGTCAAATAGATATAAAATCCTTATTTATTTTGAAACATGGTACAGGATTTTTTTGTTTAACATTTATATATATATATATATATATATATTTTCTTTGTTGGATAAAATATATAAAAATAAAGTAGGATAGAAATAAACTTATTTAAAGAAGTCAAAAGAGAAGAATTTGGAATAATTAAATTTTTGAGTAATATATTTAAAGATTGAAAATTTGAAAATACCAAAAAATATGTAAAAGAATTTTAGCATGTAAAATCAAGTGAAAATCAAGTACATTAAAATAATACTAATTAAAAGAAATCACTATTAACCTTTACTTTTGGGCTCAATTCTAAATACATTTTAGCCCACTTTTTCAGATTTTTCATCCCTCTCTTTCAAAGAGAGGATTCTCACACAAATCTTACGCGTATTGAAAGGCACAGTCATTCTTAAGATTCCGAGAATTGGGAGGGGATAGGGTTGTTGTAAAAACCAGTTTTGGAGCTTAATTTGTTTTTGGCTTGATTAGAAAACCAAAATAGCAATTCATTTAATTTTATTTCATATACAGTAAACTCTGTCTAAGGCGGAATCGATTGGGATCGAGAAAATTTTCTGTAGTAGATAATATTCCGCCTTAGACAAATTTTACTCTATGTCTATGGATTCGCAGGGACTTGAAAATCTTTCAGAGTTAGACAGATTTCCGTCTTACAGAGAGTTTACTGTATCTTATAAATTGTCATTAAGATAGAAATTTATTTCTTGATAAATGTTTCCCCATTTTATAAAATTTCAAAGCTTGCTTTGCAATTCTTATTTTCTTCTCAGTTAGTAGGTATAATATTTTCCAGGTATTTTGTTTTGTATAATTTTCCAGAAACTCCAATATATAAGATTTTTTAAAAGTAAAATTCGAAAATTTAAAATAAAATGAGCTTGCTATATTTTAATAGATAAGTATGTATATGGATAATTAGGAAAGTGCAAAATTTCATTATATCAGAAACTTTTCTTATGCATACTATTCTCCAAACTGTACAAGTAAAAAAAAAAAAAAAAATGTGTTTTTATTGATATTTTTAAAAAAGTAAAATTTGAATAAAATGAAATTAAAATGATTGATAAAAGTAAAATAAGCTTAAAAAGTTTTTTTTCTTTTTTATAATATGATATAAAATATAATTATATTGAACGAAGTTTGTTACTATTTAGCAATCTTTGAAATAATACCATAACATGTTAAGTCCTGGCACTTGATTTAGAAACGGGTCTTATAACTTTTAGAGAGGGACAAATTGCGATGAATCTCGTCAGCCTTATACAAAATCCATTCAATGCAATTTCTGCTCATTCATAAAGTCATTTTCATTTGTAAATATGTTCAATTTGCTGGTATTCTTCTTCAGACATCAAGAAATCATATAATATTTTCCATTTTTCGAAAAAGGCAGAGTGGCTTTCAAACAATTTTGTCAAATACGATGTTTTAAGCTGATTTCTGAGACTCGGCAGTGGGAAAACGATCGTCATAAGATAGAATAATAAACATTTCGAGAAAAACATAGAATGTTATGGGGAGGGTACTCATCTCCCTATTTTTTTCTAAAATGCTATCTTGTTACTTTTTTAAATATTTACATAGTGAGTGATGCAGGCGCAAGAAAATTAAAGACACTATACTATTGATGAAGGGGGATTGGGGGGGGGGGAGTTTGCTCTTCTCTTTATTTTTTCAACAATTCTATCTCGTTAAAGTTTTACACATTTATAAAGTGAGTTTCTTTCATAACTGCATTCAATTTGTAGGAATTTTTATTCTAGTACCAAGGAATCTGATAGCGTTTTCTTTTTTCCATTTTAAAATCAAAGTATCTTTCAAACAATATTGTCGAATATGGCATTTGAAGCCAAATTATGATATTCGAAGGTGAGAAGAAGTCGATATTTATTCGCAGGAAAATTAAAAACGCTATAAGATTGATGAAGGGGAGGGGTGGGAGTTTGCTCATATCTTTATCTTTTATGAAGTCATGCCTGGTTAATTTTTTGTATATTTACAAAGCGGGTTCTTTTTTGTAACAGTGTTCAATTCGCAAGAATTTGTCTTATGATACTAAGGAATCGAATACCGTTTCCTTTTTTCCAAAAAAGGCAAAGTATCTTTCAAACAATATTGTCGAATATAGCGTTTGAAGCCGATTTATGATGCTCAAAGTTGAGAAGAGTTCGTCATATAGGAGAAGAAAAATGAAAAACACTATATGATTGATGAAGGGGAAAGGCAGGGGTTGCTCATCTCTTTATTTTTTCTCAAATTCTATCTCAAGTTTTTACATATTTATGAAGTGAGTTTCTTTCGTATCTGTGTTCAATTTGCAGAAATTTGTATTCTCATACTAAAGAATCAAGTAGCATTTCCTTTTTTCAAATAAAAGCAAAGTATCTTTTAAAGAATACTGTCAAATATGGCGTTTGGAGCCAATTTATGACGCTCAGCAACATAAAGAGATCGCCATGTAGGAGCAGGAAAATGAAAAATACTATAGAATTGATGAGGGGGGGGGGGGGGGGGCGAGGTTGTTATCTCTTTATTTTTTCTGAAATTCTAACTCAACTTTTTATACATTTAAGAGGTGACTTTTTTCGTGACTGCATTCAATTTGCAGAAATTTTTATTCACATACTAAGGAATTGAATAGCATTTCCTTTTTTCCAATAAAGGCAAAGTATCTTTCAAACAGTATTGTCAAATATGGGATTTGAAACTGATTTTTGAGGCACGACAGTGCGAATGAATAGTCTTAAAGGAGCAAAAAAATGCCAAACGCTATATGATTGAAAAAGAGAGAGGGCGAAAATTCTGTTTTCTAATGAATTTCTATCTTGTTACTTTTTCAATGGAAAATGTCCTCAGAATTTATATCTATATTAGACCTGCCAACTGCTACGAAAAAATCGTAGTTGCTACGATTTGCACCTATAAACTACGATGCTACGAAAATCGGTCTTAAACTACGATTTTTTGCAAAAAACACAAACGCATTTTTTGTTTCTAGTTGCGATTTTTATCCCGCGTAGCATATTTTTCAAGAGTGATTCTGTTCCGAAATTTCCAAAATTTCAAAGTATTCATTTCCGAAAGTTTAAAAAAATTGGCCATTAGTCCGAAAATTCGATCATTTAAAAAATGCTCAAGGGAAAAAAAAAAAATCTGGGCTGCAAAACAAACTTCTTAACATAAAACACTCTTTATGTATATTAACCTGGTGTGAATCGTGTTTCTGTAAATATTTATACAGGAATTCCCTTCCTTAGAAATAAGGGTGCCATTTTAAGAATTTCTGGAAAGGGGGGGGGGGGTGTTCTTTGAGGGGCAAAGTTTGAAATATAGTGCAAAATCGCACGATTTGCGATATACTATTGCGAATTTCGACAAATAACAGTGTAAAAAAAGATCAATTTCATTAATTGGTCGCAGAAGAAAATAAAGTTTGTCAAAGGATCATGGTAAAAAAGTGAATTTTGTCAAAATATCGCAGAAAGAAAACACGAATTTCGTCAAAAGATCGGTAAGAAAATGCAAATTTCATCGAAAGACCAGTAATAAAACTCAAATTTCACCAAAAGATCGCAGAAAAAAAACATCAATTTCATCAAAAGTTCATGGTAAAAAGTGCAGATTTCAACAAAGAATCGTGATAGAAAAATGTGAATTACGATTGTGGGAAAAAAATTGTGAATATCCTGAAATGGTCGCGGGAAAAAAAATTGCGAATTTCATCAAAATTTACTGCACTGGGCTAAAAAATTGGAACCTGGCTCCTTTTATAAATGTAAAAAAAAAAAACGCTGCGAAATGAAAAGAAACTCTAAAAATCGTATAAAAATTTTCAGATGAAAAAATTTACTATATTGAGTTGAAAGACCGAAACCTTATTCCTTTTACGAATGTCAAAAAATGGCTGTGTAACATGAAAAACCAACCAACCAACCTCCAGATTAATTTAAATTTTGTGTGCTATGATTTCTCATTTTCAAAGGTTGGCAGGTCTGCTATATGTTTGTGAAACATATGGAGTTTCATTTTATGGTCACATGTTTAAATGTGTGTTCTTTTATGCGCATCATTATTGTTTTTATGTGGTTTCTTTTTTTATAAAAATTAAAGCTCCCGAAGGAACGTTTGAGTTCTGAAAAGAGCTGTTGTTTTTCATGAATGATTCGTGAAATGTCTGATGAGAGCAGCAATGTTATTATATTTCTTAAACGACGTTTGTTTTTTTATAAACAGGTGATGTGTGATACTCTGAAAAGCAATTTTTATCAATGCATAGAGCAGCATCACATGTTTTACAAATAACTATTGATCGCCTTTGCAAACCATTTTTTTAGCAAACGATGCATCTCCTCCTCTTTTTTTTCATTTAGTGGGCAGTGTTCATCAGTTGATGTTGATGGAATAGCAGTTTTTTTAATGAGGCTTCCGATTAAAGATAATTCAAATTCTCTCTGGCTTTCAGTGTGCTTCGATAATATGTATGTGCATAGCACTGATAAGTCAAATAAATGAAAAGCTTCCTTCGTCCACTTAACAGTCTTTCTTTGGAAAGAATAACTTCTTGTCATCCGGTCACTTAGGTCTACATATCACATGTTCTTGTTGTAATCAGCTATGATTGGAGGTTTTTTCATCATTAGAATCACTGGAATTTTGTTGTTTTGAAGGATGATGCATACTACTTAACATATATACATCTCTCTTATCCTTCCATCGAAGCGCTGTCAGGCCTTGTCCATATCATGTGCAAATCATTCCTCATCTTATCTTGACTTGACAGATATCTTTGGGGAAAATTTTTCTACTGCACCGAACAGTTCCACAGGAATTATTAATCTGTTTCTTATTTAACAGATCATAAAACAAATCATGGGAAGAAAAAAAATTGTCCATTTACAATTTATGGCCCTTGCCCTTTATACATTCTATCATCGTATATACTACATTATACGATTCTGAACAATTTTCATTTTTGTCTTTTCCTAAATATACCCGCATGTCATGTGTATATCCAGTTTTGTAATGTTTTATTCCCCATTACTCTCTTTTTTCAGGTATATATTGCCTAAAAGCATCGCGATCCTTAAATTTTATAATAGCCTCATTGATTGAAAGGTGCTCTACTGGGCCATATACTTTCTTACAGGTTTGTTTGGTTTAAACTGTGGTTTAAACCAAATGGTTTTTTTAAATCTGTTTTTTTTCTTTTTCCCTAAAGTTTTCATTTATTTTGCACATTATTCAAAATCTAAGTTAAGCAGAAGCTACAAGCAAAGCTTTAGAAAAATGATTAATTAATAAATTTGTAGAGTTACAAACATTTTTAATCAAACCAACTTTTTTTGTAAGCTATAAAAATTTACATGGCAGTGTAACTAATTTTTCTAAAATTAGCTGGGGAGAAAAAAACAAGTAGTTGGTTTTCTTTCTTCTTCTTTTTTTAAGGCTTTTATTTAAAAAAAAAAAAAAACTAAAATGGCAGATTCGAGCTAAAAATGCGCTTTTACTACTTAGATTGCTTGATTAGTTAAAATTTACTGAGGATTATATCATGCCTCAAAGGCAATACGTCAATGATGACATAATTATAACTACACTAGATTAATTTTAACACAATTATTCTAATTGGTAAATAAATCATATTAGATGTAAATTTCCAACTGGGCGAAAAATGTCATCCAGCGATTTCTGGAGTTCCATTACCTGAGATATATTCTGTTGAGCTGAACCAGGTTTCAGACCAGATGCTATAATCATTAAGGTTAGCTGGGTGAAAAAGTTCTGCCAGATTTGTCCAGGATAGCTCAGATGGTAGAGCACTGGCGGCTTCAGCCAGGAGATACCTGATTCGAATCCTGGTCCGGACATTTTTCGGCCAGTTGGAAATTTACATCTAATATAATCATAACTAATTCTCTCCATTGGTTATTATTCTTTGTTCTGTATGCTAATGAATGATTGGCTGTGAGTTTTATTTTCTCTATGGCTGTCAGGTTTAGTAAGCCTTTGTTTTTCTTACATTCCTACATTGGGATTGGGATTTTTGCATCATGATTTTATTCTGTTACCAGCAGGGTTGATATGGTTTTAACCAATTGTTTAACCAACTGCTTTTTTTCTCAAAAATGCTAATTAATTTTTTTAGAACAAATCTAATGTAATATTTTCTCATTTTTGTAATTGTTTCAAATTATTTGTTATAAATATTTTTCTACTTTTAACAATTTTATCTCAGCAGTCACCATAAGGCTTAGTGAGTCTAGGTCATGTTTGTATATGCATGTAGAATGTAAATTGCATGTGGTGATGAACATATTTAAAGCTCTAAAGAAAAACTTAAAACATGTGAATTTAGCAAAAATAAAATAGATTAAAAATATTCAATATTTAGAATAAAATATTTTCCTTTGAGAAAACGCAGATTTACAATTAATAACATAAAATAACTTTAAGATTTCAGTCAAGCTGTAAAAGATAATTTTCTTGATTGGGGAGATTATCTTTTAAGAATAAAAAAGAAACTCAAGATATGAAGTCGAATAAGAAGACATTGAAAAATTGAGTGCTAGTGAAGCACCTGTTTACTTTAAACTAAAATATGTAATAAGATATATTTAAATCCTCTATTGCATAACTGAACCCACTATTTAGATCTGAAAAGAAAATGGGGGGTGAAGGAATCAAGATAAGGTTCGCTTGAGACACAATAAAAAAATGTCTCATAAAAATGCCTAAAAAAGTATATTATAAATTTTTATTTTAGACATTTAAAAGTAATACATATTATAACAGCTTAGAAAAAAAGTCTGTGCATTAAGTCTGATGGCTGTTTAAATGTTTTAGTGAATGACAACTTTTATAAAACTTCAGAGGAGAGAAGTTTCAGAGGAGAAAAAAATTAACAATACACAATACTTCTTGAAACGTGTAAAGACTCTACTGCTAAATTCAAATCATTCCAGGAATTCTTTATAAAAAGCTTTATTTTCAATAAAAGATATTTGTTCATGTAGTGTTTGTTCTAACATAAAAATTAAAAAAGTCTCAGATAACAAGTATTTCAAAGAAATTATTTTGAATAGCAATGTGAAAGTATATTATAATGAAACTATATCATATATTTATTTATAGTACTAGTAATCAAAAGATTGGTTTATTAAGATTTTCAAGGTATCAATGTTTCACTATGTAGAGCATGGAACATAAGACATAGCTTTTACTAAAAATGTTTAAATTTTAAATGATTTCAATTTTCTACATAACTGATTGTAATTATTTAACTTAAATTATTTTTAAATGAAGTTATATTACTTATATATCCAACAATGTTTATTTTTATTGATAAATATGCATGTATATGTAATGGAAAATATATTTTTAAAAACCCGGTTTAAACCAAAAAAAAACTGGTTTAAACCAAATAAACCAGGTTTCTTGGGGGATTTTTCATAAAAACCAGGTTTTTTTCCAACCCTGCTTTCTTATATGTCTCATTTATCATTTAAAATAATTTTCTTATCTTCCAAAGTCTATCGTATTCCGGGGAATCTTTAGGATGTTTTTCATGATTGTTTGAAAAATGCAGAAACTTCAAAATTGCAAAAAATAGGCATTATTTTTCGAAAAATTGATGTTTTGATCAGTTCATTTGTCGACCAATAATCCTGGAGTCTATCTATATGTCCCATCTAAAAAATTGTACCTAGACATTTCTCAATCTCATAAGTAGTGTTTTTTATCCACTCAGGTGAGGGCTTCCTTTTTCCGGAATCTTCGGGCCTCAGTTCTAATACATTTTCTGCATATCTGTTCGTTTCTTTGCATATTAATTCCAAGATTTCGTTGGAAAATAAAAGTTTAAAATAGTCATACGTACTTTGTCTGTCCATATCTATTCTTATTCCGTGCTTTCCTGTGAAATCTGTAAATGATAAATGAATCAAAAACTATGCCGTTCATCTCAAGATTAAAAAATATCATCATGGAAAAACCATAGGGTTTTAAAATGAGATTTAAATGTGGAGAAAAATCGTAAATTATAAGAAATTAAATAAGAAATATATTCTATTTCAAAATGAAAATTTAAAATAATTATCATTGATATTTGTGATTTTAGATAAATTATTTAGTGGGGGAAATTATTTAAGATCACAGAATCAAAAAAGATTGTTAAATTAAATACTTAAGATTTAGAAATTTAATTAGATCGTTAAAAATTATTTTCAAAGAAAATTGTAAATGCAATTAGTTATTTAAAATTTAGAAATGTTACATTACATAGCACTTTTTAAATTTTGTGTTCTATGAATTTACATTATTTTGGAACTTTTAAAAAGATTTTTCAACAAACATTTTTCCAGAAAATCTTGAAAATTAAACATATTGACAAAAAGATATTTATATATCAACGTCAACAACAATCTTTTTATCAACTTTTTTGTCTCCAATAATTTTTTCAATATATCAAATTTACATCACAAAGTACAAACCTGTCCCACATTTACTCACCAAGACAAGCATGAAATGCTTTCTCTCTCTTTTTATCCATATAGTATTCTGTTGCAAAACTTTTAAATAGTAGGCATCTAAAATATTAGTATGCATAAAATGTGTTCAAATCTTTTCTTGGAAAAACATATTGAGTAACAAAATTAGTTTCAAATTTTTATACTTCAGCAAATGGAAGTTTTTTAATAAATTTACTTATAGAAAAATTTACTTATCCTATTATCTTTTAGTTTTGTACTTCCACTGAAAGTATGACTTTTTGAATAGTGTTCATTCCATTACTATTTCATGCTTTTCTTTTAAAATTTATAAGAAAATATCAAAGAATTTTTATTTTCCAAAAGAAAATTTAATAATGTGAATAATTTATAATAGAAGATAAATGCTTTAGCTTGGTGTTTTTTTTTTCCAAAGTCTTTTGTTTTAATATGTATAACTTAAACTACATACATACACACACAATAGTACTACAATCCATGAAGGATTTTGACCCCACTTAATGTACCTCACCAGACTTTCCAATCCCTGGCCTTTAATTTATAAGTTGTAATTTGGTGTTGTGCTAGATCTTTCTCTATGTCTTGTATCCATCTCTTCCTGTCTACAGACACTCCTTTTCCCCATTAATTTTCCATTTTATATTTTCTTTGTGCTGCTTTCATCCCTCATTCTGATTAAATGAGCTAACCATTACATTCTTCTTATTTTAATGGTATTTATTATGTCTTTTTTGTTCTATAGCTGTTCAATTTCTATATTTGATCTGTTTTGTCATGTATTCCCTTCCTTAATTGGTCCAAAAATTTGTTTTAAGGTCTTTCTTTCCTAAATAATAACTTTTTTCTTTTTGTGTAGTTCTACCATAAATTACAGTGTACATTCTGCATGTTTTTCAGACCCCACCTCCCACTTATGAAGAAGCTCTTAAACAATCATGTGTTAGAAATGCTGGTTCAACTACCACTGTTTGAAGACCTGCTTCTGCATTATGAAGTGTACAGTTCATCTTAAAAAAAGAGAGAGATTTTAAAAGAAGACTTTTTTTGCACTAAGCTTTAGTGAATTTGCTCTTTGGTATTGTTCAAGGGAAAAAAGTAACATGTTTTTAAACGCAACTGCTTTTTATATTACTCATCGTATGTCTGTATAAATCTCTTGATGGCCATCTTAGGTAATTACATATAAACAGATCTCTAAAATGATTCCGTTTTTTGGAGTATTATTTTTAGGAGGTAAAAAAGAAAAGAAATTACAATTGTTTCTCACTACATTAGGTCTCTTATCTACAAATGCCTTATTTATATTTGAATGTGTCATAATCATGTATCTTTTTTACCATGGGTGCCCACACAACAAAATCCAGGGAGGGATAAGATTTACGAATAAATGTGCCTGTAGTCTGCTGTCTAAACTACATGTTTTTTAAATTGAGGATATAAACTAGAAATAATCTAAACTAAGAATTTTTTGTCAGAATATCACGTGCAAGACTATTTTTAAGTATGTCAAAATAAAAAAGCACTAAAGAACTATTACAAATCTAAATATTAAAAATCCAAATAATCTTCTACTCCTACTGACTTTTAAAAAAAATGAAGATTTGAAACAATTTATTATCTTTCCTTGAACCCCTGTTTAAGGCTCCTGTCCTTGCTGACGAAGACACTCACAAGCTAATGCAAATGGGGATATGGGGACAATCCCCTATGGGGAGGGATTTATCTAATATCTCGTTTGCATTTCGACATTTTTAAATTTTTTTTTTTTTTTTTTTTTTTTTTTTTGCATTGAATAGCCGAGGTCCGTCTCTACATCGTGCCTTTTTTACTTTTTCGGTCGCAGATATTTTTTATAAAGTTACTTTCAGTTTCAAAACTGGTTCTGAAAACAGGGTTCCTATGCGACTGGAAAACCTGGAAAACAGGGAATTGTCAGGGAAAATGACAAGTGCTCAAAAAGTCAGGGAAAATTAAAAAAAAAAACTAAAACCTGGAAAAGTCAGGGATTTTTTTTTAATGCACTGCACTATCATGCGTCAACATTCTACCGAGTTCATGGTGCGTCTGCAAAAAAATTCCGATTTTTCCCTTAAAAGGAGAATTTTTGCTATATTCACATTTTTAACATAAAGATGTTTTATCTATACAGATTTATCGCCAAACAGTCGGTACTTAAGCAAAAGAAATGTTGAGCCTTGTTAAGGTGGCCAGGATGAGATATCATGAATAATTATATAAGAAAAAGAATAAAAATTATGAAGCAAGACAAAAAAAAAAAAAAAAAAAAAAGAAAGAAAGAAAGAAAAAGAAACAGATAAAAGAAAGCTGTAGCTGAAGTTAAAAGACAAAAAATTGGTACTTTTACACAACCAACTGCTTCTGAAACAACACAAATAAATGACATGATAGTAGAAGTCTAAAAAAAGTTAAATGTTTAAATATGTGTAAATTCAGTTATGTAAATAAAAAGTTACTTTGAATCCATCTGAGCTGTATTTTAGTTTTGCTTGTTTATATATATGTATACATATATATGTTATAAAATTGGTAAGATGCTCTATAAACTTTTTCAATTAGTATACCTTCCCCTTAGTTGCTAACTTAATTCATATATTTGTCCCGAGTAGCACTTCAAATCGTTAGAACCCCAGAAGGATATTATCAAGTATAACCTAGTTTCGATAATCATCAGTGCATATGTTCGATGTCTTGGCACTTCTCAAACATCATAATTTCCTTACTACTTCAAATCCCAATTAAATTCAGAAGTACTCTCAACACATGGCCCAATTATCAAGTATTTATAACTTTTAAATCTCGGGAGAGCATGAGCATGTAACTTACACTAAATTGAAAGCTAATTGTCCAAAATTACTCAGGAGCATCTAATATAAAACAATCTAAGGCAATAAATTGTCTAAAAGTAGTCTTCAAGTGGTGATCTTCTCTTAGAACTTAAAATTCAGGCAGATTGCTACGAGCCGCGATTGGGAACAGACATAGACTCAGGCTGCGGAATTTACACCGGCGGGTGCGCCTTGGATGACTGCAATGCAGCTAAGATGTCTCTACGCAAAATAAAAGAATGTCTGAAGAACGGTGTGTTTTCTTTAAGTACAAATACCACCAGTCACAACTCCAAAACCGAGTGATTTTATAACATATATATACATATACATATATTGTAAATGTCAAGTGATATAGATTTTTAGTTTCAATTTTATACGTTATTTTAATTTTCAGATGTAAGTTTAATCATTAAGATCTTGAATTGTAATTCGTATTTCTAAAAATGTTGTGAATTTTGGTCAGGGAATTGTAGGAAATATGGCCTGGAAAAGTCAGGGAATTTTGTTATTCAAATAGAGTATGAACCCTGTGAAAATGAAAGTGTCATTCTAAAAAATATCTGCAACCAAAATCAAAAAAGTGAAAAAGGTGCAATGTAAAGAGGGATCTCGGCTATCCAATGCAAAAAAAAAATATTTAAAAATGTCGAAATGTAAATGAGATATTAGATAAATCCCTCCCCATAGGATTAGCATTAGCTCATGACTGTCTTCGCCGGCAGGGACAGGAGCCTTAAGATAATTTTGAAACATATAAATGTAAGAAGAAAAATAGAATCTTCCACTGGGGATTCAGGGAGAAAGTACCAATGAAAAAAACTTTAGTTCCTTTTTTGTTTAATTATTTTAAGTTAATTAAGAAGACTAAAATATTTTTATATTCTTCAGAATCATTATATAATAAGTTAATTAAAACTGAAAATCCAAACAGGTACAAGTTCTCCCTCCCCCCTCCCTTGTGGGTACCCATGTTATTTATATATAAAATATTCATTAATTTATTTGAGCTTATTTATTGATCTCATCTTTTATATATTTATGTCTTATTCATAATTATAAACATATTGATTAGGCATGTATTGTTTTTAATTTTTTATATTGTTTTATTCTATGTAGTTTATACTACTTTTATTGTTTTTGTTATATACAGTTAAAATTTGTCTGTGTTCATTTTATAATTTGTTTTAAAAAAGTTTTCTGTTCTTTTTGTTTAACTCCAATTTGTCAGATAAAAAATTCAAAAAATTTTTTAAACTTAAATAATTTCAGAATTTTGTATTCCTTAAACCTTTATTTTCTACATAATTTTTTACATTGGTTTATTCATCAATTTATTTTATTTATTTGTTAGATAGGTTTTTTTTTTTAAATTGTCCCCCCCCCCCCCCCTAATTATATCACATGTGTTTAATATCGCAGTTTTCTATTATCTGCAATCTAAAAATACGAAAACTCTTTGTTTCTACAATTCTCAAGGTTGAAGTCTATTTTTACATTTACTTTTATTTAAAGTTTTGCCTTAAAACTTTTTTGCTTATACATGTGTGTCCTTATTATTTTTATTTTGTAATTTATATTTCCTACTCCTGCTCTTTCGGAACAGCAAAACAGAGCCGTCCTTAGCGAAAGTGTAACTCTTACTTTCTGAGTCGTGGTGAAAGAACTTTTACAAGGCCATTCCCTTCTAAACGAGTTAAGAGAAAGTTGTACTCTAAAGCTTTAGAGAAAGGCGTTCTTTTTCTCCCTGAAAAATATGCATGTAAAAAATAATTTTGTAATTGTCAGGCAGATATGTAACACTGCTATCACATTCGACAACTTTCCGTCAATTTTAACCGAGTTTTTGAACTTTAAATACAATCTGCTCAAAACATTTTTTGATTTAATGGAGCAAATATCTCAAAAATTAATCGATTAGTTGTAATCTATATATAGTAATGAAAGTTTATATTTTTTTGCTAACAAAAAACCTTTAATATCTTAAGTTTATGCAGATTCAATAATTTTTTTTTAAGCATAAAGAATGCAAAATAAAAAAATAGTAATAATTTTTTTTTTTAAATACCTCCCAAAATGTTTCATTTTAACCTCTTGAGGAGTGCACCTAATTTTAATCAAGATATACACCAGAAACTTCTAATAAAATTTCACTTTTATAACTTTGAGGAAAAAAGTTGAAAAATTGCTTTTCCTTATTTTGAAACAAAACTTTTTGAAAATTCCGGTGTGAGTTCAACATTACAGAAACGCAATTACTTGCCCACTTGCTTTATTTCCTTTTTACTTTCTTTGGTTCACTGCCTCAGCAATTTAATACAGTTTAAACAGATTAATTGCTGAGAAGCTAGATGTTCTGTCATATTTATATATATATATATAAACTGCTATAAAGAATAGCATTTCTTCCTTAAATATTTAAATGTATTAATTATAATTTTTTAATATTTATCGTACATATAATAAAATATATAAATGCCAAATTCCGATTGTCTTTACTTTTTGATTTTAAAAAATCCAATTGTCTTATTATTTACCAGTCTGGACCAGTACCCACCTTTAATCTCTATCCTTTATCACAATACAATCGTATTTTGAAAAAACTTGCTTGATATACATATGCAATGTGAACAGGAATAGGGATGTCCATATGATAAAAGCAAAATTTGATTAAACATTAAACTATTAAAAGTAAAAATACTTTTGCTAGAAAAATAAATATTTGTTATTGCATTACAAATAATCATTGGAACAATAGTTGCCATTTATCCAAAATCCTCAGCAGCTTTTGCCTCTAAACAGTTCATTTACAAACTTAAAAATAAAAATTGAATCACAAGTGCGTATAGTTTGGCTTTAATCAGTAGTGTCAATTTTATATCAAGTACTCAATTTGACTGTCTCGGTAGTTTATCTTGACTATAGTGACATCAACTTGCTTGATTTAATTCCAGAAAATTCCATACTTGTAATAATAGCATGTAAATAGATATACCATATACTGAGAAAAAGACAGATTAGAAGCTAAAACACATAGCATGCATACTATAACAGCTAAAAAACTTATGTGAAATAAAGTATATTGCTAAATGAATACTAATTATTATTAAAATTAACAAATTAATTTATTTCCAGCCACGAGATCTTCCTAGGCGTCTATTGCACACCCCCAAGGACGGCTCTGGAGCAGAAATATAATTGACAACCAAAGGCAAATTTTTAAACTTGTCATAAGCTCTTTCTAGGCTTTATGGGAAATCTGTAGATTAGGTTGTCATCTTATAAATTTGTCCATTTCACAAAAAAACCCATTTTATTGCTTGCTCTTGATTGACAAATTGTACCCATCAAAATTATAATTAAATAGTCTAAAAAAAAGTTTCAGTGCAAGTTGAAAAGTTATATGAAATTATTCCTGTTCTGCCAGCCGCCTTTAGAGAAAATTTGGTATCTTGTATTCTGCTTCCAAATATTGATTGGATTTTCTAGATTCAAAAACTTAAACTAAGTTAAAGCTAGTTACAACTATATGATAGGCTCAAAAAAAAAAAAAAAAAAAATCTTATGTACCTGCCCTCAAAAACCACAAATATACTACAGACTTGTTTCCTCCAAAGTGACATCTATATGACTGTCCATTATTTTGTGTTAATGTCTAAAGAAAATGTCAGCAAAATCTAAAAGAAGGCTTTTTTTTTTCCCCCTCTCTTTAATTGAGCAATAGTCTTTCTGATAATTTGTTTTTCGCTTTGCTTTTAGAATATTACCGATAAATATAATATTGCAGATGTGATGTATTATTCGTTAAATTAATTTGAAGAAATTAATTTTTTTTTTTTTTAAATAGAATACAATCAATGTATAAAGTTTTGTCAGTACCATATGTATCTTTTTATTTATTTATTTAAAGAGAGGTCAGGTTTTAATTTTAATTTAGTGCATTCAATATAGTTTATTTAACATAGTGAAAATTTCTTAAGAATGAAGTAATTCAAAATTTTTTGCTAGATAAACATAATTTTGTAAAATTTTGAGGTTCGGTAGTTAACATCATATCTCTCTCATCTCTATGCCAAATCTCAGACCAGTAGCCCTGAGCTTTAGCAAAGAAACAATTAATACATTGACTACTGGTTTCATAAAAATATATGATCGACACATTATTTCTAAAGCAAATTTAGATTTGTTGGGAAACAGTCCCTCCTCCACTTCCCTTATAATTTTTCTGGAAAGGGCATGTTATTTAACATAGAGGACAGGTACATTTTTAAGCATGGTATCCTCAAAGGCAAGTAAAACCTGATCTGAGATTTTTTTGAGCCTGTGAATACATGTGTGTTTGAAAAGCTCAAATTTTGGGACTTTCTACTGCATTATGTTTTAACTTTTTAGTATTTTTGAAGTTCCTTAGAAAGCTTAACTTAAGAAATTGAACTAATGGCAGTTTATATTTGTTACTTGATATTTACTCTCTGCATAGTCATATTTATTGATATAACATGTAGAATTGTTTCTCTTGCTGTTTGAGTATTTATACATGAGTAGATAAAGGATCTGACAAAAATTGAGAAATTGCTTACTTCTGACATGTATTAAAATTTAACTAAATTCAATATTGGTCACTTTGGTAGGTTACAAGGTTGATTCATGTAAATGCATTTAATCTAAAATGTGTTTTTCTTCTACTATCTTCAGCCTTATTAATTATAGATATGGGCATCAGAAGAACGAAATCCAGGGAGGGGCAAGATTTTGATATGGATGTGCTTATGATTGTGCCTTTGACTTGATGATTATTTCAAAAACTTTATTTTTGAAATTGATCATCAACCTAAAAATTAGGGGAAGGGAGGGGGCAAACTTTGGTTGTTGTGTAATAAAATAATGATCCCTTTTCAAAACTTTTTTTTTAAATATGAGGTTTTTTTTTTTTTTATGGATGATGTAAATATAAAACAGACTGAACTAAGAATTTTTTTTTGTTAGAATCTGCCATGCACAATAATTTTTAAACACATCAAAATAAAAAGCAACACCGGAATTTAACAATTAAGAAATATTAATCCTATTATGGTCTTTTTTTTTATATATATCAGGAGGATTCTGACCCACTGAATATTTTTGCTTGAGAAACACATGCACTGACACAGTAATTAAAAAATGATGGCAGGGGCTCAAGTTGCCATTATTAAATAATTTAGGATTATCAATAAATTAATGTATGAGTATAATTAATTGTTCAAACTAATTATTAATGCCACTATCATAAAATGAATGTTTTAATTATTTTAGATTGAGGAATTATGATATTAAATTTTATAAAATCATTATTTTTATCAAATTAAAGAGACGACTAGGAGTTCAGAGAGGCAGAGCGCTCCTGATAAAATAAATATTCTTGTAGTGTAAGTGCATCTAATCACATTTTGTATTTGCAAGAATTAAATCTTGAAAATCCTTTTTAATGCTAATGTAAGAGAAATGAAACTACATGATCAGAGTTTCAAATATTAAAATGAGTTCATTATAAAAATGTGACTGTAGAGATGATGTGAGCCCCTGACCTGCAAATTTACATTTTAGAAACATAATCAATATTAATAGCACTTCTTATGTTCAGAGATGAATTATCAAACCTCTAAGACAAAAAATAAATGTGTGTGAACAGCTGATATGGCTGCCACTAATTATCTTCATTTGAATTGGGAAGACTTGATCCTCCTTGGTTCATTCCTTTCCTATATCCCTGCATAAATGCAAAAAAGTGTTTTATAGGGTGTTAAAATTCTTAGTTCAATTTTTTTTCTTGGTGTTCAATTATTTTAAGTCACTTGAAAAAAAAATTATTTTATTAATTCATTTAATTTTTTTCCAAAATCATTACAGAAACAAAAAATTTAGTTAATTTTTTAAAATCAAGGGATGGCAATCAATGGCACTTCCTTGCTCCTCTCGCAAGCACTCATGATGATAGATATTTTTCTATAATAATTGTGATTATCATTCTAATAGAAAGTTATGTATTGCTTTGCAAATAAAAATAGCTGAAGCACAAAATTTAAGATTACTGGGCACAAAATTTACAGTTATAGTTTAAGCACAGTTTTTAGAACAGTGCTTCCAAAAATCATGGATAGAAGAAACCTTTGAAATATTTTTTCCACTTGTATATCTTCTAAAGAGAGATAAAATTGCAAATTTGGCTTCAGCTCTTGAACAAACTGAGAATAAAATTTTTTACTTATTAAAGGAGTTGAAAGGAATTTTTTTTCTCCCTTTAATTATTTATTATTCATTCATGTAAAAATAAATATTATTGATTCTGTCCACCAATATTTGATTGGACTTTCAAAGCACAATGAATGGAGTATAGGGATGCACCGAATAGTGATTTTGGCCGAATACCGAATATTCGGCCTAGAGGTGAACTGAATATTTGGCTAACCGAATACCTAATATTCAGCTTGTTGAATCTTTTTATATTTCAAAGTTTAAAGGCATTAAAATGTTAAATTTTAAAACAATTTTACATACTATTTAATACAGAAATTTACATTTTAATAAACAAGAGCTTTTTACAAGTAAACTTTATACTGAAAAAAATCTGCTTTGAGTTATTTAAGAAGAGGATAGTTATAAAAATTTTTAATTAATAAAATTTTAAATTTCTTGGCTTCTTCTGAGAATTAAAACAGATGAATAAAATTTTCTTAAATTCTAAAACAAACATTTTAAAATCAAAGAGAAATTGTACAGGATCATGTATTATTTGTTTGTCAGGAAGAG
This sequence comes from Maratus speciosus, assembly GCA_963932465.1. Taxonomy (NCBI): domain Eukaryota; kingdom Metazoa; phylum Arthropoda; class Arachnida; order Araneae; family Salticidae; genus Maratus; species Maratus speciosus. The sequence goes on along the minus strand of OZ010786.1, from coordinate 456,575,694 downwards.
ACTAAAGTAAAAGTAAATAAATTTTATATTGTGGCAACTCAGCAAGAATAACTGTTCTACTCCTTTTGATTAAGCAAGGAAGTTTTTAAATGCATCCTAGATCAGTGTCTGGAGTGGGTGATCATTTTCAGAGATAGTAAACGTTGTTCTTAAAATCTTAGCAAGAAACAGATTATTTACTGGACAATGTTCAAAAACTTGCATTTGTACATAATTAATTCCTATGAAAATCCTCATGATTGGTTAATTTTCTTAAATAATACTTAAGAAACAGCAAATAAACAATGTAAAAACATTCTTTTTGATTTAAATATGATTCTGTGTCTAAGTATTCTGAATATCTTTATAAGTTGACTGTTAAATGTAGAAATTGTATAAGGTTTTTAAAAATATGTTTTAAAAGTTTTTTTAAGGATATTCGGTTCAGCCGAATATTTTGAGATTGGCCGAATACCAAATAAATACCAAATATTCGGTGCATCCCTAGAATAGAGTACAATTTGAGTTCCTGAATTTAAAATATTACTGTTATATATACATTCATTGGAAAGATTTTCTATATCGAATTTATAATCTCAAAATAAAAAAGGTTTTTTAACATTTCCTTATTTAAAGCAGATCCTGGTATGATTTGTACAGTGTATACCTGTAATTCTCAAATTGCAAATTTAAAAGTCCTCAAAGAGAGGAGCACTTTTTTTTTTTAAGTGAAATCTTCTATAGACACACCACACACTTTTTTCCTGGACAGTGCATAAAGCTCATCTGCCGCATTTTGAAGTGAAACATTTTATTTATGCAACAAAATGCAGATGCAATTGGATATTTTTCATTGGCAAGTTCATCCATCACATATGGAAGCAGGTCCTTATTATCACATGGGCAAATTGGGACTTTGCCCATGGGCCCCAGGCCTCAAGGGGCCCCCAGATCCATATATTAATTTACAAAATATTTACTTTTTTCCCCCCTAATTCCAACTTTGAAAATTTTCAAATGCAAAACACAAATTCCATCTTTAAAAGATTCTACTAAACATTCTGAAAAACAAATTTCATTTTGAACTCACAGAGCTCAATGCTTTCGCAAAGCTAACCTCAACCATTATTAAATAAGAAATAATATTTTGATTTTATAGATTATATTAGCAATGAACTTAAATCATATCTAAACTTTAGTGGTTGTGAAAATAATCAGTTGTCATGAGATAAATTTTCTCCCGTATTCAAAGTTTTTTTTTTTTTTTTTTACCTGGAGTGAAATAAGAAAAACAAACCCAAAATTGCTATCTTTTTAGATTTATTGCAAAAACGCTTTCTACTTGTGAAGTAGAATGTATTTAATTTGATTTATGTTGTGTGTAGTACAACTTAAAAATGATGTAAAAGAGAGTAACTTGATTAACTCATATTTACATGTTAGAGCATTTGACACTCTTCCATAAGTTGAAGTTGTTGAATTCATCTTAAAGTAATATAACAAGTTGCTAAAGTTATATAAAAAGTTTTGTTCTGTACGAAGAAAAAAAAGAGTATTTTCGTTAATTAAGGTATTTAATTTAGAATTGACGGGGCTAAGAATTTTCTTTTATTTAAAATCCAAGTTGCAAAAATATTGTTTATGCATTACACATATGACTGACCATCAGTTCTATTTGAATGGGCCCCCCTAATTTATCTTTGCCCAGGGTTCCAATTAGTCATGATCGGGGGCCTGTTTGGAAGTAACTTTTTTTGCATGGAATAAAATTCATTTATGTAAATACTTATTCATTGGCGTTTACAAACACAGGGGACCACCACCATAATGAACCCTTTTCAGTTAAAGAATTATGAAAATCAGAGCATCCGTTCAAAAGTAATGCAAGGACATATATTTAAAAGAACATTAAAATGAAATGAATGACCTTTGTTCAGAAGTCTGTTAAAAATTGGCAGCTTATAACAGTTACTAATTCCTAGATATGTATTTCGCTGAAAGAGAAAGGGAGTAGTTGCATAATGATGCTATAGGTGTGCAGAAAAGAATTTTGAGAATCACAGGTATTATACTTGGTATACATTTTTTGTATTTCCAATAGCTAAATTCATTGCATATTTTGTGGAAGAACAAAAATTGTAAATGTATACTTTGGGACACAATAATTTAGAAAGATGCATGGTGCAAATTATATAATTTTTTAGAGTAATGCATTTGACTTTGATAAAAATTAGCTGTGTTAATTGCTAGTCATATTTTTGTGTAAAATGTTTCTGCCTTTTTAATTGTTTTTATAGAATAAAGTATTTTATTTTTTAAGTAAAAATAATGTTGCAAGAATGTATATGCCCCTGAAAAAAAAAATAGGCTTTTGAACCAGATGATTATAAATGAGATAAATTTTCTTTTTATTCAACTTGAAAGTAAGTAAATATTTATTTTTGATAACTTTTAAGCTAAAGTAGCTATTTCATATTATTTATGTGTATACTAATCAGTCTCCAAGTTAAAATAATCAATTGAAAAATTTTGTTATCTAACGAAATATCAAATTATGTACTTATATCTAAAATTAAATAAAGGAGAACTATTATGAATTTCTGTGTCATAATTTAGTTAAGTGTATTTTTAAAATGGCAGACTGGTGCACCATGAAAGAGCCTCAGGTGTGCCATGAAATAAAGTTTGAGAAACACTGATATACAAAAAAGATTGGAATAATTGGTGGTAGGGTCAAACTACACGTAGGTAGTTGTCAAACTACAAGAAACATTTTTTGTATCAGAATCCAAGGTCACAATCCACTTATTGAATAAAAAATACAGAGTCTGTCACTTTAAGCCAAATATGAATTTTTGTTCATAACTTTAACATGGAATTTGATGAGCGTGGCATTTCTGCACGTCCCTCCTGCCGAGACACTAGCAAAAGCCAGGAAAAAAAGAAAAGAAATTTTTTTAAAAATTAAAACTGAAAAAGGGAAATTCGTCAAATGAAAGACATTGAAAAGTGGGAAGGGTTGGGTTTGGGACCCTGAAGCCCCAGTAGCAGAAAATTCTCCAAGTGTCTGCGACAGATACTTCAGGGGCAGAAAATAATTTGCAGGTAAAATATTTTACAATTGAAGCGTACTTAATCAAACAGTCACTTACCGGGTGTCCCAAAAAGGACTGACTGATTTTAAAATTCAATAACTTGTAAACGGTGACAGATATTTAAAAAATTCTTGCAGGAGGGTTATGCATAAGGTCAAAAGTTTTTTTACAGTGATTTTCAATTTTAGTTCGAATTACAAACAATAGATGGTGCTGCGATCAATAGAGGCTAAATTCAGGCTCGATTTTTGGTACTTCGTGGCCCGGATAATACATTTCCATCTCCTTTTTCCACATGGAACAAGATAAAGGAGCAAAAATCGAGTCTGTATTTAGCGACTATTGCTTACAGCGCCATCTATTGTTTGTAATTCGAACTAAAATCGAAAATCACTTTAAAAAAACTTTTGACCTTATGCATAACCCTCCTGCAAGAATTTTTTAAATATCTGTCACCGTTTACAAGTTATTGAATTTTAAAATCAGTCAGTCCTTTTTGGGACACCCGGTACCTGTAACATCTTTATGCATTTATTCATTTTTATTAATAATAATCTTAAGTTTCTGTATTAAGTAATAAAGAGCTAAACACAATGTAATGCAAAATAAAGGTTCCACGGAAAAAGAATCTGCAAAAGAGAAAAGAAAATCTGCAACGCCCGTCTCCCGTCTCGAACTTTCTGCTACCGGGCCTGAAGCCATCGGATGACCCCAACAGCTTCAAGCTTAATGTTCGTAATTATAAAATATTGTAAAGATATTTTCAACAGACTGACTTTGTTTTTTGAAAACTATGGTGACATCATGACAAATAGCAGAAATATATTGTAATTCAATCAATGACATCACATAAACTGTCAGCTATATTCTAAAGTATGATATCTCTAACTCAATGTTATTTAGATATGTGTGGTAGTCTTTCAGTTATTTTTCATGGTGTCATCCCATTTCACTCAAGATAACGTAAATATTTTTAAAAATTTGGTTGGTTAAATATTTTTTATCTTATACGAGCAAAAATTGTGTGTGTGTGTATGTATGTAAATTTTATCTTAAAAACGACTAACGATTTTTACTAAATTTTGTATTTTACCATTTTCGGGCATGAGAAGACCATTGGGCTAGGTCATGTGTTCGAGAAAATTCAATTAGTGGGTCATTTTGGGTCATGGTCAAGCTAATTATATCTAAAAAATGGTTCAATCGATTTTGACTAAATTTTATTTCTGACTGTTTTTGGGCACCAGAAAACACTTGAGCTAGGTCACATGTTCGAGAAATTTCGATTAGTGGTTATTTGTGGGTCACTTTGGGTCAAGCTAATTTTATCTAAAAAATGGCTCTAACGATTTTGACTAAATTTTGTAATCTACTGTTTTGGATTATGAGAAGACCAATAGACTAAGTCACATGTTAAAGAAAATTCAATTAGTGGGTCATTTTTGGGTCACTGTGGGTCAAGCTAAGTTTATCTAGAAAACGGCTTAAGTATTTTGACGGAATTTTGTATTCTATCATTTTCGGGCACGAGAATACCATTGGGCTAGGTTGCATGTTCAAGAAAATTTGATTAGTGGATCATTTTGGGTCACAATGGGTCAGGTATTAAACTAAGTGAATCTAAAAAAAAGGCTCAAAACATTTTGACAAAATTTTGTAATATACTGCTTCTGGGCATGAGATGACCATTGGGCTAAGTCACGTGTTCCAGAAAAATTGATTAGTGGGTCATTTTGGGTCACTGTGGCTCAAGCTAATTGTATCTAAAAAACAAATCTAACGATTTTGACAAAATTTTGTATTATACCGTTTCTGGGCATGAGAAGACGATTGAGCTAAGTCACATGGTCGAGCAAATTTGATTTGTGGGTCAAGCTGATTGTATCTAAAAAACGACTAATAATTTTGACAAAATTTTGTATTATACCGTTTCTGGGCATGAGAAGATGATTGAGCTAAGTCTTATGTTCGAGAAAATTCGATTACCGGGTCATTTTTGGGTCAAGCCAATTGTATCAAAAAAACGGCTCAAAACATTTTGACAAAATTTTGTATTATATTGTTTCTGAGCATGAGAAGACCATAGGGGTAGGTAAAATGTTTGATAAATTTAGATTAGTGGGTCCCTTTTGGGTTACCGTGGGTCAAGCTAATTTTATCTATAAAAAGACAAACGATTTTGACTAAATTTTGTATTCTATCGTTTTCGGGAACGAGAAAAACATTGGTTAGGTCGCATATTCGAAAAAGTTTTGATTAGTGGATCATTTTGGGTCACTATGTCTCAAGATCATGGCAATTTTATCTAAACAGCAAGAATGATACAGTGAGAATAAAATATCGAATTAAACACAAGGCTAATTTTGACCGAGCTTAGCTCGATCATCCCTTCTAGTTACTGTTTAAGTTAGGAATGAAAATCAATGTTCAGCATTGAAGAGAATTTTTAATATTAACACGTTGAGTGCCACGGTGACTGGCACTGGAGCAGAAAAATTTACAATGTTTGAAGTAATTTTTAAGAAGGTATAATCCTGTAATAAATAAAAAGTAAGTAAATTTAAATAAATTTTCAGTAATTACTTAAAAATATATATATATATATCTTTAGTTTTATATCATGTTTTAGACTGTCAATCATCAGTGAATGACACATTCTAAACAGAAAGTTCAGTGTCAGTCACCGGTGACTGACATGGCTCTTAACGTGTTGATATATTAGAAGATGGAAGAAAATTTTGAGACGGCCACAACATATGAATTCATATTCAGTTTCAGAAAAAAGTATTTTCATTTAGAAGGCAGTTCAAAAATAATCCCCTAATACTTATTTTTCCTTAGACTGAATTAATTTTTTTTCCTATAGCAATACTATTAAAAATATGTTTGTTACCCTTCACTTCAATGAAATATTCTAACACTGACCTGTTATAATATTTAACCAAAAATATTGAAATTTGACTCTATTAGCATATCATTAACAGAATTCAAGGAATCATATAATACTACATACCAAATCTGTATGAGTTATACAGTAAAAGCTTGTTAAACCATTATCTCACATATAACATCAGTTTCTTTTAATCCCATCCATATAAACCATAACTAGAAAATTATGAAATCTTGTTAGACTGTTATTTTTGACTTTCTATTTACTTTTTTCCCTGTAAAATGATATGAGCAAATATTTGTGATAAAAAAATTGTGACAAGGAACTTGTTGAAGAGAAACCAAAGAACCCCCAAATTTCAAGAGGATGTAGCTGCATTATAATCTTAGGTAATCTTTTAATTTTTTTCTAAAAAGTACTGAAGAATATTTCATTTATATTAAATACGTTATTTATTATAATGAAATCAGAAAAATCTAAATTGAATCAATGAAACCAAAGAGAAAACACATCTTTGATAGACCTTTTTAGGTAATGTTTTTATTTGCTAAAATTTATACAGTAGATCTTAAAATCCATCTAACATGATAGATTGTGAGCTGGTGACGAAATTTTCTAAACCCTTTGGTGAAGGTTGGAACGGTTAAAAAAAGACTTTTCTTGCTTACCTGAAATAAGCATGGATGTCCTGAATGGTTGCCAACATTTTAAAAGTACAGTTAACAACATCACACTGCCCAGAAAAAAAAAAGAAAATTAGAGAGGACTGCCATCATAATTGAAATTACATCTATACAGCGGATACTTTTCATTTTGCTTTGCAATAGACCATGTGATGCCATTCTGCCAAGTTAATCATAATTATTTCAGGTAAGCAAAAAAAAAAAAAATCCTTTATTAAATATTCGAAAATTTCATCAGATTAGTAAATTTCTTTAAGATATCTTGATTTAATAATAACTATAAAGTAGTCAGATGTGCCAATCCCAAAACTTTCTTCTATCACATACATGTTAATACTTCAAAATTAGCTATCACAGTCACAGCACCAAAAATAAATGGCAATCTATGCCCATCATGAGGATTCTAAAGATATGAAATTCCGTGCATGAGTTCTTGAAATATGACTATTGCTAAAATTGTGTAAATCCTGCAAGATGCAGCACAGCAGCGCCACCTATTGGGCGATTCACACCAAAACATAATCGGCACCAATATTTATAAAGATATACCTGAATCTGAAGTTTGATTAAAATTCATGCATTAGTTCTTAAGATAGAGCTGTTGAGGAAATCGAGAAAAACCCACTTTAGCAACGCCACTTCTTGGGCGATTTACACCATCAGCACCAATTCATATCATGGACTAACTGAATTTGAAGTTTCATGAAAATCTGCGCATTAGTTCTTGAGATAGAGTTATTGTAGAAATCGTGAAAAATACAGCAGAGCAGCACCGCCTGTTGGGCGATTTACACCAAAAACTAATCAGCACGAACTTATATCAGGGACTAACTGAATATAAATGTTAATTAAATCCTGTGCATTTGTTCTTGAGATAGAGCGCCACCAAATTTGCGTCACTGACAGGCATTTTGTAAAAACATGTTTTTCGGAATATCTGACCCCTAAAACCTATAAATCTGCCGAAAACCGGAAATTTTCACAAATCCAATACTTTCTTCTTGTAAAGACAGGAGAAAAAAAAAATTGTAGGAGTATATGAATTGCTGCTACACAATCCCCTGATTTGATATGCGATATCCAAATTCTCTCAGTACAATAAGGATAGCTTCCTATTTATTCCACTCATCTAGAAACTGACCTCTATCCACCTCCATGGGTGTCACCAGAAAAAAATCCATGGAGGGGCAAGATTTTGAAACAGATGTGCCTGTAAACTGTTGCCCATGCTGCATTTTTAAATTGGAGAATATAAACATGAAATAAACTAACACTTCAATGTTGAATACCCCATGAATTTTTTTTTTTTTTTTTAAATATATTAACAGAAAAAGTAATACAGAAATGGGACAAACAAGAAATATTAAAAGTCCAAAAGTAAACTTCTACTGACACAGGGTTCGTACGGTCCTTGAAAGTCCTTACATTTTTCAAATAGAATTTTTGGTGCTTAAAAGTACTTATTTCCATGCAAAATCTGCAAAAAGTCCTTAAAAGTGCTCAATTTTATTCTTGTATTATTTCTTAATCAGGGGTGAAACTCTACTGCATTTCTTTGAATATCTGATTTAAAAATAAATCTTAAAGCGCATTGCCTCTCTTCTTCCCAAATTTCACTTCCTCCACAATGCCAAAGTTTCCAATCAATCTTTAAAATTTAATTTTTTAAACTTTTTCTGCTCTGTTACTTTATAGTGAATAAATAATTAGCCCTAAATTTGATTGACAATTCATTTCATTAAAATTTCACCCTCTCAAAATTTAGTATCCCCCCCCCCCTCCCACCCACAGTACTTAAAGTTTAAAAACTGTTTAATTAACAAAATAAATAAATTCGCTCTATTTATCATTTTATTGTCACAATAAATAATCGTTCATGAAGATTTCTCTTCCCACACGAAATTGGCCTTTTCCCTTTGCTCCAGCTCCCCCACACTTAAAGAGTACTTGCATTTTTTTATGATTTCTGCAATAGCCCTATCTCAAGAACTACTGCATGAATTTTCATCAAACTTCAGATTCAGGTATACCTTGATAAATAATGGTACTGATTATGTTTTAGTGTAAATCCCCCGACAGGTAGCGTTGCTATGCTACCTTTTTTTTACGATTTCCGAAATAGCTCTATCTCAAGATCTAATGCATGAATTTTCATCAAACTTCAGATTCATGTATACCTTGATAAATATTGGTGCTGCTGTGCTGGATTTTTCAAGATTTTCGCAATAGCTTTATCTGAAAAAGTATTGCACGGATTTTCATCAAACTTCAGATTCAGTTAGGCGTCGACATAAGTTGTTGCTGATTAGATTTTGGTGCAAATCACCCAACAGGTGGCACTGCCATGCTGGATACTCCCCCCCCCCCCCATCTTCTCAAAAACTTCAATTAACCACTTTTTTTTTTAAATTCTTCTGTGTTTAATATTAATTGCAGATCCTCTAAATCACGTTAGGTCTTCTGATTTTAATGTCCTTTGTAAAAAAAATGTTGATCAATAATAATGGTACGATTGTTAAAATTTCTTTTAATGCTACCTTGATTTTCCTTAATGTTTGGCTAATATTATAAAAAAGCAGTACAGTAGACTCCCTCAAATCCACACAGCTTGGGGCCAGAAATTGTGCAGATTTTAGAATTTTACAGATTTCTGATCATTGCTTTGTTTACATTTTTTAAACAGTAATTGGAATGTAATAATGCAATCAAAATGATAATGAATACTTACAATATAGTCGAATATTAAAATAAGTATAATAAAAATTAAGATGCATTTAAAAATGATTAAATTACAAGTAAATGTCAAGTAAATAATTAATAATGTTTAATTAAATGTGCACCATACAAATACATTTTACTAGACTTTTTCAATGCAATTTGCCTCATAAAGGTACCCTACTAATTCACATCAAAATCATAAAATAAGGAAGTTTTATTTCAGGTTAAGTCAGACTTAATAACCAAAAATGCTTGATTAATACATAAATACATTTGATAAAAAGATTGTTATTACTAAAGATATCAGCAATATCTTGAATTTTTTCAGAAATAAATGTATACAGTAGAACCTCTTTCATCCGAAACTCTTTTAACCGAAATCTCTTTTTAAAGTTTTTTTTTTTTTTTTTAAATATCACATTCCTTGTGTGCAAAATCAGTTTTAAAATGTTTTTTTTAAAACTATTATATTCCTTGTGTGCAAGCGGTCCTTTCCGAACTAAGAGTACACATAAATATTTTCGATCCCCTTTCTTGGAGTTCCTTTGAATTTAACTTGAGCTGCAGAGTAAGCTGCGGAGTGGAACGACGAAAACAAACAAATTAGCAATTCTGAAGCTTTTGAATGTTTTGAAAAAGGTTTTGCATTGCTGGAGCAGCAGAAAGATTGTGATACTGGTGAACTAATAATATTAAAAAACTCCGTGTTGGAGCTTCAAAGCAAAGGCAATCAAATATGCGACAAACAAAACATTTTTCCAAACCTTTGTGATACATGTAAAAGGTATTTAATTTCAAAATTAAAATTCAGGTAATTTATTCTTGTTTCTACTTTGCTATTGCTTTATTTTTATTAAGCACTTGTTAGCATAATAAAAAATAGTGCATATATTTCTCCTTAATCTTAAAATTAAAGCATTCTCTATTATCCGAAAATTTCGATTTTCCGAAAAATGGTCGGTCCCAATTACTTCGGATAATCAAGGTTCTACTGTACTTCCTTCATGAAAAAGCATGAGTTTATAGCATAAAAGCATATTAATGAGAATTACTTTTAAAATACGCCCAAAATGATATAAAAAATTTTAAAAATCTAATTTTGACCCTACATCTGAACTGAAAGTTTCATTGTTTACATCTGTTATGTGCAGATTTTAGACATTTGTGGATTTTAGGGTTGCGGATTTGAGGGAGTCTACTGTATTAACTTTAAAATGCAAATATAATTTGATCGAATTATTGTATGGTTGTGATACGATTACTAATTGAATGGAGGAGAAAAGGGGGCTTGTTTATGAGAAATGCACAGTGTTGAATTCATGGGGTGCCCCGGGAGAGGGAGGGGCAATGAGATGTTCCCCCTGGAAGATTTGAGATTTTGCATTTTCAATGGTCAGAAAGTGCAACTGAATCAAATGCTTTTTCATAATCAATAAAGGCAAGGCAGAGAGGTAAATTATATTCCTTATGTTTTTCTACGAGTCCCCTTACTGTTTGGATATGATCCATTGTGCTGAATCCATTTCGGAATCCTGCTCGTTCTCTAGGTTGAGCTGAGTCCAGAGCTGATTCAAGTCGTGTCGTTAAAACTTTGGTGAAAATTTTATAAATCACTGATAGTAAGCTGATCGGACGGTAGTTTTTAATATTTTCTTTCTGCCATTTCTTGTAAAATAGCACCATCACAGCATTATTCCAATCTTCTGGTACATCTGACTTCTCGAGACATTTTGAAAACAGTAAGGACAGCATTTTTGCAAATTCTTTTCCTGCTTCTTTGATAAGGTCAATTGTAATTCCATTTTCACCAGGGCATTTTACTTTTTTCATAAATCTAATGGCTTGTAAAACTTCATCTGTCATCACTGGGATTATCTCTTCAATTTCTGTATTGATTTTGGTGATTGTTCCATCTACCCTCCTTAGTGCAAAAATACCTTTTCTTCCATCATATAGTTTGCACTTAGCTGATTTTAAACTTTTGTTATCTTCTAGAACTTTCTTGACAAGTTTGCAGTTAAATTATCTGATATCTTCAGTAACACATTTTCTTACCATTTTACATAATTCAGCATATTTAACCCTTGATTTAGGGTCATTTTTCTTCATTTTAAATTCTCTGCATTTCTTCATCAATCTTCTTGTTTCTTCTGTTATTTTCTATGTCTGCTTTACTTGTACATCACCGGCTATCTTCTTTGCAATTTCTTTTAGAGTAGTGGTTAGTTTCTTGTTCACTACTGTAACATCTTGCTCTTCTTCTAAAGTTGATTGAAGTACTTGGAAACAGTTTTAGTACTTGGAAACAGTTTTTAAGTTCCAGATGAAATCCTTCTTTATGTTTCTGGAGATTTATAATATCGATTGATTTTATTGAGTGTTGCAAAAGCTTCATTCTTTCCACTTTAGTATTTAACAGCAATTTGCATCAAACCAACCTGATGCTGCAAATCCTGAATAAGATGCTTTTTGTTTGTCAAGATGTAGTCGATTTCTCTTGTTGAGCCATTTGCACAATGCCATGTCCATTTTCTTTGTGGCTTTTTCTTGAAAAATGAATTCATGATATACATATGTTCACATTCTGCAAACTCAATCAATCTGTTTCCTCTTTCGTTACGCACCCCATATCCATGGCCTCCTACTGAAAACTCACCTTTCTTTTTTTCCCCCAATTCTAGCATTCCAGTCTCCCATTATTAATTTTATGTAGCATTTTCCCTTTTGATGCAATGAAGCTACTTCAAAGAAATCCTCAATTTCTTCATTCATATAGCTTATTGTTGGAGCATAAACTTGGGTAATTTGCAGCTTGTATCTTCTGGACACTTGCATTATTAACCTTGCAACTCTACCTGATGCACTATCATATTCTACGATGCGATTCTTCCACCTTTTATGAATAAAAAATCCTACACCGCTTGTTATTCCATCTTCTGTGCCTCTGTAGTATAATACATGTCTGCTAGCAAGATCAATCTTCTCACTTCACATAATCCTAGGATGTCCCAGTTGATTCTTTCTAATTCTTCTTCAAGTTCCTGTAAACGATTTTCCGAAGATAGGGATCATCCATTATATGTAGCCAAGGTCATCAAATTATGGCAGTCGAGTCGAGCCCGGTGATTCTTAGCACGATCTATGTTCATGTCTTTCTGATCGCTGCCATAACCAGGAACATGCAGGCTGCCGGGAATTAAAGACCGTGATTTGTTTTGTGAATTCATGGTAAAATAAAGGGGGGAGGTGGTCAAATTCCACACGCTGGCCAAGCGGGTTGGAGGAAGCCCAGCTGTGTTCGTTCCCTGTGCACTAGGCAAGGGAACCGGTGGAAGGTGCGAATTGGACATTAAGTCTTTGCTCTCAGTCGATTCCTTTAAGCCCTCCTCAAAGGCAATTAAAGGGTCTTCTCCTGGTTAATAAGTAGAGGCTATTAAACGGCCCATTTAGAGGTATTACCAGTTTTATAAAATTTATAAATCTTTAATAGCATTAGAAAAGCAAATGGGTAGAAAGTAAATATCTATGGTTCTAGTTCAGTCATCCTACACAGTAAATAAATTTACATCATGATTCATGACATACACGTTTTAAATTTTAAAATTGGATAATACATGGCAGACAACTAACGACATTGGGCAAGGGAAAATAGAGAAAATATGTAGTGATGGGGAATACCGACTCTTTAAAGATGATAAACAAGAGAATCTTTAAATGCTTCTTGTATATTGTGTTAGCAATAAAAAGAAAATTTAGTGTCCAAAGCTTTTTAACTAACTCTTAATAAGTTACAAAAATAAATTATAAAATGTGTCAATGTTATCAACTTTAATGCTAAATGTGAGAGACAATTAGTGAAAATAAAAATTTAGACCGTATAACAATTTTCTTTAACATTGAGGTAAGTTGGAAACTCTTTTTGACACAAAGGGGAAAATGTATAAATGCCTCATTACATTTGCAGAATTGTGTTAAAATTACATTTGTGATCAAACATTCACCTCTTTGATAAGTTAATAAAAAATGTGAAATTAATAGTTATTGTTAAGGCTCTGTCATGCTTTCATCATGTGAATTGAATTCACCTTTTAATTAACAAGAGACATGTTATCGAGCCGGGTGGGGGGGGGGGGGGGGGCATTGTGATGTTACAGATTATTTAGTGGTGCATGGACAATAAAAGGTTGAGAACCACTGCATTAAATTGTGGCTCAATTTTTTCTGATTGCAAGTTTTGAGTCAGGTAGTATTGAAGTATTTTGAGTTCGGACTGGGTGGCTGGTCGACGAAATGTTTTTGAGAGATCAGTTCAATCAGGCTGGCTTTAAATAAATTTTGCAGTTTGGATCGAGTATAACAGACAGGACTTTAATTGGGTGCAGTCATGTAAAACAACCTTTATTTTTATCGGTAAATACCAGGGTATTTATTCTTCAATTAGATATAGCAGTGAAAAAAACTTATATTGCTATTAATTATGATAGATTACTGAAAAAGAAGGAAAATTTAGACTTTACAGCTCTTAAATTTTAAAGAAACTCAACATTTTACAGTTAAATATTGAATTTAAATATCTTTTTAAATTATAATGAAGAATGTAAAAAAGCTAATGTATTTATTCAGAAGAATTTTATTAAAAAACTTAAATTTTAATTAAATATCTGTGACAGGTGTAGTTAATATGAGCAATACCACTTCAGCTAATGTATTAATAGGTTACTCCAGTAAAGGGGACATTCTCTAATCCTTCTTGCAAGACATTTTTTCCCGGTAGACTCTCTGCAGATCATTACTTTTACATCTCAAGCTGAGTATTATCTAATCTCATATGATGACGAATTACAATAAAGATTAAACTTTTAAGTATTACTAACTGTCTTAAAATGCAGTCGGCCAAAAGAAAAAAATTAATACCCTGTGCATTTTAATCATCAAATTTTCTCAGAAAACAACTAAAAAGCCATTTAACTGGAAATTATGTATTCTTTAATTTTACATTTACAAAATAAAGCTTAGGGCTCTTCTTTATACTGAAATTGTACCAAACTCTGAAATTTGAAATGCAAACTCTTAATTTTGACAGCATATTTAGCTTTGTCATTAAATTTTATTTTAAGACACCAAGCGGGAAGTCATTCAGTGAAGTAGTTTATGAAGATTTAAAATTGGGAATTCATTTTTAATTGTTGCAAAACAGATTGCAATAAAAGTATTTTCAAAAGCATAACTCTAGAACTACTTTGTGAAATAAGCTATAGTTTTATAATTTTAATATTTTAAAACCTTAATATTTTTGAAACCTTTAGAAAGCTATTTTATTAAAAAGATTCATAGGTTACAATTCATAATTTTTTAGAAAAAAAATTTTTTTTTTAATTAATTTTCGGAAAAAAAAAAATTGAATGTAACTTATGTTTTTTTTTTTTTTTTTTTTTTTTTTTTTTTTTTACAGAAATCAATTTCTAGAAGCTTCAATTATGATAATATAAAATTACAGATAAGTCTGTCAACTAGTTATTGAGTTATACTTAAAAAAAACTTCCTGCATTGCTACCTGTTTTTAAACAATTACAAATGAATTTAACATTAGGAGTTCCAAATTTTAAGCCTTCTTCATAAGTTCTAAACTATTTGAGTGAATGATTTTTCATTTGGTATTCTAAGTTAACATTTACAGAACAAAAATTAAGTGAAAATTAGTTGCTCATTTTGAAAATTTCAAAGTTTGGTACAAGTTCAGTATGAAGATGGCTCTTAACTTTATTTTTTTGTGAACATAAATTGAAAAAGTCAATTTCCAGTTGAATGGCTATTTTTTTTTTTTTTTTTTTTTTGTTGTTGTTTTCTCTTTCTGGCAAATTGGGTATTAAAATGTTTCTTTGTTTTTTGACCAATTGTAGCTCCTTGCATCACTAGATTTAAAATAAATAGTATCTGTAGCAAGATAGAGAGGACTTGTGACATTTTCTTTTAGTCCCAAGTAGTTTTTTTTTTCTCCTTTTTTTGCAATATAGGTAGTAGTTATATAGACAATATATTATGGTGTAAAGTTTTTCATATACTAAAAGAATCTGATCATTTTATTCAAAACATTCAGTTAGTTCTACAACTAATTTAAAAATTGAGACTTTTCTTTTAAATGCGAATCCACAACACATCATGTAAAAGTTTTTCCTTCAGCTGATAAGCTTCTGCACTAACTGCCATAATTTTTTAATAAAAACTTCTCATCTTTTATGCTTTTAACCCTTTATAGTTCTTTGAGATACTGGTTTCTCACCAAAGGTTAATTTTCTCATAATTGCCCTCTACAGGATTAACACGTCTTATTGGTTCTTTTATGTATGTTAAGATATCTCAGCATTTCTCAATACGGCTAGGTACTGGCAGCTTCTTTTTATAGGGTATTTTATAAAGTGCCTGTTTTTGGTTAAGTATCATAAGTCCTTATTTTTTTATATTAAAAAAAAAAAAATCTTCAAAAAACAAACTTTAAAATAACTTGAGAATTAAAGGTTTAAGGCAACACAAGATAACTTCAGTTTTTCTTGACAATTTCAAGGAAACATTTTTTTTTTAAATGAACATCACATTTAAATAGTTACTTAGTTTGATGGCCCTCACCATATCAATTACACTTGTTTTTAATTGACTGGCATCTTAAAATATCAGAACATAGTAAATGGAAAATATTTGCAAGGTCACTCAATTGGACAGCATGCAGGTATTTTTACACTCTTTTATTTAACTCAACCTGATTTTTGTATGTAAAGATGGAATTTTGTAATTGAATTTTAAACTACTTCCTGACAGATTAGAATTATAAAAATTATGTACACAGGTGTATTTCCAATGACAATACAACATTTTAATATTTTTTTCACTTGATTATAAATTAACACATTAATTTTAAGGCTTTTTCCGTTAGACCGCCATGGACGATAAATTGCCAAATGTTCTTTGTTAAGCATACGATTGTATTGGAGTTGAAACAGCAATGGATTTAATTATGTGCCAATAAGCGTTTGCCAAAATATGCCAAATGGCTGCCATAAGCTGCAACAATTAAACAGTAAAAAATAAATATAAATAAATTAAGAGTGTGGTATTAAAAAAAATATGCTTATCAATTAATGGTTTAATATTAATTAGTTTACAATTATAGATTGAGAAATTTAGAAATCCTAAAAAGAAAGTTTAAATAATGTTTAATTTTTTCTGCCCTGCCCTATCTTAAAAAAGAAAGAACAAAAATTATAGTATGTTTTTTAATAAATTCACTCGCTTGTGCTTTCTACCAAGAGTTTAAAGCGAATGTTTCATAATCAAGTTCGGTGTCCATACCAAATTAATGCATTGTAATGAACATTTTGGGACAAAAACATGAATTACAGTCAAAAAGTTGCGCGTAATCTTCAAGACAACCATTGAATCATTATAAAAGTGTGTTAAAAAAAAAAAAAAAAACTTTTATATATATTCTTTAACTAGACTGAAAGCTGTTATCATATTTGTGGTATTCTAGCCTATGATTTAAAGAATTTTTCCAAGATTCTAATATTTTACAGCAAAACATAAAAATACCCAATTTTTGGATATTTATCACAGGCTTGGTTGTAAATACCCGGGTATATACCCAAAAAATAAATACCTACCCACTAATTATTTACCCTTCCTACATCACTAATTGGGTGTAATGTTTAACTGCTAATTTTCAACAATGACACTTTCTGTAATAAATTTAAATAAATTTTTGGTCACTTCATACGTTTTTGATAGTCATTTGTCAAGTGATTCTTTCCAGTTTCGTCCAGCATTAAAAAAAAAAAAAAAAAAAAAAAAAAAAAGTCAACCACAGCCGAACATGAATTGTGTTTCAAGAAAAATTGAGTTATCCATCTTACTTGATATAGGACAGTTTTTTAGGGGGCAGGTGGTTCGCAGAGAGGTGTTCCATACTTAGTATGCCATGTGTGTGAACATAAAATCTGATGGACATAAATCAAGCTGAATAACTGTGCTAAAAATAATTTCTTCAGTTACATAAACAATATAACATTTCAACTTAGCCATAAATCTCTTCAAATGTACTTAACCTTGAAAATCCTTTGATAAAGATAATGACTTGTTGAGTGGCTAAATTAAGACTCATACACTACAGTAAACTGATTTATTATTATTATGTATCTTATAATGTAAACATTTTTTTCATTCTGAACATGTAGTTAATCCAGGAAAGAGGCATATAAAAATGCTCTCTTATTTACAATATATATAGTGTGAATTAATTAGCCTAAAATGTTACCGCTTCTTCATTCGATGTAACAAATAGTCTACAATTTCTTTATTTGAGGGAGGCATGAAAAGCAATTAGAGAATACAATTTACTACAAAGATAAAGTGAATAATATACTCAACTAATACATATTGGATTAAAAATAAAGTGTGGATTTACACCGAAACGGATAAGTATCCTGAAAAAGGGTAAGTCCCAATTTACACTACTTACTCACACCTGTTTAACAGGATTCAAAATCCCATCAAAATCTGTAATTCTGAATGACCTCTTAAGGTGTTTTAAAAATAATCTTTGTGAAGAGTTATATTTTCACATCATTTTTAAACAATATTTTTCGACAAGCTGTTAAATTTATACTTCAAAATAAAAATTGTTTGACCTCCTATAGTTCATCTCTAATTTAAATAACAGAATGAGTGTTATAGTCCTGCACAGTTGAGCTTATGCCAAATATGAGTTTGAAAATTCTATATCAAGTTAGCCCAAAAACCATCCTGAACCAAATAAAAAAAATTAAAAAAAAAATAGTTGACCATCAACCAGACTCAAAGTCGTCAAAAATCATTATCATCGACCACACCCGGTCCGAACCCGAAATGAAAGAATTTTGAATCCACATTGTAATGCAATATTAAAGTAGTCTGCAATTATGTCTCTAGTATCAACTTTATCCTTTAAGTAAAAAATCAATATAAAATCATTAATATTTAAATATATGCGTTTTCCATGTGAGAAAATATTTTGGAGATTCCTTTAAGAAATCTTGATAACCAGAGCCCTGCCCGCAAGAGTCAAAATCTGAAACAAAGTCAATCCAGCCCACAGTGAAAAAAATAAGTCAACCTGACCTGATGCAGAATTCTAGTGAGTGTGTATCAGTGTATCTGTTTGTTTACTGAAATGTGCACAGGCAAACAATTGCACACAGAGTAAAATCTGCATTACAGTAAGGAATCATGGTTCCTTTCCTTAAAGATTGTTGGCAAGGAGTGCACACCTGATCACGGTAGATCCTACTGGAAAAAATTAAAAGCAATTTTCCTTAAATTAAAGACATTGGCCAAAGGAGTATTTGAGGTTCAAAATATGCTTTTTTCCCATTTTCCAAATGTATATCTAAATATGTTATTAGAGGATAATATTCATGAATTAAGATACATTCACAGTACTCTAAATTGCTTTCTACATATCTTCAAGCAACAACAAAAATCTTACTATTAAGAATATACATTTTAAAATTTTATTCTGAACAATGCCACCTAATATTATTCCTTAATGGTATCCTAAGTCATTATTTTCTAAGTTACCACTGATACCAGCAAACCTTGGTTGTGAAGATAATTATGAAATTTTACCTCTTTATACTTACTAATCCAATTTTAAAATCAAAATGAATAAGTAGTAAGCTAAAAATCGAATCAACGTAAAATTATCATTTATAGATATTTTGTATCAGATTCACAGCCAATTGTCATAAAGAATGCATTAGTGCAAAATTAAATGCATTGTTGTAATCATGTTTTATTTTATGAGGCAAGCATATAATTGCATCATCCTAGATCAGGGGTCAGAGCATATGACAAATTTTATTGTTCTTACCAGTATCTTATCAATAATCTTCAAGAGACATTTCTATAAGATATGAAATAGGAATATAGCATGAGGATTATTCATAAAAAATACTGGTAAGAGCAATAGAATTTGTCTTATATCCTCCGATGTCTGTCCTAGAAAGATGATTAAATACTTGCTAATAAGTGATGCAAACTTAGTATGTAGACCCTGTTACAGATGGATGGGGCCTAAAAGTGAATCCTGATTATGGAATATTAGCACTTTATACTCTACCAGCATTAGAATTAAAAAAAAAAAAAAGTTACTAGTCCCAAGGATCAGTGATCATGAGAATTTACTGGTCTGCAGGCATCATCACTGGCTCGCAACATAAAATTGTATCAAGTCATTTCAGACCTTTAAGTGACCCCCTTCCACACACACACACCTAGAATATAAACCAAACTTACTTTGTAGTTATCCAAAATTTTCCTCATAATAAAAACTAAAGTTATAATTTGTAAAAAATTAAATAAACAACAGTACATAAATTAGAACTATAAAATTATTAATTAGATATTTTATTTCCAATTATTTATTTCAACTGACTAAGGTTTAGTGCAAATATTTTTTTGATTATATATTTATTTAATTTTATGTTTTTAAATAAAATAAAATTGTGCGATTTGTGTCCGGTTGCAGTGTTCTTACGGCCAGAAAAATTTGTTTGTCTGTCAGAGAGGGGGAAAAAGTTAATGGTCCTGCAGTAAAATGCAGACCACTATTCAAATTAGTGATCCAATTGAATTTTTGGTGGTCTTGGACCAGCGGACCACTTCAAACTGTTCTACTGATGCAGGTTTTTAATTAAAATGAATAAGTAGAAAATTAAAAAAATCAGATTGACATGTAAATTTTATCATTTATATACCTTAATTACAGCTTTGAATTGCCATAAGATTCATTAAAAATTATTAGATTGCCTTGATTGATTTTGCCTTGTTTTCTCAAAAAATATTTTAGATATTATAATGTGACAAACTGGAAATTGTAGCCAGAAACTTTCTGTATCTGCCCCTATAAGTTTAGTGTTTGTTACGTAACTGTTTCTGAGCCGGCAGACAGACAAAATTTCTTTACAATTTTATTTTTGGATATACGTTGTGCAAATAATTGAATGGACTTAGAAATAGGTGTTTTCCTGAAAATCACAGGCAGACACTCTAATTTTATATACAGTTGAACCTCGTTATGCCGACACTCTAAGGACCAGAACAAAGTGTCGTCATAAACGGGGTGTCGCGGTTACCGGAGTCTGAGAAAAATGTTTATAAAAAGGTGTATTTTTAAGTAATTTAAGACAATTTCAAATTCATAACTGTTCTTGCAGTTTTAAGCAATAAAACATTATTATTAAACAAAATATACACAAACAAAATTTAAAAGAATAAAAATCAGATTTATGGTGACATGTTTTTTTATTGTTACATGAAATATTGATGAATTAAGGTTTGCTTATCCCTAGATGTGCTTCTTATAATTCTTTTTTCAATATTATACAATGAATTGTAATCAATATTTGTTGTTTCAGAAATGGATGTTAGATAATTCTGATTGTTTCAATGCAATGCTTTGGTTTTAGTCGGATGAAAATGCCTTGTAACCAAAAGAAAGCACCACCTGACCAGAACAAAAAGACTGTGAGTAGACTGATACATCTATCTGGAGCTTAAGTGGGTCATTCATAGAGTTTGGGTTTATTTATTCGGATAAAGGATTGAAGTAAAATTTCTGATTTATCTCAATTGGTATTTTAGATACTTTTGTGAAAAAGTTTGGCTAAGACATTTCTTACCGCTTAATTTCCGTGCTTATAAGATAGATTAGGAAAAATGGACAATTTTCCTAAACCGTCGGGATATCCGGGGTTGAAAATTTTACGACGACGTAAAATCCAGAGTGACGTGAAAACCGGGTGTAGGGATAACAAGGTCTGGCTGTATATGTATAGATGAATGAAAATTCTCAATTTAGCTTTGATTAAAATTTTTTTTTTTTTTTTTTTTTTTATATATAACAAAGTTAAACAATGACATATGTAGTTGACATTGTTGATATAGTTCTAAAATTCAAATGAACACAAGCAATTTTTAAGGAAAAGGTAAAACCAACTTCAAGGGATAGTTTTTTTTTTAATGCCCATTACCATGTACTTATTACGGGCCACTTAGCACAATTTAGCAAGAGGCACAACAGAGTAGTTTGTGGCAACCCTTTATTGTTATCAACATTTATTTTCAATCATATTATTGTCAATATTTCCCATTTTGATATGTAATTGACTAATATATATATATATATATATATATATATTAAAATTTTTGACATGATTTTGTAAAAAACTACATAACTTATACACCTTTAATAAAACATTATAAGCATATTCTGTGCAACATATTAAATTTCGTGGCAAATGGCCAATTTTTAGAAAAAGTCTAATAAAGATTAAAGGTAGTCAGGCGAATGTACCTTTTTTTTGGATCCTGTGTGAAATAGAATTGGAACCACCACTAAACCCTCCACCCCCTGAGTTTCTGTTCAAAAACTATATGAGGACATGTATTAAAAAAAATACATATAAACAAAACAAGAATTGTATAACCTCCTTTGCTCGAAGTAGCCTGAAAATGTCTATGTATTATGCAGAAAAGTAGGAAACATTATTATTATTATTCCATTGTGCATCATTAGCTCTTCTCCTGTTCAAAGAATAAATAATTTGAATAATTAATATTCTTAACAACTGTTATATAATCCTCCTCCCAAATATGTAAAATGATTTACCAACAGTCAAAAAATAAGTAAAAGATGATTTTTATTAAGCATGATTTTTACAGAAAAAATCATAAATGAAATTTTTATCAAACAAGAACTAAACAGTCATTTAAAGCAAATGTTGTTAATTATGATCACAAAAAGAATGCACTTTTACACACAGAAATATTAGATACAAATAACAACTGTATTTATCAACCTGCAACCAATACAATTTTGTTTATATGAATAGTGATTTAACTAATAAAAATGATTATACACCTTTTTTTTAATTGTATTTTAATATTTGTGCTGAAAATAATTTGAGTAAAATATTATCTTTTTTATTTATTGCTAAAATTCTTTGACATATGGTATTATATTCTGGTATGTTGCCCTTTTTATTTAAAAAATATATTTATGATTTATAATCAGAATTTGAAATGTGACTGAGTATTGCCCTTCTCCAATTGCTCTGCAATTTAGAAAAGAAGTACATATATATATATACATATATGTAAATGATTGAAAGTTTATGGTTTATTCAGATGTATTTAATAAGTGCTGAAAATCTTGTAACAAGCTACAGCAACATATCTTACTGGCAATGGCATAGGAAAGGGAGGGGCTCGGTCTTCCCCATTCAAATGAACACAATTATCTTATTTCTATGAGTTGCCCAAAGACTTTATACATAAAGAAACACTATAGATATTAATTAAATTTCTTATGTGAAAATCTGCTGATCAGAGGCACCAACATCAACTCTGCAAGTCAGATTCTTACTTTAAAATCATTTTATTTGTATTTGAAACTTTCAACCTACAGTTTTGTTGTTATTGCAAGTAAGATTTTACATAGTTTCAGGAAATTAACTATTATGCACCATAATGGAAAATAAGATTACACGCACTGATAGTCTGAGACTGTTTATTTTACTTGAAAACATTTTATAACATAAGAGCAGTTCTGCCCTCCCCCTCCACCCGTATTGTCAATTATTTATAATCCTATCTGTTCAATTTATTTGAAACTGGCTATTTGAGCCCCCCATAATTTGGTCCCCATGAGCCTCCCATAATTTTTAAATTGCTATGCCACTGCTTACTGGCTAAGACATTAAATCACACTTGAGAAAAGCCATAAAAAATTAATATGTAATAACACACATTAAAAATATTTAAACTATAAAAGAAATAATAAAATTTAAATTAAAAAAAAAAAAAGATGCTGAAATGTTTGAAATAATTCCATGTAATGTAAAATTAAATTTATTAAAGCCTCTTAAAAATATTTTTCAACAACAAATAAAATCATTTTGAATTTTGATTAAAATAATATGCATTTTCCTAAATTCAAAGAAAAATATATCACACATAAAATAAAATAATTACCCAAAAGAAAAAAAAAAAAAAACTAAAAAATTGTTAAACTAAAAAAAAAAAAAAAAAAAACTAAAAAAACTCAGCTGTGACCATGACAATGAATAAAGTTCACTACCGTGTCTGTAACGACTTTATAAGCCAAAAAAACATTGGTTAGTCTTTGATGAATATAACAACTTCAGTGAGAAAATAATTTCAGGGGGTCAGTTTATTTGAATATCGTCATAAATACACATTGATTGTATTTTATGTCGCCTACTTACAATAAGTTATCATAAATTGAAGGGCTCGGATATAAAACATGATAACTAACAGAATGCAAGTTTTTATATATTCAAGATTAAAATTTGCAAGAAAACTGCAACCAAAACTATTGAGGTTGTTTACTTTAAAAGAGCTGATTAATTAAAGCAGAACCTTTAGTTAACATACACGCAATATTTATTGTCTGATATATTTTATTTTATTGGAGTTTTTTGAATTAAAAAAAAAAATCCTTTGCACTGCAAATAAAACTGATGATGTTATATATTTTTACATGAAAAACAGAAAACATTTTTGATAAGTCAGTTACTATGTTTTACACATGAACGCTTCAATTTCTGAAGTTATTTATGATTACAATTAAATGGGTACTAAAGCAGTTATTTACAGCAGCAAGTTCCCATTGATAAACATGATAAAAAATATATGAAACTGTCTCTTATATAACTACAGAAAGCACCAACATAGTCTCTTAATTGTGTTGATCCTTATGAATTAGGAATTACAATCCACATGTGTCACAACTGTCTCTGCATGACAAGATTTGTAAGCTGATACATGAAACATTGGTTACACACACGAACTGGTTTTAGGTGACCATATCGAGGAAGAGGTATTGAATTTGAGCTGCAACGTGAACAAAATATCTGAAAAACAAGTAACAATTTCTCATTAATAATAATAAAACTGACTGCAAAAAATGACACATGACATTACATCACACAAAACATAAACAGAGCAAAAGAAAAGCCCAAAGATTCCCATTTTTTTTTAATTATTTCAATATTTAGTTGACTGCATAAATACATTTGCTAAAAATTATCCTAAATATGTAGCAATACATGAGAAATCTGAAATTCCAGAAAATATCACTCAAGTTTTGGAAAATGTGCTTATATACAAAGAAGTTTGGTATATACAAATCAGCTGAAATACACCAGAGGCATTCCATATCAAATCAGGCAGTAAAATAGCAATGTAACCCATCATTACAGATTTTAATGAAACTGCATGTGTTTTTCTTACTATTAAAATATGATCACCAGTAATTTTTTTTTTTTTTTTGCTCCTTGGTGAAATAGTTTCCGAGAAAAAAATTATCAAAGTTTTGGAAAATTGACATAAGTTGGCATTCTTGATTGTTCAATTTTCAAAGGCGTCATTTTATTTATAAAATTACATTTCAATACCTAATAAACAAATCATCTTCAAATAATTTAGGCAAGGTAAATAATGTATGTAGATTATGAAAAAAATATTGCTGTAATGATAAAAAAATTTTAAATGTGTCTAAAAATTGTATAATCTTAGAAGAAAAAAAAAATTAAAAAAAATAATGAAATTATTAAAAAATTTTTATCAATCAAAAAACGGAGCTTCTATCACTATTTTTTTTTTTTTTTTTTTCGAATTGTACATAATACTATATTATAACTGGACCTGAAATAAAAATAGTGGGATTTTGGTTCGTTCTAGTAGTATTTAAATCATATTTAAAATGATCAATATTTTCAGATTTATACATTTATTTTATTTTTCAAATTATCTTTTATGTTCGTTTCTTACAGAAAAAAATAAATAATATTGTTTTTTAGTAAAACCATGGGTGTTTTCCTGGGTTGAGAGAAATTATCACTTTCCAAAAAAAAGAGAAAAATCACTTGCTCCTCACTGCCCAATAGGAATTTTCAAAATGACACTCCTGATCTTTAAACTCATATTTGCATTACTTTGAGATGCTGGTATTAAAAAAATAGCAAATTTCACTCCTTTGAACAAAGTTTTGAGATATTGTGCTTTAAAAATATGAAAAAATTGCACAATCCATTATATTTATACCTTTCAAATAACTATATCTAAAAAACTATTTGAAACTAAACAAGATGTAGTTTTATCTCTAATGATCTTTAATTTGATTTATTTCATCACACTATTGCTGATAGATGGATTTTATATATATATATATGTATATATATGCAGAGTTCTCGCTGCTGCTTGCCATTGTGCCAAATCGCGACAAAATACTTCATTTGGAGAGTAAACGAACAATCAAATTCGCCAAATTGCGAGTGCTCAATTTCTGCTCTTTTTGTGTGGTGTCAGTGCAGTCGAGATTATTATCCGTGTTATCGAACGATTGATGTCCCTTTACATGTTCAATTGCACCATGCCATTTACACTGCTCTATTTATAGCGATACTGACTCAACACAAATTCAGTTTAACAACAACCAAAGACATAGAAAGGATTATGCGATTATTATTTCTCTACTCTCTGATAATCACTATTTATGCACCGGCGTCACGGCAGTATTAACACAAATAAACAAATTATTCGCATCAAGCTCCAAATAGAGAAATACTTTGCTAGAATGCAGTGTTGAAATTAGCCGTTTACCATACTATTTATTGCAGCGAAACAGCCCTAAAAACTGGCGATATGGTTTCAATTTCTCTGTGGCCAAAATTATTTCTTCCCCTGCCTCTCCTTCGGATTTTCATGAAGCATATTTTATTTCTAAAAATTCTGATAATCTTGTCAATGATCTCTCATCATCTACTTTCCTCTCTCCAGCGTGGAACGACAATCAGATTGAATTTAAGATGTGTTAGTAATCTTTGTAAATATTAATGTGTAAATAATTTAGAATATAACGACATAACCAGGAATGATGTCTTGTGTTCACAGTAGTAATTTATTGTGTCAGCTAATATAATTCTCCATATTTATATATATTTTAATTTACTTCTTTTATTTTATTTTAATTTTGTTTATTTCTTTTATTTC
Source organism: Maratus speciosus (assembly GCA_963932465.1). Taxonomy (NCBI): domain Eukaryota; kingdom Metazoa; phylum Arthropoda; class Arachnida; order Araneae; family Salticidae; genus Maratus; species Maratus speciosus. The sequence goes on along the minus strand of OZ010786.1, from coordinate 456,549,226 downwards.
CATTTTTTCCCTATCAATTTCTCTTCTGTCATTTTGGCAACATTTTCGCCTTCTGCATGTGCTCCTTTCAACTAGTGCCACCTGTCGCATTCTTTGCAAGCTCTATTCTCTACCTTTCAGTTCATTTTTGACCTTGTCCCCTTACGGGCACGTGTTTACTTTAGCTGATGATGAGCTGTTAATATTTTTAGCTCAAAACGCAGCATAAGTATTGTTTTTATTTTATGGTGATTTTTTACAGAGCTTTATTATTTTAATCATACCATTTATTAGTTGTATGCAAAGTATCATTGGTCGGTCAAATTTTTTCGAAATTTCATAGCAATTTTTAGTGAACATTTTCAAAACGGTAAATCAAAGATAGCTGTTTTTAATTTTTATTTAGACTGTTAAAAGAATGTCTGAAACATTTACACATTTAGGAGACATTTAAAACGTACTTATTTTAAATTGTTGCTGTAGTGGATAGTCAAATTTCTATTTCATAAGCAATTACAAAAAATTAGGTTATTTTAGAACATATTAAAAAAGGAATACAATAAGGAGTTAAAGATAGATTTTTCAGTGTTTCATGCCGAATCTATTTTGCTAACATTTAATTTCATTTGGCTACTGTTTCATATTTCTTATTCGCCAAATCTCTAATGTTGGTCAAAAGTCAGCGAGAACCCTGTATATATGTATAACCCCATTCCCAAACAAATCATTTAAAAATTATTTATATTTAATAAAGCATATATATATTATTTATACACTTATAGAGAATACATATGATAAACTTTATGGTATTATATCAATAAGATCCAAATATTAAAAACTTATCTAGCAGTGTATAGGTAAAATTTAACATCTGCTATAATGACAACAAAATTTTATAATAATTTTAGTCAATTTTGAATGAATGAAAAAAGTGCACATGTTTATATTTTATTGAAGTACAGGTGAAAATTTCACAAAGACATTCCTACAGAGCTGCAGAGTTGCCCATTTTTGAGCGAAAGAGTCTGAGTCGGATCTGTTAAAATTCCTGGCGTCAGAGTCGTCCATTTTAAAAGCAGGTCTGCGTTGTCGGAGTCTGCCCATTTTTGAGCAAAAGAATCAGAGTCGGATCTGTTAAAATTCCCAGACTCTGAGTAGTCCATTTTTACCACAGACCCCGCAGCCCTGCATTCCTATCTCAACAACATAAGTCACATTCCCGTTACAGCTGATTTTATTCTTATTGATCTTTCGGTTGATGGTTATGAATTAATTAGTTTTGTTAGAAGTTTCATTGCAGTCAACATATTAAGTTCACTGATTTTCCTTTTGATTGACACGATGAACAATGACATTTAAAGCAATCATTTGATGTATTTTGAGTTAAAAGCTGATTTTTAAATTCACTATGTTGTTCAGTTATTATTATCGTCTTAAGATAAGTTGTTATTATTATTTTTAAATGTAGCTTATTTATTATTTGAACAACTGAAAATATTTTGAGATATGAGCAATTTTATGTCGGCTGTTGAGCAGTGTAGTATTGGTAAAATGGACTGAGACTGTATGCCATAAAAGTAGCTATACATGAGATGTGAAAACAAGTACAATAGAAACCATTGCAACTACAGAGAAACATACTTCGTTTCTAAAGATTTTTTTTTAAAGGGTTAACATTCATATTTAACTGATACTTATGAAAGAAAAGCTTATTCCTATGTCACATGTTCATGAAATATGATTATTAGGATAAGCGAAGCGAATCTTCTACTAGTCTACTCAAATTACATTTTGTTGTACACTTTACAAAAAAACTACTCAATATTTTGACTTGAAATTAAACTTAAAAATACATTATGACCTGTAGATTTGCACAATGTTATTTTTTTTACAGAATAACCTTAAAAAATTTATTATTTTAATTAACTTATTTTACACATGTTTTTCCATTACGGAAGCATTTTTGCAAAAAACACGTATATTTTCAGAAGAAAAATTATTAATAAATCATGGAGTCAGTAATTATAGATGATTAATTAAATAAATAAAATATATTTTCATTATTCTGCCAAAATATCTCAAAAACTGTTTTTTAAATTTAACTAGCTGTTTAACCCGTTCTATGCACGGGAGTTCATGAACTGAATTCTAAAACCAAAATTAAAAATAACTATTCAATTTAGTAAAATATTTTTCTACTACTGCTCATTTTTTCATAAAATTTAATTTATCATGTTACTATGGCAGCAGACGATAAAGCTGTATCTTTGGAATAAAGAATAAATAGAATAAAAAGTTTTGCTGGAGTTTGTGATAAAATGTTTGCGTTTATCTAAAAAAAAAATTGTAATAATTAAGCAGAATTAAATAATCTCTAATTATTTGCATGTGAGGTAAAAGAATTATCGTAATACCCGCTGGAGCTTTTTAATATTGCAGCGTGGTATACATAATATGTATATCTCTAATTATTTGCATGTGAGGCAAAAGAATCATCGTAATACCGACTACAGCTTTTTAATATTGCAGCGTGGCATACGTAATATGCAAGGTAAAAGAATTATCGTAATACCGGCTACAGCTTAAAACTTTACTTACATTAAATTCTCTTATATTAAAAATGTATGTTATTTGAGAGGAAAATATACATTTTAATAGAATACTTTATTAAGATTGGTTGGAGATGGTGCATATTTTGGCTCTCATTCCCTTTAATCATATAATAGTTTCACGATTTCTTTTGTGAAATTTAAAATACTTTTTTTAGGAAAATTATAGCATATTTTTAATGAATTAAAATTTGTGAAAATTAAATTATTTAATTAAATTAAGTATGTTTTAGTGCTAAGAATTCAAATGCACAACTTATTCTTATTATGTGAAATAATTTACGCAGACAAAACTTACGAATTTTAAAAGAATTATGATTTTTTTTTTGTAAAGTGGCAATGAAAAAGTTGTAAACAAATAAAATTAAATGTTAAATTTGTTATATAAAGCGTTATTCGAATTCGAAGGTTGAAAATTTAACCAAATGAAACATATTTAATATTAAGAAGTAATTACTATTAGTATTATTTTTAATATGTTGGCCGTTTAAAAACAATTTGTGGAATGTATTAGTTCTATTATAAAGAATACCGAGAAAATGTACACTTACTGGTTGAAAAGAACGTGAGCATGATTTAGCTTTAAGGCAAGAGACTAAATACCAGCGCAAAAAACGACGACATGACGAATCTCTTCTGACAGATAATGCATGTGCTCGGAAATATGCTTTAAATTTCGAAGATGCACAAAAAAAAATTTTTTAATTAAATTTTTGTAAAATTTGTCATCGACATTGGTTTGACATGCATATTCAATCTGACGGATCTTGTAAGACTTGCCATAAAGGTATAGTAAATAATGAACAAAATATTTTTTCTGTAGCTAATAATATGGATCCAGGTCCACAACCGGAAATATTGAAGAACTTAACTTTTGTTGAGGAGCAATTAATTGCCCAAGTTCATCCAGTTTTTACTGTTTATCGCATTAAAAGTGGTCAGCTTGGATACTGTGGGCAAGTTATTAATTTTCATCAAGATATTACAGAATTTTGTACTTTATTACCTCATTCCATAGATACTATATCACAGTACATGTTTGTTAGAAGACAAGAAGGTGAAGAATTCAAAGATTTTATAGTAAATCGTGAAAACGTTAAGTCTGCTTTAGAATATCTAAAAGAAAATAATCCTTGGTATCGTTATATTGCTATTCATGAAAAAAATTTGCAAAGTTTACCCTAAAATAAAAATATTTTTCAGAAAATAATACTCAGGCAAGAGCAACAGCAGATTTATTTACCATCAGTTGAAAAAACTGAATTCTGTAGATGATCAATGTCCATGGACAAATAATATATATTAATCCGGAGCCCCAAATGTGACTTTCAGATGTAATCGAGAGGCAATAAATAGTATGTTAGGTATTAAAGAAGGAAATGATGAATGCAGTGTCATTCCTTGGCCTCAGATAAATACTAAGCCTATAAATGAATTTTCATGTGATGGATATATTTGTACAGCTTTTCCTACATTATTTCCAACAAGAAGAGGTGATCTTAGAGATGCTAGAGTTCGTAAAATTACACCAAAAGAATACTTTAAATTTCTCATGACATATGACGATGGAAGATTTGCACAGCATCCAAGATTTAGATTTTTCGCTTTCAATAGCATAATGTGTTGGACAGCATTACAAAATGGAATTATTTGTATAACAAAAATTCTCGCCTACATGATGTTGAAACAGTTGAAAAACTCCAGGAATGGTTGCAGAAAGATTCTACATTGTACAAGTTGATTTTATCTTTCAATGCTAATTTAAGATCATCGAGCTCTTATTGGTTTATCAAATCACGAGAGTTGTTAGACATGGTTGAGGAATTGGGAACTCCTACTGTTTTCATTACACTTAGTGCAGCTAATTTATACTGGCCTGAAATTTATAGCATTACTGATGCAGACTATGTTTACACTAATTGTAACCAAAATTCTGAATTCATCAGAAAATCAAAATTGTTGAATTGTAATCCTTTAATCGTTGCTTACTTTTTTCATAAGTAGTTGGATTTTTTTATGGAACATTTTTTCAAGAAATATTTTAAAGTCAAGGACTTCTGGTTTCGTATTGAGTTTCAACATAGAGGTAGTCCTCACATGCATGGTCTTTTCTGGTTTGAAGATGCTCTTGATGTAAACAATCTTAGTTCAAATGATGATGAAAATATACGTAAAATTGTAAAATACTTTTATGAATTCATATCGACTTGTCAATCAGATCCTAATCAAGTTTATGATATACATCCATCTAAATTTCATTTTACGGATGTGCCTGATGAAGCTGCTGACTATAATAACTTAATACATGCAGTACAAATGCATAAATGTTCTAAAGCTTATTGTAAGAGAAATAAAAAAGATTCTTCTGAAGTCACATGCCGTTTCAAATTTCCCAAAAAATGTTCTCACGAAAGTAAAATTCAGTTCCTTACTAAGGAACCCGAATACATTTCAAAAAGAAATAGTCCTTATTTAAACAGGCATAGCCCACAAATTTTAAAAATTTGGCGAGCAAATATGGATTCCCAAGCAGCCATTTCCATTCACGCAGTTCTAAAATATATTGCTAAATATGCTAGCAAAGGTGAACCCAGATCAGAAGGGATGAAAGATTTCATCAGACAAACAGTTCAAGAATCATGCGATAATATCAATGCTCAGCAGATAATTCAGAAGATTTTAATAAAAATGTGAGCTGAACGTGTATATTCTGCCCAGTAAATATTTTAGGTGTTAATGCGATGGCCTTTGTATAAGTAATCTCGTCAGTTTGTCACCATTAATTTAGCAAGGAACGCATGGGAACAATTAGATATGAATAAGGAGGATGGAAGCATATCCGTTTCAAATATTTTAGAAAACTACGAGCAACGCCCAGTGAGATTTGAAAATATGTCCTTGCAAAATTATTTCACAAACGTTTATAAATGCGGTGAAAATTTCAGTATCAGAAAAAAAATATTTATCCCCAGGTTTATACCAAAATTGAAATATGATCCTAATAATGTAAATAATGAAGATTTCTATAAGCAACAAGTTATGTTGCATATTCCTTGGCATGATTTTCAAATTATGAATCCAAATAATACTTCATGGAAAGTTATATATGAACAGCATTTTGAGAATAATGAAATTCAGAGATTGGATTTGGAATATCTGTTGCAAAATTTAGAAGATGAGGAAGAATTTGAAGAAATTGAATCTACTGAAATAGATCAACCATTTGACTGGATGAATGTCGCTTCACGACAAAATAATGTGCAGGATGAATTGGATTTGGGCAGAAGGGACATTGATATAAGGTATAACTGGCATACCATTCAAAGTCAAGATTTGCTTAATGAATTACAGAATTTTATTGAAAATGAAAAGGTGAAAGAGTGAAAAAAGTGGTTGTGTCACTGTTCCTTCTAATTTGCCAAATTTCGTCTTTTCCCATGAACAGAAAAAAATAATAAATATTTTTGAAGAACAGCTCAATTTCTTGCAAGGTCATAGGCGAGAAATGCCAATAAAAAGAATTGTTGTCCAAGCAAAAGCAGGTTCTGGAAAAAGTACTTTAATACATTACTTCACTGCCTGATTAAATGAAACATTTGGTCCACCTTCTTTTCAATTGCTTGCACCAACTGGTGTTGCCGCAGTCAATATAAATGGATCAACCATTCATTCAAAACTTTTATTGGCACTAAATCAAAAGCTAAGAGATCTTAGTCCATATTCGATTGGTCAGCTTCAGGAGGAGTTTCGAAATTGTAAATTCATAATTATAGATGAAATGAGTATGATTGGATGCAGTCTTTTGCGAAAAATAGATTTACGATTACGTACTGCTGTGCCATTTAAAGATGAACCTTTTGGTGGAATGTTCTTATATCTCTTTGGAGATATCAAACAACTACCTCCAGTAAACGACAGGCCTCTTTACAGTGACAAAAATCAAGGAAGTGAGTTTCTTTTGGAAGGACAATTGTTATTTTCTTCCACTATTCAAAAATATTTTTTTTATCATCATCCTTCCGGCAAGATGAAACTCAACATTTTGTAGCATATTTGATCGAATTAGCAATGGAGAATGCAGTACTGAAGACTATGAAATATTAATGAATAGAAGCTTACAGTCTCTTTCAAAAAGCGAACGGCATTTATTTAAAGATGCAATTAGGCTGTTTTCAACGAATAAAGACGTAAAACAATATAATAATAAAAAATTAAAAGAACTGCGTCAACCTGTTGCCTTGATTCAAGCTCCTCATAATTGTACTAAAGCAAAGTTGGCCGATTCTGAAACGACAAACGGACTTGAACCATTTCTTACTTTATCAATTGAGTCTAAATTAATGTTACGTTCAAATTTGTGGACCGAAAAAGGTTTAGTAAACGGGACTTTAGGCTATGTTGCAGATATTATTTATGAAGAAAATCACAGGCCACCAGACCAGATACCGCGAATAATCATGGTTAAATTTGAAAACTACAGTCATTCAACTTATGAGAATGGCTGCGTTCCTATTCCACCAATAACTAAACTCTGGAAAAACTGAAATATAAATTGCTCAAGTAAACAATTTCCTCTGCAGTTAGCTTTTGCAGTTACAATTCATAAATCCCAAGGTTTAACATTAGATAAAGCAGTCGTAGATATTGGGGATAAAGAGATATCAGTTGGCTTAACGTATGTAGCATTGTCGAGAGTGAAAACCCTTCAAGGTTTAGCATTCTATAGAAAATTTCCTTACGAGAGATTCTACAATATCAAAAATTCTCGTATGCTAACAATGCAGAAAAAAAGAAGAAATTAGAATGAAAAGTTTTACAGTTAATAATTCTTAGTATCAACGAGGGCAGATTTCAAATGTTTTTTCAGAAAATAGGATTTTGAAGAAGTAACTTTCTTCAAGCTCTCTTTGAATATATTATTCTAAGATTGCTATCACAGATTATTTGATGTGAATTACAAAGATTGGAAACATACCTATTTCAAACCATTTGAGAAACCACCAGAGGCTATTGTAAAATGTAAAAATATCTTTAAAAAAGCTTTTAGTTGAAAATTTAAAAATATTTTGTAAAATTTTGCTTCAAAAATATTTTTATTTATACCAGTCTTATATCATAAATAAAAAATTCCGAGGAAATTCTTAGTTATTTGGCTGAATTTACACTTCTAAAATTAAAATGCGCCAAAACATAAAATAACTTTCTTGCTTAATAAAGATGCAAAAATAATAAAAAATATTGTTACTTTCAAATATCTATCTTATTAAATAATGCTTCGCGAATCCAAACAAAGCATGGCTTTTGCTAGTATTTATGATATGCTACATTTGAAAACCGAGCAGTCAAGAATGCCAACTGACGGCAGTTTTTCAAAATTTTAATATAATTTTTTTCTCTGAAACTATTTTACCAAGGAGAAAAAAAAATTACCAGTGATCATATCTTAGTAGTAAGAACAAACACAAGCAGTTTCATCAAAATCTGTGATGGTGGGTTACATATTTTAAAAAATACACTATACACTATTCATGGTAGTCATTTTACACTATTCATGGTAGTCATTTTTAAAAGGGGGGTGATTTCATTTGTATTTTAGAAATTGTAACTGCACTTTTAAAAGAAAAGCAGGTAGTGTCAAATATGTTAACAGCTGCAGTAGAAGTAAGATAAAATGTCAGAACTTCCGAATGCTTTTATTCTGAAGAATGTGACAATGTTGCCAGGTCCAAAATTACAAAAAGGCGAAATGACTGCTTCTCAATTTTTACAAATATAACAGTTTCTTTTAACACAATAAATTTATGCAAATAAAACAACACTGAGGAGAAGGCTCCATGTTCCCCCGCCACTGAAGTAACGTATTTTAGTGGTTATACACTGAAACACTGACTGAAAAAAAAAATAGAAATCTGTAAAATTTTCAAAAAATTTCAGAAATTCCAAAATTTGAGTAAAAATTTACAAATTTAGGAAATTTAAAATATTTTGATCTATAGTAAATTATAGCTGTTTTTGTGAAGCAGAAAAGTATGGGACTGCCACTTACAAGGTTAATAATTAAAGATTCATATTTATTTCTTACTTTTTTTTTTTAAGGTGTTGAAAAAAACACAGAGTAAGGAGTTATATAGGCCTTAAAATTTACAAAGAAGTCATATAATTTGAAATATTAGGACCTTTAGCATCACGTGCAATGATTTTGCAAGATGTGCCTTTCAAAGCCTTGAAAATTGGAACACCTGGCTCTACGGTTGTAACATTTTAAAGATTGTTGGTAGAAAACGACAAAGCCTGACTTATTCAATTTGATGCCTAAAACACATCATAAATTACAGGATCCCCACTCACAGTTACCTGTTGTTGTACTGTGTGCAATTTAAAGCTGAGTATTTGTAATTTGACATCAATTGTATAATTAAAACAATCCAGTTTAAAACTAGATTTACGGAACCCACCAATTTGATGGGTTTCCAATTTTATGCTTGAAATCATCCAAAAATATAACTTATTTTTACAGTAACATAAATTTGAAGGTATTACGATGCACATATATATAAGAAAATCAGTTTCAAAGCTTGCCTTATCCAAAATTTTAAAAATCAAGTTTTCTCTATCAACCTATTCTACTGTTAAACCTACATCGGTAAAACAATACAATCTGCAAAAAACTAGTTTTATTGTGTATTTCTGTCATTGTAAATACTTGGTTTAAATTGAAAACCAACGCAGCCAGAGGTTTTTTGCGATTTCCCAAAATATAATTTTCTGGATAAGGCGAGTTTTGAAACTCACATCCTCATATATACCTAGCCTGTTTTTTCCACTGGCTCTCTAATTTCATGTATCTGTTTAAAATGAATGAAAGTTGTGAAAAATATGCATTTTAATGTAGTTGGTTTGCCCCAAATCTAGTGTTAAAAATAAGCATATCATAATCTGGCAAGGGCATAATTTTAAATGAAATACGTTGAGTTGGTACCCAAAATAATGGGGACCAAGGCCTAGGGGGATATCAGGCCCTGGGAATCATTTTTTTTATTCACAGGGAAGAGGAGGAGGAAGGAAAAAAAAACAACACCAGACTGGGATAACTGATTAACTAAAAATATTTCAAAACTATTGTAATGTGACTCTCGATAAAATAAATTGGAGTATGAATTTAAATTGGAAATTCATCAAAATTTTAAATATGTATGTTACATTTTCACTATTTAAGTTTAATAATTTATCTTCTGCATTATTTTCCTATTTAAATTCAATATATAAGTACAAAAACAACTTTTAAAAACGTATTAATTAAATAAATAAAAAGCATTTTAAATAATTTATATTCCATTAATAAATTCATAATTAATAATAATTTACAGTAATAGACATTATAATATGTAATTAATATCATTTTAATAATGTTTAAATATCATTCTAGTAATGTAAAGATCTTTTATAATATAAACCGTACGGAATACTGTACGTTAAAGTAACTTTCAATACATTTCTAACAATGGCTAACTTCTGAAAATTTAAATTAAAAAAGTTATTTAATATTAATTATTTCAGTCCCAAACCATTTTTATTGGATGCTATTTAATTCTAAGTGATTGCCAAAATTTCATTAATTTTAAACCGTAATTTAGCAAGATTACAATATTTAATCTCTTCTGTCAGTTTTGAAAGTCCCGCGATTCACTTTTTTTTCTGCTGCAAATCACCATCTTTTTAGTTTTTTCTCGGGATGAAAACAACATCGTGACGTCACTTTGTCCCCCATCTTGAATTCGTACCAGTCAGTGACGTCCCGTGTACTACAGAATGCGAGAGGAATGCAAATACGATTGCGAAGAAAATCGTTATCGATGCTGTCATTTGCGAGATAGTTTAGGCCAGATTATTTGGTTTGTGGGAGGTAAGTGCGTGATTGTAATTAATGAACAAATGCAAACTGTGCCGGATGCTGATTGGCTAATTTGATTTTAGCGTCAGTACAACAATTTTTTTGGGCCATCTGCTTTTTGTCAACATCACTTGCAAAAAGGTAACGCTGAGAAGTAGTGTGGCTGGGGCTTCGGCCTCAGTCCATATAGAATCACAAGCGAGAAAAGCAATTTTTTTTCCTCATCGATCTGTTATAGCAAATTCAGGTAGATGTCTTCTGCTGCATCCCATCTAAATTTCTGTTGCCTACCTATGGATTAATACAATATCTTCATTCTGATAAAAAGTGTCGTTCGGACCACAGGATGCGAGTTATCTTAGAATCAGCCCTTTTAATTTAGTGAAAGAAATATGGCGTTATTGTAACTAACTGCTGTCTTTTCTTCTCAATCATCTGTCAAGCATTAGAAATCCCTTTGGGACAATATACAAAGTTTTAAGTGTCCGAGTGTCCACGAGTTGCATTTTCTATCGTACCAGGGTCTATCTCTTCTTTCTATCAACATCAGCATCCAAGATAATAGTGCAGTCACAGCAGGGCGTCCGACCCTTTGTTACGACGATCTGAATCCCAAATCTGTTCAGTGACAGAATTTATCCTCCTACATATCTTCAACAATTTTCTACTAATATTTCTTCAATACTGAACTATGGACATAATATAAAATTTGGACTTAGTAAAGAAAGTTTGCAATGGTGAACTCTCATATCATTTATCAACAAAAACTTGACATATTTTGAAAAGATTGTCTGCTTAGAGTAAAGCTATTTTAATATATGTTTACGTCACTACAAATGTGTGTTTTATTCCTGGCCGGGAAAGTAATTACATCTACCATTATGATTATTTAATATAATTCATTCAGTGCATATAAATAATATTTAAACAAAGAGTTTTCTTCAGCAACTTCCATCTCTGGGTGAGTTATTTACATTTTTATTTTTCAGCTTCCGAATCAGATTTAATTTATGGCAACGTATTTCTTATTTAATAATTTTGTTTAACTTTTAATCTTAAAATTCCTTGGTTGCCAAATAATGTTTTTTCAGACATGTTATTTTACGATCACGGCCATATGTGATGACAGAATGGCATTTAAATTACCAGATATTTTCAGTAGTGTATTCATAGTAATTTTAATTTCTCTTTCTGGTGTTTAATCTGCGATCCCAACATCAACATCTTATAATTTATATTCAAGGAAATTTAAAATATCTCCAATTTATAAATCCAAAGCCACACTACAGCCGGTTTGCATAGTGGCCAGTACAAATACATTAAAATTAAATAAAGAATTTGAATTTAAAATTTATTAGCTTTCAGCTATTAAAATATTATATAATAAATTATTGAAATTTATATAGAAAGTTATGGCCAAATAATGAGTCTGACATTAAAATCATTTAAATTTAAAATTATAAAACATAATTCAAAATAATGAATCTGAAAAACATATAAAATTATAGGGTACTTTTCGGTTAACCGGGCGCCAGTGTTATATATACATGGATATGTATATACAGATGTATATATGTACATCTATATACATATATAAACATGTGCATACACATGCATATATGTGTATATATACAATATATGTATGTATATCCATGCATTTATAACTCTGGCACCCGGCTAACCGAAAAGTACCAATTATAGTACTCACTCTAATAGAAGGATATATTAAACAGATACACAAATAAAAATTAATCAGAAATGAACATGAACATTATTTATTAATTCCAAAACAATCATTCTGGATCCAGAGATTATCCTCAAAATAAATGAACATTCAGTTAGTCATAAACTGAAATGATGAGTAGGTGTAATTCATAAATATATCATATTTCATATCAAGTTGTTGTAACTAATAATAAATATATCATATTTCATATCATTTGATTTCTATATCTCAATCATTACACATTGTAAGTTATTTTAATTTAAAATGTAATTGCATGAATTCCCAGTGGCAGAAACACCGCGACAGGGCGACATAGTCGCGGACACAAAAAATCTTTTGCGGACATTTATTGTCTACACTAATGAAGTCAATTTAAAAAATTGTCCGCAACTTTCGGACAATTTTTCCGCGCAAAAAGCACGAATTTCGGTCAAAAATCGCGTGAAAAGCGTGAATTTCGGTAAAAAGCGCGAATTTCGGCAAAAAAGCGCGTAAAAATTGTGAATTTTGGCAAAAGATCGCGTTAAAAGCATTAATTTCGGCAAAAGATCGCGTAAAAGCGTGAATTTTGGCAAAAGATCGGGTAAAAATCGTGAATTTTGGCAAAAGATCGGGTAAAAAGCGCGAATTTCGGCAAAAGATCTAAAAAAGGGCGGGAATTTCGGAAAAAGATCGCGTAAAAAGCATGAATTTCGGCAAAAGATCGTTATAATGACGTGAATTCGACAAAAGATCGCGTAAAAAGCGTGAATTTCGGCAAAAGATCGTTATAATGGCGTGAATTCGACAAAAGATCGCGTAAAAAGTGTGAATTTCAGCAAAAGATCGGGTAAAAAACGTGAATTTTGGCAAAAGATCGCGTAAAAAGCGTGAATTTTGGCAAAAGATCGCATTAAAAGCGTTAATTTCGGTAAAAGATCGGGTAACAACGTGAATTTTCGCAAAAGATTGCGTGAAAAGCGCGAATTTCGGCAAAAGATCGCGTAAAAAGCACGAATTTCGGCAAAAAATCGCGTAAAAAGCGTGAATTTCGGCAAAAGATCGCATAAAACGCGCAAATTTTGGCAAAAGATCGTATTAATGGCGTGAATTTTGGCAAAAGATCGGGTAAAAAGTGTGAATTTCTGCAAAAGATCGCGTTAAAAGCTTTAATTTCGGCAAAAGATCGGGTGAAAGGCGTGAATTTTGGCAAAATATCGGGTGAAAGGCGTGAATTTTGGCAAAAGCTCGGGTAAAAAACGTGAAATTTGGAAAAAAATCGTGTAAAAAACGCGAATTTCGGCAAAAGATCACATAAAAAGTGCGAATTTCAGCAAAAAATCGCGTAAAAAGCTCGAATTTCGGCAAAAGATCGTGTAAAAAGCGCGAATTTCGGCAAAAGATCGCGTAAAAAGCGCGATTTTCGGCAAAGGATCGTGAAACAAATGCAAATTTCGTCAAAGGATTGAGAAATAAACGCAAATTTCGTCAAAGGATCGTGAAACAAACGCGAATTTTGTCAAAGGATTGCGAACAAAACGCAAATTTCATCAAAGGATTGCGAACAAAACGCAAATTTCATCAAAGGATCGCGGACACAATTGAAATTTCATCAAAAGATTGCGGAAAATGCGAATTACGTCAGAGGATCATGAAAAAACGCAAATTTCATCAAAGATTCGTGGAAAAGTACGAATTTCGTCAAAGGATCGCGGAACAAACGCGAATTTCGTCATAGGATTGCGGAAAAAACACGAATATTGTGAAAAGATGGAAATCCTTCCCCCCCACAAATTTCGTCCAAAAACTGAGGGAAAAACGCGAAATTTGTCTCAAAGCCATGGAGAAAATGTGAATTTCACCGAAGAATTACAAAAAAAGTAATTTCCTCAAAAGGATGCAGAAAAGAAAAATTCAAATTTTTGTCAAGGGATCACGAAAAAAAACGCAAATTTCGTCCAAAAATTGCGGGAAAAACGATAAATTCCTCGAAAAGCCATGGAAAAAACGTGAATTTCACCAAAGAATTACAAAAAAATAATTTCCTCAAAAGGCCACAGATTTCATTAAAGGGTTTTAGAAAAAACTCAGTGCTTTTCGCGCTTGAGGTCTCTGAAGCTTTCGAAGGTTTTTAAAAGCATCGTTATTGCCTATGTGTAGTTCTGCTTATCCTTCACACATTAGAAATTCTACAAGACGTTAGAATATGAAATGTTATAAGCAAAATTAATGAGAATGCATCATGCTTACCATGTTTTAAATAGAATGATAAAAGCTTCCTAGTTTAATTTATTATTTATTCATTAAAATGACATGCAAAATTTGCAGACAGATTATGAAATTTTAAAAGCTTGTCGCAGACAGCTACAAAACTTTCTGCCACTGGGCATGAATTTAATGAATTCTTAACAAAGAGGAAGTTGCAGTATATTTTCATGTTGTATTATTGTTTGATACATTTTACAGGGTAATCCATAAACAGTATAATTATTAGACGGGGATCGTCAGAAAACCTTGCAGTGGAATAGGCATCAAGAATTATATAATTATTATTTAATAAGGATGGAAGTTAATTCGCAGCCTAAAATAGTAATCGAAGTAACCAGGCAGAGTATTAGAAAGATCTTTAACTGGAACTAGGCAAAAGCAAATTGATACTACAGCAATCATAATAAATATAAAATCACTGTTTACTCGAAACGATCCATATAAAATCACTGTTTGCTTGAAACGATCCATTTTTTGTATGTGAGACAACATTGAGAAGCCACCAAATCTTCAACATTCATGTTAGCAGAACTTCTCAATAGAATGAATATTAAATATACACTTTTGCAGATATTACAGGACCATTCGTTATATCACCATCTCGATTCAGTGGATGAAAGTTGTTTCAAGAAAAGATTATATTGAAGGGAGGATTATATTGAAGTTCCTTCCCAATGTAATTGGAGGGGCACGTCCACTGGGCAATGGCCCAGCAGCAAAAAAAAAAAAAAAGAAAGGCTTCCCAAAAAACCAGCGATGTGCACCCCTCTAAAAATTTTAACGAATGGAATTCAAGTTTAAAAGATCACCGTTATCTGAAATTATGTTCTTGGCAAAGAGAACCAATGAGAGAACTTCAAAAAGGCTTGTCGGATGCATAGCAGATGAAAAAGTTTTTTGCGCTCGCGTTATGGCAAAAAGTATCTGCTAATGGCAACAGCCAATCAAGCAGGATTTTCAGAGACACTACTGATTCTACGAACCAGATCACGTGCTATTGGTATTTCCATTTAGCATCCCGCAATATAGCGTCCAAATGAGGGGGAAATGCCCTTCTAAGGTGTGTGGGCGTAATGTCGATATATGAATTCGAAAACCAAAAGTCTGCCCATTTTAAAGACAGAAAAAGCTAAAGACATTTTCTTGTTCATCAAAGTTGAAGAGCAATTACGCAGAAATTTTGCCAGAGGAATAAGAATAAATATTTAAATCCAAAAAATATGATTCAAAATCCAAATATTTAAGAATAAAGATTTTATATTTTTAATATTTAAAACTTAGTTAATATTGCTGACAGGTTGATATCGCAATGTTTGAAAAATAAATACAAGTTTGTAGATTGCTAAAAGTAAATGATATTATTATTTAATTTGATAAATAATGGAAATTAATTTCAGATAAGAAATATTGAGAATATTTATTTTACTTTTAGAGAAATAAAGTTATTGAGTTGAGATTGAATTTGAAGTTATTTTTATTTTAATGTTAAGTAATGTTTTTAACACATAACAACTATAATAAATGATCCATCCAAGATGAAATACAATGTGATCTGTGAAAAACATACAAGTCAATTTATTTTAAGATGATTTAAAAATATAGATATTGAATGAATCAATATGATTCCTAAACATTATTGTGTAGCTTGTTATAGATAAATAAAATAATTAAAATTATTCAAAAAATTTACTTTTCCACAGTTTCGGCAATGATGCCGCCGTCTAAGTATGGTGAACTGAACTTTACATGCCATACAACTGGAACTCAGTTCATCCGGCATCCATTCAGGAGGTCCTAAAGAAATAAAAAAATAAATCCATAAAACTTTATTAGCAACAAGCATTACTGAAAAATATGCAATATATACAGAAATAGATTATCTCTTATGAAATACACCACTGGAATTCAATAGGGAGTAAAAAAATATTTAAGAATAAATTTTTCTACACAAAAGAACTAAACACTTGAAATATGTTAATAGCAAATATTATAGATATCAAATCCTTTCGGCAGAGAAGAAAAGGTAGCTTCCCTATTCCTTTTTTTTTTTTTTTTTTTTTTTTTTTTAAAGAATTACGATAATTTTACTCAAACACATGAAGCTAATGCACATGGAACTTGATTACAGAAGATTTCAGTTTTCATAAATATTGTAAATATTGAATTTGAAAAAATTACTCAACTATCGCCAAATTGGCTTCATTTATGGCAACCTATTTTTGCCCCCCAATTTGGCCGTATTTTGCCAAGTATCACCAAGCTTGGTGGAAATTTGATGCTGGCAGATATGACTATGTAGATTTAAGCATATCAGAGTTGGAACAATGGTTACAACAATGAAAGAATATTTGTAAGAATAAAACAAACTAAATCTGTTTATGGGGGAATCCATTATTTTAATCTGTTGTCATTTTCAAAATGCTACCCACCTCTGAATTTCAAATGGGTATATATATCAGTCATCTTTAAAGATAGAGGAGAAACAAAATACGCTCTAGAATCTTTGTATCAAGGCCAAACACTTAAAGGAAAAAACCTTTTGTATTTTTTATTTATTTATTTATTTATTTATTTGTACATCTTTTTGAATTTGAAGTCTTCAACTGGTTGCCATTTTGAAACCAGATGACAGATGAAGCTGCCCAATGAACTTGGTCAAGATGTTAGTACGACTGATAAAAATCATATACAGTAGAACCTCTTTTATCTGAAACTCTCGGTTAACCGACATCCATTTTTAAAGCTTTTTCTTTTCTTTTCGTTTTTTTACTATCACATTCCTTGTGTGCAAAATCCATTTTGAAAGCTTTTTTTTTTTTTTTTTTTTTTTTTTTTTTTTAAACCATCATATTCCTTGTGTGCAAGCGGTCCTTTCCAAACTACGAGTAGATATAAATATTTTCGATCCCCTTTCTTAGAGTTCCTTTGAATTAAACTTGAGCTCCCGTAAGCTGCGGAGTGGAACGAAGAAAACAAGCAAATTTGCAATTCTGAAGCTTTTGAAAAAGGTTTGACTGAAGCAGCAAAAAGACTGATACCGGTGAACTAATAATATTAAAAAACTCCATGATAGAGTTTCAATGCAAAGGCAAATGAAACTACGACAAACAAAACATTTTTTCAAACACTTTTGATATATGTAAAAAGTATTTAATTTCAAAATTAAAACCAGGTAAATTATCCTTGTTTCTACTTTTTATTAAGCACTTCTTACCATAATAAGAAATTTTGCATACATTTCTCCTTAATCTTAAAATTGAAGTATTCTCGATTATCTGAAAATTTCGATTTTCCGAAAGAGGGTCCGTCCCAATTACTTCGGATAATCGAGGTTCTACTGTATATTGTATAAATCAACATTTGAACGGAGGGTGGTTTTGGAGTCTGGGGGTCACGGCTGATGAAAATATACTGAAATTGTTTTCCTCCAGATGGCTGCAGTAGATAGTTTCTTACTTTTTGAGGTGGAAGATACTTAAAAATCATTAATTAGTCTTCTAAACTCTTTGCTACCAGCATGGCAAAATAAAATGTTTGTGCAACTGTACATAATTTGTAAATATATTTGGGAAAAAAAAAAAAAAAAAAAAAAAACAGAAAATCAAGTTTGCTTGAAATACTTTGATTTTGACATGACAAGTGATATATGTGTCTTTCATACCCTATGGCAATACGAGTCAGATAACAGCCTCAACTAGTTGCTCTTGCTGCTAATTTCCATTGCTACAAAGACCAACAAAAGACTTGAGAGAAAACAAAAGATAGAAATCGCCAAATAGCGAGTGTTGATAAAAAACCCTTTTCTCTGTGATATTTTTAATTTATGTTAGTGAATGATCAAACACTTTTTTTGTATGCATAATTTTGATTTTTTTTTTTTAACCCATTAACATGCTACTTTGAAACACAGGTTAATTCAGCTTTTGTTTCCTATAAATCGGGATCCCCCCCCAGCTTTGTAAAGCATCTTGAGTAGGCTTATTTTATTAGTTTCTATAGCCTATAGTTGAATTTTGATCAATATTGCTGTAAACACAATTACAGAAAATTGATAAACATACTGAAAGAAAAAAATAGGTACAGAGAGTTTAAAGTACAATTTTAGAATAAAGTTTCCTGATGAATCTATTGCTAACAAAGATTATTTTCATTTGATAGTTATTGTTTGTGTGTGTGTGCTATGATGTGAACCTTGATTAGGAATAAGAAAGTGAATTCTCCACGGACAATAAAATACTACAGAATGGCTGCAAAAATTAAAAAGAGAATCTTAGAGTCCCTTTTTCATAAGTGTAATTTTTGATTTATAATAATATAACAGTAGTCTTAAAATTCATTCACATGAAAACAATGTCATATCAAATATATATGCATACCATTATGTATATTCCTATTGTTTTCATTTTCTTCATTAACTTCTGATATGACTAGTGGAGAAGATAAAGAATTATCAGGCACAACTTCTTCAGCACTATCTACAGAGCTACGGTCTCTTTCATCTTCATCTCTGGCATTATTGTTTAGCCCAGTACCTGAAAGATCACTGTTTAGAACAGGAGAGTTGTCGTTAAACGACCCATCCGTAAAAGGCTCAACTTCAGTAAAAACTTCTGAAGTAGAATTATCACATTTTTCTGAGATTTGGATCTGACTACAGTTCATATCAAATACACTTTTGAGAATATTTCTCAAATCACTAGCATAGTTAGTCTGCAACTGATCAGCAACACCTGTAAAAACAGTTGTGTTTATTTACCAATAAATAAAATAATTAAAATGTACAAAAAAAAATAAGACTAATCAAAACAAATGATATTTAGACTTTTTATGTCATACTTGCTGCTTTTTCTATCATTTAATAACCATTTCAATTATAAGAAATATCGTAAAAAATGCTAAAATGAAATTGCTAGAGACAGGAAAAAAATCTATTTCAGGTAGATTTATTTCAAAGTTAGCAGGAATTTTACCAATTTAATTGTATTCCTTTTACTTTTAATAAGAAACATTCTGTTCATGGATTCCATTATAAGCATTTTCAAATGTTTTATTATTGTATAAGAAATTTTCTTTAACATTCTTCACCCACACCCCTAAAATATAGAAATCTTAAACACAAAAGAAAATTTCTGGCAATGTGTTAACAAAAAGCATCAAGAAACAACTATCTCATTCTTATAATTTCAACGAATCATAGGAATTAAACATACTTAAGCAGATATAAACCACCATGATAATTACATTTTACTTGAACTACATGTCAAAGAAATACAGTTGTTTACTCTAAACAGCAAGCCACAATCATGGACACTTCAAAAATATATTGTGCTTTGTTGCTTGCAATAACCTTAAAGACAGGTAATTTATTTATGAAAATACTACCTTCCAGGATATCATATTGAATTCTAACATATCTCAAAAGCATAATTAATATCCCAGAAGAAAACAGGAAATACAGTATAAATTTAAAAACTATCTGCATTTTTTTAACACATTAGCGACTGGTGTTGTGTTGATGCAAGTCAAAATAAAAGTATATAAAAAATTAGCTACCAAATTAATTTTATATTAACAGTAATTTTTAAGTAAGGAATATTATGGTTAATAATACAATAGAAACATGTTTTCCTTCAACAGTTTTTATATTAAATAACGAGTTCTAAACATTAGCATTTTTAAACGAAAACTTTCATGTACTCGTTTTCACAGAAGAAATATAGCGAGAGAATCGTAAGCTTTAGAAGTGATAATTTTTGTCCAAGATCAAAGTGCATCAGAACATTCTACTAATCAGTTACTTTTAAGTAGGAAAGGAAGAGAAAACAGGTGTTGCATTTATGCATCATCAGCGAGAAAAGAATAGTTTCCTTATTCACTTGTGTCTTTCAACTCTGTGGAATTCTTTCTTTATTCTGTGCTCATAGCAATGCCTAAAACTAGATATCTTAAATTAGAGGAATCTCTTCAAAGAGTTTTTGATGAAGATTCCGATAATAATGACAGGAACGAAACTGATATTATTGTTATTTCATCAGAAACTGCAGAAGCTAGTAATGAAGGAGAAAAAAATAATATATTAAATAATAACAATGATATTTCACCATGTGATACTGCTATCAAAATCAGGGTTGTCAGATTTGCTGCCCGGGTTGGTACTAGGGCTGGGCGATACATCGATAAAATCGATATAAATTATAAATCGCGATGACGATATCAAAAAATCCTATACAACGGTACATCACGATTCTCGTAATCGTGATGTAAACCGCGATTATCGTAATCGTGATGCAAACCACGATTATCATACTTTTTCATTAAACTGCAATCGGCGCTTTTTCAACTTCAAGTACTCAAAATTCTACCATTCTAAACCGCAGGTTATTACGATGACCATGATACTAATGGAGTATTTTATCCCTGCCTAAACCATGATGACATTAAATACCGAATAATCGGTTTCGATCATCATGATACGTCTCATCCTAAACCATGATCACTCCTCAAGATTCTCCCAGCTTCAACCGTGATATTAACCGAACCCTCAGTTTTCGATAAGCATGATACTATCATGGTATTATGGTATTACCATGGTATTACGCTGTGATTTCTCTCAGCGTAAACGGTTTTTCAAAAGGGGAAAAAGTGATAGTTTCGGTGTTCAGGTTCAGATGATGGGCGATAAATATGATACAGCTGGTTTTTCTCATGTAGTTGCCGACAGCAAATGATATTGTTTGTTTTGTTTTATCTTCAATCTGGTTCAGTGGTTTTGAATGAATATTTGTTCGTTGTTAATGAACAATATGTGAATCAGGGAGATAAATAAATGAAATATTACATTTTATTTGCAACAGTGGATTTAATTGGATAAATGAAATAATACTTCCATAGCAATATATATTAATGTTTATTCCAGGTTCTTTTTTTATGCAGATATTTTTACTTCTCTGAAGCTCGTTTTTTTTTTTTTTCTCCTGGTAGTTTCTTTTAAAAATATGTGAGTATTTGGTATTTACTGCCTCTGTCATTGTTTGTTTGTGGGGAGTGGAGGAGAATATTTAGATGTCAATATTTATTTAATGTCACTAGAATTCAAAATAACAAACAGGGCAGAAAAATTAAGCAGTTAAAGTTTGTGAGTCCAGTGGTGTAGTCGTAAAAAAAACAGAGGGCATACGTTCTAAGCAGAGGGTATACGCTCAAGGCAGAGGGTATACCCTAGTGTATATATAATATAGCTTTCTTGAGAAACAGAGGGTATATGGTGTTCCTTAAAAAAATCCAGAGGGCATATACCCCCGGCGTATACCCCCGTATACCCTCCACTACATCCCTAGTACTGACAATCAAAAGAGGAAAGATGTAAATTGTTCGGTGTGTGTATGTGGGGGGGGGGGGGGGGGGGTTAGTTCTTTTTTCTTCATTTAGAACGAAGTGCGAGTCGAAACGCAGGAGATCCTCATCCAAGTTCCCCGATAGAACAAGCATAAGAGATAGTCTTAAAGGTTAAGAAAAAAAATATTTTTTAATTCAGAATTTTCAAGTTTAAACTCTTAGGGCTGTTCTCAAAAAAATATTATTTCACGCAAAAATTTCTAGCACATTCACGGATTTTTTAAATGTAATAGCAAGAAATTAGTTGAAAGTGACAGTAACTCATTAAAATCCTTATCCGCTATTGCATAAAGTTATTTAACCCTTTGCACTCCGTTGTCATCGCTGTGGCGACACCATCTTTCCTTTCAAAATTTGTTTTTGGCACCTGTAATAAAGGATAATAAAATTTCCTTACTTAATCTTAGCATTTTTGAAATTATGTACTTGAAGGAAACTTCTTTTATAAAAGTGGTGCAGACCGAATAAAATTTGTGTAAGAGACGCCGGAGTTCAAAAAGTTAATTATTGCGGTTCATGTACACAGCATACATGGACGATGGAAAAACGAAATTAAGGGGAAGGTAAATTTTGAAACACATTTGATTATGATTTGCAGATCACGCAGAGTTTTATTTTTCTTTTAAAAAAAAAAATGGAGAATATAAAAATGAAATAAAATAAACTAAGAGCTTTTGTCGGGAACGCCGACGCATAGTAAGACAATTTTAAGCATAACAGCACAACAGCAATATAAATATTATTTAAAAATTATAAAATATAAACAATTCAAAAATTGACTTTAACCAAACTATTATTTTTCTCTCTCTGTTAACGATTTTTTTTTTTTTTTTTTTAGTTCTTTTACTTTCTACTATCTTTACAAGAAGAAAGTATTGGATTCATGAAAATTTTGTCATCCGGGTTTCGACCGATTTATATGTTTAGAAAGTCTTGAACACGATTTGACTATTTTTAAAAAGCTTTGTCTGTCTCTTTGTAACACAAATTTTGTAGGCGCTCTATCTCAAGAACTAATGCACGGAATTTAACAAAATTTTAGATTCTTTTATATCTCGTTATAAATTAATGTAAATTACTTGACAGGTAGGTGCATTTTTTACAATATCCGCAATAACTTTATCTCAAAAACTAATGCACAGATTTTTGTCAGATTTCAAATTCAGTTATACCTTGTAAATTGATGCTGATTAGTTCTTGGTGTAAATGGCCCAACAGGCGGAGCTACTATGCTGAGTTTTCACGATTTTCGCAATAGCTCTGTCTGAAGAACTAATGTGCTGATATTTATCAAACTTCAGATTGAGTTAGACTTAGACGTAGACATAAATTTTACTGATTAGTGTTTGGTGTTTATAGCCCATAAGTGGCGCTGTTATGCTGTATTTTTCAAAATTTCTGCTATAGCTTTTTCTCAAGAATTATCGCGTGTATTTTCATAACATTTCAAATTCAGACATACGTTGACATAACTTGTTGCTGATTAAGTGTTAGTGTTAATCGTCCAATAGGTGGCGCTGCTATGCTGCATTTTCCACAATTTTAGCGATATCTGTATCTCAAAAACTAATGCACGAATTTTAATCAAACACCTTATTCTGTTACGGTTTCACATAAGTAGATCCTTCTTAGGCTTGTGTGTATACTGTCCAACAGGTATTGCTTTTATGATTTTTAGATTAGGAATTTTGGATACAGACATCTAATAAGGTTGGTGCTGAAATTCAATGATTTGTTTGAAAGATGCGATGCTTATATTTCCTTTTAACTGCATACAATTTAGTGCACCTATATCTTTAGAATATTCATGATGGGCATAGATTGTTATTTAATTTTGCCTCTGTGATAGCGAATTTTGAAGTTATTAGAAGAAATTTTTGCCATTAACACATCCTACTAGTTTCTTTTAGCATTTATTTATTTAGATTTGCTTATTTATACATAGTTTTTTATTAATCTATTTGAGAATGATATATATATATATATATTTTAATCCTTAATAAAATATATAATGTATATTGAAGTTATACATATATTATAAATGTACATATATTTTTTTGTTCATATGTCGCAATATCCATATATCAGAATATCGTGATATAAAGCTGCCGATTTATCACGATATTTCATTTTAGACATCGCCCACCCCTAGTTGGTACCCATTGTCCCAACTAGGCTGCGTTTTTTAGCTTAAAAAACCAGGGGTTTTTTGGGGGGGAAATGGATTTTTATAAAACAAACCATCATTGTGTAATATTAAGTACTTTTTGAACGAAAAAATACAACAGTGAAATGTTTCTTTACATATAAACATACATGCACAAAATCTTGGCTATCAACTATCACACAATATTTATTAGTTTTATTATTTTCATATACAGTAAGTATTCTTTAACTTGAAATTGATGGAGAAAGGAAAAAATTAATCATATAATTGAAAAAATAAAATAACTGTACAAAGTAATAAAGAAAAGTAGGGGAAGGTGGGGCAAAATCGGGTACCATAAATGTTTGTTGTTCTTAAATGCAATCAAATGGAAAAACAAACTCTGAACACCGTTTTTCATTTTAAATGAATCTTTGGCTATATTAAAACATACTCTTTTCAGTAAAAAAATGTAATTGATTATATAAAAAAAATAGCTTTATTCAGACATATGCAAAAATCCGGTTTTACCCCACCGGTTGGGTAAAACCGGGTACCCCTTTGAAACTCGTGGAAAACTCATTTTCCTTTTAAAAAATCTTGTTTAATATAGTACAAAAATACATTTTTGTTATATTTAGATTACACATGTGTTCTTCCATGCGTCAAAAATAAATCTGTAGCAAATTATCTACATTGTATATGGCTACTTATTTTACGCTGGAAGTCAGAGTTATTTTAACTGCAAAAAATCACAAACAAATTTATTATCACATTCTCCTTCATACTACACGATTCTTGTGCTTATCTGTGACATTTCACACATTGTATGCAACTTTCTTTGGATTTAGAATTGGAGTAAAGCTCATTGCAAAACATTCAGGTTTCCTTATCTTCTTCATCTTCTGAGGATGCCTCATCAACCTTTTTTGGTTTCTTTTCCTGTTGATTCTTATTTTCTTTTTAAGAATCTTCCTTTTTCATTTTGCAGACTGTTTGACTTCTTTCTCTTTAATATCTGTTTCAAGCTCTAATTTATAGGGTGAAGTAGTTAAAATAACAGTTTCCACTTCTTTTGCCAGCTCTTTTCTCAATCTTAAAGCCTTCCTGGGGAGGGGTAATAACATTTTAATTGAAACTGGAAATGCAGATTGCTGGTTACACAATATCAGATCTCGATAGAAGAGGCTGGATGTTGTCAACTACTGGATGTGTGTTGTCGACACTTTTAAATTTGGAAAAATGAACTTCATTATCCTGTGATATTTCAGAAATATTTATTGCTGCAGCTATGCCAACCTATGGCTGCATATACTTAGGTGTTTCATCATTGACTTTCATGGGTTTCTCTGTCATTTCCGAAGGAGCAAATAGATCCAGGAACAACATCGTTGTTGTAAGGAAAAATCCCTGTTTTATCAAACCGTCTGATTGGAGTATTTATAACTACTGCTCTAAAAAATGCAGCTTTGAATGATTTTCTAACTTAGCAAATTGTTACAGATCACCCAGTATTGGAAGTAACAACTTCCTCACCTCTTGTTTGTAGTATAAGTTTAGAGGTGCTATGAATAACACATCAAAGTGTTAACAGTACTTAACAGCATTGAATTGCAATTTAAAACTCCATGCTAAAGTATTAACTATCCTAAAAAAATCATTCCATGAGTGTAGGACAAAAATGGGTACACCCGGTTTTGACCTACTCTTGAGTACCAGTTTTGACCCACTCTTAAGTACCCGGTTTTACCCCAACGAGACACAGATTTTTAAACATGACATCACTACTCTGTCCTATAGTAAAAGATCAGAAAAACTTAAAATACTTGCAAGAAAGCAAACAGTTAAATATAGTACTTAGCAATATTTAATACTCTGGCAAACAGTTAATATATGCGTAAAACATAGAAACAAACAAACTAATTTTTTAAGAGAAATTCAAACGCATTCCTTCACACAAAAATAACCGCACACAATAGTGCTTTGTTCAGCTACAAATGCCATAATGACTTTTGACAAGCAATTCCTGGTGTTGGCCGAAAGATAAAAGTTCAAATTATGGAGGAACCAGCGCTACCCGGTTTTACTCGCCTACCCGGTTTTGTACAACTCTCCCCTATATTTCACATATACGAAAACACATTTCTTGAAATTAAGCTTAGAAAGAAGCTTAGAATCCAAACCAAAACTTTTTAGATAAGAACAGTTTTGGTTTACATTTGAAGAATTTAAAGTTGTCGTTACATTATATTTTACTTCTGTTGTTATGGAAAGTTTTGGTTTAGAAATTTAAAACCAAACCAATACCAATATTTTTGTAGTATGTTTTGAGAGTACCTATTTAATTTGTCTGTCTATATCATTCTTTTTTATATGTAAATAAAAAAGTATATTGCAAAAATAGTTAACAGAATAAATTCGTCAAAGTAAAAATTAAACGTTTAATTTCATTAATACAAGAATATTATCAAAAAAAAAAAAAAAACCCTTTCTAATAAAGAAAAGACAACCAACAACAAACTTACATTTGTGTAATACATTACATATAATTTTATTAATGACTTATTTGAAGATTAAAAGGATTAATAATAATTTAATCAAATATAAATTTTTCTTCAAATTTATTAGTATATCCTCCAGCTGTCTTGTTTTTTTGTTTCCATACTTAAAATTCAAACACAGTTGCTTTCTGGTGGTATATGCAAATATTTGAAAACCCTCGATTTCAAGCAGAATAATTAATTTAATTAATTAAATAATGTTTATTAAACAATGTATCTTCCTTCAAGCATAATAAAAGATATAAACATATACAGTCAACTCTGTGAAATCCGCACAGTTAGGGACCAAGGGTTTTGTGGATTATACATTTTTGCGGATAATAGAACATCTCTTTGTTTACATTTTATTTTTTAAAGTCTGACTATAAATTAGGAACAACTACAGAAAAATTACAATTACAATGGCAGGGGTCGATACAGGCAAAATTTGGTGCCTATTTAGGGCCCTTTCACAAAAATCTATTTAATAAAATGGGCACCTTCACAAAAATAAATTTAATAAAATGGGCCCCTTCACAAAAATAAATTTAATAAAATGGGCCTCTTCACAAAAATAAATTTAATAAAATGGGCCTCTTCACAAAAATAAATTTAATAAAATGGGCCTCTTCACAAAAATGAACTTAATAAAACAGGCCTCTTCACAAAAATGAATTTAATAAAACAGGCCCTTTCACAAAATTCCTTTTAATAAAATAGGCGAGGCCCTTTTCGTAACAATCTTTTTCATAAAAACTGTTTTAAAATATGTAATTTGTAAATAAAACCAGGTCACGAAAATCAAAAACTTTAGCAAGGGGATTTAAAGAAGTTTTTGTTAATAAATTCTTGGTTCGAATTTGAGTAACTAAATTTCAACTTTCATTACAAAATGGTATTTTTCACAAAAATATTATAAAATTCACAAAAATAACTGTTACTTTTCGCAAAATGGGCCCCAAGAATAAAAACCTGCATCGACTCCTGAATGGAAAAGAAAAACTAATGCAACATTGGTTTAATATATTTAATAACTTAGATTAAAGAAAAATTATATTATTATACAATACAAATTTTACTGATTATTCATTATTTTAAACATTGACACAACACAATGGTAGTTTTAGTTTTGGTTTATTGTCAATAATTTTTTTCTGTTTATGAACACTCATTACTTCTTGCTCTAAGATAAAATTTTATTACTCAAGGAAATTTAAATATTTATATCCAATTTATATTTAAATATTTATTCATTGGAAAATTGATAACCGAAAAAAAATGTATACCAAATTTAGCTTTATGAGTTTAACTGTTAATGACAATTTTCATTGTTTAAATTCCAATGTGTAGTGCGGATAATAGACATTTGCGGATTATACATTGGCAGATTTCACAAAGTTGACTGTATATATATATACATGTGTTACATATTGTTACTTTAAAGAAAAGAATAAATTTTTTTCCCCCATTTTTCCCAAAAAACCCACCTGGGCTGGGTTTAAAAAAAGTGTTTTTTACAATCCTGACAAAATTGAAGAGTGCGTAAAAAAATAAGTTTGTGAACAGAAAATCAAAATGTATGCTGAAAATGCTTTTTTTTTTTTTTTTTTTTTTTTTTTACTATATACAAAACAAATAAACACCAGGACCTGGGACCTGCTTTGGCTTATATCAGGCTCTGAAATGTATAAATAAAATATGCTATTTTTATAAGTCAACATGCTCTTTTTCATCATGGGAATTAATCAGCTCTATTTAAAAAGATAAACTGGAAATATAGCTTGTTGTATAACTTACTATCAGAAATAAAAACACACACACACACAGCTTGTACAAATGGTTTTAAAAAAAGAAGGTGTGACAAGAACGATAATTTTTTGTTTGTAATACTGTAGAGTATGGAATATTGGCAATAAATTAAAGTAGACTTGATAAATTGCATTGTGTATGGATAGTGGCAATAAACCTGATGCAACAAAGTTGTGGTTCTTTGAGGTCAGCTTCAATTTAAAACATGAAAAGAATAAATTAATAATGTAAAGGGTAATTCTTACTTTACATCCATGCAAAATGTTGAAGACAAAATGAAGTAGCAATTATTGATGAAAATAACAAACTTGTTTATTCAGAATCTGCTAGTAGCTAGAAGGTTATTAAAGACTTCACTTTTGGTCACCGTGAATTATGAGCTTGGCATGTGCAAGACCTTCAGTCTCAGGACTAATTTCAGTCTTGAAGAAATTGTTGACCGATAGTAAATTCTGCTTTATATACTTGAATGATAGCATTTTTACCATCAATTATTTTTAATCACTTTCTTATATTGCAAGAGATTAATTTTTTAGTCATAATATAAGACATAGAAATCTTCTAGCCTATTTCCGTTTTGTTATCCCTAATACTCATAAAAATTTTCAGTCTTGGCTTAAATGGACTTCTTGCATCCATGGAGCTTGGCAATCTCTTTATAAAATTAGAAATCTTGAAGGAATTCTTTAATTTAAGAAAGGCAGCAAAGATATTTTAATTATTAAGGCATGACACACAATCCCACATCACTAAGAATATCGACTTTTAAGATGAGAACAATCATATTTAACAACTTCCAAGCCGGCATTCTGAATGGCAGGCAAAGCCTGCATTTCGCTAAACTGCACGATTCTGATTTACAATTAACGATATTTTGTATGTAAATAAAATACAAGGGGCGATGGCGAACAAAGTAACCAAAGGTAAAGATTTAAATTGATTAGCCAATTAAAATAATGTCGGAACCTCAAAAAAATCCATTGATGAATTCATGATGCCTTCTAATGGACAAAAGTGCAATTTCCCTGCCGAATCTCCAAATCCCTTGGAGCTGCAGAAATCGCTCCCGGAGAAAAACATCTGAATACCAGCAAAGGCATCAACTCTTCCTGTATCAACACTATCCCAGTATCCAGTATACCAATATCAACACTAATTTGAGGAATTTTAATTTTGCGAAACAAATGCATGCCTTTTGGAGGAAAGACTGATGACTTCTCCAGTGAGAGAAAACAAAATACTCCAAACGGTGTATGCGCAAATCCAACAGGAGCGATACTTCAAGAGCGAAGGACATCAGTAAAAGTGCTTCTCTGAAAACGCCGAAAAAAGGGAAATTAGAATCTGTGATAACGGCAGGGAACAGCAGTCGATGACAGGTTTAACATCGCACTGCAAGATACATGACTGGTTTAAATAATTACCGATGCTAAAAAGCAGAAAAGGAAACAAAAATATATAAAATTTAAAAACTGTGAGAACTTATCTCACAGAAGTGGGGGGAAGATAATTTCAAAATATAGCTTGTTGCTTAACTTACCAGAGACACACACAAATAGTTTGTGCAGAAGATCCTTACTACTCTTAAATCTTGATCTGGCTTTGTTACGAGATGCTATCTCAGCTGCTTGAAGAGCTAATGCTATCTCTTCATCATCTTGACATTCAGAATTATATGAACTAGTATCAGGACTACAATAAATAGAAGAAAAAAAATTTAAATATTTTTTTTAATGCAGTTAAATAAATATTATTCACATTTTCATATTTGTAGTAAATTTAACAAATTATGTATTACAAAGAAAAATTATTTGCTCATTTTCCATTAATTGATTTTTTATTATTTGAAGTTTTATAAAACATCAAAAAGTGCCCTGAGGTATTTAAAAAATTGCACATAAATGGTACATTCACCAACTCCTTAACCCCTTGACATCCAGAATAATTTCGCCAGTGAAGGGCCACACTATGCGGTGTAAAATGTTTGTGTCATAAAACTCACCTTTGATCAGTGCCCTGTTATATCAGTTGCATATCACAATCTACGGGTGCATGTCATGGTCGTTGATTACTGAAATGAGTGGACGTACGCAGCATACATCGTGGCGGACAAGGGGTTAATGTTAGTTTAAGTTTCAAAATGCAAAATATGGTCATTTGTATTAAATAACTTGATAGTACTCATTAATAGCGAAGTTAGGGGTATTGGCAGAAATTGTAAAGCAAAGGATAGATCACAATTTTGGGCCCCTTACCCATATACGCTACAGATGAGACGGCCTTGGTTTTTGCACCAGTCTTCAGGCTTGGAATGAAAGGGAAATTTTTTTTTCACAAATTGAAAAAGGGATAAAAAAAACTAGCCAGATGCTATTTAAGAAACACTAATGTAGTTCTATGTTTTTATACAATCCTTCAAAAATCAGTTTGGAAAGTAATTCAATTTTTAATGATGTGATATAAAGATAAATATTCTATCTGATTCTGAAACCCATGCACAGTAAGTGTAAGTAAAATAAAGCCATGGCATATCCCTTTGAAGTTCTTTTTCGGAATTTTTCGAAAACAGAACTCATGTCTTCCTGCCATACTTGCATAATGATATTTTTAAAGAATAATTGTTACTCTTTCAGATTTTTGCCAATGATTGAATATAAATAAAAAAATCGCTATTTTAAACAGATGTTCAGGGGAGTATTTACAAATAGTTATTTTTATGTTAGAATAAATTTTTAAATGAAAAAAAATTCTTGAAACAATTTTAAAATGTTATTAATAATTTTCTATCGCATACTTTTAGCATGAGGCTAGCTAGAACTCTGATTTCAAAATGTTGGGACTTGGCCTTAAAAAAAAAGAGCCCAAACTCATATCTAATAGATGCACATACATGCAAGAGCAGCTCACTGATTATCTAACAAGATACGACAGTTAAAGTAAAATCCGTAATGAGACTGTTAACCCTTTCAGGATGGATGATGCATATATGTATCATCAAAAGGTGCATGTGGAATTTGTTTTTGGCACCATTAATGTGTGCCAAAAATGTAACTAAGCACCATAAATGTAATAATTGTCTTTTTTAATTAGAGTATTGTTTGGTATTTTACAAGTAAAGGGAAACTGTTTAAAAGAAGCGGTGTCAACGAAATAAAATTTGCGTAAGGAATGCCGTTTCAAAAGGGTTAATAAGTATCACTAGTAACAAGGGGAGGGGGGGGGAGGAAATGAATAAAATCTATGAATTAAAATAAAGTTTTATGCTCTATGCTTTTAATATCTATTGTTTGATTCTTTTCCATTCTCTCAGAGACAGATGATTCAACAACCTTTGGCACATTGTTTAAGTGTTGCTTTATTATTATTTGTTTCACTATTCAAGCAACAGTTATTTTCATACCTTCCTTAATATATCAAACAATGTTAAAATATGTCAGGTAGAATATTGCCTGCACAGAAATCAATTCGAAAATTTGGTTTTTCACTTTTTCTACAGGTAACACTTACACTAGGTACTTCGTTAATTTTCAGTGTCAGATATTATTTGCTAGCTTTTGCAATATAAAATACACAAAAAATATATTGATTTATGCAGTAGACAATTGTATTTTGTTTATTTTTGTGTCCATAATGTTTTAATTGAAATAATGTAATACGAAATTAAATGAATAATTAAATATTAATGCAACTGAATATGAAAATTAAGATATTTTTGACACTTTTGCATGCAACTATAATAATAATAAACCTAAGCATGGTAAATTTACATACATTAGGATATTGCAATTCAAGTTTGATGATGAAAATTAGTGAACACCACATATAATACATAAGTACATAAAAAAAAAAAAAAAAATTATAATTGTGGAAAACATAAATGGATCCAAGATGATGGATCCAATTCCAAGATGATTCAATATTTCTTCTTAAACCAAACATAAAAATAGCCATTTTCTCCATAACATGTTTAAAAAATCTGTACCTTAAAAGCAATTTTTTTATTTTTCCCAGTAAAAAACTTCAATTTTAAAAAAAATTGTTGCGATAAATATTTTATCACTTCATAAATAAACAAAACATCTGCTAAAAGTTTTTCCATCCAAGTGCGAATATTTATTTCTAAAATTTACAATTTTCCATACTGCACTTTCTTAGCAATGTGAAAAATATAAAATTTTAAATTTTCTGGGACTAATAGGGTAAATTTCTTCATATATTTTTATTATACAATTGCTTTCTTAGCGTTTTAATTCTGATATCATATTTATTTTATTAATAACAGGATATTTTAAAGGCTTTGTTACTTGCATTGTTCACCCATAATTTATGGAAAAAGGGTAAAAAAAAACATATAAGCTTCTGTTTAAAATATAAACAAGTAATGTTTGAAAAAAAAAATTAAGATTCTAATAAGATAGCTACTCAGTAGAAGAAATATTCTGTGTATAAAAAGTTTCTTCCCGCCTGTCACTAGAGCATTGCAGTCATCAACATGTTACTAATTACGTTCTATGATAGTGTTCTATCTTTTTAGATAGGAGTGGCTTTAGTTAGTAGCATGGTAACCTGGTTGAGTTTTTTTCAACACCCTTTACAAATTGTACATTCTCAAGATACTAAAATTTTAAGCAAATATTTTGTCCATTTTCTGCCTCTTAGATTTTAGCACTCCAGACAATTGGCCAAGCTTGTCCCTTTCTAAAGCCAGGCCCGAGTATATGAAATTTTATTAAGTGACCCCTTCAGCTCAGGACAACAACCCCTTTGATCCCTCATTTAATCCTCTGAACAAAGTTTAATCTCATTTTTAAAAAAGACTCATTAATTTAGAAGCAAAATAACATTAAAAAATATATATTTATTTTTAATATTTCAAACCTAAAATTAATTTAAATTAGTCACACAACTGTGAAAAAAAAAAATAAAATACAAATTATTGGAAGTACTCTGATAAAAGGCATAAGAATAACATGAATAACAAAAAGTAATATTAGTGTTGGGTTTCTTCCAGAACAGTGAAAGAAATCAATAGAAATGAAAACAGATGCTCAAAATTAAAATACATTTATATCTAAAAACTAAAGTCAAAGAAAAGTTAAATGTAACAGGTTAAATCTTAGCAGTCTAAGTTAAAAAGTGGTTCATTTGTATGGGCGTAAAAAGGAGCATTTAAAAATGAAAGAAAAATAATTTTAAAATGTATGACATAAAATGAAACATTCTGATGCACTGTTAAAATTTTAAAAAAACATTTCAATTTTTAATCTTTAGAGCAAATTTGAATAGCCATTTCACTTATTTTATATTTTTAAGTAAAATAGAACACATTTTTTGCATACTATTTTCATACTAAATACTGAATCAAAATTTTTATCAATTGTATTATAAAAAATTCTCATCTACATATATCTCTAAATTTATTTTTAACTAAGCAACATCAAAAATTACAAATTTTACAACCTAGTGATAGTATAACAACATTTTCGCTAATTATACAGAAATTTAAAGTATAGAAAAAATAATATTTTTACTAACCTTGTAGAGTCCCATTCAGGACTGGAAACACTTGATATACTTTGGCAACTGGAACAAGAAGAATATGTTGTTTCACTGTTACTTGTAAGATCTTCTTCTAATCTTAAATGTTGAACTCTAGGAATCATCAATGGTGAGCTATAAACAGGATTTGAGTTCCAACAAGAATCAGTTGAATGAGTATTTTGGTTATTAGCATTATAACAGCGCGATGGAGATGCTTCACTTTCTGATTGAAGCAACTTACTTCTCTGGTGACGAGACTGTTTTTTTAACCTACGTCGGGTGATGGATTCTGGCCTATAAGTGTGTTGTGCACGGCCAGGCCGAGTTGGGAAAGAATGGCTCAGCAACCCATGGTGGTAAGCTCTGGGGCTGCTTTCAACTGAAGAACTAAACCCAACTATTCGTTGACCAGGAGGAACAATCTCAACTCGCCGCATTACCTGTCTCATGATTTCTCTGGAAGGAGTGAGATGATCCCTAGAGGAACTATTTATGCCACAAGTACAATCGGTATGAAGTTGCCTAAGATGACTTTCATAAGATGAAGCATGTTCTATTAATGTGACATTTTCTGTAGAGCAAAACGCACAGCTTTCAGTCCTTTCTTTAGACATGTCTTGACATTCACATAAACAAACAGAATTTGAAAGAGGATGAACAACACTAAGACTAGTCCTTAAACTATCGTTGTTCAATGCATTCTCACAGTCTTTTTGTTGGAGCTGCTCTTGATGTGCTAGATTGATATCCTGATCAGTGAATAACTGGCATCTGTTATGAGCATTATCAACACACTCTGGAACACTAAATTCACCAGAAACCAACGTCTCAATATCACTTTCAGGTACATCCGATGATTTTCTCCTATTCCTAGAATCTCGTTGAAATTCTACATCAAATTCAATATTATTATTTGCACATTTCTCAGACTTTTTTACATCAATCGGACATTTGCTGGACACCAAACAGTCTTCACTGCTTTCAAACATGCCACTTTCTGGAACAATAGTCCCAAAGTTATAAGCATAAAAGTCATGAATAAACTGCTTGCAGTTCAACTGTTTTTTATAAATCTGAGTTATAGAATCCTCTGGTATTTTTAGGGGAAGTTCTTCAGAAATACTTGATTTCTCATCTATTTTAGGCTCTTCTTGACTGCATAGCATTTTTTCAAGGGTATGCAGCTCAGCTTCCGTTAAAGTCCACAATAAATCTCTAAATAAAGTAAAGAATGTATGAATCCATAAGTAAATTTACAAGAAATATGTAAACAAAATTTATAAATCATTTTCATTAAGTTTAAAAGATCTTTTACATTAATAATTAATTTAACAAATGTAGTTATTTATTGAATAGAAGAAAGTATAATGATTAAACTATTAAACAAAAAATAATTGAATTATATTTAAATATTCATTAAATTAATTTACTACACATGTGAAAAAAAATATTAATTGACTAAACGAACAATTTAATTATATAGATTTTTATATAATTGAAAATATAAAAGTAAAACAGAAATTAATGTTCCAAAATAATTAATTAGTCTGTGTTTAACTGTGTTACTATTATGACATACCTTTAAAAAATTGTGATATTTAACAAATTAGACAAAACAAATCATAATATTCACATTTTAAAATAGATTTTATTTAACACGTAAGTCAATCATTAATATTTTATCCATTGAAAAGTATGGGCACAGAAGTCCCTGGGACCAAATGACAAGGATCACTGTAAATTATATACACTATCATCATATAATAAACAGACTTTCTCTTCAATGTAATATAAATAGAATATATATTGTTTTAATATATATTATTCACTGTTTGAAAATTCTGGAGATTGCAGCAAGCTTGCAATCATGAGAGATGGGTGTACGATTTACTGTACATTAAAAAATATTGTGCATTATGCAGAGTGGTAAATCTGAATAAATATTTCAACTAAAATTTGAAATACTGGAAGAGGTTCTTTTGGAGGGATGTTCTACCTGTTTCAATTTTTTTTTTTTAAATTTAATAATATAAATAAAAAGTTTCATATTCATTTTCACAAAAGAAAAAAAAACCTTTATTCTGTGCAACTTTTCCAAATTAACAATCAGAGATGCAGCATGGCAAATAGTAGTAGTTGCTGACTAACATAACTTTAAAAATATTAAGTTGTAACGAAAGTTTTCCGCCAAATCACCATTACATAATACTAATTATAATATATATAATTAACTGTAATTTTATATATAACCACCATCCGGCCAAACCTTCACAGTGTCATATGATACAACACTAGTACCTAAAGCTGTATACTTTATTTGGTGACATTCCGTTGCTGACTTTTTGCAACAGAACTGGAAGTAAATGATTAATCTGATAGTGTGATAGTTTCATTTCAGACACCTTGTATTTAATTATAACGATATTTTTTTACAAATTTCACAACACGGTGTTATAAAGCAAGTCTCTTTCTTTCAAATGCCAAAAATTGTTTGACAAAATAGGAGCAAACTCGTCAACGCGAACTGTTTGCACAGACCGTATTAACTGTGCCAGGAAACTTTCGTTACAACCTGATAGATTGATTTATATTGATATTATGACTTTTTTCTTCGAGTAACAGAACACTTTTCTCAGAGACTTTTCATGAAATTTCTCCGATATGTTAAATCAAAAAAATTTCCCTTGGTTTTTGCTGATTTACAGGTTTTCTTGAAGAGTATGAACCCTGTATTACTATAGAAGAGGAGAGAAACAATAGTGACAAATCTGTCTCACTTATATTTAATTTAACCTTGGTAAACTGCTAATCTATAAAAAATCCCTGCCGGCCCAGCCTACAGGCGGAGGTAGATTTCAAAGTTAAGTATACTAATTTCACAAACAAAAACCAAATCATGATTAGAGATAAACCCACTTCAACAATTTTATCTGGCCGCTTTTGACGAGCTTTTATTTCATTTTTATATAATAACTGGTTTTATCAGAATCATGTTAGGGCGGTATTAAAAAAAATACTTTTCTATGCTCAACAACTCGAAATTTTCTGGCATAACTCCAGATTCATTTTTAATAGGAAAAACATGAAACTTGTTGATGTGATTTTTGAAGAGATTTATAAGCGACCTGTGTTTTTAATTTCCGTTTAATTAATTAAACCTTGATACATAAACAATTGTTTTCTCAGTAAGACAATATTTTTCGTTTCTAACACAATCGCTTCGGGAAATTCCATTCAAAATGCCCACTTTGACATCATTTTTTGAAATATATTCTGCCTCTGTCAAAAAATCGATCATTACGGTACATTATATAGTTTGTGAATAAGCGAATCTACCAATTGGATGCGTTTGAGAGCAAAAATGAATTTAAAAATGAGTCAGAAAATAAGCAGTTTGGATTTGAATACTTCCTTTTTCCAACACAATCCGCTTCGGGAAATTCGGTTCAAAAGGCCCACTTTGACAGCATGTTTTAAAATATATTCTGCCTCTATCAAAAAATTGACCATTACGGTGCATTATATAGTTTCTGAGTAAGAAAAGGTACCAATTGGAAGCCTTTGAGAGTAAAAATGAATTGTAAAATGAGTCAGAAAATAAGCAGTTTGGATTTGAATACACCCTTACTAAGATGATTTTTTTTCTTCAACCGCTAAGTATTTTTAATTTGTTTTTGCTATAAGAATTGGTCCTATCGAAAACTTGTCTATATAGATGTTGTAGACAATATTAAGAAGATATATGATAAATTCATGGGGATTTTATATCTTTTGAATTGACGGAGTTATGGATTTTTTTCTTCTTCAAACGCCCTTTTTGTTTTCGTTTTTAATTTTTTTTTTTTTGCGGTACGAATTGGTCCTATCAAAGACTTGTGAATATAAAAGTTGTAGATAATGTTAAGGAGATTCATGATAAAATTAATTGGATTTGACATCTTGAGAATTGACGAAGTTATGAATTTTTTTCTCCCAAAAACCCTATTTTTTGCACCCCTTGAGCCCATTTTTAACTTTATCAAAAATCTGTGATACATAAATTTTTGGCCCTATTTTTAGAAGTAATAAAAACTTTAAACTGATTCGATATGTACAAAATTTAAAAAGTTATAGGGGTTTTTTGGTTTTCACAAAACCCCTCCCTATTTCCATCCCCTTGGTCTGATTTTGCCCATTAACGAACTCGACCGAGATTTTATGCCCCTTGATTTTATGTATCAGTTTGGAAGAGATTGGTGCAGAATTGTGGAAGTTATCGTGTCCAGAAGAAAGTGATATATATAGATACATACATACATACATACATACAGAGATAGATAGATAGATAGGTAGATAGATAGATAGATAGATAGATAGATAGAAAGTTTTTTACTGAGGGTGTTTTTGGGCTCATGATTGGTGTAGATCTGCAAAAAATTTTCAGAAATTCCAATATAGGAACGACGCCAATAGGTAGTATTTCATACGAAATCTACCTAATAATAAACAGATGTTTGTATGTGTGTGTGTATCAGTGTGCTGTTTTCTGAAGAGACTGCTACATTCAGAGCCATGCATAAAAGAAAAGGTATCCAGTTTTAATCTTTTAGCCTAACATAGTAAATTTTGTGCTCTATGATTTTTTATTTTTTTTTTCCCTTCTGCAGCAATTGCTTGATTTTTTTCAAATCAATTCCTATAGCAATAAATGACAAAGTTGACAGTTTTCATGGTCAAATTAAAATATCTGGGTCAAAATAAAAAAATCTTAATAATTCAGGATCTGTATGATTCGAAAAAAAAAAAAAAAAAAAAAAAAAAAAACAAGCCTCATCAGATGGTTTGTACTACTATGACTTACTGTATCAGAACCACTCTTACGGCTTCTCTTGAGCTTCTGCTTGGGTTGCATCCTCTCCTTATATGACCTCCACGGAAGGCACTCCCCCCCACTTAGGGCCTATATCCCACGTGCTGATAATTGGCCGACATAAATACAACCAACCAACCTCTCCTTATATGTATATAACCTGAAGCTATTATATGCATGAGGAGGCTTAAATACTTAAGCCATTGGAAGGCTTATTCAGACTATTTGTCTTGAAGAATTTTTGATGGTGAGGTTCTTAGGTATCCCTCTTTATGGTATGCTTGTGAAGTGCCTTTAATAATAAACCTTGTCAAATTCTTTTGCCCTCTCTTGGTGATTGGGGTTTGATTCCCACCCATATTAGCAGGAAGTGCTCAAGTTGGTATACAGATGGTTCGAAGATGAACAAGAACACTGATGCCGGTGTCTGCTGCCCTGATGATGGTATAATGTACTCATGTTATTTGGGCAGTTTCTCTGCTGTCTTTCAGGCTGAAGTCTTTGTTATTCTTTTGTGCTCCAGATTTTATTTAGACATTGGCTATAAGAATAGATGTGCTCACATTTGTTCTGATAGTCAAGCAGTATTACTTTATTTAAGTAAACATGTTATAGCCTCTCATATAGTTTGAGAATGCTATATTTTACTCTGGCAATTGGCAACAGGGTTACTCTTTACTGGGTACCTGGGTGTTTGTGGTAATAAGTTGACTGATGAATTGGCCAATAAGGTATCTGCTACCCCCTTTGCCAGTCCTGAGCCAGCTACTGGGATCTCAAGTAATCTTATTAGGAGGACTACTGTCTGTAACATTTTTAGAGAGAAGCAGTATGTAGTCTGGCATAACATTAAAGGATTGCAGCATGCAAAAGAACTTAACCGCGGTGTAACTATGGCATTAGGAAAGCCATTGGTCTTTTAACGGGCATTGCCCTTTGAAGAGGCACCTTACTGTTACAGGTGTAAAAAAATGACAACATGTAGAGACAGCGTTTACATGGAAGAAACAGCTATGCGTGTTCTTTGTGAATGTGAGGGGTTTTCTATTTATAGGTTTGAGCACCTTGGTCATCATATAATTGAGTCTTGGGAGCTTTATGATATTCCTTTGAGATGCCTTTTGCTTCAGCTACCAGTCTATTTTAGGATTACTTTCTGGGCTTAGTAGAATATAGACCTCTGGTTGCAGTGCTAGGTTCTTTGTACCACCCCACCTTTAAGTCTAAGTCTTGATTCAAAACTGGAGAGGGCATAGCCCACCAAGAGTACTTTGCCGAAGGCAGTGGAGACCTCAATGCCAAGTTCATTTGTAAAAACCAACTAGTGAAGTTCCACTAGTATATTAATACAGCCATGTGTTCATAATACATATCAATTTATTTTTATTCATATTTTATTGCTAATATTTTTGGTCATAACCATGTCTGCTGAAGAAATTGTAATTAAAGATCAAGCATTAGAAAAACTGGTTATTTTTGTTAACTGCCCAATAACTGAAATTATAAACAGAAACCTGGATGTTTTAGATTCAAGAGGTAATGAATCCTTATTTAATTATCAACTGCAACATATCCTTCTATATATAAAAAAAAGTTTTGATTTGGAAATGGACCAATGAAAATCTGCGTAGATATTCCGGGTAGATCGGCATCCAATTTGAATGCTTAAGCATGGCCTTTCATCGTTAGTATTAAAAAAAACTGTTGCATACAAAAATATGAAAATCGGTAGTATTATAGAGAAATGTTTGATAAACACGCTGATGCAGACAGTTTTCAAATCGAAGAATTATTTTAAGAGATATTTAATGCTAAAGTTGGACAAAATCGTTCCATTAAAAAAGTTTTATTGGAGCAAAAACTATACATGAGAATTTAATCATTTTTAGATCATTTTATACGTTATAAGTTCCCGGTATGTAAATTGCATTTATCTTTCTTATTTGACTCATTTTTTGAGGTTTTATTTCAATTTTAAATTCAAATTTTCAGCATTTCGAGAGATATTTTTTACAAATTTTAGAAAATGTTATTAATTTAAACTGTTGCCAGTTGTATAAACAGCGCACACAATAATGTTTACTTCAAATTACAGGCATGAAAGTGGGCCAAAGAAAAAAAGGAGGAAATTTTTTTTTTACTTCATGAGCCAAATTTGGAGAGAATAAATAAGGAGATTCTGATAGCGACATTTTATAGATTAGAGTGCAGTTTTAAATTGTACATAAACACGAAAATTACAAGGAGATTGATAAATAAAAATTTTTTTAATGGATATTTGTCCTTTTTCAAAAATCACAATATAAGAGTGTATCCCTTGAAAAACAGGTAAGTACCATACAACAAATGCAAGTATGGACTATACAATAAACCTTAAAATTTAGTCATGTTTGAATGACATAATTTATATCCATGATTACTTTATCTTTTATCATCTCTCTATTCTAAAAAAAAGTAACTACCGCTGTCACCGCCGCCGCCGCCGGTTTTGAATTTTTTGTGACTGGAGGTCTTTCTTCATTAATATTAAGAAAAATAATGCATACAAAAATATAAAAATCGGTGGTTTTATACAGAAATGTTTGATAAAC
Source organism: Maratus speciosus (assembly GCA_963932465.1). Classification (NCBI taxonomy): domain Eukaryota; kingdom Metazoa; phylum Arthropoda; class Arachnida; order Araneae; family Salticidae; genus Maratus; species Maratus speciosus. The sequence goes on along the minus strand of OZ010786.1, from coordinate 456,507,903 downwards.
ACGCTGAAGCAGACAGTTTTCAAATCGAAGAATTATTTTAAGAGATATTTAATGCTAAAGTTGGACAAAATCGTTCCACTAAAAAAGTTTTATAGCAGCAAAAACTATACATGGAAGTGTAATCATTTTTAGATCATTTTATGCGTTAGAATTTGCCGGAGTGCAGATTGCATTAATTTTTTTATTTTGACTCATTTTTTGAGGTTTTATTTCTATTTTAAATTCAAATTTTCAGCATTTCTAGAGATATTTTTTACAGATTTCAGAAAGTGATATTAATTTAAACTGTTGCCAACTGTATAAACAGAGGAAGCAATAATGTTTGCTTCAAAAAAAAAATATTTATACATGTAAATAAATTAAAAATTTATTTACACGTGACTATTATAAACAGAAAAAAAAACATTTGGAATTAGAATTAAATAATTATGTGCAAAAAGCAGGAACTTATTAAAAATTACGTCATAAAAACTATAATTACACGTGAATTTTAAGTGAGAAAGGAATTTGTAAAATAATAAATTTATTAACATGCGTTAGAAGTATTAAATAGGAGAAATTACGTCATATTTACGTCACATTACAGTTATTACATAAAAGGAATGCAAAATAATATTGCAAAACGGTTTAAATTTAAATATTGCGCTAGACATTTATTTGATATTTTGAGAGGATACTTTTCAACTGGTATTTTCAAGGGGGATATTTAACAGAGAAAGAACAGCTTGGTAAAAATTACGTCAGATTAAAAACGATTAATTTAAAATGTCTCATTTAAAAGAACTTTCTTTTCGCTTTGTTAAAAAATACCAGGATACAAAGACTCTATTTACTTAATTCCTTTTATATTAGCTTATTTTGAAATGTTGTTACATGTGTCTACGTCATCAAGTTATTTTTATTTCGACGTTTTATTTGTATTTTTATTAATGCTGTACTAATTTATTTGTTCTTTCGTTATTTAAAATAAAAAATTATGTCAATTTGTATAATTTGGCGAGTGGTTTGGCGATTTATATAATTTGGCGAAATGGGTCGACGGGATAATCAAGTAGTACCGCAGCGGATTTGGCGTTAAAATCCCCCAATCAAAGAGAAATGAATAGAAATCCGTTTATAGGGAGTTCGCCACTGTTTTTTAAATTATAATTCAATCTTTCGAAATCTTTTTAAAGCCGATCAAATTAGCGTGCATTTAGAGTCTACGGTGTCTGGACGGGGGTTGGCGAGCGTAGCTCGTAGGGGGCCGAGCCCCCTAGTAACACAAAAAATAGAAGAAAAAAAAATTAATTTACAAATGTAAGGATAGTTGCAATAAAGAAATCAGCCTGCTAAATGTTAATCAAAACATCTGTTGAATTTATGTAAAATAAGATAAAGTTTTTTGACGAAATTCGCGTTTTTTCAGCGATCTTTTGACAAAATACGTGTTTCTTCAGCGATCTTTTGACGAAATACGCGTTTTTTCAGCGATCTTTTGACGAAATATGCATTTTTTCAGCGATCTTTTGACGAAATACGCGTTTTCTCAGCGATCTTTTGACGAAATACGCGTTTTCTCAGCGATCTTTTGACGAAATACGCGTTTTCTCAGCTATCTTTTGACGAAATTCAAGGTTTTTCAGCGATCTTTTGACGAAATTAAGGGTGTTTCAGCGATCTTTTAACGAAATTAAGGGTTTTTCAGCGATCTTTTGACGAAATTCGCGCTTTTTCAGCGATCTTTTGACGAAATTTGGGTTTTTTGCGCGATCTTTTGACGAAATTCGCGAATTCTTCCGCGAACTTTTGACGAAATTCACGTTTCTTCCGCGATCTTTTGACAGAATTTGTGATTTTTCCGCGATCCTGTGACAGAATTCGCATTTTTTCCGCGATCCTGTGACAGAATTCGCGTTTTTTCCGCGATCCTCTGACAGAATTCGCGCTTTTTCCGCGATCTATTGACGAAATTCGCGTTTCTTCCACGATCTTTTGACGAAATACCAGTTTCCTTCGCGATCTTTTGACAAAATTTCCGTTTTTTCTGCGATCTTTTTTGAGAATAGGCGTTTATTCCGAAATCCTTTGACGAAATTCGCGTTTTTTTGCAGTCCCATGACAGAATTCACGATTGTTTGACAGATTTCGCGTTTTCCCCGCAATCCTTTGAAGAAACTTACGTTTTTTCCGCGATACTTTGACAATTCGCGTGTTTTCTTGATTCTTTGATGAAAAATTCCGAGTGTTTTCCTGAGCCTTACACAACATCTGCGTTTTTTCGCGATCTTTTGGCAAAATTCAGAGTTTTTTCATGATCCTTAGACGAAATCCGCGTTTTTTCACGATCTTTTAACACAATTGGTGTTTTTTCGCGATATTTTGAAGAAATTCGTAATTTTTCCGCGATCCTTTGACGAAAGTTGCCATTTTTCCGCAACCCTTTGGCGCAATCATCGTTTTTTCGTGAATCTATGATGAAATTTGGAGGTTTTTTTTCCCCGATCCTTTGACGAAATTGCGTATTTTCCGCGATATTTCTCAAAATTGGTTATTTTCTCCTGCGAACGATTCACGATTTTTTCCCCGATCCTTTGACGAAATTCGAGTTTTTTTGCAGTCCCATGACAGAATTCACGATTGTTTGACAGATTTCGCGTTTTCCCCGCAATCCTTTGAAGAAATTTACGTTTTTTCCGTGATACTTTGACAATTCGCGTGTTTTCTTGATTCTTTGACGAAAAATTCCAAGTGTTTTCCTGATCCTTACACAACATCTGCGTTTTTTCGTGATCTTTTGGCAAAATTCAGAGTTTTTTCGTGATCCTTAGACGAAATCCGCGTTTTTTCACGATCTTTTAACACAATTGGTGTTTTTTCGCGATATTTTGAAGAAATTCGTAATTTTTCCGCGATCCTTTGACGAAAGTTGCCATTTTTCCGCAACCCTTTGGCGCAATCATCGTTTTTTCGCGAATCTATGATGAAATTTGGAGGTTTTTTTCCCCGATCCTTTGACGAAATTGCGTATTTTCCGCGATATTTTTCAAAATTGGTTATTTTCTCCTGCGAACGATTGACGGAATTGTTTTTTCGGCGATCACTTGTCGAAATTTGTGATATTTTTTGTGTCCCAATTTTCGGACTGACGACCTATTTTTTTTTTTTTTTTTTTAATTTCGAATCATCAATGATCGAAAAATACCAGAAGACAATGACACTGTTTACTTAATTCATTTTACATTAGCTTATTTTCAAATGTTTAACTAATTTTTTTTAATTAAATACGAAAACAGCCATTGTATATCTCTTAACAGCAGCAGATTTGGCCTTAAAAATATACAATCCAAGGAAAACTAATGGAAACCGTTTACAGAGAGATCGCTACTGTTTTTTTTTTTTTTTTTTTTTTTTTTTAATTTTAATTCAATATTTTTAAAGACGATCAAATTAGCGTGCTTTTTGGATTTTGGTGTGCCTGACCAGGGGTTGGCGAGCGTAGCTCGTAGGGGGCTAGTGGAAAAAAAAACTTCCTGTTTAAGATTTTTAAAAAATTAAGTAGTTGGTAGCAAATTCTAAACATTTTTATAAATAGTTTAAATGTAACTCTGACTTTCTGTGTATTCTAAATGCCCCAATAAAATGCATAAATATTAACAGTATGCACGTTTTATCAAAAGATAAACATATTAGCCATCCCAAAAATATAAAGTGTAGAATTAGACAAATAATCTTCTCTTCCACTATTTAGAATCTAGATTAATTTTAACACAATTATTCTAATTGGTAAATAAATCATAACAGATGTAAATTTCCAACTGGGCAAAAAAATGTCTGGACCAGGATTTGAACCAGGGATCTCTTGGCTGAAGCCACCAATGCTCTACCATCTGAGCTATCCCGGATGAATGTGGTCTAACTTTTTCACACAGCTAACCTTAATGATTATAGCATCTGGTCTGAAATCTGGTTCAGCTCAACAGAATAGATCGCAGGTAATGGAACTCCAGGCATCAGAGCTTGGCAGCTTCAGCCAAGAGATCCTTGGTTCAAATCCTGGTCTGGACATTTTTTCGCTCAGTTGGAAATTTACATCTGTTATGATTTAGAATGTATTTGGAAATTCATAGAAGAAAAGCTAAGGTAAATTTTACAAATTTATTTTTTCATGAGTTTTAAATATTTTATTGTCCTTTCTGCACAAATTGCTGGAAGGATAACTCCTATACTCAGCTTAAAAAGAAGATAGAAATGCAATAAACTAAAAGGTTGTCAATATGGAAGTAATGCCAAGAAGTTCTAATTTTCCAATTTTTTTGCAGAAAGGATGATTTCGTAAATATAAATTCTGTTTCCATAGAAAATTGTATTGAGAAAAAAAGTTTAACAGTTATTTGTTAAAATGATGGTTTATCTTAGCCATGGTTTACTTCTTCATTTTAACCTACACAACAAACAGAAATTTGAAGTAAAAATGATCAAACAAGTAAAAGAATAAAAAGCAGTGATTGTCTGCTTGATGTGCATGCGTTGGCTACAGCCAAGACTTAAGTCACCAATTTTCATGTTCTTTTATTATTTACTCTGAGTTTCTGTTGATTTTGAACAGACTATAGAATTTATGTTCTTGTAAAATATAAATGAATAGTTAAAGAACAAATTTTGGATTTATAGTCTTATTTGGCTAAAATAATCTATGTATTAAGTAAATGGAAGGAAATATACAAATATTTTTTAAATTATAAAATTTGATTTTTTTATTTTTTAAATATCAAACTAATTTTCCTAAATGTAAAAGTCTCAACATTTTCCCTCACACTGAACAAAATAAACTAATTTACAAAAACAATCTACTAATAAAAAGCATTGCAGATTTATTCTTATAATTATTCAATTCTATAAAGAGGAAAAGTGGGAAAATATTTCATGATTTTAGTTTTAAAACTTTTTCTATCACTTGATAAACACCAAGGATATTACTTTTATATTACCTGATTTTGAATAGCAGTGTACAAAAAGGGCGAAAGAGCTCAGAAATATTACCAGAATCTTTCTCGACATTAAAAGGTCCATCAGGATAGAGCAATAAACCCCTATAATTAGAGAAAAAATTAAACAGATATCCAAGTGAAAACAGCAATACAAGCCTAGTGAAATATAAAATTTTGTAAGTACAAATAAAGCATTTACTAGGAGTCTAGTGAATAAATATGAAAAAGGAGTAAACTGAATTGTCTAATATCTGAGCTGGAAGTGTGCAGATTTACAATATAAAAACCTTTTTGTAATTTGCAATAAATTTATGCAGCAAATATCATTTATTCGTGTAATGATAAACTTCATTTTTCAATACTTCAGTTTTGATTACCTCGAATATATTTATTTTTCTCCTGTAATCTCTTTCCTTCAACTCAGTACAACTGTGTGCAGATATAGTATTATAATTTGTAAAACAATATCATCAATAGAAAGATACATAATTGCTGATTTGTTCACACTGAAAATTTCTTATGGAAGAGAAATCAGAATGAATCAAACATTTATCTGATATTAGCGTAAACAATAATATCAATAGAGTGATGCGTAATTGTTGGTTTGTTCACACTGAAAATTTCTTATGGAAGAGAATTCAGAATAAATGAAACATTTATTTGATTTAGCATAAACAATAATAATCAATAATAATCACAAGAAAATAATTAAAAATTAATTTTGGTGCAGGGAATCTGGGAAATATATCTCACAGACTATGTTAAGATGCTTTCATGCTTCAAAGCTTTAAAAGGGTTTTTTTCCATATTTTACTGTAGAATGCTCCAGAAAACTAAAAAAAGATTATATTGTCCCAGTTAAAAAAAACAAACTTTTAAAAGTTATACATTTAGTTTAGTCTTAATTATTCCTTTATAAAAATGTTATGTTCATCTTATAGAAGGTCATTTCTCTTTTTATTCGAAATTGACCTTCAAGAAAAATTAACTCTACAGAAAAACTTGCGTATTTAACATTCCCAACTTTTAGAACTAAAGAAATGGTGACAAAAGTGTGCAAATAAATATATATATATTTTTTTTGTTGTTTGTTTATTTTTATGAATAATAAATAAAAATATTTTTATGAAAATGATATTCAGTATAAACTGAAAATATTACACAAGCAGCAGAAAATATACCAATGACTAGTATATTAGACCATCAAAAATGAAGGAATGTTGATCTGCGTTTCATTTTCATAAGACTTCATACAAATAAACAGCATGAAGATTTTATTATTGAAAGGCTTCTATTGTAGAAAAGTACATTTTAAAAATTACAAATGATTTCTAAAAATACAAATGATGAGGATATTTTCTTTACTCAATATCAAATTTTTGAAATAATTCAACGATCCATAAAGGCTCCGATTCGAATTTTTAGAATTAAGAAATGAAAATCAGTAAAAATGTCAGGTTGATACAATCATATCAATTTTTCTCCTTAGTTTTATTCATTTTAAGCTAAGCATAATGTCACTGGTGCAAACTTTTCAAACATGCTTTATATAGGTACTTTTATGCATAAGCACAGTATATTGAAATAAAAATATTTTTCCCATTTAATTGTAATGAAAAAAAAATAATAAAGTCAATGCATAAAGATAAAATAAACCCAATATACGATATTCGTGCGATGTCGAAATAAATATGAATTTTTTATTTGCTTATAAAAATAAAATACACATGCATAATTTTTTTTTACCAAAAGTAACTTGCAAATGAAAAAATAAATCCAAAAAGACCAGGTGTCGGAATATTTTGCATTATTTCTGTTTTATCTGAAACAATGGAAGTGATCCAATTGCCATCACTTTGAAGAAATTTCACAAAAACTATAAAAATGGGAATATTTTTAAAAATAGATAGTGCGGGCACATCTACAAATGAACAGCTTTCATTAAAAAAAAAAATAATTAGCAAAATCTGTTCAGTATAATGCTCACTTCAGATGAACAAAAAAAAAAACAGCCTTGTGTTTTAAATATTTCGATAGTGCAATTTGCCCTGGAATGGTTACCTACACTTGGATTTTATATATCTAAAGAAAGGGTACATGGAAAAATATTGGCATGACTTACCATACAATAGCAAGGCGAGGAATTGTAAACATAAGAGAAGGGTCATAATCATCCACCGTTTCTTGAGTGACTAATTCAATTTTTAATGCTCTAAAAATTAAAATAAAATTAATAAGTCATCAATAAAATTCAAGCTAATAAATGAAATAAAAGAAAATATCCAGTATCATAAGTCTAAATTAAAAATTATTTTTGATATTTATACAAAATTGCATCTTCTGAAATAATGAATTGTATTTTTGTATCCTATAAGTTAGTTTCAATATGTGATTAGCATCTATATTATAACATAAAACACAAATGTATGTCAGTTACGCTACACTAAAAAGTAATATTAGATGTAGCAACATGCACTATCATTTTCCTTTCAATCACATATATTTTAGTTTTTAAATGTCACAGAATTTTAATCTTTATTGTACCGAACAAAAAATTTACTTTCAAATAAAACTTGTTTAAAAGCTGTAACTTAGTTTACAGATGTTTAATTTTTTAATTTATTATTTTAAGCATATATTTTTTTAATCTATCAATATGTGATGTAACAAATATTTGTTTGTTACAAAAAATGTAAAGTAGCATTTGTAGTAATGTAAACAAATATGCAAAACTGAGAAGAAGAGGCAGTGTTAGCACAATTGGTGACTGAATGCCCAAACTTGGCAAGAGTTCCTTCTTCTGGTATACATTAAGATACATTATATGAAATTTATAATTGCACATATACATATCTATAATACAAATCAGATAATATTTGACATAATTTGATTTAATTCACATTAAATTTATAACAGAATTCTAAAGAATGTTTCCTAAAAAAAAGTATTGAGAAATTTCTTGTAAATGATAACAGATTAAAGTTATAAAGGAATTATAATAATGCAGAATGTTGATTCACAGCTGATATTTTATTCATTGCATTAAACAAACAGCCAATGACATAAAAAATTCTCCTCTTCCTACTAAGATGTTAACTTGATTGTTTGGATAAATTTTATATACATCTCTACATACAAATGCTTAACAAAAGTGAGGTTTTTCTTTGGTAAGATTTTTTTCAAACATTATTAAAGAATTTATATTCATTAACATTATTCTCAGCTTGATGATATTTGGCTGAGGTAAGCTTTGTCGATAAGTTTATACAACAAGAAAGAATTCATTACCACAAATTTCAAACTCCTGACAAAATTAGAAGAAATTTCAAAAATGAAACCATTTAAAAAAGAATAAAATGTTTTTGAAAGTTTAATAAGAGGTATAAATAAATTCATACACTGTATAATAAATGTAAATGTAAGGTCGATATTTAATATGCATTATGTCTTGATAGTGAAATAAATGAAAAGGAATTTATTTAAACACTCAAAGATTGAAATCAAAACAATTATTAGCAAATTCAATGAGTAATATACCAAACAACTTTTTAAAGCAAGAAAGTAATGTTAACAGGCATGAACGAGAGCTGGAAACGAGATAGGTTCTTTAAATACACATAAAGTTAGGAAAATAGTAAGAATGCTTAGGGGGGAAAGTTAATAAAAAGGAAATGGGTTTATAACTTAAAGTAGGCTATTCCAGTGAAATAAAAAATAAAATAAGACTCTTAACAGTTGGGATTAATCACATAAAAAGTAAATATTATAAAGAATCATTCACCTTGTTGAAAACAGAATCTTTGGCAAAGTTTTTTTTTTTAATGTAAAATCTGCAAATTTGAAAAAAATTAGAAGATACAGTATATATATATGAATGCCTAGCTGCTATGAAAAACCAATAAGTGATTGGAAGTTTTCCACGAGGAATTTATAATTTACCTCCAACTATGCATGATTTCATGCATGAAAACATGAAAAGGATATTTGTTTGTCACAAGCTGAATACATCAATTCACAATTGGTTACACATAACTTAGAAAATTGTAAAAAATCCAAGCAATAAGAGAGAAGATGGAAGTTCTTCCCCTAACAAATAAATGTATATAACTACACATAAAAAATTGTATACTTAGCTAATGGTACACCATCTTGATACATCATTTGTAACTTTTCATTTCTCACAATTTAATAACAAAACAGAAACAAGAAAAATTGCCAAGCATAGATAAACGCTTTCCAAGACTTCCAGAATATTTCAAAACTGTTGTTTAAGAAGGTAAATAAGATACTTAAGTAAAAATTTTAGAAAACGCATAACACATTTAAAAGACATATTTTAGCAATTACCGTCCATAAGTTGAAAAGTACTCTGACTCTTTAGTGCAGCCCTGTATTTGATTCATAGATTCGTATATATTCTATATAGTATACTAAAATTTAGTTTAGTAAGAGAACAAATAATAGGTTGAAAATTCACCTTGTGCAATTCCTACCAACAGACGGAAATATACTTAAATTATTTTGTACAGCCCTGTACATTACCTACACACTATTATTACATCATTTTTTACATGCTACATATTAAACTAAAATTCAATTCAGGCAAAAACACACTTCAAACTACTGAAATCACATTTCCAGAAAATATTATCAATAAATGTCCATGTATCCAGTTATGTGTGTAGTGTTGTTTATAATTTTATATATATTCTACAAAAATCTCTTAATATACTAAATATAGTTCAGCTTCAAAATGCATAACTGAATTAAAAACCACCTTTAAGGAATTCATGCTTATACTCAATATTGCTTAGAAATTCTTTTAAAAAGCCCTATAACATTTATACATACCACATAGTATGCAAAAATTTAGTTAAACTTAAAAACGTCAGGTATTTAAAAGGTACAACAGATAAGAAATTATTTTACAACAATGAGTTTGGATTTTTGAATGCTCATTCAGTTACTGGTAAGGGAAATACAGAAAATAAGTTACTTACCGGCAGCAAAATTTTATAACAATCTGCTGATTTCATGGTCATGCCATTAAAAAAATTTTTGTCTTTCTGCTTTTAAAGCTGATTTATTTTCTATTTTTGAAATTTTAAAAGGTATTATTTGACGAGTAAAATTTTATCACAGTTCAAGTATAAATAATTTATGAATGATGCAGTAAATTTAAATTCAAACAGTCATACGGCAATTCAATAAATTAAATGCTTTAGATTTTCCGAGAAATCAAGTCATATTTATCAACTTACTCTTATTTTGTAAAAGGTTTATTAAGTGAACAAAAGGACTAAACTAAATCATGCTTATGAATTTTCAGATATAAATATATGAATAAACAATAAAATTTTCTCCAAGATCTGCTTAAAAAGAAAAGCATATGTAAATATCTTTAAAAATAGCAAAATTAGAGTTATTTTATCAGTTTAATAAGCTAGCATAATACAACCCTACTGTGTAAAAATCTCAAAATTATCAGATGGTCAGTTCACTCATAAAAATAGCAATCTCTTGGAATTTAGAAGTTGAACCAACATGTCCACAGTTGAAATAATAAAATAGCATGAAAAATTATAATTTTCAGATCTATATTTATCTTGTAGTGCATGTAAATTTAATATTTTTACTTGATATCATATTAAAAACAAAATCATTTATAAGTCCTAAAAATAAGTTGAGTAAAAATCAAATTAAATCATATTTTTTGAAATTTTATCAGGTAATCCAGAAAGTAAGTTCCGTTTAGCAACACAGGAAAAGGAAATCATTTGGAACTAACTTTTATTAAATAATGAACTACAATGGTCAGACTAATTTTTGACATAGCTACTACCATTGTTTAGGCATTTATCATAGCGAGGTGCGAGTATTTGGATGCCCTTCTCAAAGACTGATGATTGCAACCATTGGGTAACAACGAATCTTACCTCATTGTTGTTCCTGAACTGGTTGCACTAAGAAAAGTCTTCAGCAGACCTGCCAACCTTTGAAAATGATAAATCGTAGCACACAAAATTTAAATTAATCTGGAGGTTGGTTGGTTGGTTTTTTGTGTTACACAGCCATCTTTTGACATTTGTAAAAGGAATGTTTCAGTCTTTCAACTCAATATAGTAAATTTTCTCCTTTGAAAATTTTTATACGATTTTTAGAGTTTCTTAAGGAGCCTAGTTCCAATTTTTTAGCCCAGTGCAGTAAATTTTGATAAAATTTGGGGTTTTTTTTCCTGCGATCATTTCAAGATATTCACAACTTTTCCGCAATCGTAATTCACATTTTTCTATCACGATTCTTTGTTGAAATCCGCACTTTTTACCATGGACTTGTGACGAAATTCGCATTTTGTACCACGATCCTTTGTCGAATTTTTCTTTTTTTTCCATGATCCCTTTGACGAGATTAGTGTTTTCTTTCTGCGATCTTTCGGTGAAAATTTTCGTTTTCTTACTGATCTTTTGACGAAATTCGGGTTTTCTTTCTGCGGTATTTTGACAAAATTCACACCATTGAAAATACAAAATTTCAAATCTTCCTAAGGGGACATCCCCTCGGGCCACCCTCTGAAATCAACACTGCGTTTTTACCACGATCCTTTGATGAAATTTATTTTCTTCTGCGACCAATTGACGAAATTGATTTTTTTTATTCGGTCATTTGTCGAAATTCGTGGTAGTTTATCGCAAATCGTGCGATTTTGCACACTATTTCAAACTTTGCCCCTCAAATAACACCCACCCCCCATCCTTTCCAGAAATTCTTAAAATGGCACCTTGTTTCTAAGGAAACAAATTCCTGTATAAATACTTACAGAAACACGGTTCACTCGTGGTTAATATATATAGAGTTTTTATGTTAAGAAGTTTGTTTTGCAGCCTAGATTTTTCTTTTCCATGAGCATTTTTTAATGTCCGAATTTTCGGACAATGGCCAATTTTCTAAAACTTTTGGAAATGAATACTTTGAAATTTTGGAAATTTCGCAGCAGAATCACTCCTGAAAAATATGCTGTGCGGGATAAAAACCGCAACTAGAAACAAAAAATGCGTTTGTGTTTTTTGCAAAAAAATCGTAGTTTAAGACCGATTTTCGTAGCATCGTAGTTTATAGGTCCAAATCGTAGGAACTACGATTTTTTCGTAGCAGTTGGCAGGTCTGGTCTTCAGATGCTTGAAAAGATGAAAATCACACGGTGCGAGATCCAGGATATAGGAGGGTGAATAAAATGTTTTCACGTCCTTCATTGAAGTGAGTGCCACAAGCACCTTCTGACCATGGAATCGCTCATCGCATTGGGTCCGTAAACCTCACACATTTATCTGTGAATTTCACATGCTTTGGTATTTCTCGCAGGGATGACAGGGATGACCACATCAGTAACTCAGCCTACGCATAAAAATTAGATGACCGACCGTATCTCGTATGAGGTGGGATGCTCAATTGTTTTAAACATTTTAAATTCTCACAAAACAAGCTCTGAATAAGTCAGCTATCTGAAAATGCCTTTACTCACTTACCAGTGAATCAGCAGAAAGAATGCGTATGCTTGAACTAACGAACACAGCTATTCAGTGGCGAAAATGGAAAATGGAACTTACTTTCTGGATTACTTGATATTATCAGCATTTAAAATTTCAGTAACAATATTAATCATTACAGTGCAGAGTTTATGTATGCAATCATATTTAAAAAGAAAAAAAGAACTAACCTGATTAATGTTTCAGAAAACAGTACGATTATTTCTTGCTGCAAATGATATTCTTTAGCACTCTTGATAGGAACCATAGCACTGACATAACTAGAGGGGAGAAAATAATAAGTACAAGAAAGTTAGAAGTAGCAATAAGTACAAGAAAGTTCAAGTGCGTGTTGCTAACATTCACATTGAATGTCTGCATTCAATGAAGAAATTATTTTTTAATTTAATATTTATAATATTTAAAAAAAAAAAAAAACCTCAATTTAAACTCTTTATGTGGTGTTGATATCAGAGGCAATTAAATCTTTCTATCAAATACATTAATTAATTAATCAAGCTCTTTTAGTTATTAAGTCCGTCTAAACATGAAATAAAACTCCATTATTTTATGATTTTCATGTAAATTATTAATGTATCTTTATGAGGTGATTTCCATTGAATAATTCAAGAAAAAATTATCTCATCATTATTATGCATTATTAATTATTTACTTGACATTTACTTTCATTATTTTAATCATTTTTTAAATTTTCTTAATTCTTACTATGTACTTTATTACTTTAATATTTTACTTAATTATTTTAATATTTTACATTTTGTAAGCATTCATCGTAATTTTGAGTGCATTATTATATTCAAATTACTGTTTGAAAAACATAAATAAAACGGTGACTAGAAACCTGCAAAATTCTAAAATTTCCACAACCTCTGGTCCCACAAAACGTGGATTTGAGGAATCATAGATACTGTATATATATTTATGCATGCATCATTAATATATGTAGAAATAAATAAAAATACTAATGGTATATAAAACCCAAAAATATTTCAAAATAATAATAAATAAATAAATAATGGCTTAAACTATGGAAGTGTTATTCGCACACATATAGATAAAATTTCAAAGCTATATACTTAATTATTTTGAAACTATTACGCTTTAGGAGATTACTTACTTCATTCACGCGAAAACACCTGCTAGCTAATGTTAATCCTATGGGAGAATTTTTTTTTTAATATCTCATTTGCATTTCAATATTTTTAAATGATTTCCCACCACCCCCTCCCAACTGGATAGTTGAGATCAATCTCTACAAAGGCATTTTTTACTTTTTTGATTTTGTTTGCAGGGGTTTTTTAAATGAGATACTTTCACTTTCAAAACCAGTTCTGAAAGTGCACAATAACTAGTGTTGCCAGGTCCAATGTCACAAAAAGTGGGACAGGAGCTTCTAAATTGGGACATAAAATTATAGTAAAGCCTATGAAAACGGAACCATATCTTAAATATAAAAAAATCAATGTCTCTACAGTACGAATACTATACAATTATACCTGCTAAGAGGAAACCCTGCTTAAAACAGAATTTTTCTTCTGTCCCTTGTAACTCAGTCTTATCAGATTTTATTATACTAAATAAACACAACAAAATTATACAGTAAAACCTGTGAAAGCAGAATTGCTAGGGACTAAAACAAAATTCCAATTCAGCAGGTATAATTGTATAGTATTCCTATCATAAGGACAATGAAAACTATTAAAACAGAATTCCAATATAAACAGATTCAGTTTATACAAAGTTTACTGAACGAAGTACAAGCAGAATCATTAGGAACCGCAAAAAATTCTGGTTTACACAGGTTTCCGTCTAAGCAGATAAATTTGTAAGGTGCAACTTTTTAAGGTGCTTTGGAAGTAACTATAAAGATTTTCTGTTATAGATAGATTCTGTCTTCACAAGTTTTACTGCATTAAATTCCACTAGATGACCAACGAATAGCAAGGTACTAACGAAATTTAAAAGAATTTGCGCAACATAAAAATTCATGACTTTTGATGGTTGCACAATGGTTATGCAAGATAGGTTTTTGAGCCCCTGAATATCGGGGCACCTGGCAACACTAACAATAGGGTTGTTCTCTACAATACTTGCAAATTTGGCCAGCAGTCTGACTTGAATGATGCATATGTAAATTTTCATAAAAATTAGATAAATGGTAAGAAATCAGACAATTATTGAAGATTTTAATAGCAACAGAAATTGTTTTAAAAATTTAACTTAACAAAAAAAAAAAAAATTAAAAATTTGTGGAAAAAATAAAATAAAAAATGTGAGGGAATGACAAGTGAGGGAATGATGAAATAAGACATTTTTACTAGTTGTAGGGGAAAAATGCAAAAATATGAAGAAATCCAAACTGTTTCCTTTAAGAGAAACACTTAATATATAATGTATGATAAAATTAAAATTTTTGATATTTACAAAAAAATGAATATTCTGTGTGAGGGAATGACTGCTAATAAAAACGCTTCCGGATATACTGACTAAAAAAAAATTCTGTAAAATTAACAAAATCTTACACCACCAATTTATGTTGCTGGACTGACAAGTGCTCAAAATAGCTTCTTCTCTGTGAAGGATGCTAGACTGCTACTGCTCATTAGTGGTAGATATTTGAGATAATAGCAATGTGTGAGGGAATGATGGTCTAACATGGGGAAACATATAATTGATTGAGTAGACTATATAATAATAGTAAAAATTAATATTTTTATTATTTTTTGTAATGTATCAAATAAGAACTTTATTTTGCTTAGGGTATTTTTAATTATTTTTATTTCTGGATGGAAAGAAATAGGCAATAAAATATGGTAGTACAGGTGGGGGAAAGGTGAGGGAATGATGTTTGCATGATATATATTATATTTTTAAATACTAAATTTATTTATTTTTAAATTTTACTTTTTGCCCCTAATAAACTATGTTTAGATCTTCTAATAAAAACAAAAATAAATAAAAATGTAATAAAATTAAGAGCATTTATATGGCTGGGAAGCACTTTTTGCACTATTGCAGAGAATAACCCAATAACCCACTTTTTACGATCTAT
This sequence comes from Maratus speciosus, assembly GCA_963932465.1. Taxonomy (NCBI): domain Eukaryota; kingdom Metazoa; phylum Arthropoda; class Arachnida; order Araneae; family Salticidae; genus Maratus; species Maratus speciosus. The sequence goes on along the minus strand of OZ010786.1, from coordinate 456,492,337 downwards.
ACAGCTCTTCGGAAGGAGACTATGATGGCTTTTACTATCAATAAAGTCTCAACCAAATTCTTTTGTTTTATCTCGTCTGTAAACAAATATAAAATGAACTTATTTCCTTTTCTCTAAGCAGTTTTGTTTGTTATCTACATATTTTATCTTTCACATGAATTTGCTCCATGTTTTTTTTTCTTTTTTTCTCAAAGAATTTAATGCACAAAAATGCTTTCTCTGTAAATAAAATCATGGTTTTAAATTATCTGCATGTGCTCTTTTGATAAAACTGTGCATGGAATAATTTTGAGCAATTGTGGTTATTTTCAGTTTTGAATAAAATATATAGATTCTTAGATTAACTATAACTTTGGAACGTCGTGTTCACCTTGAGGTAATATAAGAACATTAATACATACAAAAAGTCAAAATTATGATTTTTTATTACTAAATAAAAAATCATCTAAACTGGGACATAAAATTATAATAAACCTTATGAAAATGGAATCCTGTCTTAAATGTAAAAAATTTATGTCCTTGAGGTAGGAATACCATACAATTATACCTGAAGATTTTCCTTCCCTGTTGACGACTGTAGTTCAGTCAAAAGCTCTCAGGTGTCAAGTTTGTAACATCATTTAACTTCTACGATGGTTTTTATGTTTTAAAACCTATACATGTACATACATTTTAGCACATTTTTATTAGTAATAAAAAAAATTATAATTTTCATTTTGTATATTTAAATGTTCTTATAATTTTTTCTTTTATAATATAGAACAAATATCACTTGATATTTTCTTTTTTGTAAACAATAGAAGACAATAAATTTTATATTATATCTAACACCTAGAATATCCAAAAATCCAGGCATTGTATAATCTACATAAAGAATGTATACACAAAGTTCTGAAGGAAAATATCAATATTTCAAAACTAGTAATAACTAAAGTTTTATTTAAGAAACATCATTTTCCCCTTGCAGAATTTATTTACAATTCAACCAGTTTCAAAATTTTCATACTGCTAAAAATTTTAAAGTTCCTTGACCAGATAACATGTCCCTTTAATTACTAAAATCAATAAAGGTAAGTTTTAGTTAAAATTACATACCAAAGCTCAAATTCAGCAAAGAGTCTGTCAAATATCCTCAAAGCTTCTCGAACCTAAAACAAATTCATTGTGAAAACTCATTTCCAAATAATTTTAATAATATTAAGAAATGCAATTTTTTTCCCTGAAAAAAAAAATATATTTAGTTTTATTTCTATATAATTCCTTTACTATACAATACGTTTAAAATTAACAAATTATATATAAGCTTATATTATAAGATATATTTAATATTGCACCGACCTAATATTGGCTTACACTACACGCTTACAGGCATGTTAAACACTTAACAAATAATAAAAAAAAAGAGCAAAGAAATATATTTTTTACATTAGAGTTTAAAATACTATATGTACAGTAGAACCCAATTACAGGAGCTTCCTTAAATCTCCTTGAAATCACAACATGTTGCAAAAAACCAATTATAACAAAGGAGACATATTGAGCACAAAGAATAATTTTCACAATGCCTTCTGCTACATTATAAGCAGTTTCTACTGATTGTATATACCAGGGGTGTCCAACTGTGGCCCGCCGGATACCACTAAAATTTTAAAGAAATAGTCGACAAGTTGAATTGCAACAATTCAACGATTAGATAAGGTAAAGATATCTGTAAAATTTTAGTGGTATCCGGTGGGCCACAGTTGGACACCCGTGGTATATACATAAAAATCCATAATACTATTAATTAACAACAATCTCCGACTGATTTATGTTTTACATAAGATATATTTCTTTATGAATCAATAGACTTAAAAGGCTTAAGTTACAAAATTTAAACTTCAAACAAACAAACAGAGCAGGAAAAAACCCCACAAGATTACAGTTCCACCTCCCCCAGATGAATATTGTATTTTGAATGCAGTTTTCTTCACTTAAAATTTATTTAAAAATCAGTGTGTGTGTGCCATATGAGTATTTAGCAGAGACACTGAGCTGGAGCCCAGAGCCGGAGTGCTCCGGAGCTGTGTTTTCCCTGGAGCTAGAGCTGTAAATTTTCTCCTGCTCCAGGGCTACTTTTGTTTTTTAATATTCTTTTAAATCTTTTTTTTTTTTTTTTTTTTTTTTTTTTTAACCCCCGGTACGGTATGTTATTTCTTTCTCCCAGCTTATTTTGTGAATTCCAAAAAATAACGTTACCTTACAGAAGCCAGCCGTAAAACAAAGCAGTACAATTAAATACTCTATAGCAATTTTTTAAACTTCTAAGCATTGCACATTTTCGATTTTTATACCGTTGTAGTGGGGGAAAAAAAAGTTCTTTTAAATGCATTTTGTTTGAAAACTGTATCTCTATTTATTTTTGAAATATTAATTTTTTTGTAGTTTCTAGCGACATTTACTTAATATTGGCAACGGAAGAAATCCATTTCTGTAGAAAGTGAAAGAAAAATAGCAATTATATCTTTTTGTTGTCATTTTTTCATAAAAACTGAAAAAAAAAAAGGAATTAAAATAAGTGCTATTTTGAAAAAATATAAATGAAGGATTTCTGATAAAACAATGGAGCTATTATAAACTATATTTAATTTTAAGTTACTATGAATCATTAGATAGCTTTTTTTTTTGTTGTTGTTGTTGTTTTTGTCGATTTTCTTGAATGACGGCATCTTTTTGCTGCATTTGTGCATTATTTCACGATAGTGATGTGCTATGCATGCTTTACTGTAGATGTTTAAGAGTAGATCGTAAATGTGGAATTCTTAAGTGGATGCGAATGACGTCATTTTACATAAAATAAAACGTGTGCTTTAAGTCTTAAAATTGAAATATGTTTTGTACTGCAGTAGAGTCCTGATTACCTGAGTTCCGCTTAACCGAGTTATTTTCTTTTGATGGGCTGGTGACTTCTATTATTATGAAACAGCCATTATAAATGAAGTGTTAGGTGAAGATGAAAGAGCAGCCATAAAAGTTAGAACTCTGATTTTCTGGTTGGAATAGGGGGAAAAAATGGCCATAATTGTTTTTTTTTTTTTTTGCAAAAAAAAAAAAATTATGACCAATCCCCTCCCCCACCCCCCACCCCCCATGCTGACCAGAAAATCAGAGTTCTAACTTTTTACGACTGCTCTTTCATCTTCACCTAACACTTCATTTATAATGGCTGTTTCATAATAATAGAAGCTACCAGTCCATCAGAAGAAAATGAAGTAACGGAAATGCCAGGGAAAAAGCAGAATTCCTGTTTATATAATTTTTTAAATTAGAGATGAAAAACTTCTCACAAAAACATGGTAACACTACTTTACTTCTACTTTCTACTTGAGCTAAGTGGCAACACTATTTGAAAATAAATATGGCAGCCTGTATTTACACGTGTAGTTGTACAATTTTGGTTGTTTGAAAAGTGTAGAAGAAATTTAAGATTCTTGTGTTTAAAATTCCACCAAACTTTCTTTTTTAAAAGTAAAAGCTGAAAGATGTCAGATTTTCTGAACAAGCATTTAAGTTTGATGAGAAGAAAAATGCATTTTGTCAAATCTTTAATGAAGGTAAAGGAAAAATATGTGAGCAAAAAATTAACTATGTAAATTAAAATCTGCCACTCAAAAGCGCAAAGTCGGAATCGAGTTAGAGAGGTTGCCGGAGTCGGAGCCAGAGTATTTTATCTGGGAGTGGAGCTGGAGCATCAAAATTTTTTCGACTCCAGGTCACTGGTATTCAGAATTTAATGTCCTCAGTATATTTGACCATTAGGCAATGCATAAAATCATTGTACAAAATTTTGGTACTTAGATTTACAAAACCACAAAGCAATAAATTATGAACACTGGGCATGGGCAGTTTTAAATGCATAAGCTACAAATTTACAGATTGAAATGCACAAATTACACGACCATGACATCAAATCACATATGACCATTTTAAGGCTACCCAGAAATCCTTCATCAGTGTGAAAATAAGCTTAAAAATAGACAAAAACAAAAATTAAGAAAAAATAATAAAAGATTAAAAATAGGTTCAAAAAACTCCTCGGCTATAGCCCCAAGTACTGGCTAATGAATTGATTAAGTGGCAAAAGTTAGAGTTTATATATCCTAAAGAATTGATGTACCTGACAGGAAAACACTGAAAAACAGGTAACACTATGCAGGATCCCTCCACACAAGGGTGAGAAAGGGGTGCTAGTCATGTTATTGACCAAAGAATTTGTATATTTATGTATGTAATATGCAACGTAAAAATATAGATCAAAAACCAAATTGCATTTTCTGATAATTTTAACCTTGGAAAGTTAAACTGGGGGTTGGAATTAAAACAGTGATTTTCTTAGTTATAGTAGATTTACCCAATTCCTGCTTCCTAACATAATTCTCATGTTCTTTCAACCTGAATCTAAGTACATGTTTCATCTTCCCAGTGTAGGAAAGGCCACATTCACAAAAAAATCTATAAATACCCCAGGTATTATGGAACGGTGTCTATAGAGGAAAGCCATAATACCTGGGGTATTTATAGAAATTTTGTGAATGTGGCCTCTCCTACATTCAGCAGTCGAAGCGTGCACTTAGATTTAGGTTAAAAAAATGAGAATTATGTTAGGAGGAGGTATTGGTTAAATCTACTATAGCTCAGCATTGTTGGAATTCCAATACCAATTTAACTTTTTTGCAGATAAAATTATCAAAAAATGTAATTCGGTTTTTGATCTAAAATTTTATGAGGTGTATTACATATATAAATTCCTTGGTCAATGATATGACTAAACCCTTTTTTCTCCCTTGTGTGGAGGGATCCTGTGTAGTGTTACTTGTTTTTCAAGATTTTCCTGCAAAGTATGTCATTTCTTTTAGGATATATAAACTCTTAGTTTTGCTGTTTCAGTCGATACATTAGCCAGAACTCTGGGCTATAAATGAGGTGTTCTTTAAAACCATTTTTAACTTTTAATCTTTTTATTTATTTTAATTTTTATGTTTATTTTCACACTAATGAAGGAGATCTGGACCTTGAAACGTCTGTATATAATTTGATGTCATGGCGGTGTAATTTGTGCATTTCAACATTGCAAATTTTTAGCTTATGCATTTAAAACTCTCACAAAGGGATTACTTTATGGATATCAGCAGTTGTTAACTACTATATTTTCAAGAATAAAACCCATTTGAGATTTACTTTTATTTATTTATTTTTTTAATCCGATTCTTTCTCCAAATAAGGTATTAAAAAGTAGGATATATGTGTTAACACAAGGGTGTGGCATGCATGAAAAAAAAAAAATACAGTAGAAATAATTCTTAATTCTTCATACAGTAGACATAAGTCTATGCCTTTTCTAACTTATATCCTGTGTAACTTAATATTAAAAATAATTCAAATTCAACTAACGATTAATATTAATATGTTTTTATTCATCTGAAACCATGTTTATTTAAAATTTATCATAGGATTAAAATAAAGCTTCAAAGGAGAAAATTCCTTACAAAACTAACAGCTAACAAAACAGAATTTGAACTGTACTTTAAGATCATTTAATTAATTTTAACCTAGGAAATAATTTTAATAAAAAAAAATAATTAAATAAGAATATGTTTTCAAAAATGTCAATTTTACTTAAAAGTTAAACTAAAAATTTAATTTTCTTAATGAATGAAAATCTCAAACAGAATTTTAAAGTTTGATTGTAGTACTAAAAAACTGCTGAAAAGTGTGAATGGCAAAGTCTAAGATAAAGCTAAAAGAGATGATTGAAAGTCTATGTGGTCAAAAGGGTTGTCAAATTTTAGTCAAGCAAAAAAAAACAAAAAAACAGGCAAGCTTTTTTTTGGTTTCAATCACTTAAAAAAAGCTGGCAGAAAAATATTATGCAGGTAATACAGTAGAAAGTCTAAAGTTTGGACTTCCCAGCGACAATAGGTATTCAAGAAAGGAGGGTAAAAACAAAATTGTTGAAACGAACTAAGAAAAAAAGGTCTAGAGCAAAGAAGCTTTATTACTGAATCTTAACTCATAAGATTCAGTAGTGAAAGATCAAGAATAAAAGAAAAACTTCTTAATGATAAACCTAAGTTAATGCAACACACATTAACTGAAATATCCAGTAGTTACGTAAGTTATGATTTGTTCTTAAATTGTATGTTCTGTTAAATAAATGTTTTGTTTTACTTTTTATTTTGTTACGATTTATTTAATGAAAATGATTGTTTAACCCTTAAATGCCTGGTGTTGCTTTTCGGCAACATACCCAATTTAGGCTCTAAAATACCATTAGAATAATATTGAAGCTATAATGCCTAATGTTGCCAATAAAATACATTATGAAAATATTATTAAATCGATTTTCAACATTTAGATGGCAACACTTGTGCTGTTTAAGAATAAAGATAAATTTATTTTTTCAAATGTTTCTACTTGTTCTTTTTGTTTTGTTTGGAAGCTTGCGAAATACCCTATTTTGACCTGCATTGAGCAAGTAAAATTTATTTCTTATTATAGTTCCTAAAATTCTTGTGTGTTTAATATTATAGAATTTTATCAAGGAAAATTATTTTTTTCAATTAAACACCAGTATTGCCGATTAGTAATAAACTGTTTTTTAGCCGTAAACTATACTTAAAACAAAATATGATTTTTTAAAGTATTTTTCCCATGATTTATTTAAAAAATGAAAGCCGAAAAACATTATTACAATGACTTTTGAAAAATCAGGCATTTAAGGGTTAATTTAGTATTAATAGCTGTCATAAACAATTTTTAATATATGAACATCATAGTTTGCCTTTTTAGTGAAATTTATTTTTTTTTCTTGTTAGAAAGACCATATTTTTGATGACACAAAGTTTGGACTTGGTAAAGCCCGACGATTCCGGACTTTAGACTTTGCACTGTATGTGTAAAAGGAAAATATATGTACATTGAGGAGAATGTATTAAATTAGACCCCAACATTTTTTGAAAGCCTATATTACATAGCTCCATATATACTTTGCAATTTAAAGATTATATGTAATTAAACAGTGAGAAATCACTCTTCAGGGGTCTGTCCAGACTTCTTGGTTCCAGGGGTCCTGTTTTTGCGAAGTTGTGAAGTTTTTCTTATATTTGCAAAAACTCAAGTCATAATTTTGTGAATTTGTAATTATTATATATTCAGGTTCTATCTTCCATATATTAAAAGCCCAGCAATATGTTCTTTGACAAGTTCAGCTGTTTTGTTACAGATTAGATTTTATTTTTAAATGATGAAATTTGTGAAAGATTCAATTTCAAAACAGAAAAATTCTGTGAAAGGTCTATTTATAAAACAAAGAATTTTGTGAAGGATCCTGTTTTTGAATGTAAAGTTTTGTGAAGGGTCCTGTTTTGGGATAAAAAAAAATTATGAAGGGTCCTTTAAATGACCTATTTATCTAAAATTTTCCTAAACAGATCCCTGCTCTTCAAAAAGAAAAAAAATTAATTTTACTTTTAAAAGGAAAAACATTTCTACATACTGTTGTTTACTTTTTATATTGATTAAAGCAAAATAAATTATAGGTATTTTTAAAATGAAATTATCTGTTAATACTCAAGATCATCCATCTGTTAATACTCAAGATCATCCATATATTACCAAACAGTGTGTTAATTACCTGTTAATACTAAAGATAATCCATATTTAGAAAACAGCGCATTTTGCTGACATATAAAAAATGATATATTTTACTAATGTATAACATATATTAAGGGATTTCTTTCCCTCTTTCTTTCTTTCTTTTTTTGTCTTTTCTACTACTAATACAGTGTTTACAGTATGGGATTTAAGTTAATTAAGAATCCCCTCCCCAACTCACTTAGTGAGTTCCTTAAAATCAGTGAGTAGACACATTCTATGGCTAGATATAACCCAAAGACCACTATCATTGGCTATTGAGGTTCTCTAACTGATTTACTATTGAGGTCCAATTTAACTTATGTGCATATCTCCACTTTCAATTTGTTCAGATCTCAGACAGAGTGAAATTCAGGTGAATGAGATAAGTTTATTAAGAAGAGTTTTGCAGTGAGTAAATAGACATTTCTAATTCCAGGCATAGCCACCTCCAAAATTTGAGCTAAGTTAACCTAAATCAAGCAGTGAGAACCTAGTACATAAGCAGTTTCGTAAATTATTCTGGATAAGTCATCATGAAGTGAAAGTTCTCTTCATATGTTGACAATTGTCAAAGATGAGAAAGGAATTATATAGTAGATATTTGAGGGGATTTTGGTACATATAAATTTAGAACAAAAGAAAAGGATATATAAAAAAAAAGTTATAAATTGTGCATAAAATAAAACTTGTTAATTTATTTTTTAAAGATTGTTGCTTTCAAATGATTTATTCATGCTACGTTATTCTTAATGATGCTTTCAATAGTCAGAAATAGGGTTTTATTACTGAATGGTTTTAGGTATGATTTTAAATATTTATGAAACAAAAATAAGAGTATTACTTATCAATAAAGCCCTTAAATTTAGTTAAGTAATAAAATATATCACTAAACAGTTACTATCCTGAAATAAAATATCTAATAACAGATATATATTTAAGGCTCATTGTAAAGCAATTGGTATGCCTTTTTAAAACTGAGCTGACTTTTTTGCAATCCTGAGTAGAAAGGACTATGAGTAATGTGTTGTTAAAATATCAATGTTTTCCTTATTAAGAACTAATGCTGATGAAATACCTTTAAAATTAGTTTAAACACATTTAAAAATTTGTAGTTTTGGCTAATAAAAGTTGGTTAAAATCAATAAAAGCCCCCAGCATAGTTTTTAAATATTTTGGCTGGCTTTTCTGTAACTCTGGGTCAAAATGAACCAATGTGCTCTTGAAGCATTAAAAATATTGAATATGAAAAAACAGACATTTCATGCAATTGATAAAAAATAAAACAATAGGAAAATTTTCATATTTGATATTTAATTAATAATAGTAGCACACTTTTCATTTAAATCAACTTACAATTTCTTAATAATTTAATTTAAAATATGTTTACTCACTTTATCAGAGTATATCAGAGAGTTCTTTAGTGACTGCTCTCTAAGAAGGCATCGAACATTGTCTAAAGCACGTGTGAGAGCTTTAGCTAAAGGCCTCATACTGGCACTCTCCAACTCCCTGTGAATGATATTAGAACCAGCTGCAAGGCACTAAAAAAGAAAATATAGCTTGATCAAAACACAGATAAGTTAGATTTTTTTTATAATATTATTACTGTGCATGTTTTGAATTATACTACACTACCAATTACTTTTAAAGGATTTACTTTGATTCAAAATGACTCATCATATTAAATTTATAAATTGAATATATGAATAGCTTATTAATTGCCCATAAATTTCAAAACTTTGCACCAAAAATAATTTCTAAAATTAAATTTCAGAAATATCACAAAATGTAATAAAATGGAGCTAAAAAAACATTCATATACTCTGAATTAATAAAAACTCTTGATGTTATAAATCTTTAATGAGTTCTACAGTATTTTCTGCCCCCCCCCCCCCTCTCCTTAGCATCATTCAAGTTTCCTAAATTTTGGGAAGGGTGAAAGTTAGCACTGATCTTATCTACAACAAAATTTCATTACAAATATTTTTAATATATTTCAAATAAAAAACATTTCAAATTTTTGGACAGACCAAATAATATGTTGAGAGTTAAATTTTTTTGAGATTTCACAAGTACTTAGGAATAGAAATAAATAATTTTCTACTTGTAGAAAAAATATTCTGAAGCAGCAAGTAATAACGATGAAACTGGCACAAGAGCTATCTTACAATTTTTTAATACAACTATTTCGAATTAGCAATCTTAATCGAATATTTCTGTTAAGAAATAGTGATACAAAATTGTAACATTTGGCAGCTATATGGTAATAAAGAAAAAAAAAGTTTCAGTTATATTGAAAAACATAAATTAGTACTTGCACAAATGAGGATTAATTAAAATGTTTCTAAAATGGAACATTTTCCCCCCAGTATTATGTGACATAACCATAACAAATTTCAAAGTATGTGCATATAAGTACAGAAATTTCATGGAAAAAGGCAAAGTACAAAGTGAGGGGAAAGGGTCAACTTATATGCAAAACCAAGAAAACAAATCCCAAATTTGAAATGCTTCTTTTTCCCACCCCAACCAACTAAGACATAAGTAAAAATATTTAACACTAATAATAAGATTATTATATACAATATCAAAGATATTGATAGAATAGTATATAATTTTATGTCTTCTAATGCAGTGATTTAAGTATTTCCACTTTTGCCTTTTTTGAAAATTATCTTCGCTTTCAGAAATAATTTTCTGGCATAACAAGCTTGTGCTGAATTCTGATAGTAGATAGTGTGGATTAATAAAATCCATTCATGTCCACAAAAAAGTTTGGACGAATGAAGCCAGTGTTAGGAATTGGATCAAAAGTATCTGAAACAAAGAGCCAGATGTATTTAAAAAAAATTACTTTTTGTTGTGGGATTTGTTATATCCCGACCAAATCAGAATTAGTAGCGATCTATGTTAATAGATGGCAGCACTACACAATCTAAAATTGTAAAGCTTTGCACGTAGCCGAGGATATTTCTGCAGCCGAGGATATTTCTGCGCAGTGGTAAGATGTGTTTTGTTCTGAGAGCTGCGCTTAGCAGCTGCTGTAAATAATGTATATAATAAACTATAAGTAGTATTATAGTTATGCATCCTTCCTTAGTTAAGAGTAATTAGTTAATAATAAGAATGCGGCGATATAATAGTGGCAACGAGATGGGATTTAACCCAAATTAAAATACAGTGAAAATTTTTTCGTGTGAAAAAAAAAAAAAAAAAATCTTTTTCGAAAGAGAAAAAGAAAAAGTGGCACGGAAAATGGCCGAGAAAGAAATAATTACTCTGGGACGCTTGGAAGAATATAATGCAAATGTTCCTTGGATTATTTACGTCGAGGAAATTGATTTTTATTTCTCAGCGAACGGCATCAAGAATGATGAAATGAAAAAAAATATTTTATTAAGTTCGGTTGGAACAACAACTTTTGCTATTTTACGAGATATTATTGTACCGAATACGCTGAAAGAAATCAGTTACGAGGATCTTTTAAAGAAAACTAAAGATCATTTTTCACCACGCCCTAGTGAAATTGTCGAACGATTTAAGTTCCAGAAACGACTAAGGAAGCAAGGTGAGAATATAGCCGATTTTATAAGAGAGTTACATCGGTTATCCGAACATTGCAACTTCGGAAATACACTTAATGACCGCCTGCGTGATCAGTTGGTGTTTGGCATCCAGGATGAGAAAATACAGCAAAAATTACTGGATTCCAGGGATTTAACGTTCCAAACAGCGGTGGATATAGCTGAGTCATTTGAGATAGCTGAGGCTGGAGTGAAATCCCTACACATCGGAGATACTACGACTGTCAAATCAAGTGCGTGTTCCGAAAGCAGAGAAATCGAAAGTGGAGAAGTATACTCATGCATCTAAGCCTAAAGAAGATAAATTCGCGCCTGAGAAACCATGTTATAGACGTTCTAAGAATCATAACCCCAAGTTATGCCCTTTTAAATCTGCAGAATGCCATTTCTGCCATCGATTGGGACATTTAAAAATTTGTTGTCGTAAGAGAAACTTTGGAATGAAAAGTGAGAAACCTTTTAAGAACAGAAAAATTAAAACTGTTCATGAAGAATATTGTTTAAATTTTATGGACGACAACTCCAATAAGGTGTCATGGATTAAATCGATTAAAATAAATGGTGTAAATATACAATTTGAAATCGATAGTGGTGCGGCTCATACGATTGTAAGTGTTGCTCATAAATTGTTCTCAGGTAAGCTGCCTTTAATTAAATCAAATATTAAGCTACAAACTTATACTAAAGACTAACTGTTTTGGGAGAATTAAAAGTAAATGCTGTTGTTGATGAATATTCTATACCTGATTTAAAAATGTTAGTTATTAAAGAGGAGGGTCCGAGTCTAATCGGAAAAACTTGGTTAAAAGCATCAAAATTATTTTGACCTAATGTAAATATGATTAAAAGCATTTCGAAAGATGATTTAATTAGAAATTTTCCTAATGTTTTTGCTGGCGGGATCGGGGCAATCAAGGGTCCTTCCGCGTCAATAAAATTGAAAAAAGATGCAAAACCAGTTTTTCTTAAGTCTCGGCCTGTTCCTTTTGCTTTAAGGAAAGCTACTGATGTTGAATTGGAACGATTAACTAATGAGGGTATTTTAAAACCTGTTGATCATTCAGAATGGGCTAGTCCTATAGTAATTATTCCTAAGCCTAATGGTTCTGTTAGAATATGTGGTGATTATAGAGCAACAGTAAATGCAAATACTGAAAATGATAACTATCCTCTTCCTAGAATGGAAGAATTATTTTCTAAATTATCAGGTGGTAAATTTTTTACTTTTTTTGATTTAAAAGATGCATATGGCTTTATTTCTTATTATAGAAACTTCCTGCCTAATATTTCAGATGTTTTAGAACCTTTACATAGATTATTAGATAATAATGTAAACTGGACATGGTCAGAAAAGCATGAAAAAGCGTTTCAAAAAATGAAACAATTATTAACTACATCTCCTGTTTTAGAATTATATGATGTAAACAAAGATATAGTTTTAAACTGTGATGCTTCTGAATATGGTATAGGGTCAGTTTTAAGCCACATTGTTGAGGGTAAAGAGAAACCTACTGTTTATGCTTCAAGAACTTTAAATAAAACTGAAAGAAATTATGCTATGATTGATAAAGAAGCTTTATCTGTAATGTTTGGTGTCACTAAATTTCACCAATATTTAGCTGGAAAAATTTTTTAAATTATAACAGATCATAAACCTTTAATTCGATTATTAGATCCTGTTAAAAAGGTACCTGATACATTATTACCTAGAATGCTGAGATGGTCATTAATGTTAGCTGGTTATGATTATACAATTGAGTATCGCAAGGGAAAAAATAATAAAAATGCTGATGCATTAAGTAGATTACCTCCCCCAGAAACTGTAAATATAGTGAGTAATCCTGTGGAAATAATGTTCGTTTCAAATAATGATAATTGGCCTGTTACTTCTAAAACTATTGCAAAGTGGACAACTGAAAATCCTGTAACTCAACAGATTTTAGAGTGTGTGTTACATGGGTGGCTGCGAAAGGTTAAACAAGAAGAATATCAACCATATTTTCGTAGAAGATAGGAAATTTCCTGTCTAGAAAATTGTCTATTGTGGGGACATAGAGTGATCGTACCAGAGGAAGGCTGTGAATATATATTAAAATTACTGCATTCTGTTCATCAGGGTATATCAAGCATGAAAGCGAAAGCTAGGGGGGTAGTTTGGTGGCCAAATATGGATAAAGAAATTGAACAAATGGTAAATTCTTGTAATAGATGTCAGATGTTTGCGAGGGATTGTCCCAAAATGGAACCCTTGAAATGGAAATCTGAACTGCCCTGGGAAAGGATCCATATAGATCATGCCGGTCCTTTTGAAGGTAAAATGTTTTTAATAGTAGTCGATTCTTATACTAAATGGTTGGAGGTAGAGGTAGTACCCAGGTCTGATAGTAAAACTACAATTAAGGTATTAAGGAGAATTTTTGCCACATTTGGATTACCTGTTGAATTGGTCAGTGATAATGGTCCCGCATTTAGAAGTGATGAATTTGAGGAATTTCTTAAAAATAATGGAATTAAGCATATGCCTGTTCCACCTTATCATAGTCTTCGAACGGACAAGCGGAAAGGTATGTGCAAACTGTGAAAAATTGCCTTAAAAAGCTAGATAAAAGTGACATAACATTGTCAATTTCACGATTTTTGTTAGAAAATCCTTCCACTCCTCATTCGGTGACTGGTAAAACTACTGCTGAATTAATGTTTGGAAGGCCAGTTCAAACAGCCCTTCACTTGGTATTACCGTCAAAATCTAAAATACAGCAACCTCTGCACAAATATAAACTACATGATTTAGTTTTTGTTAAAAATTTTGGAAAAGGGGAGAAATGGGTAAAAGGAAAAATTATGAAATTATTGGGGAGTAGATGGGTTTTAGTAAATAGATGTGATGGAGTAATGTGTAAGCGTCACATTGATCAGTTGAGACGTAATAAAGAGATAAGTTATGAAATACCAGAGAGAGTCATAGAGATAAATCGAAATGATAAACTAATGTCAGACAAAGTTGAAAATATGGGACATAGTGGTAAAAATTACAGTAATTATGATAGGAATGAAAGGGTTAACCAAAACCGTTTTTCGGGAATTAATGGAAAAATAAAAGAACAGCTTAATAATGATGATACTATAGAACCAAGCCAATCTCAGCCTTCGCATGATATTGTGGCAGGTACAGTTGTGAGTAATAAAAGTGGTGTTACCACAGATAAAACTGTAAAAGACAATTTGACTAAAAACAATGACGAGGACTGTAAGAAAAGTGCTCCAGTTCGAAGAAGTCAAAGAGCAAGATTGCCTGTAGTTCGTTTGAACTATGAGGGGAGGGGTGTTATATCCCGACCAAATCAGAATTAGTAGCGATCTATGTTAATAGATGGCAGCCCTACACAATCTGGAATTGTAAGACTTTGCACGTAGCCGAGGATATTTCTGCGCAGTGATAAGATGTGTTTTGTTCTGAGAGCTGCGCTTAGCAGCTGCTGTAAATAATGTATATAATAGACTATAAGTAGTATTATAGTTATGCATCCTTCCTTAGTTAGGAGTAATTAGTTAATAATAAGAATGCGGCGATATAATAGGATTTATTTACTGCTTACCACAGTGATGCAGTTAAAAAGCAAGCTAAAAAAAACTAACTCTTGCCCAAGTAGTTTAATGTTATTTCTCCAGTCTTTAGATGTCTTTCTATTCATTCTATTGCAATACTTCTCATTTGTTTCTTCTATCTTAGAATAAGAGTTTATTCTGATCCAATCAGCTTAGAAAGCTCTTGTTTGTTTTTACCCTCCTTTAGCCCATCTTTTCTTATTGGGTTGGCAGATATCACATGATCTGACATCAAGAACTCTGTTCTAAGCCGCCACTCTAATAAACAAGAGCCTTTTAGGACAATACTGAAGTTGGTCGTGATCAGCTCAAGCTTGCCCATCTGAAACCCAAGGAGAAAATCTGAAGAAGCCGGATATTACATTGGTTATGTGAGGGATGAAAAATGCACAAGAGACCTCCATATGAACAGAACACACCATTATGTCAACCAAAAAAGTTACATTAGCAACAAATTTGACAGCACAGAGGGCAATTTTAAACTGACAATATGAAAGCGATTTATTCAAAATGCACATCGATGAAACTGAGGATGTATACAATGTTGTGCCAAATACAAAGGCTTTTTTTTTGTGTGTGTGTGTGTGTGCGTCTCAGATTACATTTAATAAGCTAGCAAAAAATAATAAACATTTAAGTCTTTTGAAATATGTATTTTAGTTTTAAGTTATTTTTATTAAGATAAGAAAATTATTTTAAAATACATAAAAAAAATTTTAGGAAATGAAAGAAATTAAATGGAAAGAAAATAATAAAAGAAGAAGTAAAAAAGGAAGTCTAAAGAACAAGATGATTATATTTCTCATAGAAAGAATATAAAGTAGAACTGAGTAAAAAGGGGAAATAAAAACAAAACACAAGACTACCCACATAAAATTTTATAAATTATCTCACATAGAAGAAAGTAAGCTATTAAAAAATATTAACGACGAGAGTAAATAAACAGCATCAAAAGTCCTGAAACAATGACATAATGATTCAGGGGTCATACTAATCATTCGTCTATATGCCAAATGCGAATACATCGTGAAATTGGCGAGCAAATATTGTGGTGAAAAGCCTGGCAAATGATTTTTGGGACTCTCATTGTTGTAATTATGTTTTGAAATGTAAATGAAATGCCTTTTCCCGCGAGTTTGCATATGACCATATTTCCTCCCCTTCGCTTCCTGTCTTCCTAATCGTTGTTAGGTTTAGCATCGAAGCCACTTTCGGTGCCTACTGCTCTGTACAGAGTCTTTCTCCTTATCTCACCCACTTTATTTCTCCTCACTCACTTGGCAGAAAAGAGAAGAGCGAATATCTTCTTGCCTGCGCTCTGATATTGTGTGGAGATCAGACAATTCAAGTACAGGTTTGGCAAAGGAAACACACTCAATGGAGAAGTTTCTGCACATGCACTGATTATTGGTTCGATAGTAGTCACTGCTCCGCTGTACCAGATTTATTACAGCAACCCTATACTTTATAGATTATAAACCCCCAACCACGCTTGTTTCATTTTAAAATGCTTGTTGCACTTATGCTGAACCATTGTTTGATATGAAAACATGGCTCAAACTCATTCAATTATTTCATATCTTGGAAAAATATATCCTATGTAGAAGAAAATAATGATGTAAAAAGAAAAAAAATGCAATGAAAATTTTAAAATTCACACAACAAAGACGAAAAATTTAATTAAGTTCATTTTCAAAGCATAAATAGCTTAAACCTATTTCTGAAAAGCACATATTAGTTTGCACTTGGTGCATTGATGCTGGACGTTCAAATACATTTACCACTGATAAATCCAGTGATTTTCCCGGAGGCACATGATTTTGCTACAGATTAAAAAACTGGAGATCACAGACTAGCGGCAAAAGCAAAAAGATCAAGGAAGGAACAAGAAATGCCTCGAGCAAAATGCAAAGCTCATGAAAAAGTGAAAGAAGCTATTATTAGAACAATGAGAAATGTGTATTTTATTTGTAAGAAAAATTTAGACAAAGAAAAGTTATCTTTACAAGAGCTACTATTACAACTATAGGTCAAAATTAACATTTTTACCCAATGGCCACTGGCCTGTACACTGATTTTTTTTTTCACTGGCCAGTTTTTTTTAACCACTGGCTTTTTACTATTGATTGCAATGAAATAAAGTATACAAAAAGTGCTATTTTTGACACTGTTTATCATTCACATTAGGTCTTCGTGACCAAACACAGTCTTTCAACCAAAGTTTTATTGCTGCAGCAGGATCATGTTCATTTAATTGGATTTTAGATTGTTTAACCATTAGGCGATTATGCAACGTATCTTTATTTATAGATAAACTTTTGTCCTTTTAGAGTGTTTTTCGCACTGCTCCACACTGAATCCACTTCAACATTGCTTGGAGCAATTGTTATGAAAATTTCAACAATGTTTTAGAATTTTGTTTTCTTTGAATTCATCAGTTTTTAGTTTAACAAATCAAATGATATTGACGGCCGTAAGTGCAATTAACCATTCCCCCCCCCCCCTCCTCCGGGAGAGAGAAGTTCATGACAATTTGAACCAATAAGAATTAGTTATGTATGTGGTCCTTTGACGAAACTCGCGTTCTTCTGAGATCATTTAACAAAATTTCTGTTTTTTCTGTGATCCTTTGACGAAATTAGTGTTTTTTCTGCGATCCTTCGGTGAAATTTGAATTTTCTTTTTTTCACGATCTTTTGAAGAATTTTGCGTCTTTTCCAGGATTTTTTGAAGAAATTTGCGCTGTTTTTCGCGCTCCTTTGAAGAATTTTGTGAGGGTTTTTCCCCTGCGTTTCTTCCACAAAATTTGTGTTTTTCCCGCGATTCTTTGACAAAATTTGCGTTTTTAAGCAATCCTTGGATGAAATTTGCTTTTCCCGCGATTCTTTCATGAAATTGGTGATTTTTTTTTTTCTGCGAACGATTGACGAAATTGATTTTTTTCGCCGACTATGTCGAAAGCAGCAATGTTTTTATGTCCAAATTTTCGACTGATGACCGTTTTTTTATTTTTTATTTTTTTTTTTAATTTTGGAACCGAATGCCTTAAATTTTCGGAAAATTCGGAACAGGATCACCCCTGCTACTTTCTTTTCTTACGTTCGGGAGAATCTCCGATTTGGACGCCGTAAATTCCGAATGAATTTCACCCCTTTCCTCCCTGATGAAATTGGCATTGATACATCTTTCAACCACTGCATTTGGTGAGTGGTGCCTCTTAAGTTTGGCAAGTGAGGACAATAAAGTTAATCGCCATGTTTTAAGTGTTACTCAACAATTGGCGAGTGCTAATTTTGTGCTATAATTACAACAGAATTATAAATAAATTGAAATGCTAAAATTTGAAGAAAATATTCATTATACCCATCATGAATGTGTTGATGATTTCATACAAGCAATAAAAACTGTTAATGAAGATGAAGTTTTAGGCAAAATAAAATCTTTGAAATTTTATGGCCTAGAAATTGATGAATCAACAGATTCAGTACAAGTCAAAATCTAATGATATATATTCGAACAGTAGTTGAAGGTAAGATGGTTTCAAATTTTTTAAGCATAGAACAGTCATATGATGGGTTCATTCTGATAAGATCTATAAAAAGTATTAGAAACATGGAAAGTTTAAATATAAAAGGTCTGCAAACCAGTGGTTTACTATCTGTGGACGCAGACGGAGTAAGTACAATGGCAGGGTGCAAAAACGGACTTGTATCATTATTTAAAAAAGAAAATCCTTTTATAATTTCTGAACACTGTGCTGCACAGAGACTTGCTCTAGTGTGTGGTCAAGCAGCAAACAGTGTTTCTTATTTAGTCAAATGTCAAACCATAATTAATGAAATTTATAAATAACTACAAATATTCCCCCAAATATTTAAATATCCTCCAAAATTAACAGAATATTTTAGGGATCAAAGTGTTTTAATTTAAACAAGTGCATGCAGGATCTGTTATCCAGCATCCCCATATCCAGAATGATCTGAAATCATGAATGCAGAATGATAACTGAAACTTAATTTGTTTCATTTCAAAATCGTAAAAACCAAACGTTTACTTTATGTCAAGCGTGGAATGCAGCAGACAGAAATACACTCATTCATCAGTGGTACAATTTGCACCCATCTGCAATATTTTTTTGATGATGTGAATGAATCTGAAGTTGAAAGCTTTAAAATTTCCAAGGAGAAGGAAATTATTACAGATAGTGATGCAACGCATATCCGGCGAACATCCGGTATCCGGCCAATATGCCGGATATTATAATTATCCGGCCGAACATCTGGCTTGAAATAAATGTTCCCAGTAATGAAAAACATGGTTTTAATAAATGAATAATTAATAATATTATTTAAAAAATGTATTTTATTATTATTTTTATTAAACTAAATTTAATTTTTAAGAATATTTACTTCAAACGTCTTTTGCTTCGATAGCATTTTTTAACAGCTATCAAGGGTTGATCCAGGCAAAATTTGGGGGCTATCTAGGGCCCCTTCACAGAAAGAAGCTATTTTAAAAAATTTTGTTGTTATTACATTCTGGTAAATGCAATTTAAAAATTAATTTGATTAATTAAGTATTCAGTTAAGTCAAAAGATTTTATGCACTATGAACATTACTGAAATTGCACTTTTAACAAGGGCTACATGAGGGTGTCCATTACTGGAAATCGATTACTTAAGCATTCCAGTAATGAACACGGCTCTTAAAAGCTTAAAAATAAATCAAATTTTGTATGTAACCAAATTAGTATATAAAATTCAATGTTTTCTATTACTAATTACTATCAAAACAAAAACATGCAAATTTTGCAAGAAAATAACAAATACATAAATTTATTAAATGTCTCTTAGCATGTTCAATAAGGTTTTCCCTGAATAACAGTGGAATTCAAAACATTATCTTCTGCTTGTGCTTTCTGATTGGTTTGATTAAAAGTATGAACAATAACACAGATTATAAAACATGCAAAGGGGAGTTATGAAAAAAATAATAAAAGCTAAATTTTTATTGATTATTTTTTTTATAAACCAAAAACATTGAAGGGTATTTATTACTGTTACATCTACCATAGCTGCCAACTTTTACGCTTTTTTTCTTACCACTTAAATATACAAGTAAAATTTTCCATACTTAATCGGCGAACTCTGCGATTCAATAATTCTAAAATTTCTTTTACATTTTAGTGATAATAAAAAAGCGTAAAAGTTGGCAGCTATGCAGCTACCCTACATAATTTCCTTTTTTTTTTTTTGCTATTTTACTATTATTATTGTTATTTATTGCTATTTAATTAAAATAGTACTAATTAAATAACTATTGATAATGAATTTAATTATCATTATTAAAAATTTAATATTTATATTTTCTATAAAATAAGAAATTAAAATAATAAGTTTTTAATTGTTTAATTAAAAGTAATAACTTTAAAAAAAATGTTTAATCTGATTTGGGAGGAAGGGGTAGAAAAGTAAACATACTGCGGCTGGATGGCCGGATGCCGAATATCCGGTATCCGGCCAAATTGACATCCGTTGCATCCCTAATTACAGATCTGTTGGACTATGCTAAAGGACATTCATGTTCAAAAGTTCAATTGCTTGATCAAGAAGCAGTGGAAGATTGCCGAAATGCTGATAAAGATGGTCCTATGAGTCATCAGATAGGTAACAGTGATGTTCATGACATGATGAGAAATGATATGTGATGATAACGATGGAAGTGATGATGACGACCAACAGAATGAAGCAGGTGAAAAATTTCAAACGAGCAACTGATATTTTTCAACTGAACAACTGATTTGTGAAATTCAGCAGAGAAGCTACTTCCATGAACAACCAATCATGTCAGTGTGTAGGATACAGGAACGATTAGTACACGAAACACGCTATAAACAACCAATTTTAATAGAAATGAAATATTCCAAATCATCAGATTCTGCTCTCAAGTAGTAAAGTGTTCCAAATTACGGAAAAAAACCCTTATCCAGAATATCCCAAGTCCCAAGCATTTTGGATAACAGATCCTATACTGTATTTCAAGCCAGATGGTTATCATTTTACACAAGTGTTAAAAACTATCCTTGGCTGCATTGATCTATTAATGAGTGCTTTACAGTGTGATGTAGAATCCAACAAAAATAATGACTGTGTTTTGGGTTCAAAATCTAGTGTAACTAAATTTCAATTTATAGCTATAACTCATGTTTTAGTTGGTGCTTTAAGACCAATGCATAAGTACTTGTTTTTTGTTTAGCATGAATGCAGATTTGTTATTAAGTGATGTCACAGACAACCTTGAGTCATGCAAGTTTGCTTTAAATAGCATGGTTGATGGAAAAAATTTAAAGATAGAAGAATGTCAAAACTTGTAGGAATTGTTTAGTAGTTTGCCTTCTGATTATGAATCTATTCTTAGCTGATTATGAATTACTATGACAATGACCAGAAATCCACAAAATTCTAAAATTGGCACAACCTCTGGTACCAAGCTGTGCAGATTTGAGAGAGTCTACTGTATTCGGTTTTGGCTGAATATTTTTAAATACTCAGCCGAATTTTACAAATAATTAATTTATTTGTAAATATACATGATAACTAATGCTCATTTGATGGTTCTTTAAATATGTTTCGGTGGTAAGTGATCACTTATAAAAGCAGATACAATACTAATTGTAATCAAAATTTAACATGGGCAAATTATAAAAATAAGAGTTTTTTTTTGTCATTATCTGGTTGTAATCTGTTTCTTTACTGTTCATAAATCTGTCCAGCTTCAGAAAATAAATGTTCGCTATAAACACTGCTGGCAAGTGCAGATAAGTATTTTCTTAGGAGTAGAAGAATGGACTTTACCCACGAATGGCAACAGCCATGCCTCTGTGGATATATACCAGGGGCGGAGTTCTAACAGTGGCACGCGAAGACTTATTGAAAAATTAAAAGTCAGAAATCCAGATAGATATATTTTTTGTTAACTGTCCAAAGTTTATTTTCGCAATAAACTTAAAATAATAAGTCTACATTAATATAATAAGCGCCTAAAATTCCCTATCGAAAAACATTAACAGCGCTGCAGGTAATTCAATCTAAAAATATACAGGCACTTACTCCGCAAATCCTCCGTTTTGCCTGAATTCACTGTATTTCTTCTTCCGCACTCTTGAGTTGGCAAACGGAAGAATCAATTTTTCCCCATGCAAAGACTGGCAACAGTACTTCAGCAGGAAGCTAGTATAGCAGTTGAGCGGGAAGCCGAGCAAGATGTTAAGTTTTTTTTTTAAAACTGTTTTTAGATTCCAGTGTCGAGCGTTGTTGTTTTAAAACATTTATATTCATAATGTCCATAAATAAACCTTCAACATCAAAAAGAAAATATGAAGACGATATTGCAATTCGCGATTTTAAAACTCTCTGGGAAGAACAACTTTTGTTTGCTATTCAAAATACTTCCAAGCCTGTTTGTTTCATATGTGGAACTTGTGTAGCAGTGCCGAAAAAATTTAATCTGGACCGACATTTCACACAACTGCATAGTGATTTCAATAGCAAGTATCCTGTCGGATCACACTTGCGAATAGAATTTATCAATAAAATAAAGAAAACTTTAGCAAGCCAACAATCCTTGTTCCAGAAGAGAAATGACGAAATGGAAAGCATGATTTAGCTGTCAAATATTGTTGTAGGTTGGACCAACATATGTTTGTGAACAAATGTTTTCTATTATGAACATAATAAAATCAAAATATCATTCAAGATTAACTGATATGCAGCTAAAACACATAATTTTGTTAGCAACTTCAAAAACTAATCCTAATATAGATGACTTAGTAAAAAAGCTACAAATTCAAAAGCCACATTAATATGCAAGTACTGACTGTTTGTTTACTAATTATTTAGAATTAAATGTTTCAAGCTATTCATTGTTATTTTATACATACTCTGGCAGAACATTTAAAAATGTTTGTTAACAATAAAACCTAAGTTTATACTTTTGTTTTATTTATGATATTATTTTTGTAATATCCACTACTCAGACTTACAGGGAAAAAATGTGCTATTTGCGTAAAAATCACATAATCAGCCTATAAATAACATGTTTTCACCTTTTTATATTTTTTAGTATGTTGGAAAAATTGGAAGTTGCATGCATAACTTTTTTTCTTCAGATAGTGGCACTCTTCCAAAAAGGTTGGCCACCCTTGGTATATACCCTCTGAAAAAGACTGAAGGACGAAGGGGAAGCAGTGTTAAAATGTTCTTCACGCCTATTGGTGTTTTTCTTCTGTATACTCATGGCTGACGTCACATGGGTAAAGTCCATTCCCTTTTACTTAGAAGTAGAATAGGCTAGATGTAAGTGATGAATCTCAGTGTTATGCACATGAGTTCAGTACAGCTTCACTACAAAAAACAAGTTGAAGGCCATTTTTAATTATCACTTAATATTAATTATTTTAACATTAGTTTTTTTTAATTTAAATTTTCTTTAATGTGTATTTTCTTTAATATACACATAAAATAAGTATGCCCCTAAACCTATCCTATAGCTTTTATATCCATTAAAATCGCTCAAATATTTTTTATCTCCATTACCACGCAGTTAAATCAATCAAAATATAAAGCAATAATTTGCCAGAAAATACTTAAATTTACAAATTGATATGTTACCTTTTGTATTTTAAAACATTTCTATTCAATGTGTTTATAATTAGATGTAGACAATCAATAAATTACCTTAATAATAACATCCAGTTTCTTTTTATTTGTACTGACTAGTGATAAAATAATAAAAAATAAGTGATGGATTACTCAAATTGTGAGCGGAAAAAAAGTCATTAAATTTTTTGTGTAATTATATTTAAGAATAATTGAATTTTAAGAATAACTGATGAATGATTAAGAATAATTGAATTAAATTATTAAGAATTTAATTTCAATTATAGTTTATTAATAAAGCTAATATATGCAAAAATGCTTATTAAAAATTTTTAAGTATTTAATTGCTGAATATTTAGTATATACTTTGACCGAATATTCAGTATTCGGCGAAATTCCTGTTTCGGTCAATCCCTAATTCAGGTAAAAATAGTTATGTGGTGAATTCAGCTGTTTTGTGACAGGTTAGATATGACTTTTAAATGATTAAATTAGTGAAACGTTCAGTTTGGAGATGGAAAAGTTTTTTGAAAAATTCCTTTTTAAGATAATTTTGTAAAGGATCCTGTTTTGAGGTAGAAAGTTTTGTGAAAGTTCCTGTTTTAAAATTAAAAAAATTTGTGAAGGGTCCTTAAAAGGACCCAATTTTTTGCTAAACAGATCCCTGCCTAAATAAAGATTTTTCAGGAAGAAATAAAGAAATTTGAGCTTTTTATTTTATTTATTGAAGCAAATGTCTTTGGGGCAATTACTGACTCTTATTTAAATGTTCAATAAACCCTATTTGAAAGGACTGGGACCTAAAAAATTACCCCTCAAAGGCATAGCCATAGCAAGAGGGATAGCCCAGGGGCCCTCCCCTCCTCCCCAAAATAAACTGAAAAGAGTCTACTCACATACTTTCATTTAAAAGGACATTGGCAGCTTAAAATCTAAAAGGTTGAGTCCTTCATTCAAAAATATTCTGGCTGTGTTCTCACTTAAAGGAGGTTTTATTGTATTCCAGAGAGCTACAGTATTTAAAAACATACTACCTTACTAAAATAATAAAATGTATTTACCTCAGCACCAAACCAAAGCTGGCCAGCCAGATTTTCATGCAGAACGTCATCAGGAAATTTAGCTCGGAAATCACGGTTAGCACGCATGTCTGGTATAGCATCATCCATGATTTCATTACAAATACTCAATACCTAAAAAAGAAATGTTTAAAACTAGATTAAAAAACAGACAAAAAGGTAAGTACAACAAGTAAATATGGAAAATATTCAGAAAATTAAAAATTTTGTCAAACTTGACAATTAAAGGTCACTGGAAAATAATTTCAAAATTTTAAATAAAACTTATTAATTGCTATGAGTTGCATTATACCTTACTCATCAATAAAACATCCAAAGAGAATAAAATATACAGATGTTTATATATCGTTTAAGAAGCCAATAAACTGTAATTAGAATATTTATTGCAAAATTTTTCACATGAGAGGGCAACATATTTTACAGTTAGGGCTATAGATATTTAAATGATTTAATTTGTTATTTGTTGATTTTCTTTTTATGTTTAAACAATTCCTAAAAATGTTACACACATATCAAATCCTAAATGCCGATAAAAAACTAAATAAAAAAAAATTCAATTAAAAACTTACAAATAGATTTAAGCTTGTTTATTTATTTTATTTTTAACAATTTAAGCAGTAATTTTTAGTAAGTTTTATAGCATTTTATAATATTTTCACTCTTGACACACACATACAGATTTTTTTTTATTTAAATCAGATTTTTATGGTTTTTTCCCCAGTGTTAAAATACTGAACAGCTGTGTCAAGAGTTTTAAGTTTCCAAAACAATTAAACCTCTAATTGCTTTATTGCTAACATAATCTATGTTTTTACACTTTAATTTATAAAATTATAATTATTACTAATTACAGAAATTATAAAGACTGCAAATTAGTAGTTTCATTCCTTAGTAGTATACAATAAAGTTATATGGGTTATTTTCAAAATTTGCTTACATATGCTGTCCCAGAGGGAAAAAAAGAAAATCGAAATATACATTAATATTTAAAGTTTAATTTGAGCTATACATTATATGAAGAAGACTATATTAAATATTTTTTGCATTAAAAATAAAAAAAATCAATAAAATTTTTTGAGATAAATCAATATAAATGGATTAGTGTTAAATCAGTTACCAAATGTTAAGGCTGTTACAACACATTTTTTAAATGTTTTTCAGAGTTGCAAAAAAGCCGGCGAAAATTAAAAAAAGCCATGCCGGTGGCTGTTATTGGTTTTAACCGGCTTTTTTTTTGGCCAAAATTGGCCTTTTTTGTCCATAATTGGCTTTTATACAATGAAGCATTGTAATTATAAACTACACATTTTAAAGTGTTTTTAATTAGTTTTAATGACATTTAATTGATTTAGAGTTTAATAAGTAACCCAATTTCTCAATAATGAAGACATTAATACTAGAATAAAACTTAGATGGTTTTGCCAGTGATTTGTAGTCCAAATTGCAAATATGTCAGCTAAATTTTTAAAGGGCCATACCAACTGCTTTATCTGGTTTTACACTGACCTTACCCCCCCCCCCCCCCAATTTTTTCATTTTTACTGCTTTATAAAATTAAAGAGGATAATGGCTACTTAGTTACATGTTTTATTACTAAATCAATTTTAAGAACTATTAATATACAAGTCTTATTTTATTTGTAGTAAACATTTAAAATTATATATAGTCATATAATAAAAACACCATTTCTCACTATTAAAAACATTATGAATAGCATATGCATGGATATGCTTAGTAACAAGCTTTTCAAAATTTTATTTAGAGAATTTTTATTTTATTTTTCTTATTTAAGTGCTCTATTTTTTATACACTTATGAACCAATCTCTCCTCAAATATTATATCCTTTCAAATTTCTCTTTTAACATTCATAACTTATATCTCCATATGGACACATAAGAATGTTTCCATTTTGATTTTCTACATTTTGTCATTATTTAATTAAATATAATCTTTAAAATGTGTAGTATATGTGGAGCTATGTAATGTGTAATTTCAAAACACCAACTTTGAGCCCAACTTATATTCCTTTCAATATTTATATATATATATATATATATATATATTTTTTTTTTTTTTTTTTTTTTTTTCAGACATAATTGTCTTCACAATTGCTTTCTAGAAGCAGGGTTGTTTGGTTTAAACCAAATGGTTTAAAAAAAAAAAAAAAAAAAAAACATGCTGTTTTTTTTTTTCTCTTTTTCCCTAATGTTTTCTTTTCTTTTACACATTATTGAAAAATGCAAAATCCAAGTTATGCAGAAGCTACAAGCAAAGCTTTAGAAAGATGATGAATTGATAAATTTGTAAAGGTGACAAACATTTTTAATCAATCAAACTTTTCTTATAAGCTTTAAATCTACATAGCAGACTAACTAATTTTTCTAAAATTAGCTGGGAAGAAAAAAACAAGTTGTTAGCTATTTTTCTTCCTTTTTTTTTTTTTTTTAAGCTTAATAGCCAAAATGGCAGATGAGAGCTAAAAATATACTTTTAATACTTAGATTGCTTGATTAGTTAAGATTTACTAAGAATTACATATGCCTCAATGATGACATAATCATAAGTAATTCTCTCCATTGGTTACTTTTTGTTCTGTATGCTAATGAATGATTGGCTGCGAGTTTTCTTTGCTGTATCATGGCTATTGGGTTTAGTAAGCTTTTGTTTTTCTTGGATTCCTACATTGGGACTGGGGTTTTGCATTATGATTTTATTCTGTTACCAGCAGGATTGGCACGGTTTAAATCAATTGGTTAACCAACTGGTTTTATAGAAAAGATCTAATATAATATTTTCTCATTTTTGTAATTTAAGTGTTTCAAATTATTGGATATAAATAATTTCTACTTTTAACAGTCTTATCCCAGCAGTCACCGTGAGACATAGTGAGTCTAGGTTATATTTGTATGCATGTAGAATGCAAATTGCATGTGTTGATGAACATATCTGAAGCTCTAAAGATAAAATTTAAAACATGTGAATGTAGCAAAGATAAAATAGATTTAAAATATTCAATATTTTGAAAAAATATTTTCCTTTGAAAAATGTCAGATTATTTACAATTAATAACATAAAATGACCTTTAAGATTTCAGTCAAACTGCAAAAGAAAATTTTCTTGATTGAGCAGATTATCTTTTAAGGCTGTTCCCAACTGCTCTTATTCAACAAGTGCAAAATGCTTTAACACATTTACAAATTCATTTTTTAGGGGAAAGATAAAATTGGAAGGCCTGACTGGAAGCGATTTGGAATCGAACTGTGTTTTCCATTTTTTATAAATAAATTACCTATTGAGTTATAAGCCATTTTGATCATGTGACAAAGATGTTTTTAACCTTTCTTGAGTATTTATTTTTCGTTCGCACAGAAATTCGGTTTAAAACGCCAACTTTGACACTATTTTCTGAAAGATCTATTGCGTTTGGAAAAGAAAAAAAAAACGGAAAACTAAGTTCTATTACATAGTTTCTGAACAACAGCATCTGCTAGTTTCATGCATTTCCCAGCAAAAATAAATTAAAACTTATGTCATAAAGTTGCCCTTTCGGATTTTAGAACAGCCTTAAGATTAAAAAAAGAAACTCAAGATATGAAGTCAAATAAGAGGACATTGAAAAATTGGGTGCTAGCAAAGCACCTGTTTACTTTTAACTAAAATATGCAATATTTAAATTGTCTACCACATAATCGAATCTACTATTTAGATCTGACAAAAACATGGGTAAAAATCGAGATAAGGTTCACGTGAGACATAACAGAAAAAAGTCTCATAAAAATGCCTAAATATATGTATTTAATTTTTAGTTTAGACATATAAAAGTAGTAACATATTATAAAATAGCTTAGAAAAAAAATCCTGATGGCTGTTTAAATGTTTTAATGGATGACAATTTTTATAAATCTACTTTCCATTTTAAGATCAATGTTTTCAGTAGTCTAAAAAGCTGGTAAATAGGCATTTCTGTTTATTTTACTGTTGCCTTTTAACATGACAGTTTCCGAGGAGAGGTGTCAAATGATAATACACAATACTTCTTGAAACATGTAAAGACCCTACTACTAAATTCAAATCATTCCACGAATTCTTTATAAAAAGCTATACCTTCAATAAAAGATAATAATTGTTCATGTAGACAGAAAAATCAGACATCTAAGGTTGCAAATATTTCAAAGAAATTATTTTGAATAGCCATGGAAAAGTATATTATATTTATGAAACTACACCATATATTTATTTATAGTACTAGTAATCAAAAGATTGTTTATTAGGATTCTCAAGGTTTCAATGTTTCACTATGTAGACCATTTTATTCATGGAACATAAGACATAGCTTTTACTAAAAATGTTTAAATTTTAAATGATTTCAATTTTCTATACAATTGATTCAAATTATTTAATTTAAATTATTTTTAAATGAAGTTATATTACTTACATAGACAACAATGTTTATTTTTTTTCAATAAATATGCATGTATATGTAATAGGAAAATATATTTATGTATATATATATGTGTGTAATAGGAAAATATATTTAAAAAAAAAACCCGGTTTAAACAAAAAAAAAAAAACAGGTTTTTTGGTGTTTTTTTTTGGGTTTTTTTTTTTTTTTTTTTTTTTTTTGAAAAAAAAAAACCCGGTTTTTTACCAACTTTGTCTAGAAGTTATATAAAGACTTATTTATTTAACAAAATTTAATAGAAATTTATAATTTTTTTAGTAAAAATTATTTATAAGTGTATTAAAAATTAATTGACCCAAATTTAAAATGAATTAGCTGTAAACCAACTTTTAAAAGCAAAAAACGGGTTTTTTAAAGTGGCTAAAACCACAAAAAGCCGGCTAGGTTTTTTTTGGTCAGGCTAAAAGCCGGTAACCCTGATGTATTTTAACATTAATATCCTTTTTTTCACCATTCTATAGTTTTACCCCAAATTCAACATGCTTTCTGAAAAATTTCATGCAAAGCAATTAAGAAATCTTTAATAATGGATTAATTATAAAATATATATATATTAATATTGAAAGATTGTAAAAATTGCACAAAAAAGAAAGGAAATGTCAGAAAAATGACTAAAAAGACAAACTTGCAATGCCTGTAAAATTAATAAGTAGTGAAAAATCATGAATTATCAAATTTTTATCTTTAATTAGGGGACTAGAAAAGTTTGAAATGACGAAAAACTGCATTTATTATTATTAATAATGTTTGAACCTTTAAAAATGTCGTACAGTTGGTCCGGCAGGAAAATTCTTAAATTTACAGTTGTAAGATTTGTAAACATTGAGCTGTGCAGGCGGCCAGTGATACATGTGAAGGCAAAGCTTAGATATTTACACTTAATATATTTACTGAATTATCTCGAAACACTGTTTTTGAGTGGTTTTACCTAATATAACTTTCGACTGTCCCTGTCATTAAACTATACATCCGATTTTCATAAAATTTGAAATGACTTGACAGAAGTTTGCAACAACTATATATTTAAAATTTCAGACCATTCAGTTGGGTAGTTTTTGCTCTGTTATATGCTGACGGACAGACGGACCGAACGACGACTATGGGTGCTACGTATTTATATAATTACGAACGCTCCTAAAAAGGGCAGAGTGCTGCAGATGAGAAAGGGTACTTTTTAAATATGAAGAGGTTGTTTTGGATTCTTAACGGCACTTTCCAGATTCTTAGAAACATTTTTCGGATTCTTAAGAACATTTTTCGGATCCTTAAGAGCACTTTTCGGATTCTTAAAGGCACTTTTTTGATTTTTAAAGCCTTTCAAGGCAACATTGTCAGTTTTTACTATGCAAGCACATTTTTTAATGCAAAAAGGGAAAAGGGCACTTTTTTTAGTTAGAGTCAAGAAGGGTGCTAATTTTTTTAATGCAGGGCAAGAGGAGTGGTATTTGGTAAACCAAAGGGCAGGTGGGATGCAGAACCCCCCTGAAACTGCCTGTGGGAAACTCTGCAAAGGGGAAATGTAGGAATCCGGAGTGCCCCCTTCAAGAAATTTGTTACTTTGTATGTAGTGAAGTGTACATAAGAGACTATTTTTCAAAAAGTGGTACAGATAGAATAAAAAATAGTCCACTGGAACGTATATGTCCCGACTGTAATCAAAGGGTTAAAGTCAACCTGATTGCCAGCAAAAAAGAGCAGGACTCTACTCGAGCCGCGGATCGGATCGGGTTCGGGTAAAATCAGGTTACCCGACCCGATGCAGAATTCTACCTAATACTAAGACTTTTAAAGATTTCTGAATTGTATAGATTTCAGATCATAGTCTGATGAGGAAGGCTGAAAATGATTAATGAAAATTTTTTATTGACAAAGAATTAAATTTTTTCTTATCCCTATGGAGCAATTTGCGAATTTTGAGACCTATCGATGGCGTTCGTATGATTATTACCTCATGACCGATAAATTTTCAAGAGTTTTTTCCGCGACCATTTGGCAAAATTCGTAATTTTATTCCCGCGATAGTTTCACGGAATTCATGATTTTTTCTCGCGATCTTTTGCCACATTTCGCGATGTTTTTCTGAACTCAATTGTCGATTTTTTTTTCCGCGACCGATTGGCAAAATTCGCTTTTTTAATCGTTTCATATATGTATCATATCGTTTCATATATGGTATACGAAATTCACGATTTTTTTCCGCGATCCTTTGCCAAATTTCATGATTTTTCCCTGCGATCTTTAGACGAAATTCGCGCCTCTTCTTTTAGCAGCCGACGACGAAATTCTTGATTTTTTTGCTCAATCGTTTGACGAAATTAAAATTTTTTTGCGCGATTGTTTGACTAAATTCCCGATGTTTTTATTTTCGATCGTTAGGCGAAATATGCGATATTTTCTGGCAATCTTTTAGCGAAATTTGCCATTTTTCCCCGCAAACCGACGGATCCCCCCCCCCCCCCCTCATTCTGCAGCCGATTGGCAAAGTTCCCGATTTTTTCTCGCGACCGATTGATGAATTGATTTTGCGGAATTCCACAAGGAGGAAAAAAAAAAAATCGTGTCTTTTACGAAAATTTAAAAATATTCGCAAACAAATCTCATACCTGTGAAAGAAAGTAATGGGGAAGATCCCGCAGAACATTTTTTATTATGGCGGATTTTGCGTGATTTGCGAAATCCTCTGCTCCTCAAAGATAACCTTGCCCCCACCCTCAACAAACTCTCGAAATGGCACCCCTGATAGGTATAATGTAAACATTTGGAGGAAAATGCTTTAAAGTACAGAAAACCTAGAATTTAAACAAAGTAAAATAATAATAATAATAACTTTATTATAAATGTAAGTTTCAAATTTAATAAAACAGCTTACTTTGTCTTGGCATATCCTTAGCTGGCTTACTAATATAGAACATCGATCTGGATCGGTTCGGCCATCAAAAGAATCAAGCTCTGTAGCTACCATAGTAAGTTCTTCATCAGCCCAGTAAAATAGCGCTAATTTAGAGCTATCTTCCTTCTGAAATAAAA
Source organism: Maratus speciosus (assembly GCA_963932465.1). NCBI lineage: Eukaryota > Metazoa > Arthropoda > Arachnida > Araneae > Salticidae > Maratus > Maratus speciosus. Next base: position 456,460,247 of record OZ010786.1, on the reverse strand, counting down.
TTAACGAATAAACCGTTAAAGTAAAGAAATGATTTTAATGGATCACATTCAGAATACAGAAATTGTCAATAAAAATTAAAGTTTGTAAATTTGTTAAACACAATACTACATGCATTTATTTTGGCAAAACTGTCTTTACAATTATATATGATTGTGGGAGGAAGGCTAAAATAACTTCAAAGGTGAATATAAGGATAAAACAGAATAAACGTTTTAACTTCCTTACATGATTGCCTAGATTCTGATCAGCGGAATGAGAATGCCTTCTACTCTACAAAAATATCCGAGAGAAAAAAGAAAAACTGAAAAAAATATTTCTTTTATAACTTGTTATGGCAAAAGTCAATTGCCAAGAAGCATAAATTTGAGATTAGCACACAAGGAATCTCAAATTTATGTTTCTTGGCAATTGACTTTTGTCATAACACGTTATAAAAGAAAGATTTTACAGACGAAAAAACATAGCGAGGGAGAAAAATCATATGAGCTACCGTTATCTGGATTGCTCATATTTGAGAAATATATATTTATAAACGAAATTGTCAAAAAAATATTCAAATTGTTGCCTTGAAAAGGAAAGCGGAAAGTTGAATACGTCATTCTAATAAACGACATAAAAATCATAGTGAATAATTTTGATAGCTGGATTTTAAAAAGGCTGATATTCTTCTTAATAAAATAATTTAGCTAAAACAAAAGCAAGTATGACTTAATTTTTCTATATACTACAATAATCAATAATAAAAATAAAACGCAAATAAATCAAGAACATCAAAGTGAATAATGAAGGCAGACATCCAATAACCTTGTACAATGAATGAATCGTGATAAATTTTGTAATGCACACAGAAAAACGCTCAAATAAAATTCCCTTGAAAATCTTCATCGCAACCTGAAATTTCCATATATTGTAGAAGTTAGACTATAATAGTTTCCATGTTAAAAAAAAATATCATCTTATACCTTTTGTTTAATTTTTCAACGTGGCCAAACTGAAATTTAAAATGGTTATTATCTAAGGCAGTTATCTGAATAATTCAATCCGTATTTAAAATTTTGAGTCGTCTACAATCATCACACAATGATTAAATAGTTAAGATTGGATTCAAAGTTAAAATACTGTGTAAGACAAGGGTTCGAGTAATAGGTAAATTATTGTACAAATTGTTTTACATGCGTATTATTAATACTACTAAACTACCGTTATCACCGTCACAATAAGTCGAACAAGCAATATTTAAGAATAAGTCAAAGTGAGTTGAGCAAATTAGTGATGAGACAGACCGAGCCTAGGCTCTAGCTCAAAGTGAAAATATTTTTTCACAAAGGGAAAAAAGAAAAAAAAAAATGGAAAAACTATTTGAGAAACAAGAATGTAGTCTAAGTTTCTTAAAGTATTTTACAATCATTTAAAAATCAGTTTGAAAGGTAATTGAATTGTTATTGATGGGATATAGAATTTTGCACGGCCAAAAGTGTTTGTAACAAAGAAGCCGTGGGATATTCTTTGTCTATTCTCGCTTTCTGTTTGAAGTCCTTTTCCAGAACTACTAGAAAACAGAACTCATGTCATATGTCTTTCTATCATAGTTGCGCAATTTAAAAGAATACGAATTGTCTTTTGCAGATTTTTGTCAGTGGTTGGGTTCAATTAACAAATTTGCTTATTTTAAACATACTTTCAGGTACATTAAAATCATGAAACGTTGTCCTTAGGTAATATTTAGGAATAATATTTATTTTTATGCAAGAAGAGATTTTTAAATGAGAAAATTAATCTTGGCAATTTTTAAATGTTATGGAAAATTTCCCTTTTTGTACAGGGTTTGAGTTCTGATGCCACAAAATCTTTCGGGCTCGGATTTTAACTAGACAGGATCGGGCTCACGAAAAATGTGGGTAAGTGTGATCACAGATCGCAAAGAGGGTTTCGTTTAATACTCCTTTCAAAACACTTTATCCTTTTTCAAAATCTGTTAGTTCCGCATTTCGCAATCAGGGAGCGCACGCTATTCTAAACAACCTCTATTCGAACGAAACTCCGTTTTACAAACTATCCGTAGATATATTAGTCGAGGGGATCGGGCCCATAGCACCCGAGATAGGTAGGCGCCCCGTAGCGGTAAAAATTGGAACTAAATATGTACGGCTATGGTGCATAATGTGGAAGAGAGGTCAAAGGAGTGTCGGCAAAAGTTAGGAAAGTGCATCCCTGGTGAAAAGAGTGGGGGTTAGAAAAATTGCTAAAAATACAGAAGTTAGAGCCCGGAGGGATAAATAATATAAGACTTTTGAAAATTTTATGATTTTTCGTGTGATCGCAAGTGTTCTGCTATAAGTATGCAAAATTTCACATCACCAACTTAATTAGGGGCTGAGTTAGAAAAATTGCTTAAAATACACAAGTTAGAGACCAGAGGGTTAAATATACGACTTTTTCAAAATTTTATGATTTGTCGTTTGATGTGAGGTGTTCAGCTATAAGTATCCAAAATTTCAAGTTTCCAACATATATAGTTTCTGAGAACGGGCTCTGTGACAGACAAATAGAGGAATGAGACGAATAGAGTTTCGTCAGATGAACGAAACCCTAAAAAAGAGCCCGACTTCATCTCTATTGCAAATACCTTTTGCTAATACTATAGAAATTAAAAACAATCAAGTGAAGTCATCCAGAACACGAGCAATTATAGTCATTTGTGTAAACAAACTAACGTGACACCATTGTTGCAATCTTAATTTACCTGTAGGTTTTTCACCTGATCTGACATTGCAAAATACTAGAGATATCGTGTGAATCAACAAATAATCAGTAAGAGTAAGGTACTTTTTTTTTTACAGACAATAAGCAGAGATAAATACTCGAGTACTAATTATAATCTTTCAAATCTCAAAATTAACGAGTAAATAATGGCGCAAAAATGACTATAAAACATACTTATTTTAACAATCATTCATCACATGTAGCATGTAGCGATTACACAGGCTGCTGATAAAAACAGAGTTAGAATTTCAACCACATAACTTAGAAACGATCTAATTTTTTAAAATTTCTTTATCAAATACTTTCACTGTATAAACAACAATTATAGGTAAAATTTTTTAATATCATTTTAAAAATAATAATAAATAAATAAACCGAAGTATTCCATTATACCTGTGGCACGTGCAGAATACACCCCCACACACGCGCGCAAAAAATTATTTCTATTACTTTTTAAATTGAATAATAATTATTCAGTGGATACTTAAAAAATTCACTGCATGGTAAATAATAATAATAATAAAAAAGTAAAAAGTATTTAGGAGATTCACTTGAAAACTTTATTCTCTTTTAAATTATTATTTTCTTTCCAAGTATTAGGTATAACTGAAGGAGATCGGCTAGCAGATTTCGATTTGTCTCCAATTATAAACTAAAAATTGATCTTTTACAATGAAAGAAAGATTTAAACTTTTTGCTTGTAAAATCGCTATTGTTTCACTATAAGTAGTATAATTTATTATCAATCAAAAATCTCTCCAAGCCTGAAATCAATCCTGAGACTGAGGGTCTTGCACCAATGGCCTGCTTAATTGACGTATTCGTTATCGAATTCGGCGCATGTATGAAGCAAAACAAAACAAAAATAAACTTAACAAAAAATAATAACAATAAAAAATATTGATAACGATAAATTTCATTAAAAATAAAAATGTTTTAAAAACAACTTCTGATCCGCTAATTTGTTGTGCCCGATCGAAACAAGTTTTTCATCCCGAAACCGAACAGAAAACGAATTCCGATCCTCTTTCAAGTCTCGGCCGAAAATGAAATTTTCTCAAATGAATTTTTGAACTTTTAATATATAGAAAATGTTACTATCCCTTAATTGGTGAGGTGGGGTGTTTTGCACCCCAGAAAAATTTAAATTCTGAAATATTGCCATTTTACTTTACTAAATGGACTGTACAATTACATATATGTATGAACACTTGCAGTACTTTTTCAATTGTTTTTATACAAGTAAATAATGCAAAATTCGCAGGAAATTTTCTAATTTTAATTTGCAAAATTTTGTGGGGTGCACAAGAAATCAAATTTTGGGGTTACATACACCCCACCTCACCACTTACGTTATAAAAAAAATCACCTCACGACTTAAGGGTTAATTATTTAGAATCACAGCTAGGGATGCACCGAATATTCGGTATCTATTCGGTATTCGGCCATATTACCGAATATTCGGTTAGGCCGAATATGAAACTATTCGGCCTGAAGAATATTCGGTTTGGCCGAATATCAAAGTATTCGGCTGAAACGAATACTTAAAAGAAGTTTTTAAAACACATTTTTAAAAACTTAATTTCTACTATCAACTATCCACTTATAAATATATTTAAAATAATTAGAAACAAAATCATATTTGAATAAAACTAGGGGATCGTACCCGGGCTTCCCGGGTTAAGATTGCTTGATTAGTTAAGATTTACTAAGGATTACATTTAGCCTCAATGATGACATACTCATAAGTAATTCTCACCATTGGTTACTCTTTGTTCTATATGATAATGAATGATTGGCTGTGAAGTTTCTTTGCTGTATGGGTATTTGGTTTAGTAAGCCTTTGTTTTTCTTGCATTCCTTCATTGGGATTGGGGTTTTGCATTATGATTTTATTCTGTTACCAGCAGGGTTAGCACGGTTTAAATCAATTGGTTAAACAACTGGTTTTTTAGAAAAAATCTAATATATTTTCTCATTTTTGTAATTTAAGTGCTTCAAATTATTGGATATAAATAATTTCTACTTTTAACATCTTATCCCTCACTATGTCACCGTGAGACATAGTGACTCTAGGTTATATTTGTATGGATGTAGAATGCAAATTGCATGTGTTGATGAACATATCTGAAGTTCTAAAGAGAAAATTTAAAACATGTGAATTTAGCAAAGATAAAATAGATTAAAAATTAATAAAATATTTTCCTTTGAGAAAACACAGATTATTTACAATTAGTAACATAAAATGACCATTAAGATTTCAATCAAGCTGTAAAAGAAAATTTTCTTGATTGGGGAGATTATTTTTTAAGGCTGTTCTTAACTGCCCTACTCAACAAGCGCAAAACGCTGTGAAAAATTTACAAATTCATTTTTTAACAGAAAGATATAAAATTGGAAGACCTGACTATGGAAGCAATTTGGAATCTAACTGTGTTTTCCATTTTTGATAACTAAATTACCTATTGAGTTATAAGCAATATTGATCATGTGACAAATATGTTTTTAACCTTCCTTGAGTGATTATTCTCCTTTCGCGTGGAAATTCGATTCAAAACGCCAACTTTGACACTATTTTCTGAAAGATCTATTGCTTTGCAAAGAAAAACGCAAAACACAGTTCATTACATAGTTTACATAGTTTACACACATTACATAGTTTCTGAACAACAGCATCTGCTAGTTTCATACATTTCCGAACAAAAATAAATTAAAACTTATGTCATAAAGTTGCCCTTTTGGATTTGAGAACAGCCTTAAGAATGAAAAAGAAACTCAAGATATGAAGTCGAATAAGAGGTCATTGAAAAATTGGGTGCTAGCGAAGCACCTGTTTACTTTTAACTTAAATATGCAATAAGATATATTTAAATCATCTATTGCATAATCGAATCCACTATTTAGATCTGACAAAAAAAATAGGGGGAGATAGAGATAAAGCTCGCTTGAGACGTAATAGAAAAATGTCTCATTAAAATGCCTAAAAAGATATATTATTAATTTTTAGTTTAGACATTTAAAAGTAATACGTATTATAACATAGCTTAGAAAGAAAGCCTGTGTATTAAGTCTGATGTCTGTTTAAATGTTTTAGTGCATGACGACTTTTATAAATCTGCTTTCCATTTTAAGATCGATGTTTTCAGTAGTCTAAAAAGCTGGTAAATAGGTATTTCTGTTCTGTTCTGTTTATTTTACTGTCGGCTTTTTTTTTTACCTGGCAGTTTCAGAGGAGAAGTGTCAAATGACAATATACAATACTTCTTGAAACATGTAAAGACTCTAATGCTAAATTCAAATCATTCCAGGAATTCTTTATAAAAAGCTTTACTTTCAACAAAAGATAATTGTTCATGTTCTAAGAGAAAAATCAGATATTTAAGATTGTAAATTTTTCAAAGAAATTATTTTGAATAGCCATGGGAAAGTATATTATATTTATGAAACTACACCATATATTTATTTATAGTAGGTACTAGTAATCAAAAGATTGTTTATTAATGGATCATAAGGCATAGCTTTTCCTAAAAATGTTTAAATTTATTTCAATTTTCTACATAATTGATTGTAATTATTCAATTTAAATTATTTTTAAATGAAGTTATATTACTTATATATCCAACAATGTTTATTTTTTTCAATAAATATGTATGTATATGCAATAGGAAAATATATCTTAAAAAACCCGGTTTAAACCAAAAAAAACCGGGTTTTTTGGGTTTTTTGAAAAAAAAAAAAAACTGTTTTTTTACCAACCCTGAATTATACAATTAAATAAACTTTTGAAATTTATCAAAAGCGGTATTTTCTTAATAGCCGCATGCTAAGAGTTATTTGACCAAGATTTTGCTACTTACGGCATCCTTTTATATTCTGATAATTTCAGGGCTTTAAGCGCATAGTTCAATTACATGTCTGTTAAATTTGTGTTTTACATATATTATTTTATTTATTTATTCATAGGGAAGTTTTTTTAAATGGATATCAGCCATAAGAAAATGATTATCTCTTTATGTTGTTTTAAGGGCAAACGGATTAATCTTTCGTAATCGAGGCGATATAGATAAATTTAAAAAATATATTTTATGCTTTAAAATTGCTTTTAAAACCATAGACAATCAGTAAACTGAGATGCACTTTTCAAACAAATTCCATTTGAATTTTTTTTCCCCTATTTGGTGGATCTAAAAATTTAAATTGTACTATTACAAATATGTTAGATATGTGTTTTTTAGTATTATTCTTTTATTTGTTTATAAAGGAAGTATTAATTTCGTTATACAAAAATAGACATGCTGAAAAGTTCTTTCTGCTTTTTATGATTTTTCTTTGCGATGCTTTCTGCTTTTTATTTTTGAAATTTATGTTTTTTAGGCGCATTTGTGTTAAAATGTTTAGTTTTATCTAAGAAAGTGATAGTTTTCTTTTAAATATGACTTCATTTTCACTTACATAAGCATTTCACCTAGTGTCTGAAACTTAGTATCAGTACACATGCAGAAGAAAAAACAAAATGGAAAATTTACCAGGAAAAATGCATGTTGTCAAAAGCAGTATGTCATTTTCCGTTCAAAATATTATGCCCCTAATGGGATTTTGCGCCACAAAAATCTATACAACAATTTTGAATTGTTATCAGAAAATGGCACGAATAAAGATAAATAAACCTCGTTTGAACTCGTTTTGAAAGATAAATAAACCTCTGTTCTCTTCAATAGTGAAAGCTATCTAATTTTCACCATTTTGAAGAAATTTCACAAAATGTTTTTAAAATTAAAATATAAAAGTGGAGATATTTAAAAAAAAAAACAGCTATATCACATCTATAAATGAACAGCTTTCAGTTAAAAAAAAATTATTAGTAAAATTGGTTCAACAGAAAGACCAGGGCAACTGACTAAAAAACACACTTGTATTTTAAATACATAGATTATAAAAAATATGAAAAATTAAAATAAGCAAATTATATTATTTTGATAAAATTATAGTAGAATGTCCTAAAGAATAGCATTAAAATTTTATTAGTCGCGAGAATTTTGGACAAAAACTTGAGGAAGCCGCTGGGATGAAAATGACGCACTTCTGCAAAACATATTTCAGTTTTAAGAATTAAATTACACGCTTTTTTATAAAATGACGTCATTTGCATTCGCTAAAGCAATCCACTTTTACAATCCAGTCTTAAAATTCATTTATAGAAAAGTATGCGAGGCTAACGAAAAAGACTGGCTACCGCGGTGGGTCCGATTCTTCTTTTTTTACAGACCGCTGGAGTCGCGTGATGCTCGAATGCACTAATCAAGGTGCGAGAAAAGAGCACCACGCGACTCCAGCGGTCTGTAAAAAAAGAAGAATCGGACCCACCACTCTAGCCTGTCTTTCTCGTTAGCCTCGAAAAGTATGCATATGACGTCATTATTGCGGAATAACAGGCGATATTGTTGCATAGCACGTATTTTAATTTCAACTTTTTTCAGCTTTTATGAGAAAATGGCAACAAAATGATACAGTAATCTCCTATTTTTGACTATTTTCCATTTACTTTCAATAGAAGTTGTGTACTTTTGTTGCCACGATTAGAAAAATGGTATTAAAAACTACAAAAAAATTAATCTCTCAAAAATAAATTGAGATACAGTTTTCAAACAAATTGCATTTAAAAGTACATTTTTCCCCCCTATACGACGGTGTAAAAATTGAAAATGTGCGATGTTTAAAAGTTTAAAAAATTGCTGTTGCGAGAATTGCAAAAACGAAATTTCATTCAAATTTCAAATGTTGCCACTTGCCATTCGCAGAATGACGTATGCGTTACGCACAGATATGTTTGTCCTTTATAATATAGATAGATAGAATGCTCTTAGATTATTTGCTGTTTGTAAAGTATAACTTAAGAAAATTAACCATGAGCAGGATTAAAATAATGATTAATGGGAATGATTAATTACGATTTTAATAGGAATTAATGATGTACAAGAACAAGTTCCTAAATTTTGTTTAGTAAATAATCTGTTTCTTGCTTTTTAAAATTAAGAGTTTCTAAACAAAATAGAAAAACTTTTGGGGTTGATAATATGTATCAAGACAGACAAATTTTGTTTAAGAAACCATAATCTTAATCCCCTTATTGAGCCATAAATACATTGTATCTCATCTCACTCGAGGTCGAACTTGGATTTTCATTTGTTACTTTAACAATAATGAAGACATCATAACTATATTTTCAACTGACTTGATTTGATTTCTGTGAAATATGATATGATGAAGTGCTGGAAAATGTTACCACTCATAGTTAAAGAACTATGAGCTAGATATTCCTTTATTCAAAATCCAGTTGACAGTACCGTATTTACTCATGTATAACGCGCACCCCTACTTTAGAAGAAAAAAATGGCGAATTTCTTTTATCTCGTATATAACGCGCACCATAAACTTGACATGCAAGTGAATGAATGACTAAATGAATTTCAGTAAAGAAAGTCGAAACAAATGTTACGTCAGGCCAGGAAAGAAGGCGAAAATCTATTTTTAGATTTCGGATAGAGATTGTGTGGGGGAGTGAGTGACGCGGGTAGGAATTAGTCTCGTATTATGTTGTGTTGACGTCACTCACTTAACGAAATACTTGAGAGCGTCTTTTGACAACGTGCGAGTGATATGGAGAATCTATGTACATATACTGCGGCATTTAAGTTGAAAATAGTTCAGTATCTAAAAGAAAATGGTGACCGTGCTTTAAGTCGGAAGTTTAGGGTTGGTGAGTCAAGTGTGCGAGTGTTGCGGAATATGGAAGAAAAACTAAAAAAGCACCATCCAATAAGCGTGCTTTTCGGGGAAAATCGTGTAAATATCTGCAATTGGAGTGGCAGTTTTTAATTCATTGAATGAATTTGCGGTTTTCGGGGTACTAGATCTCGACGGAAATTTTGGTGTTCGAGGGCTGTAAAATAGCTAGGAAAATGAATATTCAGAGAGAAGATTTCAAGGGGAGTTATGGATGTGTACGACGCTTTATGATCCGTAACAGTCTCTGTATCAGGTGGAGAACAACGCTATCGCAGAAGCTGCCGGAAGAATACAAAGAACAGCGTATCAAGTTCTTCCAGTACGTTATTAGGCTACAAAAATAAAAGGGATTCAGATATCGCAAATCGGCAATGCATATCAAACTCCATTGTGGTTTGATAGGTGATCGAGGTTTGAACTTTTCCAGTTAGCATAATTATAAGAGGACAGAAAAACGGGTGGATGACGGACGAATTCATGAAACATTGGTTTAAAATTGTGTGGGAACGTTGGCTATGTGCTTTACGTCAGCCGTCGATGCTGGTACCGGACATCTTCTGTGTTGGACACACGACATCTGGAGTAAAAGCGAAAATTCGTCGCTCAAGTGATTTGGTTGTGATACCAGATGGGATGACGAAAGTGCTGCAGCCCTTAAATGTTGTAATAAACAGACCATTTGAGGTTTCATTTCGGCATGCTTACAATCGGTGGATGAGAACAACAGATCACAACTTCTCTCCAAGCGGCAGAATGAAGCGTGCATCACTCCCAACTGATTGTGAGTGGATATGTGAAGCTTGGAATTTCATCTCAGCCGAGATGATAATAAAGAGCTTCAAAGTGACTGGAATTTCCAATCAGATGGATGGAACTGAAGGCGATTTGATTTACGAGGATAAATCGACTGTGCCAGTGCTGACTTGGACAGCAGCAGTAGCGACAATGAGAACTGCTAATTAGCGTTTAAATAACGTTAGTAGCGTTGTTGTATAAAATGTTCAAGAAGTGAAATAAATATACAGCAATACTTCTATTAAGTAAGATTTTTCCAGTTTTTATTTCTTCTTAGAATACATTTCTATGTATATCGTGTGATTACATCCAACAGTAAAAAATTATCTCGTGTATAACGCGCACCTAGAGTTTTTGCCTTAATTTTTTGGAAAAAAAGTGCGCGTTATACACGAGTAAATACGGTATTTATACTGTGTCACTGACCAAAATTCAGTCACTTTCAATGATATTATCAGTTATCACATGTTTTAATACAAACAAAATTAATGTGTGACAAATTTCGCTAAAATATCTTCATTATTGATAAAGTTGTGAATAAAATATCAGTTTTGGTTTGTTTTGCACCCCGTATATTTGCGTGAATGTATTGTAATTTTGATGGAATAAATGGATTGAGATATTGTTTCCTGTTTTAAAAAAAATGTTTGTCTTGACCATATTATTCCCGTTGAAAGTTTGTTGCAAGATTTTAGGAACAACCTGAATGTTTACAATCTCTGAAAATGATCGTCCACACCAGACACTGATCTAGGATGCATTTAAAAACTTCCTTGCTAAATTAAAAGAAGTAGAAAAGTTATTCTTATTGAGTTGCTACCATTTGATTTTACTTCAGTCTTTTTCTGACAAATAAATAGTATATGACCCTGTAAAGTTTTCTTCCAATTTTTTCACTATTTCTCTTTGATTTAAAATGTTTGTTTTAATTCATAGAAGAGAAAATGAAATTTAAAATTTTATTAATTAAAAAATGTTTCATAATTATCCTTCTTAAATAAATGAAAGCAGATTTTTTTTTCAATATAAAATTTACTTATAAAAAGCTCTTCTCTTGTTTATCAAAATTTAAGTTTCTTTTATTAAATATTATGTAAAAATGCTTTAAAAAGTAACATTTTACTACCTATAAACTTTGAAATACAAAAAGTATCACTTTGATAACAAAGCGTAAAACAACAGAGTGAAAAAATGTCCAAGCCAGGAATCGAACCCGGGTTCCTGGAATAGCGCTCCAGTGCGCTACCACTAAGCCACAAGGACGATGCCCAACTTGGCATCTCTCACTCACATAAGTTGGGCATCGTCCTCGTGGCTTAATGGTAGAGCACTGAAACGCTATTCCAGTGCCCGGGTTGTATTTTTTTCACTCTGTTGGTTAACGCTTAGTTAGCAAAGTGATAATTCACGTCTTTAATATTCAATAATTTCAAGCGTTTTTTCTTATCTTTCTTTGTTGTAGCGACTTCGAGTTCCATTGGGCCGACGGCTTGCTAGGCCGAGGGACCGTTGGGGCGCCAGCTAGCATTCAGTTCAGTGGGGGGTGTTCCCCCACCTATCCGACGGTACCAAACTTGGAGGCGCTAGATCTGACTTGAGTCGGAGAGGCTAGGTTCTGCCCTACGTCAGCGACTAAAGGACAGAACTGTATTGCAAGTCCCCCGCCAGAACACGGGACCAGGAACCCACCCGAAGGCAAAACCCCCGCACCGCACTCCAGACTAGTAATTTCGCTGCTGAAAAGTGGTTGAAAAATTAAATTTAAAAAAAAAAAATGTACAAAAAGTATGTGGCCAGCCGAATATTCGGTATTCGGCCGGATAGTTACTATTCGGCCTAACAGCTTCTATTTGGCTCACCTGTGGGCCGAATATTCGGTATTCGGCCAAAATCACTATTCGGTGCATCCCTAATCACAGCATATATACCTTATTACAGGAACGCTTTTACTTATGCATACGTGTTGCACGTGTCTGTGTGTATTTGTGTTTCAATAAAGGCAAAAAGATCAATCACTCAATCATCATTTTTTAGCATTTTATTAACCAACCAAAATCTATTTAACTCTATAGTTTTTCCTTCAGTAAAAAATTCTCACAAAGAATTTCAAAATTATTACTATTTAACTTGATCAACAAGAAGTATTTAAAATATAATATTTTAAGAGAGAAATAAGCACATCCATTATTGGTATTGGGGGAGGGGGGGGGGATCAATTTACAATTGCTATTAATTTCGCAAACAACGGAAATATTCTACTGAATCGCTTGCGTCACAAACATTTTGGAAAAGAAAATAGCAGAGCAGATTATTCAAATTGGATACCTTGGCCTTCAAAGTATCTGCATTACTTTCAGACATCCACAAAAGAAAAAGAAAATGGACAAGCTGATTTTCTATTCTATGTAGAAGCGTTAAAAAGGCTTGTGTATGTATCACATAGATAAAAATTGGTTAACCATTTGCTGATAAATCAAGATCCATTAAGTGCGCTATAAAATGTAAAGCAATGTACGCATTTACATTTTAAAAAATGAAATTTTCTGTTATTTTTGAAGGTAGGTTTCTTTTAAGATTGATAATTTAAATACCATTAAATAGGATAGCAACAAATTATTACTTACAAAATAGCAATCAATACATAAGCAATTTCCCGTAAGTAAAAAACATATACAATCTATCTTCATTTGTTTTTCCACTGTTTTACAGCTATAAATACAATTTTTACTTTCTTCTATCTTCAATAGAAGAAAGTATTGTAATCGAAAATTTTTTAGACTTCCGGTTTTCGACGGATTTACACGTTTTAGGGGTCAGAGATCCCCAAAAACATGTTTATAGAAAATGTCTGTCTGTCCGTGTGTCCGTCTGTCTGTCGCCATTGTACCATCAAAAAGTGTATGAAGTTATGAACCAAACTTTGAACCAAATTTTTATTTTAAGTTTTTGGCTATGGCAAGCACATCCTCCCTGAAATTGGATAAAATTCGCCGCTAGGGGGCGCTGTAACAGCGATTTTTGTGCGATTTTGAATATTTTACCATTCAAAAGTGTATGAAGTTATGCATGGAATTTAACCAAATTTTTATTTTAAGTTTTTGGATATGGCAAGTAGGTCTTCCCTGAATTTAGAAAAAATTCGCGGGTAGGGGGCGCTGTAAGAGCAATTTTTGTGCGATTTTGAATATTGTACCATCCAAAAGTGTATGAAGTTATGCATGGAATTGAATCAAATTTTTATTTTAAGTTTTTGGATATGGCAAGTAGGTCCTCCCTGAATTTGGAAAGAATTCGCCGGTAGGGGGCGCTGTAACAGCGATTTTGAATATTGTACCATCCGAAAGCGTATGAAGTTATGCACAGAATTAAACCAAATTTTAAATTTACATTTTTGGCTATGGCAAGCAGATCCTCCCTGAATTTAGAAAAAATCGCCGGTAGGGGGCGCTGTAATAGCAATTTTTGTGCGATTTTGAATATTGTACCATCCAAAAGTGTATGAAGTTATGCATGGAATTCAACCAAATTTTTAGTTTTAGTTTTTGGATATGGCAAGTAGGTTCTCCCTGAATTTGGAAAAAAAATCGCCGGTAGGGGGCGCTGTAACAGCAATTTTTGTGCGATTTTGAATATTGTACCATCCAAAAGTGTATGAAGTTATGCATAGAATTGAATAAAATTTTTAGTTTTAGTTTTTGGATACGGCAAGTAAGTCCTCCCTGAATTTGGAAAAAAAAAATCGCCAGTAGGGGACGCTGTAACAGCGATTTTGAATGTTGTACCATCCAAAAGTGTATGAAGTTATGCATGGAATTATATCCAATCTATCTTCATTTGTTTTTCCACTGTTTTACAGCTATAAATACAATTTTTACTTTCTTCTATCTTCAATAGAAGAAAGTATTGTAATCGATTTTTTTCGACTTCCGGTTTTCGACGGATTTACACGTTTTAAGGGTCAGAGATCCCAAAAAACATGTTTATAGAAAATGTCTGTCTGTCCGTGTGTCCGTCGCCATTGTACCATCAAAAAGTGTATGAAGTTATGAACCAAACTTTGAACCAAATTTTTATTTTAAGCTTTTGGCTATGGCAAGCACATCCTCCCTGAAATTGGATAAAATTCGCCGCTAGGGGGCACTGTAACAGCGATTTTTGTGCGATTTTGAATATTTTACCATCCAAAAGTGTATGAAGTTATGCATGGAATTGAATCAAATTTTTATTTTAAGTTTTTGGATATGGCAAGTAGGTCCTCCCTGAATTTGGAAAGAATTCGCCGGTAGGGGGCGTTGTAACAGCGATTTTTGGGCGATTTTGAATATTGTACCATCCGAAAGTGTATGAAGTTATGCACAGAATTAAACCAAATTTTAAATTTACATTTTTGGCTATGGCAAGCAGATCCTCCCTGAATTTAGAAAAAATCGTCGGTAGGGGGCGCTGTAATAGCAATTTTTGTGCGATTTTGAATATTGTACCATCCAAAAGTGTATGAAGTTATGCATGGAATTGAATAAAATTTTTAGTTTTAGTGTTTGGATATGGCAAGTAGGTTCTCCCTGAATTTGGAAAAAAAATCGCCGGTAGGGGGCGCTGTAACAGCAATTTTTGTGCGATTTTGAATATTGTACCATCCAAAAGTGTATGAAGTTATGCATGGAATTCTATCCAATCTATCTTCATTTGTTTTTCCACTGTTTTACAGCTATAAATACAATTTTTACTTTCTTCTATCTTCAATAGAAGAAAGTATTGTAATCGATTTTTTTCGACTCCCGGTTTTCGACGGATTTACACGTTTTAGGGGTCAGAGATCCCAAAAAACATGTTTATAGAAAATGTCTGTCTGTCCGTGTGCCTGTCGCCATCGTACCATCAAAAAGTGTATGAAGTTATGCATAGAATTGAACCAAATTTTTATTTTAAGTTTTTGACTATGGCAAACAAGTCCTCCCTGAAATTGGAAAAAATCACCGGTAGGGGGCGCTGTAACAGCGATTTTTGTGCGATTTTGAATATGGTACCATCCAAAAGTGTATGAAGTTATGCATAGAATTGAATCAAATTTTTATTTTAAGTTTTTGGATATGGCAAGTAGGTCCCCCCTGAATTTAGAAAAAAATCGCCGCTAGGGGACGCTGTAACAGCGATTTTGAATATTGTACCATCGAAAAATGTATGAAGCTATACATAGAATTGAGCCAAATATTTTGTGTTTGTTTTTGGTCATGGCACGAAGGTCCTCACTGAACTTGGAAAAATTCTGCCGGAAGTGGGCGCTATTGCGATGTCTCTACCATTTTTATTATTTTACCATCGAAAACTGTATGAAGTTATGCATAGAATTAAACCAAATTTTTTGTGTAAGTTTCTGGCTATGGCAAACAAGTCCTCCCTGAATTAAAAAAAAAATCTGCCGGAAGGTTGGGGGGGGGGGGGGCGTTGTAAGTGCCCTTTTCTTTATTGTACCATCGAAAAGTGTATAAAATTATGCATACAATTGAACCAAATTTTTTCGTGCATGTTTTTGGCTTTGACCAACAGGAATTTGAAAATATTGCGCGGTAAATGGGCTCTGTGATACCGATTTTTGTATGCTTTTCTTGATTTTTTGTAGTTCTGTTGTCCATCGGCGGCTCGTGCAGAGGCAGGAACTCGCTTCTCGCTAAGCGGGCTATTCGCAAACATCTGATAACAACAGAATAAGGAAAAACTATTAATTTTAACAAATATCATGATATTGATTAACTCGTTTTTAGTCAGTTTAATTGACTGAAGCAGAAATTTAAGATGAAAATCAAAGTTGGTATAGTATTGAACTAAAAATATTGAAGTGTTAACATGCGTAACTAGTTTTTGAAATATTATGTATAAGATAGAAGAAAGGTTTAGGATTGGCACATCCAACTAGTTTAAATTGCTTAAACAAGTTTAATATTTAAACTTTTAAAGCAAACTAAAATTATGAAACTAAAATATTTTTGTTAGGGTAACCATAACGAAGGCTTCAGTGGCGCAAGAAAGAGGGATCAAGAGGACCCTGACAACCCCTCCCCTCACCCAGCTACCACAATTGGAAATCATAATCGAATTCTCAAATTGAAAATTGTGCGTATACTTTAAATAACGCATATGTCGACCATGACAGAATAACATTTGAAGGAGTGGCGTTAATTACATACATCAACACATTAAAATAATTACTGGGTGGAGAAAAAAAAACTTTTTTTTTTTTAATTTAATAATGCCTCAGAATGGTTCACTGGATTTGAAATATTGTACAACGATTATTATAACAGGAATCATTTATCCTCTTCTCTTAACATATAACCACTAATTTCCACAGAAAATATCTAGAATACAATAACACAGTTTAATTATATATCAAGAAAAATAACGTTAAAAAGAAAAAAAAATAAATTTATAATGTACTTTTGTTTTTTATGTACCCTGTGAGAGAAGGGGAATAAAGTTATGGTCAGCGGTTCCATATCTGGGAACGTACTTTAATGTAGCTGTAAGTTTTGCCATAATTTCCTAATTTGATATTATAAATTAAAGACCGAGAGAGATAAAAGGCGAATTAAAATCATGGACACACTTTCTTCTAATCATGAACATATATCACATTGCCGTCATATTCGGAAACGTATGCGCTGCAGGTGGACAAGTGCTTATTCTCGTGTGACCAAATTTCGCGCAAAAATTGCATTCATTTTGTTAAATATACCAGGTGCCTCATACGACATTTCAAAAATTCATAAAACTAACAAATTGGGACAGCAGAGTGCAGTTTGCACTATAAGACTTGTCAAAGAGTGATTTTTGGTAACTAAAATAAAAAAATTGTTTAAATTTTCACCGATAGGAGGCGCTATTACAATCCACGATATCGAAAGACAAAAGATATTGGGATTAAATAACGGGTATTTATTTGCTCTTGAGAAAGTGAAAATAAATACCTGTTGTTACAATATTTTTTGAGTCTTAATAATGTGCATTTTAATAGCGCCACATATTGGTAAAAAAGTAACTTTTTTTTTTCTTTTGCCACAAAAATATCCGACGTTTTGAAAAGTCTTATGATGCAAATTGAATTTCGATACGACCATTTGTTAAAGTTTTGTTAATTTGAGCAAGTGCGAAAGGACTTACGGGATACAACGGGTATTTTGATTAGCTGTCTTAAGGCTAAAGAAAATGGAAAAGAAAAAAATAATGTATTTAAAATTACTGAAATTTTCTCAGAAGCTACCAAAGTGTGCCAAGTCAAATGAATTTTCTGCGTGAAATTTATCCAATTTTTAAAGATACGGTAGGGGAAGAGGGTTTGACGGTTTCGGAGGGAACGAATAAATTCTTCCAGGAGATTCTTCCTAGCTGTGTTTGTTTAGCAACTTTCGTTTATATTCTAATAAGTAAGTAATCGAGTCGTATCAGTTCCCTTAGCTATGCAAATGTGATGATATACAGATGACCTTTTCCGAAAGAAAGAAAAAACTACCGTTTTGTGACACGATATGCTCCAGGTCTCATTTCCTCCACTGGTTACGCTTTGCTGGTTAAATGTGTGGAAGGGATGTGGCGTAACAGGCCAGAAAAATAATGTCACGTACGTATGACGCGTAACCAGTTATTCTCAAGTAGTTTTATTACATATCCCCTACTTCAATAGATAATTTTTCGACAAAAACAAAAGCAGATATCGAGTCGTAACCATGGGGTTTATAGCAGAAAAGAGAAATCGTGTGTTACTTCCTAAAAATGTACCGTTCCCGAAGAAGGAACATTTCATTAATAAAAAGAAAAGTGCCCAGTTAAATTGATGGTATTGAGCTCACAAGGTATTCACACTAATTGTATATTATACTCTTATTTCAAAGAATAATGCCCATCGAAAAATAAATTAAGGATGATTAGCACTCCCGTTTTTCCCCTTTATACTTTCATTTAACCAGGGAAGCGCCTTATCAGAATAAACCTGTATACCAAATTTAAAGCAAATCAGATAATTCTGCATGAAAAACCTCTTCCTCTAAATTAAGGCTACAGATAGACGCTTGTTTTGCCATCCTTCTACAGTTTACCAGGAATCTTTTGTTCTGGATCTTTCTGCAGTTTATTCACAAAAGGATGAGGGGGATCAACAATGGGTTAGGAGATAAGGAACCCAACTCTACTTGACAGCAAGGCTGCGTACGCACCATCCTTCTAACTATTATCAGAGTCGGCATCGATTGTTGTGGCCACGCGGTGTTTTTGATTTTTAATGACTTTAGTAGGAAAGGGACTGATGTCCAGCAAAAGAGGAATCTTTCCTTCAAGTAGAGTCGAGCTCCTTATCTCCTGATCCATTGTTCATTCCCCTCATTATTTTGTGAATAAACCGCAGATGGGTTCAGAAGAAAAGATTTCCACGAAAACAGGAGAAGTCTAGGAAAACACACGCCTGTGTGCAGCTTAAGGTTCCTCTTTTGCAGGACATCAGTGCCTTTCCTTTTAAAGTCGTTAAGAGGCTACACTAGTCACTCAAAAAGACCCGGATGATAATGTTAATCCTATGGGGAAATTATTTTCAAATATCTCGCTTAAATTTTGATATTTTCGAATGATTTTTTTTTACACAGGATAGCTGAGGACGATCTACATCCGGGCTAGTTTTTACTTTTTCGATTTTAATTTCAGATATTTAAAAAAAAAAAATTCTTTTACCTTCGGAACCGGTTTGAACCGGTTCTGAAATTGAAACTACCGTAATATAAAAAAACTATAACCGAAATCGAAAAAGTAAAAACTAGCCCGGTTGTAGATCGTCCTCAGCTATCCTATGCAAAAATCATTCAAAAATATTAAAATTTGAGCGAGACATTTGAAAATAACGCTCCCATAGCATTAGCGTTTTCCTTTCTTCTCGTGACTGAAGTGGGCTCTTAAAGATAAAAATACCGTGTGGTCACAAGAAAAGACGCCGATGCTGAACTTAGTGATGGGCGATAACGAGATGTTTTTCTCGATTTTCTCGATTGTATGGACATCTCGATAATTTTCGATTGTGTAAATTTTTTCTCGATGACTGCAGTTTGCAAATTTCTTTTATAAATCATATATTATGTATTATATACGTCATACATTTATCAAGAATCGTCTGCGGGTGAACTGGAATGCGTCGATGTTAATAAAGACTAGGTGACTTCGACCGCTAGCGGGCCTCTCCTTTAATCGGGGCCCCTAATTTATATGTAATCTTGTAATATGAAATCACAAACAGGTTACCCGCTATATACGGCACTGATATATGATAGCAGGGGGGTGTGGTGTGCACGCACTACAAAATCTTGTAAAAGATATAATATCGAAACGAATGAACCTCGGACCAGATCTCTTGGGGGAGGGGTCAAAGCAGCTGCATAATATGATTAAGTCGTCACTGGTCTTTAGGCCTTTTCAACCATATGTCACATGAGAAGTTTGGATCTGAATTTATAAAAAAGCCCTCCCCGTGGGGGCAGGGGGGGGGGGGTGCGGGAGGTGGATAACATGAATAAGTGGTCATAAGCCTTTCCAACAATATGTCACATGAGGGGTCCCGGCTAAATTTAGAAAAACACCCCGTGGGGGAAAAGTGGGGGAAGGCGGTCACCGGAGGTGCATTACATCAATAAGTAGTCACAGACCTTTCCAACGATATCTCACATGTGGGGTCTTGGCAAAATTTGGAAAAGTGTCCCCCGGCGGGGGTGCAAAATGGGAGGATGGACACCGGAGGAGCATAACATCAATAAGTAGTCACAGACCTTTCCAACGATATCTCACATGAGGGGTCTTGGATAATTTGAAAAAGTGTCCCCCAGGAGGGGCAAATTGGGGGAGACTGTCACCGGAGGTGCATAACATCAATAAATAGTCACAGACCTTTCCAACGATATCTCACATGTGGGTTCTTGGCTAAATTTGGAAAAGTGCCCCCCCGGGGGGGGGGGGCAAAGTGGTGGTGGGGACACCGTAGGTACATAACATCAATAAGTAGTTACAGACCTTTCCAACGATATCTCACACTAGGGGTCTTGACTAAATTTGAAAAAGTGCCCCCGGGGGGGGCAAAGAGTGGGGGGGACTGTCACCGGAAGTGCATAACATCAATAAGTAGTCACAGACTTTTTCAACGATATCTCACAAGAGGGGTATTGATTAAATTTGGAAAAGTGTCCTCCGGGGGGGGGAAGTGGGGGGGCGGCCACCGGAAGTGCATAGCATCAATAAGTAGTCACAAACCTTTCCAACGATATGTCACATGAGGGGTCTTGGCTAAATTTGGAAAAGTGTCCTGAAATTTCATATATTATAAATAATATTTAGCGGAGGGCTCCATAAAAAAATCTAATCTAAAATGATAAAAACGGAAAAAACTACCCTCGCAGTGGGGGCCAAATTGGGGAGGGGAGGAAGAAAGTCTCATAATATGAAAGAGTCATCCGAGAGCTTAACGATGACATATCACATGACTGGTCCAAAAAAGTTTGAAAATATCTCCCCCTCCCACCCCCCGTGAGCCCACTCTTTCGCCCCGGAATTCACACAGCCGCCACTTTAAAATTTTTATGTTCAATAAATAATATTTACCGGAAGACTGCATAAAAAACCCACATCTAAAGTGATATTTAAATTTATTATAGAAATCGGCTACGGTTTTAAAAATTTGTTCGCCCCTTCCCCATCCCCCTTTGGGCGAAGAAAGGTTCATAGTATGAAAGAGTGGTCAAAGGGCTTTTCGATTATATGCCACAGGAAGGGTTCGGTAAAATTTTTAAAATTGCACCCCGCATGATTCCACTCTCACGTCCTCCTCCCTCGAAATCACCCGACCCACCTTCCTCTTTGAAATTTTTATATTTAATAAATAATTTTTATCGGAGGGCTCCAGGTACGTGACATCTCGGTAGGGCTAAAATAAGAGAAACTTTGAAAATTAGGGCTTCATTTCACAGCTCATTGTCATGCCTCTTTCTCTATCTCGTCCCTTGGTACTCTCGATAAATTTTCTTACTTTTCTTTCCGAGGACGAGAGAAATCCTCGAAAAGCTTCTCATAGCGAAATGTTGAAAAGCGCGAGCGAAATCCTCGAAAGGCTTTTCGTTGGGAGATTTCGAAAAGAACGAGAGAAACCAGCGAGAGGCTTCCCATCGGGAAAGGTTGAAAAGGGCGAGAGACACTCTCGAGAGACTGGACCTTATGCACGCGACCTGAGGTCGAGGCTAAAATTCGTCTGCTGGCGGTATTTACTGGCGGTGTTTAGCATGGCAGTCTATGGAGTGCCAGTTATTAATGCTTGTTTGTTAAAAATACCGCAAAACAATTCTTTGATGCAGCAGCATACACTTAATATATTGTAATCTAAATTCAAAATGTTGTTCTGTATGCGAGAAAATTCCCTAAATTTGCAAATTTTCAGTTAAAATGTATCCACTCAACCTGGGTCAAGGCTAAAGTCGTCTGCTAGCGCTGTTTGCGCCTGCGCATACTGGTATTCTGCCGGTGCAGTAACTAGAATAACAGATCTTCATACCGCCAGCTCTGGCGTCTGACGTCACCTGAATAGAGTCCCTTCCCATTCCGAAAGGTTTAAAACCGCGAGAGAACAAACCATCGAGCAGCTTCCCATCTGGAAGCGTCGAAATGCTGGAAAAATCATCGAGATGAGATTTGCCGAAATGCGAGATGGAAATGAAGCTTTTAGAGTCAAACTTACCGGTTGGTTTAAGTCATAATTTCTCAAAGGAGTCCATCTGCTTATCCAATCTCTTTTTAGTTCACAGGCTATCTAAGCCTGAGAGCTAATGTACCCGTGGGTTCTGTGTGTATGCATGCACGTACGTACGTACGTATGTACGTAACGCGATAACTCTTGATTAAAATGTATGATTTGCTTCAATTTTTTTTATGTTTATTCTGATAAGGCGTTCCGCTGATTAGTTTTGACGGTTCATTGGTTAAGGATAAAGGGAGAGAAGGGGGGCTGGTACCCCCCCCTCCTTAATTTAGATAAATAGGTTTTTCATGCAGAATTATTCGATTTGCTCCAAATTTCGTATACCGGTTTATTATGTTAAGGAGCTTCCCTAATTAAACTTGGAGGTTCATTAGTTATGTATGAAGGGGGGAAAGAGGGGTAGACCCCCTCCTTAATTTAGATAAATGGGTTTTTCATGCAGAATTATTCGATTTGCTCCAGATTTGGTATACCGGTTCATTATGTTAAGAAGTTGCCATGATTAGATTTGGAGGTTTACGGGTTAAGTATAAAATGGGAGAAGGGGGCTGGACCCCCCCCCTTAATTTAGATAAATCTGCTTTTCATGCAGAATTATTCGATTTGCTCCAAATTTGGTATACCGGTTTATTATTTTAAGGAGCTTTCCTGATTAAACTTGGAAGTTCATTGGTTAAGGATAAAGGGGGAGAAGGGGGGCTGCCCGCCCCCTCTTAATTTAGATAAATGGGTTTTTCATGCAGAATTATTCGATTTGTTCCAAATTTGGTATACCGGTTTATTATGTTAAGGAGCTTCCCTGATTAAACTTGGAAGTTCATTAGTTAAGTATAAAGGGGAGAAAGGGGGGATAGACCCCCTCCTTAATTTAGATAAATGGGTTTTTCATGCAGAATTATTCGATTTGCTCCAAATTTGATATACCGCTTTATTATGTTAAGAAGTTACCTTGATTAGATTTGGAGGTTTACGGGTTAAGTATAAAGGGGGAGAAGGGGGCTGGTCCCCCCTTAATTTAGATAAATGGGCTTTTCATGCAGAATTATTCGATTTGCTCCAAATTTGGTATACCGGTTTATTATGTTAAGGAGCTTCCCTGATTAAACTTGGAAGTTCATTGGTTACGGATGAAGGGGGAGAAGGGGGGCTGGTCCCCCACTTAATTTAGATAATTGGGTTTTTCATGCAGAATTACTCGATTTGTTCCAAATTTAGTATACCGGTTTATTATGTTAATGAGCTTCCCTGATTAAACTTGGAGGTTCATTACTTAAGTATAAAGGGGGGGGGGGGGGTAGACCCCCTCCTTAATGTAGATAAATGGATTTTTCATGCAGAATTATTCGATTTGCTCCAAATTTGGGATACCGGTTTATTATGTTAAGAAGCTGCCTTGATTAGATTTGGAGGTTTATGGGTTAAGTATAAAGGGGAGGGGCTGGCCTCCCCCTTAATTTAGATAAAAGGGGTTTTCATGCAGAATTATTCGATTTGCTTCAAATTTAATATACCGATTTATTCCGATATGGCGCTTCCTTCATTAGATTTGAAGGTTCATTGGTTAAGTATACAAGGGCGAAAAGGGGGCAAGTCCCCTCCCCTTAATTTAGATAAATGGATTTTCATGGAGAATTATTCAATTTACTTTAATTTATTTTTTTTTTTCTATGTTCGTTCTGATAAGGAGCTTTCCTGATTAGATTTGGAGGTTCATTATTTAAGTATAAAAGGGTTAAAGGGGTTAGACCACCCTTAATTTAACGATATGTTTCTTTTTTTCATGCAGAATTATCTGATTTTCTTCAAATTTGATATACTGATTTATTATAGTTAAGGAGTTTCCCTGATTTGATTTGGAGGTTCATTGGTTAAGTATAAAAGGGGCAAACGGGGTATATTTCCCTTCATTTATTTTTTGAGGGACATTATTCTTTGAAATAAGAGTATAATATACAATTAATGTGAATAACCTGTGAGCTCAATGCCATCAGTTGAACTGGCACTTATCTTTTTATTTCTATTAACCGATGTGGGTTATGAAGCATAGTGGTTTATGTATTCAGTTCTGTATAGTCCTAGTTTCAAACTTTACTGTTAAATTTAGTGTCATTTTGCCCCGAATTTTCAATGTTTCTCTTATTTTAGCTCTGCCAAGCTGCCCCATACCTGGAGACGCAGATAAATACTATTTATTAAATATAAAAAGTTCAAAGAGGAAGGTGAGTGAATTCTGGGGGGCGCGAGAGTGGACAAAGGGGGGGGGGGTAATTTTCAAACTTTTACCAAACCTCTCCATCGGAAAGTCCTTTCACCACTCTTTCATATTATGAACCTTTCTCCTCCCAGACTTGAATTCCGGAAGGGGCGGTGGGGGTGGGGGGGGGGCAGCGGTGCGGGGGTGATTTTTTTTTTTTAATTGTAGAGATTTCTACAATAAATATCATTAAATGAGTTTTTTTAATGGAGCTCTCCGATAAATATTATTTATTAAACATAAAATTTTGGTGGCTGCGTGGGGGGTGCTAGGGTGAAAAGTGGGGCTGCGTGATTTCCGGGTATATTCTGGGATAAAAGAGGGAACCCACGTGGGAGGGGTACATTTCAAACTTTTTTTGGACCAGTCATTTGGTATATCATCGGAAAGTTTTCGGTTATCATCGGAAAGTTACTCTTTCATATTATGAACCTTTCTTCTTCCCTCCCTATTTTGGCGCCCCGAGAGAGGCCCTTTTCGAACTTTTTTGAAATCGTAGCGTTTTTAAACATTTTAGATCGGATTTTTTTACGGAGCCCTCCGATAAATAATTTTTAATATATGAAAATTTCAAAGAGAAGGATGAGCAGGGTATATTTCGGGGGAACGATAATTGGAATCCTGGGAGTTGGGACTCTTTTCTATCTTTTGCTGATACCCCTCATGTGATATATCATTGGAAAGCTCTGTGACTACTATTTCATTTTATATATTGCCCGCGCCCCTCCCCTTACTTTGCACCGCGCGGGGGCACTTTTCTAAATTTAGCCGACACCCCTCATGTGACATATCGTTGGAAAGTCCTGTGACCACTTATTCATATTATGCACTTTCCTTGCCCCTGCCCCCTACTTTGCTCCGCGCGGGGGGTTCGTTTAATGTATTCCAGTGGAAGTCTTTCTAAAAATGGGGAAATTAAAGATCCAATCTCAAATGACGTAGAAAAATCAATAAAAATTTTTGATCCCTTTTATCATCCTTTAGTTCATGTTTTTGCCACTAGGGGGTACTTTTGATTCTTATTTCTTTGGCCATTTTGGTGCTAATTGTCAAAAAATTCTAATTTTTGATACTTAAACTTCCCTTACCGCTTCATAGCTACTCGCGTTTTTTCAGCTTTTTTCAACCAGGGAGCACCCTTACAAGACTTTTCCAGTCTTATGGCTCCTTTATAACCTCCCTTTGGTTTGTTGTTTTTTATTCCATCTGTTTTCAGTTACCCTATATTTAATAAAATCTGCCTTATATATATGTAAAAACAATGATTTCAATATTCGATTCTAGAACATCTCCTTTGTAGATTCTCGAAAATAATCGATGACTGTATCGATTGTGTATTTTACGATAACGATTTTTTTCGATTGGTAAATTTTAGAGAATCGCCCATCACTAAGCCCTATCACTACTATGAAATTGTCGGCCAGAATAATAGCTAAGTTTTCCAATAACTGTTTTTAGCTTTTCTCGTTATAATCGATTGTAAAACATCTCGATTGTAGATTCTAGGAATTAATCGATGGCTGTATCGATTGTGATTTTTTACGATGACGATTTTTCTCGATTGTCGAATTCTCAAGAATCGCCCATCACTAGCTGAACTGATAACAGTTAGAAGGATGGTCTATTCGCACTTTAAGGGGGTATTAGCTCCCCCATTTCCCCCTTTATATTTAACCAATGAACCTCCAAATCTAATCAGGGAAGCACTTTATCAGAATAAACTGGCATACCAAATTTTAAGCAAATCGAATAATTCCGCATGACAAACCCATTTATCTAAACTCTGAAACGTGACGCTATTCTAGAATTAAAATACAAATGACTCTTTAGAACATGAAGTGAGAACTCCAAACGAAAACTTTCAAATTTGGAAGATTACTAACCCTCCCCCCCCCCCCCACACACACACGTACCCATATTCTATATATGCACACACACGCATGCACCCATACTTTACGCAAACCTCATAAAAAGTAAAAACAACGGTTTCAAAATTCTGTAATAACTAAAAATAATAATAAATACAGTCGGACATCTTTTTCCCGACACCCGGTTTTCACGTCACTCCGCTTATCACGTCAGTTTTTCAAAGTCCCAAATTTCTGTATATGATTTTAATGTAAATAAACTCCGGATTTTACGTCGTTGAATAATTTTCAACTCCGGATATCCCGACGGTTTAGGAAAATTTTCCTTTTTTCATAATCCATCTTATAAGCACGGAAGTAGCGGTAAGAAATGCCTTAGCCAAACTTTTCATAAAAGTGTCTAAAATATCCATTGAGATAAATGAGAAATTTTCCTTTAATCCTTTATCTGAATAAATAAACCCATAGACAGACCCACTTAAGCTCCAGATAGACGTAACAGTTTACTCGCGGTCTTTTTGTTCTGGTCAGGCGACGCTTCCTTGTGGTTACACAGCGTTTTCCACACGACTAAAACCGAAGCATTGCATTGCATTGAAACGATCAGAAATTATCTAACATCCATTTCTGAAACAACGAATATTGATTACAATTCATTGTATAATATTGAAAAAGAACTGTTGAAAGCACATCTAGGGACAAGCAAACCTTAATTCATCAATATTTAATGTAACAATAAAAAAGTCATTATAAATCTGATTTTTATTCTTTTCAATTTTGTTTTGTGTTTATTTTGTTTAATACTAATGTTTTATTGCTTAAAACTGCAAAATCAGTTATGAATTTAAAATTGTCCTAAATAATCAATAAAAAATACAGCTTTTTATAAACATATTTTTCCAACTCCGGTTACCACGACACTCCGCTTTTGACGACACTTTTTTCTAGACATTGAAGTGTCGGGATAACGAGGTTCGACTTTGATCACACCCAGTAATTCAAGATAGAATAGAATAGAAACGATTTGTACTAGAAGCAAACACATTTGTATGGCTTTAAAGATGGCATTCAGACTGATTTTTGAAATAAAACACAAGAAATTATCCAAGAATTGAAAATCGGGACTCGTAAATAAGAATTTGAGAATTCGAATAATTGATTTTCCTTGGAGTGAATAAAGTACAAGTTCATTTACATTAAAAATTCAATTTTGTGTTAATAGAATAAAAATTTTGTTCCCAGAGATCTAAAGAGATATTCCCAGGGGCTCTAAATCGTTATTTGGGAATTCGATCAAAGCTACCTGGTGCTATAATGTATCGAGACGGTGTTGGCCTGAGCCATCAGTATAGTTGCCAGTCACCCAGTAATAATCAATGTGCTAGGCGGACAACGCAAAGACTTCAATTTTCTGTATGACTAACTGGTAATAAACACAGCAGGAAATTTATGTCGCAATCAGCAAATTTAAAAAAAAAATTGTAAATTCAACATCATTATTCAAATTTAGTAATAAAAATCTCTTCCCAATAAATAATTTTCCGAATTTGCAGAATTATTCTCTACTTCAAGATTATTTTACTTACTTAAGTGACATTTTTTCAACATTAATTTTTTAGAGAACATCGAACAACAGGAAATAAACTTACTATTTCATTGTTTGTTTACCTTTGAATTTTCTGAACACACTGTTTTAAAAATAGCTAACCTTATAAGAAATTCGTTTAACGGTTTAAAATACTCTATAAAAATACCATTCAAGTTTAATAAATTAAAAAAAAAAATAGAGGGCGCTTTTTATGGCTTTTTAGGGCGCCAGTATCTGATTTTTCCATCTAAAGGGAGTTTTGCCGGTGGAAGGCCGAAAAAAAGGTATTTTTTAGCAATTTTTTTCTGGAATGGGAATGAATATTTTAGCTCACTGTTTTTTAGCGTGTTATTTTTTATCAATTGAAGAATTTATTTTTTTTTTTTTATAAAAAAATGATAATGTAGCTCGATTGGTAGATGTAATGTAGCTCGATTGGATTAATGTAGCTCGTAGTGGATGCCCTAGCGTGCGCGCCGTGCACTTCCAATCAGGCGAGATCCGATAGATCGCCAGAGTCGTTTTCAATCAATTTCCAAGGATTCTGAAAATAGATAATATTGTCTAGGACTTTAACCACTTTGAGATCAAAAAGTTGAAAATCAACAAAATGGCAGCGATTTGGAAAAAAAAAAAGGGTCAATTTCAGACACTTTTTCAGGGTTTCGTTCATCTGACAAAACCCTATACGCCTCGCTCCTCTGTCTGTCTGTCCGTCACAGAGCCCGTTCTTAGAAACTATATCTGTTGGAGACTTGAAATTTTGCATACTTATAGCTGAACACCTCACATCAAACGACAAATCCTAAAATTTTGAAAAAGTTTTATATTTAACCCTCTGGACTCCAACTTGTGTATTTTAATCTTTTTGTTCTAACTGAGACCCTCATTAAGTTTAAGACTTGAAATTTTGCATACTTATAGCTGAACATCTCACATCAAACAAAAAATCCTAATATTTTGAAAAAGTCTTATATTTAACCGTCTGGGCTCTAACTTGTGTATTTTAAGCTTTTTTTTTTTTTTTTTAACTGAGCCCCTATTAAGTTGAAGACTTGAAATTTTGCATACGTATAGTAGAACACTTGCGATCACACGAAAAATCATAAAATTTTCAAAAAGTCTTATATTATTTACCCAATGTGCTCTAACTTGTGTATTTTTCTAACCTTCCCCCATTGCAACCGGTGGGTACTTTTCTAACTTTTGCCGACACCACTTTGACCACTCTTTCATATTATGCACATAGCCTTACATATTTCAGTTCCACTTTTTACCACCAGGGGCGCCTACCTATGTCGAGTGCTATAGACCCGATCCCCTCGGCTAATATATCTACGGATAGGTTGTAAAATGGAGTTTCGTTTAGATAGAGGTTTGTGTAGAATAGATTGCGCCCCCTGGTTGCGAAATATGGAACTAACAGATTTCGCAAAAGGATAAAGTGTTTTGAAAGGAATATTAAACGAAACCCTCTGTGCTATCTGTGAGCACACTTACCCACTTGTTTCCACTTTGGCGTGCTTCTAAAAATAATTATTTTTTAAAATAAAAATGGCTGAAAGTGGTCCATACTCCAATAAATTACACCAGCTTCATTTTTTTTGAATTATTATTATTATTATTATTATTAATAGAAAGATCGATTTAATAGTTTTTGTGTTTTGATCCCGCCCAGTTTGAAGAAAAGTCATTTGCGTAAAATGCGTTTATGGGTGAATATCACAAAATGTGATATTTTGAAAACAAAAATTTTGAAATTTTAAATCGTTTCAAAGCTTCTTATTTTTTTTTTTTTTTTTTTTTTTTTTTTTTTTTTTTTTTTTTTAATGTTAGTTGAACAGCTGAATAAAGGGAATCTATCTGTAAAATTGTTAAAGTTTGAAAAGCTTAAGTTTATTTGGTACTTTTCGGTGTACCGTTTATTTTTATGCCATTATAATTATGAGTCATTTTTCTTGGCATACGTATGCCAGGATAATGACAATTTCATTCTAAAACATTTTTCACTTTCTTGTTTTAAGTCTAACATTTTAATTTTGTTTAAAGGAACATATTTCCTCTACAGTACCTCAAATTCAGTGTAATGTTCAGTTTTATTTTTAATTTATAGAAGCCAGGAAAATGACATAATAAAAGTTTCTCAATTTTTACAAAGCCTTTAAACACATTATTGTCAAAGAAATATCTAAAAGATCTTGCTGGTAGCAATGATTTTACTACTTCTGACTTGAACTATGTCAAGAACAAGAAGAATTACTCTGCAGCGCCAACTTTATACCTCATAAAGAACTAAAATGAGCAGGCCATGACAATGACATTCATTTACAGTGACAATCATATTTTAATTAAGGGAAATTGTTTGTAAAATACAGAACTTGTTACCTTCCACATATGTGTGTTATATAAGGTATAATTATTAATTAGAAATTAAAAAAACTAGAAAAAGATATTTGTACATGATAGCAGAAAGCCTTTTACTTTGCACACATCACAGTGTGACATGCCAGGAAAATGATAATATGAAATTCTAAGTCTTTTAATTGCTTTATTTTTGTGTTATTATGAATATAATACGTCTTGAAAATACTTCTAAGAATATTTTTTATTAGAATGTAAAAAAGAAAACTGCATTATATAAAATTAAATAGAAATTTTATTGTGCGGGCTGCAATTTCCTTATTTTCTCATACTGACCCTTGTAGTACCCCAAAATAGTGCAAGCCTACGGATGCGTTGCACTAAAGCATTCAATAACTACGAAAGGTCTTCGAATTCGGCCAAATCGTTGTATACGGATAATTTACAGACTATAGGGAATAGAAAAATGCAAAAAAATAAAAATCAATTTTTTCAACCGAAAAAAAGCAAATCCCCTGTCAAGATAATCATGAACATAAAAATAGAACTAAAAATTGTCTTACACGCGGGGTTCAGAAGGCAGAGTCATATTCCCTGACGATAAAATTCTTAGTTTATTTTCTTCTTTCTGTTTCTTTTAATTTTTTTCAAAAGAGTATATAGGGTTACGTGGGGCAACTAGGCCATGATTTTACAATGTGTGCTATCCAGGGCCCGACTTAGGCTATGGAAGGCCCCGGGGCAAGCATCATTCTGCCCCCCCCCCCCCTCCGTTATCAGATGTCTAAAGGAAAATGCCCCGAATTGGTCATAATTAATGGTTTTAACTTGCCATGTTACGAGAAAAAGATTAAAGAATTTCTTTTGAAAACAATAGAATACTAAGTTGTTATAATAAAATTGTAATCATTAGTTTTCCAGTGATGTAGTTTGTTTTTAGCTCACAGGCTATCAAAGCCTGTGAGCTAATGTGCCCGCCCGTTCTGTATGTATGTATGTATGTACGTAACGCGATAACTCTTGATAGAAACATCCGATTTGCTTCAAATTGATTTTCTACGTTCATTCTGATAAGGCGCTTCCCTGATTAGTTTTGGGAGTTCATTGGTTAAGTATAAAGGAGGAAATAAGGGCTAGTGCCTCGCCCCCCCCCCCCCTACTTAATTAAAATAAATACGTTTTTCATGCGAAATTATTCGATTTGCTCCAAATTTGGTATACCGGTTTATTATGTTAAAAAGCTGCCTTGATTAGATTTGGAGGTTCATTAGTTAAGTATAAAGGGGGGGGGGCTAGAACCCCTTTTATTTAGATAAATAGGTTTTCCGCGCAGAGTTATTCGATTTGCTCCAAATTTGGTATACCGGTTTATTATGATAAGAAGCTGCCTTGATTAGATTTGAAGGTTCATTAGTTAAACATAAAGGGGGAAAAGGGGGGGGGGGTCTAGACCCCCCCCCCCTTAATTTCGATAAATGGGTTTTTCATGCAGAATTATTCAATTTGCTCCAAATTTTGTATACCGGTTTATTATCTTAAGAAACTGCCTTGATTAGATTTGGAGGTTAATTAGTTAAGTATAAAGGTGGAAAGGGGGATAGACCCCCCCCCTCCTTAATTTAGCCAAATGTTCTTTATAACCAATAGTTCTTTCATGCAGAATTATCTGATTTGCTTCAAATTTGGTATACAGGTTTATTATGTTAAGGTGCTTCCCTGATTAGATATGTAGGTTCATTGGTTAAGTTTAATGTGGGGGAACGGGGGCTAATCCCCCTTCATTTATTTTTTGTGGGCATTATTCTTTGAAATAAGAGTATAATATACAATTAGTGTGAATAGCCTGTGAACTCAATGCCATAAGTTTAACTGGGCACTTTTCTTTTTATTTGCATAAGTGGGGGTGAAGGGGGACCGCATTCCCTTCCTAAATGTTTGAAAATAAATAGATTTTGGTCACTTTTAGCAAATTTTAATCATTTGGCACGCTTTAATGAAAGTCCAGATTACTCACATGGGGACCCCCCTAAAAAGGGGGGCCCGGGGCAGCTGCCCCGCATGCCCCTGTATAAGTAGGCCCCTGGTGCTATGGAGATCCGTTCAGCTTCCGAAAGCTAATGTCCATTTGAATTAAAGTTTGAACCTCTGTAAATGTGTTCAGTTAGGTTCACTCTATCAGACAGAAATTTTCAAAATTAAACTTTAATGTCTAAAAATAAAAAATATGTGTATTTCATTTTTCTTTCTTCGTGGGGGGCAACTGGGTCAGGTAGGTTTATGATCCACACGCGTTTGTGTTTTTTTAATATGCAGTATCAGGTCCTGTTTGAAAAAGCGTAAACAACTTTAAAAAATTTAAATCAGGCAGATCATGTAAATTATATATCAACTAAAAGGCGTTATAAAGGAAAGTTTTGCTGTCAAGGTGCCTAAAAAAGCACTAAATGTGAAATTATTGTATTTAATTATACAAAAAACATAGGAATTAAGTAAGTACTTATGTACTTTACTTTAGGATAAGTTTTAAAGTTACATGGGTATTTTAGGGGGGAAAATAATAAGACAAATCTGTGACCAAACGTTTACGTAAGTATCTCATTCCCTTTTTCGTTTACCCCAATGAAAGTGCGATATGTCCGATAAACATGGGGAGAATGCAACCATGTTTTTCTCGAACAGAACTATTTTTTATTGGTTTCAATAATTTTCTAATAATGTCACATTGTCTTATGTGCACCTCTTCACCTGTATCGTAAAATTTCAAGGTTTGGCTATCTCACTTAAGAAATTTGGTTTGATTTTGGATCTCCCCCCCCCCCCCAACCCCGGATATGCTTTTTTTTTTTTTTAATTTTATTATGTATTTTTAATAAGGTATTCTATTATTTTCTTTATTGTAAGCAAAAAACAGTGGATAAATTGATTTCTCGTAGTAAAAGAAACTTAAAAAAAAAAAATTTATAACTATTGGGGTAACTGGATCCAACATAGTCCAGTTACCCCTGATACATGTCCCAATTACCCCATTCATGAAAAATTTATGGCGTAACTGGGACACCGGCCTTACATTTGAAACACGAAGTAAATATGTATAGATACCTAATAATATTAATGTAGTTATACGCCTAATATATATATATAAAAAAAAAAGATTGTTTAATAAAAGTACTTACAGTATTTTAATAAAAAGCCAAGGAAGTTCAGCCAACTGACGTTGTTTTTTTTTTTTTTTTAAGAAACCTAAATTTTCGACAACCTATCACATCACAGCAAAGACAGAGTTATGATTGAATTGACACACTTTGTTTTAGGAAGTAAGAATTAAGTGATCACAAAAGCTAAAACTTATAAGACATCAACGGTTTTTTTATAAAATAGCCTGTGGCCCAGTTACCTCGTGGGTCCAGTTACCCCAGCTTCCCTTATACATATTTTTTTAATAATGAGAGAAAAGGAAAATTTAGTTAAATCTGAAAACCCGGGGAGAGGCGAAATATAAAATTTGTAACATATATACGATGAATTGCACAAATATTTTTATATCAAATCATCAAAAACCTTTTCTTCTTGTCGTGGATCTATTCAAAGCAATATACAGTAGGCCCTTTAATTCAAATTTTAATCCATTCCCTTGAATGCGCCAGAGATTATAGAACATGTTACACAAAAATGACGCAATACATATATATGTACTACGTTGCAGAAAATAAAAGTTATGATTATCAATTCGGTACTCTTTGATCCCGTTCGAGCATACCTGCCTGAAACACTGAATCAGAAAAACTATCGACAAATCCTCCGAGATGAATTTTTATTATTATTTCCCATTTTAAATTATACTTAGGGGTTCGTTAACCAGCTACCGTTATAGGAAATACAGTCAAACTTCAACTAATCACTATAATTTAGAGAATTTGGGTTCAACGAAATAAGCTCGAAAGATATTTGTTATGTGGCACACGACCTGTTGGTCTTCGTTCTTGCTAATAAACGAAGCTAACGCAGGTGATTCGATAAGCTTTTCCACAATAAAACAAAAATAATTAAACTCATTTAACTATTTTTTCGTCTTAAAAGAATTCGGAACACGCTTCATAATCTATATAATTTTCCTGGAGGATTTCGAGCAATAAACATAACTGAAGAATATAATTTTTTCCTAGGCAATAAAATTCTTCAATGATATTTAATTAGACAAGATCTATTGATGGGGCTGTCTATTTCATTTTATAAAGTACTAAAAGTTTCATACAATAGAAACTAGTTTGATGTTTAAATGTAATGGGCACGTATCGCACACTTTTTTCTTTCTATAGTAACATGACATAGACGTGAAAAAACTTTTATTTAAAAAAAAATAAATAAAATTACACAATGTGCTTTATTATTTAAAAGATGATAAAAACAATACAAAAATTTAAACTAAATCTTTTAAAATTTATTTTTAATGTTTTTATCATATTTTAAGTAATAAAGCACTTCATGTGTAATTTTAATTTTTTAAAAGTTTTTAAAGATTAATTTTTGCATTCTACTTATTTATTTGTTCATTACTTTTAACACGCATAAATAATTGCAAAAATATTTTTTATATCGAATCATCAAAAACCTTTCATATATATTATATACACTAGCAGACCGCACGGTGTTGCTCGTGTTAATCCCCACTTCATAACAAACAAATAAACCGCGTAATCACTGTGTACTCCCACTGTTGGAAATTTTAGGTGTTAAAAATATTTAAACGTTTCATTATAGTAATTGTCATTTAGGTGATTATAAAATAGAAACCGCACCACTAGGTGTCCCACTATTGGACCCCTCCTCCCCCCTCACAAAAAAAGCTCTAGATCTTTCTGGTTGATCGCTTGGCGTTTTACATGCCAGTCAGTCGGCTATTTATTACATAAAATTATTTTTTCGAATAAAACTGCATAAAAGTTGCATTTTTAAAAAGATCGTTAGATTTTTTTTTTTTTTTTTTTTTGGGGGGGGGGGGGGGGGGGAGCGAGATAAGATACCGTCTAAAATGTATATATTAGAAGTTGTCGGCATTCAAAATTAATGTAATACTCCTAACGTAAACAAACCGCTTGTAAAATAATTGAATTGATTGTGATTTTTAACGTTCTGAAAACCATGGTGAATAATACGCACTACATTCTCGTGCAGAGAATAAAATTAGAAAAAGACCTTTGACATCATTTGCCTATGAACCAATAGGTCCGGGTTTAGTTTAAGAATTAGCGGCAAAAATTTTTTTGGAAGTTTTTGCTCTGTCGATAATCTTGCTAGCTCAAACAGTACATTCGATTAGACGCGAGCTCTTAATGAGAATGAATCGCTTTGCAATGAATGGATCTTAATTATTAATTGATAAAAGCGTTTTAAAAAACATACTCTTCATTTTTATTTATAATTTATTTTCTACATTTAAGTCTTTAAAATATTTCATTGCTGCAGTTTCACAGCGCTTTGGCATATTTTGCCGAACATTTATTGGCGCTCCATTAAATCCATTGTTTTTTTAAACTCCCATACAATTGTACGAGTGACAGATAATATTTAGATAACATTTATAGAGATAATATTTATCACTTGTGGCGTGCTAATTGGAAAATTCCTTAACATTTTGTATTGCCATCGGAAACATATCTTAGTACATATTTTTTTATAATTCTAGCACATCAGAAAATGGGTTAAAAATCAATTGCGAAATTCCATCTTTGTTTTGATACTTAAATTTTCACATTTTTCCTAATTAGAAAAATAAATTATATTAATATTAATCGTAACCTTTTTTTCCCACAATTAAAATCTAGATTTAAACATGACCTCCATTAAAAGACCACCTCTCGGAACGACCAATTTTTATCGGAACGGAATGTGGACGCTTTAGGGAGGTTTTGCTGTATGTATTATCTTTAAAAAATAATTATTCATCAAATTTATTTACTAATACCATACTTGCCTGGACCTGCATGCAAATCACTGCCGGCACCCGCAGCTTCTGTCTTTGCAGCCCTGACAATTTATGATTTTCAATGCCGCGTCATCTCTATGACGCCTTCTATTTTTCTACCATGGAAAATAGCAACATTAAAATAATAATAATAAATAACCTGCACTTGCACTAAAAAAGTTCTTTTCTATTCCTGTAGGAATAGAAAAAGAGAAACCAGTAGCTGCAAGTTCATATTTCAAACCCGCATTTAAAAGAAAGGTAATCGCTCTCGCAGTAATAAAAAACAAAGAAATCCGAGCTAGCGACATTTCAATGGAGTGGGGACATAACAAGTAAGAAAAATTGCTACTAAGTCGCCAACGATTAACTTGAAAAGCTACGGAAGGTGATCGCGCAAATGAACCCGTTTCCGTGACGTAAAAATTTCAGCACAGATACGCAATAGGCAACCAAGTTTAAAAGTTTCAGTGAAATTTACGCATGCTATTCAAAATGCGAACACGCTTCCTTTTCCATGGACGTTTGCATACGCACGTACTGAGTTTTCTTTTTTAAATAAAGAAGTCACTTTTTTTTTATAGTGAAAATGAATTAATTTACACAAACAAGCATAATAATCTCTTAATTTCAAACCGCTGAAAGGAAAAAAAAGTTGCACATAATTATAATGGTGCATAATAATAATGGTGAATAATACGTGAATATTAATTCTGCCTAGGCACAGTAAGGCACGTGCCTGGTGGCCACCAGAAAGTAGGGAGGGGGGGGGGGGGTCAGAGACCTGCACGGGTCGGCCGGTTGCCCAAAGCCCGAGCCGGGTCGGACCTATTTTCCTTCACGGATCTCAGGCCTGGCCTTCGCTCTTTTCGGGCCGCGCCCGGGCCATACTTTTTTTCTGAAGGGCCGCACCTAGTGGCTACTCTTTAAGGGCCGGGTTCGGGCCTTATTTTTTTCCTAAAGGGCCAGGCCTTACTAATTTTTTTCTGTACAGAGCCGGGACTGGTTTCATTCCTAGTCTTCACGGCCCCAAATCTTCAGTCCTAATTTTGACCCAGCCTGTATGAAAATCATTGCTCGGCATGGCCTGGTTCGTTCAATAGTCAGTAAAATTAGGCCTGGCTCAAAAATTTTTTGCAAAAAATGCATACATTTTTAAATCGCCATTATTCTACAATTAAACATTAAAATTTATTCTTTTTAAAGAATAGTAGATTTCTACGCTTATTAAAATATAGCTAAATTAAAATATAGTAAAACGTGTGAAAAAGAAACTGCCTATGACGGAATCCTGTTTTAAACTGAAAAACGTGTTGATCCATGCAAAATTGCTAAGGGAGCTTGTCTATAACGCATTTTTCCCCCTTTTATATGCAATTCCGTCTTAGAAGATTTTACTGTACAGCCTTTTTCAGATTTTTAACACTTCAACACATGGAATATGGGTTAACAATATTAATGATAACTGAATCATTTACATGCAAGAAAAAGAGATTCATTAAAAAAATAAATATCGCAGCCTGCGGCACTTCTATAAAAATGAAGACTATAAACATGAAAAAAAAAAAGTTAAGATAAATATTTTTGTTCAGAAATCCTCGTACGGGACAATTTTTCAAGCAAATCGACGTAAAAATCAATGTGTTGTAGAAATTCGCTCGGGTAGGGCCGAGATTTTAACATTTTTCTGGGCCGTGCAGACCGGGGAGGGGAATTTGTAACCTAAATCTAAAATATTATATTTTTCCATATTACTAATATGCAAGACCAAACAAATTTAAATAAATAAATAAATAAATAAATAAATAAATAAATACGGATATTTCAAATAGAATTATTTTTTCTTTTATTTCTTTAAATTCGCTGAAAATGAGGAACAAAAACTCATTCATATATAAGCATATTGTTATCATGAGATTTACTCTAACAAAACATCAAACATCGTGAAAACTGTCGTCTACGATATTTATAATGATAAAAAGAAATGCTTTATGGTGAAAATTTAAGATTTTTTTATTGAAGTATTCCTGGTTGTGGTTAGAAATATGCCGTTGTGCATATAACTATTAAAAGGATCTTTTTTCAATCTGGAGTTTAATTCATAAAAATATATCCTTTTTATGGAATTTTAAATGTGTTTTTATATATAAAAAAAGTTATTCATTCAAGTGGACATCTCGTCTTATCACTGGCCAGATAATATAGCTTTGGTTTTGTTTAACAATATCCCTTTGCTTTCGAAAAACGTAACTGTATTCAGCAAAATAACATCAATTATTTTGTTAGATGAAAAAAAAATAGAATTTTTTGACCATCATAGTGGGAGACAGAAAAATGCCATAGCTCTTAAGGAGCGATTAACCCAAAAAGTGTGGGCTCTGTGCAGTGATGTAAAAAACACAGGTATTTATTTTTAAGGGTAAATACCCAAGGTATACACCCGGGTAAATACCCATTTTGGATATTTATCTGGGTATTTATTCTTCAATTAAATATAGCTGTGAAAAAAACTTATAATGCTATTAGTTATGATGGATTACTATAAAAAAAATGCAAAATTAAGAACTTTAGACTTCTTGCAACTCTTAAATTTTAAAGAAAATCAACATATTACATTCAAATACTGATTTTAAATTTATTTTTTTTTAATTATAATTGAAGAATCTGAAAAATAATATATTTATTCAGAAAAATTTTATTTAAAAGATTATTTTAATTAAATTTGTGTAAATGTTGCACACGATATGTGCAATACGGCTTCAGCTAATGAGTTAATACTACTGTTGGAGCATGAATGCCACCATTTCTCTTTTTTTTTTTTGAGTAAATTGCTGTTTGCCCTTACGAGGCGCTACAATTTATCTGATGTACATCCTACTTATATTACATACTACAACTACAAGAACGAAAAGAAAACTTTCTTCTGTTTTTGTGCTGGTTCGTAGGATGGCCTTTTTTGTGACTGTTGAAAAAAGATTTTTAAAACGCATTGCATTATCTTCTTTTTTTATTATGTATTTAAGAAGTGTCTTTCTTTGTTATTATGAGACAAAATGTTAGAATATCTGTTTTATGTAAAAAAAAAAAAAAAAAAAAAAAAAATCGATTAGAAACAAACTTTAAAATAGTTTCATCGTTATATGTTAAAGACTGCAAATAACTTCCCCATATAGTTCCTTGCAATTTCAAGGGATATTTATTTTTCTTAACATTTTTCATCTTAAATTTGACTGAACATTGCATGTAAATGAGTAATATCAATTACAGTTGTTTAAAAATGCTTAATTGACTACTATCTTAAAATATCAGAACATACTTAATGGAAAAAATTTGCGAGGCACTCAATCGGACAACATGCAGGTATTTTTCTTCAATTAAAATATCTAAATATTAAAATATATTCTAATTGTCCTGCTATCATATTTAAACATTCTAATCTATGATTTCAAGAATTTTTTCAAGATTATGATACTTTGCAGCAAAATATGAAAATACCCAGTTTTTAGGTATTTACCCAGGCCTTGGGTAATAAATACCTACCCATTGGGTATTTACCCTTCCCACATCACTGGCTCTGTGTTTAACCAATGAATGCGTACAAGCCTGATTCAAATAAATTTTGATCTCATTTCATTTCGGATGTCGTCGTTACGTACCGGGTGCTACTCAAGGTATAACGAACATTTTAGTTGAATAACTCTTCAACGGGTAGAGCTAACGCCTCCTGGATAAGGGGGAAAGCCTTGACACGCGTCACGAAAACGTCACACAAAGCAGGCAAAACAAAGAAATAAATTCGAACAACTTGCATGTTTCGTTTTCTTCGGCTCATGGAATTATTAATTATTATTAGAAAATAAGAAGTAATAATCCCACGAGAAAACGAAGTTGGAACATGCAAGTTGTTCGGATTTTCTTTCTTTGTTTTGCCTGCTTTGTGCGACGTTTTTGTGACGCGTGTCACGATTTTCTCTAATATATTGGGGGCGTTGGTAGAGCTAGTGCTTTGTAGACTCTGGTTACTGTCGAAGAATATTTTGTTTTCGCCAAAATGTACCGATATTCAATCGAAGAAAGTGTTTTTTTAGTCAAAACGTTTTATCTTTGTGACCAGAGACCTGCCGGCAACATCATGTGTGGTGTGTGACCATATTTTTTCCGATGTCACACTTCTGGTTGGATGGCTATGTCAAAAGTATCGGAATTGGAGCAGCAATAAGCAAGAATTTGTCACTGTCATACCTCTTTATCCACAAAAAGTCGCTACATGGTGTGATTTGTGTGCTGATGACATTTTGGGTCCGTATTTTTTTTTTTTTTTTTTTGGTACAGACAGTGAATTCTGAACACTATCTCGACTTCTTGACAACGAGGTTCGTTCCCGTTGCGTTCCACGAACACTGGATCCAAGACAAATGGTTTCAGCAGGATGGAGTTCCTCAACATTCAACAGGAGATGTCCTGTACTTGCTTAGAAGTCACTATGACAATCGTGCCCTCGCAAGAGACTTCCCGAATCTCTTTGTCTATAGACTTTTTTGGTCCCGTTATAGCCCTGAGTTATCACCACTACACTTCTTTTTATGAGGCTATATCAAAGATCAAGTCTACAAAGAACGATCAAAAACCATAAATGGCTTGAAAACAGCAATAACAAGTGTGAAAAGATGGATTCCAACAGACGAACTCAATTACGTTATCACGAATTTCGAGGACAGACATCGTATCGTTGTCTCCTTAGATGGCCAACATTTTGAGAACCTCATCTTTTAATTTCATTTATTCTCATGCGAAAATCCTGAAATTTTAAAATAAAAATCTTTTTCTGTTTTCAAAAGTTATTCAATGTTATCTTTTTCTATACTCTGTGATGCCCACTCTGTATGTATGTTCTCAATTTTCTCATCAACAGCTGAGCTGATTTGAATGCAATTTTTATACTAAATTCTAGTACATCAGGGGAGGTTTTAAGATAAAAGGATTCACCGCATAGTGGTGTTTTTTCTTTCTTTCTTTTTCTTTACCATTTGGAAAATTGGTTGTCCTCGGTCAAGGTAGGAAATCAAAAACATATCTGAAGCTTTTTATTAGTCGAACCCGCATTTTATTCGTTTTCTGATTGGTCTATACCAGGGTCGGCGAACCTATGGCACGCGTGCCACCATTGGCACGCAAAAGAATAATTTTAGCACAGCACAGCTTGTGGCTCTAAATCAAAATAAAGTGAGATTACACAAAATCGCAACTGATCTTTTCTAAATTCGATTAAATGGAAATTGAAAATTTTTTATTGCGGCATATTATATTCCAATTTAATTAATTATGATCTGAAAATTTTTTCAAACAAAGGCGGTATTTGAAAACTATCGACAAGAAATGGCTATTAGACATTA
Organism: Maratus speciosus; assembly: GCA_963932465.1. NCBI lineage: Eukaryota > Metazoa > Arthropoda > Arachnida > Araneae > Salticidae > Maratus > Maratus speciosus. The sequence continues at coordinate 456,418,706 of OZ010786.1, read as the reverse complement.
CTAAATTCCTATGGTAAAGTTATGGCAACTTTGAATTTATTTCAGAGATATTCAAAGAAACTGGCGTTTGCGATTTTCAGTTTTTCTGCCTATCTATGCTTTCGAGTCACTGCTTTCACAAACGAATGATTTCAAAATTCAAAATGGAAACACTTGTCAGATAAATCCGGTTCAGCTTGCATTAAAATTAACCTGATATTAAGATGCAACAACAGAAATCAAATTACATCGCATTATTTTTTTTTCTATTAATTTCTAAAATATATTTGTTTCCATAATTATTATACTGTAATATATACATGTATGCTCCTCACATTTTTTAAATCTTAATATAAAATGTTAAGTAATTTTAATCCATTATTTTTCCACCTACTATTTTTTTTTTTTTTTTTTTTTTTTTTGGCACGTCATGGTCACGTAAAATAATGTTTGATAAAATTTGGCACGCGGCAACAAAAAGGTTCGCCAACCCTGGTCCTGGTCTATACAGTAATCTGTATTTTCCCTTTACTTTCAACAGAGATGGATACTTCTGTTGCCACTATGATAAAAAAGTAATAAAAACTACAAAAAAAAATATAATAATAACTCAAACAAATTGAGATACAGCTTTCAAACAAATTGCATTTAAAAGTACATTTTTTTTTCTCTATACGACGGTGTAAAAAGTAATATTGTAGGATGTTTAGAAGTTTAAAAATGAAATTTCATTTAAAATTGGTCCAGGAATATTAATGTTTAATCCATGGCGTACGTAATGTATGACCACCCGGTAGCAGAAAGTTCGAGACGGGAGACGTGCGTTGCAGATTTTCTTTTCTCTTTTGCAGATTTTTTTTTCCTTCAAAACTTTATTTTGCTTTATATTATGTTTAGTTCTTTATTACTTAATACAAAAACTTAAGATTATTATTAATAAAAATTTATAAAATGCAGAAATACGCTACAGGTAAGTGATTGATTGATTAATTAATGCTTCAATTGTAAAAATATTTTACCTGCAGATTATTTCCTGTCACTGAAATATCTGTCGCAGACACTTGGATAATTTTTAGCTACTGGGTATGACCAGCTCCGTAGGAGTTTAAAAATTTACAGTACCGAAAAATGTAATCCATGGCGTACGTAATGTATGATCAACTCCATGCGATTTTTTATGTCTTAAATTTTAGTCTTTGAAAAAATCATTTTCCAAATGGTCGTTGTAATTTGTTATATTGCATTTTTTTTTTTTTTTTTTTTTTTTTTTTTTTTTTTTAAAGACGCGTCAAAACCTGAGTAGTTTTGTCGCGGTTTCGCTCGCTTTCCGTCCGCATAGACCCAAAAGTCAAATTACGCAAAATAGCACGTACCTTCAATTCAATATTTTTCATGCTATTTTTTTTTTTTTTTCATTTAAAAATATAAATTTAGACAAAAGAAAATTAAAGGTATAAAATCATACAAAATTGAAGTTCATTCAAGGTTATTTCATCACGGGTACGGACAACGCCGGGCGAGTCAGCTAGTAAGTTAATAAAAAAAATACACTGTTAATAACATGAGTATTTTTGCATATCTGCAAACAGTTAATTTAGAAAGAGTTACTTGAAGTCGCAACGATTTTTTTGTTTTTGTTTCAAAATTACAGTAAATTCTGTCTAAGGCAGAATCTTTGTAAGCCGAAAATCTGTCTAACGCGAAAAGTTTTCAAAGGTCCGGCGAGCCCAAAGCAAATAGCATTAATCCATGCTATTTAAGCCGGAATCTGCCTGAAACGGAAACGTTTTTAAGGTCCTACCGAACTGAAAATTTTGCATAAGGCGGAAAAAATGATATTTTGAAAATGAAATGCACTTGATTCATGAAACTTTAAAACGGATATGCAGACTTGTATAAAACCCAGGGTTCGTAAATATCATGATATTTTCGAAAATATCAAAAATATCCGATATTTTGATATATATCCGATATTTTCGATATATATCCGATATTTTCAAAATTGTCATTTTATTCATGATTATAAATATTGTTAGACTTAATATAAATTAGAATCTAAATCACATTACATTTAGCATGAAAGCATAATAAAACAATATTCTACATGTCTTTTTTAATTTTTTTTCTTACAAAATTTATGATCAAATAATTGGAAACACTACAATTTTCTGTAAAGTTCAAAAGTTGCTATGCTTTTTCATTCATCAAAACACAGAATGCAGGATTCCGTTTCAAATTTTAAAAATATATATTTATATATTTTATTAAACAACAAATTTCAAAATACAAAATAAAGTTTATTTTTAATTCTTGTATTGAAAAATTTAAACATGGATGTAAGTTTGTCTGTTTTTTTCATTCCTTAACCTATTGCACAGTTTAGACTGAACTAAACCAAAACGAGAAAAGATTCTTTCTGATGCAGCTGTTGAAGAAGTTGTAAACAACTGATAAGTTAAATTACCTTTCGTGGGATATTCTAAATTAATATTATCCCACCAAATTATTGGTTCAACATTTGAATATTCAGTTTCAAACATCAAGCATAGATTAAACTTTGTGCGAATTTTAATAAAAAAGCTAAAATCTTTACAACGATTTTACGCACAAACAACGTACAGAACGACAAAAATTTCTCATATGATCGTTTTGAGGATTCCTGGATCCCCTTCCGCAGTGAGAAAAAAAAAAAAAAAAAAAAAAAAAAAGAATTAAAATGGGTTTGAAGAGCCCCTCGGTTATAGCCCCGAGTACTGGCTTATGGATTGATTGAAACTTTGATTAGACTGATTTTTCAATCAGTCCATAAGCCAGTACTCGGGGCTATAGCCGAGGGGTGTTCTTCAAACCCATTTTAATTCCATTTTTTCTCACTGAGGAAGGGAATCCAGGAATCCTCGAAACGATAGTATGGGAATTTTTTGTCATTCTGTACGTTATTTGTGCATAAAATTGTTGTTAAAGATTTTAGCTTTTTAAATAAAGCTTATAAGATTGAGATTTTTTTTTTTTTTTTTTTTTTTTTTGCTAAAATACAATCACCAATTAACTCCTTTATCCCATTCTTGCTGGCACAGTCTAAAAATAGAATTGAGACAGGTTTTAGAGGTAGTGTTCAAAGACAGATTTCTCATGACATTAATGGGAAAGATGCAGATACAGTCCAAAACTAGTTTTTGAAGGATGGGAAATATTTTGTGAGCTATTCTTTTTAGTTATTTATTTACAGATGGGCTAATTTTCAATAGCAGTTGAAGACTTCATTTACACTTCTTTTGACTGAAAATATTTTGAAATAAAGTATCAGACATATGAAAATATCAAGAAACGTGACATTTTGAAAATAAATATCAAGTGTATGATGAAAATATCGAAAATATCAAAAACCTTGATATTTTGAAAATAAATATCGGATATATATCATGATATATATCAAGATATATATCCATTGATATATATCAACGAACCCTGATAAAACCAAAAACTTTCTGTGCACATAAATATTGGGTCAAAAACTTTCTGCAAATTAATTTAATGTTTAATAAAATAACGTGTTATATTACTTTGACGGTATGAATTTTAAACAGTAGTTTTAAAATCATTATCATTTAATTTAAAAATTAATATTAATTACAGAATAAATGTTGGCTAAAAAAATAATAAAGCTAAAAATCCATGATAAGAAAGGGTGAATTCTTATCAGTTATTTTGTAAATGCATTTAGAAACAGCCCAATCCTTAATATTGTGACCTCTTCTCACAAAATGCCAGTCACTCTTCTCAGAAATAAAGGACATTGCTTCTAAACAACTGAATCACATTTTGTAAGGAGAGGTCCATTCATAGGTATCATCATTAAAGAGACCGATGAGTTTTTATTGCGGCCCTTTGACGAAATTCTCGTTTTTTCCGCGATCATTTGGCGAAATTTCCGTTTTTCCGCGATCCTTTGGACGAAATTTGCGTGTTTTTTCCGCGATTCTTTGGACGAAATTTGCGGGTTTTTTTTCGCGATTCTTTAAACGAAATTTGCGGGGTTTTTTTCGCGATTCTTTAAACGAAATTTGCGGGGTTTTATTTCCATTTTTTCCATTTCATTTTCTCTTCTATCTTTTTTCAACACATTTCCCTCTATCAGGTAGCGCCATCTGTCGCATTCTTCGCAACATTCTTTTTCTTCAGTTCATTTTTGAACTTGTCCGTTTTCGGACACGTGTATGCTTAGCTGATGACGAGCTGTTATGTTTTTAGCTCGAAACGCGTCCTGTGTTTTGTTTTAATTTTATGGTGATTTTTTACAAAGTTTTATTATTTTAATTGCTTCATATCGCCAGTTTTCGGTGCTGTTTCGCTGTATTCAACTATTTGGGTGCTGCACCGTGTTATTGCTTTGCACGTGTTCAAGGTATTTGCTTTTCTTTCTTCCCAGTTTTGTTTTATTTTTATTTTATTTCATTTTAGTTTTATTATTTTGTTTTCTTCTATTTATTTACTTATTTATTTATTATCTTTTTATTCATTTTCTGGTCCTGTTTTCCTTCTTTCTTCTTATGGGTTCTTCACTTATTAATCGTTTCAAGCACCTTCGTTTGAAGCGCGCCAGGTGTTTGAATAGGCTTAATTTTCTTTTAAGGTGTAAACGTTCAAGGGTTATTCCTAAGTTCATTAATATTATTTTCAAGCTTCCTTCTTCCATTCGTGTTCAAAATGCCTTAACTAGGAGTAAGTTTGCTATTCTTAGAGCCATCATTCAAGATGTTCGTTACTCTCTTTCTTGCATCGAATATGAATTATATTCTTTGCATTTACAGTTAAGTAAAACTGTAATTTATTTCCCTTTCCTTGAGAAACGGATTTTTGCTTACGCCGATTTCAAATCTAGGTGTCACAATGCTATTTTGGATAAAAAGTTTTCTTCTCTTCTGACTTCTAATTCTTCTGCTCCTAGTATTTCTCCTCTTGAGCAAAATTATGTTGTCAATTTGTCTTCTCACTCTCTTACTGATTCTCAGCGTGATGTTCTCTCACTTGGCTTGAATTTTTCGTGCATTTCTAAGCCTTCTATTCCGAACTTAATTGCTCCCATTGAACATTCTTTCAAAAACAGTAAAATTTCTTCTGGTCAACTTGATTCTCTTCGCTACCTTTTGGCTAATGTCATTTCTTCTAATAAATCTTTTAATAAGTCTAATCTTTCTTCTTCTCAGAAATCTGCTCTCAGTGAACTTAATTCCGTTCCTAACCTTCTTATTACTAAGGCTGATAAAGGCGGTCAAACAGTTCTTCTCAATAAATCTGATTATATTTCCCACGTTGAATCTATGTTAAACTCTGGTCCATATTCCAAATTAAAAAAGGATCCTTCTACTAAGCATTTATCTGACATCAAGCATGTCATTAAAAATTCTGTCTTTCTTAATGATAACACTAAACGTTTGGTCACCCCTACTATCGCTAATTGTGCTCGTTTCTATGCTCTTCCTAAGGTCCATAAACCTACTCTTTCCTTTCGCCCTATCGTTTCCAATATTGGTACTGCTTCTTATAAACTTGCCAAGTTCCTTTCTAAGTTACTCGCTCCTTTATCTTCCACTAACTTTCATACCGTGAAAAACTCTTTTGACTTTGTTGATAAAATTAAACGCCTTTCTCCTTGCAATTATATAATGGTTTCCTTAGATGTTAAATCCCTTTTCACTAACGTGCCTGTTCAAGGGGCAATTGATTGTTTGGAAAGAAGGTTGCGCGAATTTCATTACTCTTCCATTGAGATTGATGAAATCCTGCATTTAGTTAGTATTTGTGTCAGGCAAACTGCTTTTCAGTTTAACAATTCTTTCTATTCTCAAACTGAGGGTCTGGCCATGGGTAATCCATTGTCTCCTCTTTTATGTGATATTTATATGCATTTTGTTGAAGAAAAACTCTTCAGTTTATATAAATTTCCTTTCTGGTTTAGGTATGTTGATGACACTTTCATTTTAATTCCATCTGACCTTGATCTTTCTAATCTCCTTTCTCTTGTTAATTCTGTTGATCCTTGTATTCAATTTACTCTCGAAGTCGAAGAGAACAATTCTCTTCCTTTCCTTGACGTCTTGGTTTCAAAACTCCCAGATCGGTTCTCTACCTCCGTTTATAGAAAACCTTTCGCTGTCTCCCTTCCCCCTCATGCCCTTTCAAATCATCCTCCTCAACAAAAAGTAGCGTCCTTTTATACTTTTGTTTTTAGGGCGTTACGCATTTGTTCTGACTCTTCTGCTCTGAATAATGAAATTAATTATCTGAAATCTCTTGCCCTTGCTCGTGGTTATGATCCCTCTTTAATTGATAAAGCTTTGTATAAATTTAATAAGCCTAAACGTCCTTTTTCTGATTCAAATAATCCTCCTAATTTTAATTCTATAATAGTTCTGCCCTTTTATTCTCTTCTGTGTTTCAAAATTGCTAAAATACTTTCTCGTTTTAACTTTAAAGTTATCTTCAAACCTATGAATAAAATTAAATTCTCTTCTCTAAAAGATCCTGTTCCTACTGAGAACCGGTGGGGTGTTTATTTCATTCCTTGCTCTTGCAATTTAGGTTATATTGGTCAAACAAAGAGAGCTTTAAAATTCAGATTAGGCGAGCATCAGAGATATATTGCAAATCAAGAAATCTCTAAATCTTCGATTGCTTCTCACTGTTGGTCTTCCAGTCATTGTTTCAATTTCTCCATGGCCAAAATTATTTCTTCCCCTGCCTCTCCCTCTCACTTGGATTTTCATGAAGCATATTTTATTTCTAAAAATTCTGCTAATCTTGTCAATGATCTCCCATCATCTCCTTTCCTATCTCCAGCGTGGAAATTAATTTTGTAATTCTTTTCCCTTTTCTCTTGTTTCTTTTCTTTTTATTTTGTAAAAAAAAAAAAAAAAAAAAAAAAATAATAATTTGGATTTTTTTCTTGTTCTTTTATAGTTCTTTATTTATTATTTTATTTATATTTTTAATTTACTTCTTTTATTTTTATTTTTTCTTTTATTTCCATTTTTTCCATTTCATTTTCTCTTCTATCTTTTTTCAACACATTTCCCTCTATCAGGTAGCGCCATCTGTCGCATTCTTCGCAACATTCTTTTTCTTCAGTTCATTTTTGAACTTGTCCGTTTTCGGACACGTGTATGCTTAGCTGATGACGAGCTGTTATGTTTTTAGCTCGAAACGCGTTCTGTGTTTTGTTTTAATTTTATGGTGATTTTTTACAAAGTTTTATTATTTTAATTGGTATAATATGTTACTTTTTTAAGGCGACAGTGGACGTTCAAAAACATTTTCTACAATTTTTGCTCAATTGTTTTGAAATTTAATACACGTATAATTTGTGCAATAATTAAGAAAACTTCTTAATTTCATTAAAAAAAATTAATATGCAAATGAGTAATTAATTAATAATATGGTAATTAGTGATACAAATTAAAAATGCTCCATGCGCATTAAATTTTGTTTCAGAAACTTGTATTTTTTTTTTTAGTATAGCTTTATGATATTATATCAAAAGTTGCTATACATTTTAAAATTATACTAAATTCCTTGGCAGAAAAAAATTAAAAATCTGTAATATGGATCATTTTGGATAAAATTCAATAATAAAATATTACTTTTTGATCTTTATATGAAATAATGTACACATTTTAATAGCAAGTTTTGTAATAAAGTATATCAACAACAATATTACCAAGTATTATGAAAATTGGTATAAAATTAAGACGCATGGAGCATTTCGAACTTACTCAGTCGGCGAAAATTCTCATTTTGAGAAAACTGGATTTAAAGTTTTATTTTAAGGGTAGATTAACGATTGTTTACGTTAGAAAAACAGCTGTATCTCTGCAAAAAATTATCGGATTTGAATATTTTTTATAATATTTGAAAGTAGAAGATTGCCAGAACATTTTTTTCCAAAAAACAAAAAATTGATTTTTTTAATGTTTTTTGCGATTTTGAACGTCCACGGTCGCCTTAAAGGCTTTACACACAGTTGAACTTCAATATCTAAAACCTTAGTGGGAAATTGAGAAAACAAGTGAGTAAGTGTGATCACAGATCTCACAGAGGGTTTCGTTTAATATTCCTTTCAAAGCACTTTATCCTTTTGCAAAATCTGTTAGTTCCCCATTTCGCAACCAGGGGGCGCACTCTATTCTAAATAAACCTCTATCCGAATGAAACTCCGTTTTACAACATATCCGTAGATATACAGGGTGTCCATAATTAAACGACCCTACTTTAAAGTTATGAAATTTTGGGAAAGGCATAATAAAGGGATGGGAATTTGTTTGAGCTAAAAAATATATAAATAAAAATAGTTTAAAATTTCGCCACCAGAGGGCGATTTTTAATAAATTACACATTTAGCATTAAGATAATTTAGAAATTTCATTTACAGGATGTTCATAATTAATCGACCCTATTTTAAAGTTGTCCACAGACGAAACCATTGTTCAGAACGTTGTGAAATCTTTTGGAGGACATAATAAAAGTATGGGAATGAGCGAAAAAAAAAAATTAGGTGGTCATTTTTTAACGAATTACACATTTAGCATACATTTACGATAGTTTAACAAATTTTGTTATAGCCAAACATTTTCTGCACAACTTTCATCATTTTCAGATACCATCTGGAATCGTAAGATAGCATGTTCTGCAGTTGACCGCAGTGTGTTCAGGGCAAAGCTAGTAAAATGTCGTGAATGCTGTCTTTAGAGTAAAGTTAAGTTAATAAATAAAATTACTAAACTATCGTAATGCTAAATGTGTAAATTATTAAAAAACGCCCTCTGCTGGCGAAATTTTGAACTACTTTTATTTACAATTTTTTAAGCTTAAACAAATTCCCATCCCTTTATTACGTCTTTCACCAAATTTCACAACTTTATGAACAATAGTTTTGTCTGTAGACAACTTTAAAGTAGGGTCGTTTAATTATGGACACCTTGTATTAGTGGAGGGGATTGGGCCCATAGCACCCTACATAGGTAGGCGTTCCTGGCAGTAAAAAGTAGAACTAAAATAATTAAGGATATGGTGCATAATATGAAAGCGTGGTCGAAGGGGTGTCGGCAAAAGTTAGAAAAGTGCCCCCCCCCCCCGGGGGGAAAAGGGGGGAGGTTAGAAAAATTGCTTAAAATACACAAGTTATATAAGTTAGTAAATATAAGACTTTTTGAAACTTTTATGATTTGACGTGGGATCGCAAGTGTTCGGCTATAAGTATGCAAAATTTCAAGGCTTCAACTTAATTAGGGGCTGAGTTAGAAAAATTGCTTAAAATACACAAGTTAGAGACCGGAGGGGTAAATATAAGACTTTTTGAAATTTTTATGATTTGCGATGTGATCGGAAGTATTCAGCTATAAGTATGCAAAATTGCAAGTCTTCAATTTAATCAGGGGCTCGGTTAGAAAAAACTTAAAATACACAAGTTAGGGCCCAGAGGAATAAATATAAGACTTTTCAAAATTTTATGATTTGTCGTTTGATGTGAGGTGTTCAGCTATAAGTAGGGTCAGGTAAGGTAAAATGGGTAGTTGGAAAATATTATTATTATTATTATTATTTCAATTTTCTTAACATATTTATAGTTTTAAAAATTATATATGATTGCTTGGTGTTTAAGCATTTTTCTCCTACTTTATTTTTGTTTTTATAGTTTGCTCTATTTGAGTGGCAGCAGTAAAACCGTTTTAGGACAATTTCATGCTACATGAGGTCTGATTAAACTTCTTTCTGCAGCTCATAATATTTGATATAAACCCATTTGTTTGATCTCATTTTGTTCATTAAGCACTTTGATGTGATTAAAATACACATCATCAAAACCATTGATTTAAAAGGTGATTAAAATACACATCATCAAAACCATTGATTTAAAAGAAAATAAAAGAGAAAACCCCAGCGTTCAGGAGGCCTCCCAGTAGTAAAAATCACTATCGGACACATTTTTACAATCACCATTTACAAATAAGCAGAACTATAACAAATAAATTTTACGAACGGACAGTTTTACGACAATGTTCGGACATTAGATTTACGATACTGGACTAGAGGCTTTCCCTCCAGGACACACAGCTGGAAGACAACGAATGGGTGGTACAGACATAGAGGCAGGCATATAATTTTCAGAAACGACCATTTAAATCACAAAACGGCAGAAGGGAAAACAACAGATCAGATCCTATTGGATGCTGAGAAGAGTAAATAATAAAAGGGACGAATAAATTAAAAAAATAAAATGTAAGAGGAATACAACGAGAGGAAAAAAAGAAGGCAGTCAAAAAAAAAAAATGTTTTGCTAAGAGTGTTTCAAAAAAAAAGAAGGTGCTCTCCATCAGTTCTCACATCAGCGTGCTGCAGTTCTTGGTAAAATGAAATCCGAATGGAAGCCAGTGTACCCTCTTGATATGGGCTCTTGATACGGATACTCATCAAATACGGATCTGTCTACATATAGTGCTGATGTCCCAACAAATTATGATTCCTGTCAAAAAAAGGTACATTTTTATTTGATTCCCTTCTGCCTGTTAAATTGATGAATTATAGCATTTTAAATTGAAATATGCCCTTGCCTACCCTTGTCAGTAAATTAAAGACAGAATATCGTTTACTGGTTTAAAATGAAAGTTACTCAAATATTATATGAATTCAATTGTTTCCAATGGAAATCATTCAGTAAATTATATGTGTTTGTGTTGTATATTTGTGTTTTTATCTGAATAAATGTTATTGTTTGTGTATAAAACGAAATAAGTGTAAGTAAATGATTCATGTGTCTGTTTAATTTTATTAATTGTTAATTTAAGCATTTTTCTGTCGGCAGCTTCAAAGGGAAATTGGTACTGCAATAATACACAGCGCAAGTAGATTAAGTTTATTTTTTTTTATTATTATTAACGAAGATTAATGATTGAGATGTTCCCTTTAGGTATACCAAATTCCCAGAGGCGAAACGATCACTAAGATTTACATAATTCCAATCGGCCAACTAAAATATATGCTTAAAAGGGGTATTGGAGAGATGCCTGATAAAAGGGGTAATGAGAGCTAATTAGATGTCTATAACGTTGACTGTAAAATGCAAATTTCTCCCCATCACACTTTTAATACGTTTCCAAATTACAAACAATAAATTGTCTTTTGTTTTTGTTGTTTTATATTAAATCGTATAAATGGGGTAAAATGGGTATAGTGTCAGGCTTAACGTTTGTAGTATTTTTAAAATGTTATATAGAAATTTCTGAATAAAATTCTTTATTTTACTGGAATTAGAATAGAATAAGTTTTAAAAATACTTTAAAATGTTTATATAACTCACAGTACGTTATTCTCAAGATCGGAAAGACTTGAAATTCTCTGTACGTGATTTAGTCAAATCATTGCCCATTTCTGGAAACATTCCATTTCTAGATGGCATATCAGATGCTGATTGGATTTGAAATTTTAAGAAGAGGTAATCGAAAGAGTTAGAAAATTAAAAACCAGAATTGTTGACAAAAGTAAGAGCAGTGTGGCTTTGACGCATCCTTGCTTTCTCGACAAATATCAATCTGCCACTTCTCCAAATAATCTTAGTAAAAACTTCAAAGCTCAAACATAAGCATGCCCAAGCAAAAGCAGATGAAGTTCTAACAAATGAAGACATTATGAAACAGTTAAAAAATGATTCTGATAACCGGAACACCAAAATAGTTAAAATGGACAAGAAGAAGAGAAATTGTTAAATGAGGCTCAAATTAGACTATACTGTGGGGAAGATATCCCCGAAGTAAAAATAAATGTATCTGTAGGTGCATGATTGAAAGTGCAGTATTTGGCAAAAAGACAAACAAAGAATTCATTGGCAAAATTAGTAATACTGAAGAAGATGAAATATGAATATGAAGTAAAATTTTTGGAAAAATCCAAGATTGGTTGCATTTAATGTTTTCCCTGATGCTGAAGGTACAGGAGTATATGTCTTTTACCTGTGAGTTACTCTTGTGACCATTAGAGCAAATTTTCAGAACTACTTCCAATTATTTTATTATTAAGATAAAAATTGATATGACTAGTTAAATATTATTGTGTTTTACTCACATAAAATATATCTAATTTCAAACCAAAAGCATTTTACTTGTCTATATATAATAAATCAAAATTTTGTTACAAATTAGATATATTTCATGTAAGTGGAACATGATGATATTTAACTGGTTATATCAATTTTACTTTAATGGAGAATTTGCACGTTTTCTAACTTTATCACGAAACAATAGTACATGAAAAAATAAGAAGGATACCCTGCATATTTTTTTTTTTTTTTGAACTTTTATTACTGATTTATGATTGTTTTAATATCGCACTATTTACCGTATCCCGAAAACGCTCCGTAATACATCTGACGTCACAGTTCATGACAACAATCGACTGTTATTCTTTACGTGTGTCGCTTTTCAACTTATTCATTTTAAATATTGCTGTTTCTAAAATTATTATGACTGAGAACACAAAGGCATATTATAAATACAGTGAAACCTCTCTGCGCGACTACCTCCATTAAGCGACCACCTCCCTGAACGATCATTTTTTAATTGAACGAAATTTATTCCCATAGGCTCAATACTAATTTTACTTCCATTCAGAGACCATCCCAGCTGACCTCTCTCCATGAGCGACCAATTTCTTTGAAGAAAAGGAAACAAATTCCGTTTTTTCCTATCACTTGAAGAAGGTTTTGTTAAAATAATTCCGAGGGGCTTTAAACTTCTAAACTAAGTTTAGATTTTTTTTTTTTTTTTTTTAATTCCGGTAACTTTTAAGTGTTTGAACCCATTTATGCCTTTTTAGACAATGAAGTTAACTCTGATGACGAATTAAGAATGACGATCAATAAACTTCCCTACCCTATTCTGTTAGGAAACTCTCAAAGAAATAGATAAATTAATGAAAATATCATTATTTGTTCCCGTCCCCCCAACCCCCCCCCCCCAAAAAAATGCATTTATTTACTGAACTTTGAAAGGACTTGGAAATAAAAGTTATGAAAGATAAAACCGTAAAACCAAAGCAAACGTCAATATATTCATTTTTAAACACTGCAGTAATTAACTTATATAATTAACTTTTATTTTGATACTTAAATTTTTATACTTTTTCCTAATGTGAAAAAAATTCTAGTAACATTATTTCTACTTTTTTTCAACAATTAAAATCTAGATTTAAACATGACCCCCATTAAGAGGCCACCTCTCGAAACGAATTCAATTTTTATTAGAATGAAACGTGGTCGCTTTAAGGAGGTTTTACTGTACTGTATTGTGCCACTCTGCACTAATACAACCAGTAACTTCTAGCGAAAAGTTGTTTTTCAGTGTGCCAAAAGACCCTGCCATTAGAAAATCATGGACTAAAGCTATGAAGAGAGATGACAAGAAAAATCCTAATTTATCTAATGCATCATCTCTTTGATCTTGTGAAGATCATTTTTCAGTAACTTTATGTTTGATTTTGTTTAAATATTACTGTTTTAGAACATTAATTGATTGGATAAATAGTTAAGAGAAGAAAAAAAGCAATCATATTTATAATGTACTCATTCGTATTTAAAAACAAATAAAAATACTCTGTAGTAGATTTCATACGTATATTGTATCTGTAAAGATTAATAAGCAATAACCCTGTTTGATTGATAATTAAATAGGTAAAACGTAGAACCGCCTACGATATGACACACACAAATATGTTAGTTTTTATTTCAGAAATTCAGGAAGTAAATAAAAATTTTATTGCATAAGTATACATTTTTATTAAGTTAGGGACTAGGTTTAAAAAATAAAGGATTTATTTCGAAACAATATTTTGTCATGTCTTAATAGAAATTATAAAACGTAAAAATATTGAAACTACTCAAAAAAATTTTAATATTAAATTTTTACTTTTCAACATAAAAATACTTTAGGTCCCGCTGCCTATGACACCGTGTAGCAGGCGTGCTTCGACAATACTGCATAATCTTTAAAAAAAAAAATCAACAGGAAAAAAAACCGCGATCCACATCCCCGCTGCCTGCGGCATCGTATAGCACCACGTGCTGCGCACGCACTGCAAATTCTTCACTAAAAATTGTGTATTTTTATTCCAAGAATGTGCAATGTAAAGAAAACACCAAAAAAAGTTTTAATTATTTAACATTTGCCAGAATATTTTAACTGAACATCTATAAGTAGTGAATTTTATACCCATTTTACCCCCACCTGACCCTATGCAAAATTTCAAGTCTCCAACATATATAGTTTCTGAGAACGGGCTCTGTGACAGACGGACAGACAGAGGAGTGAGACGAATAGGGTTTCGTCAGATAAACGAAACCCTAAAAATGAAGTAAAGTTTGCTTGAGACATCAGAATTTTAAAAAAAAAACTATGCCTATACAATTTTATCAGTTATCATGTTATCAATTTAGTACTTTTTTTTTTCCCCTTAAAGCCTGTTAATTAAGTCAAATGGCTCTTTAAATCTTTTAGTGGTTCACAACTTTTTGTAAAGCTACTATGTATTTCAAAATTAATATTTCAGTAGAATCTAAAAGTTGGTAAATAAGTTATTTCCTTCTTTTGTTGTCGCCTTTTTATAGAAACTTCGCAGTTCTGGAGAAGTGTCAAGTGACAACACATAGTAATTACTTCTCAAAAGATGGTGTGTAAAAACTCAACCTCTAAATGTCAAATCATTCCAGAATTTCCTTATGAAAAGTTTTCTTTTGAATTTTTCAAAAAATATCATAAGTGCCCATCTAATGTTCTGACAGAAAAGTCAAACATCTCAGATATTTCAAGGAAAATGTTTTGAATAACTGTGTGTGAGAGAGGGGATTATATTGATTTAAATACATCGAATATTTATTTACCTTAGTTATAAAAGAATTCTTCATAAAGATATTCAAGATTTAACTGTGAAATATTAGTTTATTCTTTGACCATAAGACATAGCTGTTACTAATTATGTTTAAACTGTAAATGAATTTTCTACAAAATTGGCTGATTTTTTTAATTTAACAGTGGTGATCGTGAAGTCATGAAAAAATACCTGAAATTTTAGTAAGAAGGAGTTTTCGTATGGAGAGAGAACCTATAATTTATTGTAGAGAGCTCCATTTCTCTCATTATGAAATATATTAATTTTAATTATGTTTAACAATCATATGAAATTGATATTTTAGTCTTATTTTATTAATTTAACTATCAGAAAAACCGGAATTCTAGCATTGAAAACAGGGTTGTAAAAACTCCGGGTTTTTTGTTAAAAAAAAAACCAGCCAGGGCGGGTTTTATTAAAAAAAACCCCGAGTTAAATGGGAAATTTTCCCCAGGTAAATTGGGTTAAAATGCCAAAATATGGACTATGATTCCACCTTCCTCACAAATAATAATCTTCAGGGTTGCCATTGCCACTGTATAGAGAAAACTGGAAAAACTGAGGGAATTTAAAAAATAGTATGAAAAACAAGGAATTTTACTAAATGTTGGTACTTTGCAAAATTTTTCTCTTGAAATTTTGAAAATTCTCAAAGGAATTACTCAGGAAAGCGCAAGGGATTTGATTTCCGAAATATGTGGCAATCCTGATCTCATATACAATCTTTGTGAAATAGTCTAATAGATGGGAATGACTTCATAATCTTAATAATGATCTCAATATTTTTCTCTCTTCTTAAAATACACATATATAATATTATCCCTTTAATTTAAAAAACAAACAAATTTTAAATTGCAAAGCTATCAAATGTGTGTTAATAATAAAATATAAACATATTTTACAACAAAAAATTTTCTTGTATGTATGTATATTCTATTCATATATGGTTAAATATTTATTTTTAATACAATTCATTTAGAAGAAATTATTCCTATTCAAGAACTTCACCTAATATTACCATGTGACCTCCATTTTGCCTTATCCTAAACGCATTTCTTTCTGAATTAAAACAGTAGCTGTGCACAAGTACCCTTAATAGGAATTTAATTTTTTAAAAATATATTAGTATCATCCATTATAAATAATTGTAGATATGATATGATTATTTATATATATATATATATATATATATATATATATATAGGGCAATTCCACAGAAAATCATCTTTTTTTTTTTTTTTTTTTCTTTTCTTTTTTTTTTCTTTTTTTTTTTTTGGGGGGGGGGGGGGGGGGTCAAATTTATAATATGTTTAATTTAAGGGTATGATTGGAAAACTTGATATTTTTTTTTTTTAATTCTATAGATAAATCCTAACAAAAAGGCATCGTAAATTAATGTTTACAAACTAAGTTAAGTACCATTATTGTCTTTGTAAATCATAATGTTACATCAGTTACACGTGTAAATGCCATTTTTTTTCTTCTTTTCTATTATTCAGAAGCTAATTAAACAAGTTACTGTTATAATCAGTGTTGATTTCAGGGGGTGGCCCGGGGGGGACATTCCCCCCGGAGCAATGAGATGCCCCCCCCCCCCGGAAGATTTGAGATTTTGTGTTTTCAATGGTCAAAAAGTTCAATTTCCCCCCCGGAACTCTGCAATGTCCCCCCCGGAGCCACAGAAATCTCTCCCGGAGAAAAGTGTCTGAATTCAACACTGGTTATAATTTATCGTTACTTAGTGTTGCTGAACATTAAATCACTTCTTTTAACTGGATAGTTTTGATAATTTTTACACTTCAGCGAAGGCAGAAAAAATGTTTGTATATTTTATGTTACGTCAGTTACAGAATTTTGAATTGCAATTTTTGGGACTCAAAGACAGATTGAAACAATATGCAGGTATTTGGGTATTAAGAGATATTTTAAATTTTAGTAAGAAATATTTTAAATTTTAAAAATTTGTTCTAGCTTTATTAGTAAATTTTCCACATAGATTTGAAAACAAAATTCGATGATAAAATGTTACGTCAGTTACGATGGAATTGCCCATATATATCACAATGTAGATCAATTTAATTTTTAATAGACTATAGCAATAAGACTAAATATAGCAAATTATCATTTGTTAAGTTTTAGTTTTATAAACATTTACATTTTGCATTCACTATTCAATAAAAAACAATTAAAAAATGATGCAATCTATAGAGAAGGATTATCATCTACTTACATTAACTAAATTTTATTTTTATAACTATGAATAAATAAAATATTTTCTTTGCATATATTCTAATTAATTTAATAAATATAATAAGTTGTAAATATAATACTCTTGAAGCTAACTAAAAAACTTAAATTTACGTTTTAAATTAAAATCAAAATTATAGGGTTCCCAATCCAAAAGTGAGAGTAAATTAATATAAATATATTTTTTTTAAGATTCAAAGAAGTGAATAAATAAAACAAAATAACCATAAACTATTAACAAATACATCATTTGTTCCTTTCCAGAAATATATATTTTTTTAAACCCGCCCGGGCAGCTACCCACTACAACCCTGATTGAAAAGGAAATAAATACCTGAATTCAGGTATATTACCTGAACACAATCACCGCTGATTTAAATTATTTTCAAATGAGATATTACTAATCAATACCCGCCAATGTTTTTTCTATCATCAAATATGTTATGAGAAAATTTTTTTTAAAAGCCGGTTTAACACCCCCCACCCACCCACCAAAAAAAAAAAAACGGTTTATTTGGTTTTTTGCCGACCCTGCTAGTAATTGACAAGGCAAGTTTCGAGCTATCTTCTTTAATAACTATTTACATTTATTTATCCATTTAGTTTATTTCATTTTCAAATTTAACAACTTACCAAAAGAAAACATTTAAATAAGATATTATTCGTATTTTGTTTATTTTTCATGCTCGTAGGCACAGAAATATTACTGGTCTATTTCATTTTGATATATATATATGGTATGATCCATGTCAATTCAGGCAGCCAAAGAAAAAATCTTACCTTCACAGTCTCCGAAGTTTTTGAATTGAACATATGTTAAAATTCAATAAAAAATAAGATACTTGTATATTTTGGTTTTGCCCAAAAAAATTCCTGGCCCGAGATACAGGCCGCCAAAGATGGCATCCCGGGCACCATTTCCAATTCGCGATTTTCGATAAAAATTTTAAAGTGAATCTCTAGAACGGTTCAAGATATTTTGTTGCGGTTTATTTTATTTTAAAGATAATATTCTTCAGTTTAAAAGGATATACCCAATTTTGAAAAATGTATTCAACTTTTCTTGTGGCAACCTTTTGAAAAAAAAAATTTTTTTTTCAAAAATGCCAATCCTAAAAATTTTGATTTTTTTGCTGTTGATCAATACCATTGGGAACTATCTTCACTGTAAAGGAGAACTTCCACTTTTGAGTTTAACAAATTTTCGAAACATTTAAAAAATTCAGAGAATTTTACAGGAACTGTATATATACAGTTCCAGTAAAAGTCACTGAATTTTTGCTTATTTGTATCATATTTGTAAGGATAAGCCTACTATGTATCCTAAACAAGTTAGAAATTGCAATATCAAATGTGGCAAATGAGGTGCATGCATAGTATTAACTAGTTTTTTAAATATTCAGATCTTGGTGCAATAAGTGTTACACTCTTGGGCAAAAAGGCATGAATACAAAATTTACTATAACACCATATATTAAGTTCAGTAATACGGAAGTAATATGAATCCATCTTAAAAGGACTTAATCGCCATGGCAACCTAGAATCATTGCCTATCATGGTTTATCATTGAATCAATTATGTATTATAGGATTTTTAAATAGAATGAAGAAAACTTTTATTAATGTCTTTTATGTTTTAATTTGATTTTCATAGCATTTGAAGTGATACATACTTTATTGCAGAGGTTTACAAAAAATTACTTCCTGTGTCATAGAAAGTGCATAGTGTTTACAGGGACACACAAAAGATTTCGTATACTTTACCTTATTGGAAATACTGCACATTAGCGAAGATTGCTAGAGGTGCATTTTTAGTTGCGATATGAGTTTTTAAGTTTAATTAAATATTTCCATATTATGTTGTGTGTATAAAGGCTGTAGATCATATACAGGGCTACACAAAAGAAATCGTAAGGGTATTGCTGGAAGTGCATTGTTAGTTGTGTTTGAGTTTTTAAGTTTAACTAAATTTTTCCATATTACGTTGTGTGCATAAATGCTGTAGATCATATACAGGGCTACACAAAAGAAATCTTAAGGGTTTACTGAGTATGAATGAAAGTAGCTTAAAGGTGATTTTTAAATGAGTTATACATTTTTACACTGAACTACATTTAGTATTATACTAAGATATGTTTGGAGAATATAGATAAAATGATATACAGGTCCATGCAAAGAATTAGATACATGGCCGTCTGTGAATGATAATCTCTGGAAGTGTGATTTCACTGGTTTTAAGGATGTTTTAATGTTAATTAAATATTAGCTAAATAGTGGCATGTATAAAAAGATAGTAGGTAAAATACAGGGTTGTATGAAAGTATTCAAGTATGCTTCCGTCTATTGACATAAATTTCTAAAAGTCAAATTCCGACCTATTTATGTGTTTTTAACAATTTCCAACATAGTTGAAAGTCTTTATGAATTCGATTTGTCTGCCCATCTGTCTGAACTCTCACTTGTATTAATATAATTTGTATTGCTGTGTAATTGGTATATGTTATTGAGATTGTTTTACTATGTTCGGTATTGAAAATAAAGTATGTATCACTTCAAATGCTATGAAAATCAAATTAAAACATAAAAGACATTAATAAAAGTTTTCTTCATTCTATTTAAAAATCCTATAATACATAATTGATTCAATGATATACCATGATAGGCAATGATTCTAGGTTGCCATGGCGATTAAGTCCTTTTAAGATGGATTCATATTACTTCCGTATTACTAAATTTAATATATGGTATTATAGTAAATTTTGTATTCATGCCTTTTTGCCCGAGAGTGTAACACTTATTGCACCAAGATCTGAATATTTATAAAACTAGTTAATACTATGCATGCACCTCATTTGCCACATTTGATATTGCAATTTCTAACTTGTTTAGCATACATAGTAGGCTTATCCTTACAAATATGATACAAATAAACAAAAATTCAGTGACTTTTACTGGAACTGTATATATACAGTTCCTGTAAAATTCTCTGAATTTTTTAAATGTTTCTAAAATTTGTTAAACTCAAAAGTGGAAGTTCTCCTTTACAGTGAAGATAGTTCCCAATGGTATTGATCAACAGCAAAAAAATCAAAATTTTTAGAATTGGCATTTTTGAAAAAAAAAAATTTTTTGAAAAAATTTTTTTTCAAAAGGTTGCCACAAGAAAAGTTGAATACATTTTTCAAAATTGGGTATATCATTTTAAACAGAAGAATATTATCTTTAAAATAAAATAAACCGCAACAAAATATCTTGCACCGTTCTAGAGATAGAGCACTTTAAAATTTTTATCGAAAATCGCGAATGAGAAAGGTTGCCGGTGATGTCATCTTTGGCGGCCTGTATCTCGGGCCAGGAATTTTTTTGGGCAAAATGAAAATATACAAGTATCTTACTTTTTCTTAAATTTTAACATATGTTCAATTCAAAAATTTCTGAGACTATGAAGGTAACCCCCCTGCCTGAGTTGATATGGATTCAGCCATATATATATATATATATATATATTTAAGAAAGAAAAGCAACAAATTTTAGAGATTTTATCTCGTTTATCATAGAGACGCGGCATTTGTCCATCCTTGACCCTGCTATGCGGAGCGGCTGGAACGCCAAGGTTTTTATCCTTTTACCTGAGTGTCCGGGATAAATTTATCATTTGCTATTTCTAATCAAATGGTCGCAAGACTTATTACATGTTTCCCTTAAAACCATTAGCTGATTAATAAAACGTTTCTATTGTAAATTAAATATGCCTCCGTTATACTATAATTTTCATCACTTACTTTAGGTATTTTTTTCATTCGGACATCATTCAGCAATAATTTTATTCGGATCCAAAACACTTCGTCTCGGCCAAACGTTGCAATATAATGTAAATTTTGAGACAAATTACTTAAAACTAAATAACATTTTTCTACTGCAATTCGGGTTTAAATAAAACACTACATTATATTCTTAACTACAGCTTTGCAGGCTGAGTTTTCCAAATGAATCTCGAATCAAACGAACCACCAAAAAAAACCTGACTTCGGGGTGCATAATCTCAGACATATAGGAACCTTTCTGTCAAATCATGTAGCTATTCGCGAATCGGTCTTTTCGAAAACTGTACACAAACATATATAACATACACACACACAAACGTCTATATTATTATATAGAGATAGTTGTAGCTCTAAGGTTTTTCAGGAATTTTCATGAACATTTTCAATCCCCCCCCCCCCTTTTTTTTGAGTAGCTTGCAAGTAGAGTGAGTAAATTAAAATATCTAATTTCTAATTCAATCTTAGAAGCCTTGCAAAGCTTATTTAAATTTTGTTTTAGCCATTTTCGGCCAAATAATTTTCAGCTTATCCTTTTGAATAAGCTAAAAGTATCCTAAACACAAATTATGCTCGAAACATATCGATTCATACGGATAAACTTATGAAGACATGGATAAGAACTCCAGAAATTATACTGCAGCAATTAGCATAAGTATGACAGAGTAAAAATAATATACGTTAAATTGGCGCATTGCACATCATAATACCAGGGATGTAGTGGAGGGTATACGGTGGTATACGCCGTATACCTTCTGGAATTTTTTAAGGAATACCGTATACACTGTGTTTCTCAAAAAAACTCAAGGGCATACTCTCTGCCTTGAGCATATACTCTCTGCCTAGAGCGTATACCCCCTGGCTTGTTTACGACTACATCACTGCATAACACTCCTTAATACTTATTTATTAAACCCTAATATTAATATGCCGCACAAAAATATATATTTCTGAAAATAATATACTAATATAGGAACAAATATATAACCATACTGTCATAAATTTTAATAACTATAAATCAATTTTCACCTACTTTCCACTATAGTCAAAAATTTGAATATGTACAGTATACATCAAGGACATCACATTTAAAATGTGCTTTTTGAACTATATTGTTGAAAAAAGAAGTTGTAAAACATGTCCTTAAATTTGAAAAGCGTGCTATATCTATACTAAGTACATATTTCCCCCTTTTGATGGACAGACAGCAGAAGAACATGCATCTTGCAATGACAAATGTTTGCTAAGGTTAAACTTTTGCCATTTTATCTCGTTCTGCGTCAAAGCACACAGAAAAACAAGTTTTAATGAAACAAATTCCGACCAAGGATACAAGATAACCTGCAATTCCTTCACAGATAAAAAAGAGAAAAATCTAGGAAAATTTGGAAATGGAAGTTGCTTCAAAATTTAGTTTCAGTTCACTCAACTGCGGAATCTGTATAAAACAAATGCGTTAAAAAATTTAATTGGGTAATAAAATAATTTGTTTAAAAAAAAATTCTATTCAACTTTAAACTGTTTATTTGAAACTCAGTACCTCAAATCAAAGTTTGGATTGCAGGAAAATTATCCTAGCTATGACATCGATGATTCATATTGAAATTCTGAATGGTATAGGGGAGACAGGTGCACAGTGGACCACTTTTGTAGTTTACCATTTTTTTTTTTTTTTTTTTTTTTTTCTCTTTAATGGAAAGTCCAACCTGCCTGAAAATATTTTTGATCATTCCTTAAACATTTTTACATGCCTCAGAATTTTTTCAGAACATTGTTTCAAATACATTTTTCATTTTCAATATATATGGGCTGTTTAATAGCCTCTGCTTATTAACCAGGAGAAGACCCTTTAATTGCCTTCGAGGAGGACTTAAAGGAATCGACTGGGAGCGGGGACTTAATGTCCAATCCGCACCTTCCACCGGTACACCGGTCTACACATCAGCAGTAGTAGAATCTCTGGAGGACATTGGTATAGACAAACCTTACATCAATATTATAAAGAAGATTTACAAGAAAGCAACAGCAACCATCCGCTTGGACAAAGGAAAAGCAAAGATCAAGCTTGGAAGAGGGGTAAGACAAGGAGACATCATTTCGCCTAAGCTTTTTACTGCAGTCTTAGAAAATATTTTCAAGAAGTTGGATTGGGAAAACAAAGGGATTAGAATAAATGGGGAATATTTAAGTCATCTCCGATTCGCTGACGACGTTTTAATTTTCAGTAACAGTCCTGAAGAATTGGAAAATATGCTAAAAGATTTGGCAGAAGCTAGCATTAATGTGGGATTAAAAATAAACTTGGAAAAGACTAAGGTGATGTTCAATTCATTTGCATCAAAAAAGAAAATCGTCTACAACAACACTGAAATTAAAGAAGTGCAAAGTTATGTGTACCTTGGGCAAGAAATATCATCTGATAATAGTATCATGAATGAAATCAATAGAAGAATAAGAAATGGGTGGAGTGCTTTTGGGAAGAACAATATTATTCTGAAGAGTAGCATGCCCCTGTGTTTGAAAAGAAAGGTATTTAACCAATGTGTTTTGCCTGTCCTAACTTATGGAGCAGAAACATGGACGCTAACAAAACGGATGGTACAAAGATTACAAACAACACAGAGAAGTATAGAAAGATGTATGCTAGGTATAACTAGAAGAGACAGAAAAAGAATAACCTGGATAAGAAGTCAGACGAAAGTTTTTGACATCATTGAAAGAATTAAACGGCTAAAATGGAAATGGGCTGGGCACATCGCAAGAAGACAAGACAATAGATGGAGCACAAACACCCTACAGTGGTATCCCAGAGATGTAAAACGGCCAAGAAGACGACCTCAAGTAAGATGGAGTGATGAAATCAGAAAAGTAGCCGGTGTAAATTGGATGACTAAAGCACTAGACAGGAAACATTGGAAAAATCTGGGGGAGACCTACATCCAGCAGTGGATTGAAAACGGTTGATGATATATATATATAACCATTAATTAAACATAACCTCCCACCGTCAATTATTATGAATTAAAGCTGTAAGTATTTAAAAAAAATATATATATATATATAAGAATTATTATGGAAGAAAAAGAAAAAAGTGGACACCGACAAAAATTGAAAAGCTTATACATTGAATTACGTTATCAAGGGCACAGAATTCAATGATATAAGCAAAATGGTTGTTTTCTGTGGGAAAAATAAGCTAAAGCTAAAAATTATTTTTCCCTGTGCCCTAACAACCATTAAAATCAAGTGAATTGATTAAAAATGAAAGCAGAATAGAAACAAATAATATGAAATGGAAGAATCAATAAAACGTATTTAAATATTTATAGGATATAAAATATAAATAATAAACACCATACCGATTAATATTTCAGTATTTTACAAAAATCCACGCGCACATGGCAGCCAGTATATCAAAAAGATTAAGGTGAATAAAACAGTTAAGAAATCACAGTAAATGATACCAAAGGATGCAGTTAATACATTTTGAAATAAAATTTGAAATACCTTGTTAAACACATTTAATCTAATATAAAATAAATAGATATTAATTACATTATTTAAAATGCACAATTAAATTAATTAATAACAGTTTAACAATATCGTCAAAATTTAGCTAAAAATACCCCCTGAAATATTAAATTATAACTGAAATGGAGCTAGAAAAATTAAAAATTAGAGCAAATAAAAGAGACAAATTTAGTGCTGCCATCTAGTATTACTTCTATTAAACAACTAACGCAAGATAAATATTTGTAAGCAATTGAATGTAAATAACTGTATAAATAACTGTAAGCATTTGAATGTAAATAACCATATAAACAGCAAAACCAAACAAATCCTTATATATAGAGAATTATAAACCGAATATAAACCACACAATGTATTTAAAAACTATTGAAAATAAAATTTAAAAATATACAATATATTCTATTAGCTAACTTATTTAAACTAAACTAAGAATTTAAATAATTCTAGAACATTGATAATATATAGCATATAGCTATATGCTATAAAACAAAATAAATTCAGTAATAATTAATATAATTAATTATTAAAAATAATATAAAAATTATTTTTTAATGAATTATATATCAGATATTTATAAAATGAACAGGAAAAAAATAAAAAACATGTGGAAGTAAATAGAAGGTTAAATGATACTTAAAAACCCATTACTTAAAAAGCACAAATATAGAGTGTGGACTATTTTCAGACATCCATAAAAAACCATAAAGTATGAATGTGGGACATTCAAAAACATTAAACCGATTATAAATATTAAAAAGAATAGAGTAATAATAATAAAAATAATATCCCAATATTAATGCATACAGTATTACTATATTTATATTAAACATACTTATATGTATATTATTCACTATAGGAATGGCATACTATTAGTAATTAATATGATATTGTCCTTAGTAAATTTAAATTTTAATAACAAATAATTGTAAATTAGATTAATCAATAATTAGGCTAATTATAATATTAATGAAATTCTCCAATTATATATAAAATATCAAATCAACATCCATATAAAATACGTAACAAAAAAATAATAATAATACAAGAGCCCACATTTTTTTTTTTTTTTTTTTAATAATTAACCATTGCGTATTATCCAGACAACACCACCCTCCTCCGTACTCTAACATCTACCCACCCAACCAACCTATAATATTTTTTTTTATATTATTTTACAATTTTTTAATTTTTTATAGATATTTTTTTATTTTATAATTTTTTTGTAATTTTGTTTACGCATGTGTTAATATGTTTAAATAGATCATGTAAGAAAAGTACTAATTGTACATTAATGAATATATGAATTTTTTTGGAAAACCATGATTTAATGCATCATAAATTAGTTTTTTAATATTATTGTTAATTAGAGGAGAAGAACATAAACTTTTTATTCTATATAAATGATTAAGTATTATATTCCGAAATACAGAATGATGTAGACAAGATTTAAAATTTGTAAATGTATTAACTTTGAATTTAAAATCTTTACGTTTGTCATATAAATCTGTGATTGTTTTATTGTCTTTTATTGTAATTTTAAGATCTAAGAAGTTAATTGTATTGTTAGATAAAAGGTTTTCCGTTAATTCCAAATTAGTGGGATAATCAACTGGAAATCGAGTAATTGCAGATTGATCAGTATCAATTAAAATGATGTCATCAATATAACGATATAAATGTAGATTATTATTAGTAAATTTACGTTCATAATGATATAAGTATAAGTCTGAGAGTAAACTAGAAGTACAACCGCCTTGTGGTATACCGACATGCTGTAAATATAAAGTATTATCTTGCAATATATAATTATTATAGATAATGAAGTTAGTTAAAGATTTAAAATATGCAATATCTATATTAGATGGTAATTCCAGTTTTTGATAATATTTTTTAAATAATGCATTTATAATTTTATGTAAATCTAATAGGTCTATATTATTAAAAAGATCTTTGAAGTCATATGTCGTTATATTATAAACACTATGAAGATTTTTTAAAATATTAACAAGTTGATAGCTATTTTTTATACAATGTGTATTATCATTATTTGTAGTAAGTACATATAATTGATTAAGAATTTTTAAGAGAAGTGTATTGGCTTTATTATTATATGTATTACAACCAATAGTAACAGTCCTAAATTTAATAGGAGTTTTATGAAATTTGGGAATAAGAACTAAATATGGATAATTAAAATTAGTAGATAAAATATTTAATAGTTTATAATAACTACGAATTTTACGATTATTTACAATTACATTTTCATTAGTTTTTTGAAATGACTTATTAGAAGAAATAGAATTTGTAAGAAGTTGGTGATAATATGATTTACATATAATAGCATAATTGTTAGGAGATTTGTCTACATATGTAATAACGTAGTTTTTTTTGTAATTTAGTAATTTGTTGGAAATAATGCTTAGTATTAATAGAAACCAAATCAGCAATATTATTTTTTAAAGCCATAGTTAATTTTTCAATTACTAATATCTTCCATTGATTAAAATATTCAATAGGCTTATTATAAGAGATAGAAATTTTATAAATAAAAATATCAATATCAAATGTAAACTGTTTGATAATAGATTTAACATTAAATTTAGATGGAAGTCTATATTTAGTACCATAACCCATTAGTTGTTTCAATTTAAAATCATGAACAATATCAAGATTTCCAGTGATTATATGTCCATGATCATTGTTTATGTATTTTTTTAGAGTGGGGTCTTTGCAGTTACACGGAAAATTACTTGCAGCAAATGTATTTTTTGAAAATGTATTGTAGTTAAAAATCTTTCTCCCAATTGTATTCGGATATTTAAAGGTTTTTGATATATGAAGATTATTGATAGGAAAAAAACAATTTTTATCATTAATTATAGAATTGATATTAATTTTATTAAATATATGATTTGAAAAAGTAATTATCATTTGAGTATTCATGTTCTGAATTTTGTGTTTTTTTTTTGTAAATTAATATTTAAAAGATTAACCCTACTCATAATAAGGTCAAAGTAAATATCAGAGAAATGTTTAGAGAAAGATTTACTTAGAAAGACATTTAAATGTTGTACAAGCTGTTTCTTTTTAATAGCAAAGATGTTTTTTCGAATTAACAACCAGTTATAATTCTCTAAGTAATTTCGTTGAAGATCATTAATTTGTTTTGTGATAGATTTTTTGGAAACTACAACTGATGATGAACCCTTTCCGCGTTTATTACGTGTTGTTTTAGCATTTAAATTATGATTAAGAGTAGGATAAATTGGAGAATAATCAATATTGTTATTTATAGATGTGAAGACTTTGACAGGTCTGTTAAATACTTCACTGTTAAGTCCATAAGGATAAATTGTGTTATAATATTTCATATATGATGATTCCATATAAAGACGTTCTGATTTATTTTTTAGAATTTGAAGGATTTCAATTGTCGTATTTTTAAATTGATGTTTATGAAAATGTTGAATTTCAGCTGTAGATTTTATATTTTTTGCTTTGTTGTTATTAGAGTCTGAACGATGATGATTGATTCGTTTATGAATTGGACCTGATGTTTCACCAATATATTTCATATTACATAAGTTGCACTTTATACTATAAATAACATTAAATGCTTTACAAAAACTTGAATAATTAGGATCTGAGACAATTTGTGTCTGAGCAGCGTATGGACATGTCTTGCACCGAGAATCACAGCACTTACGAAAAAATAAAGGACGAGGGGGAGAGTATAAATGGTCGCTGGATGACGATCCAGGAACAACCCAATTATTATTCCTGTACCGGGCACTACACTGCAGCACTACACTGCATAGATGCTAAGTGTATCTTATATATATATGTGTGTGTGTGTGTGTGTGTGTGTGTGTGTGTGTGTGTGTGTGTGTGTGTGTGTGTGTGTGTGTGTGTGTGTGTGTAAGTGTGCCCCAGGTCCACTATTAAAAATTACCTGAAATACAATATAAATCTATCTTTTGTTAATCTAATTCCTCTTTATTTTCTTTTTACTTCCAAAATAACATAATCCAAATTTGTAAGTAACATTTTTAAACAAAACAGAAAAATTACAAAAAAAAAATTATAATTTTTAAATAACAACAGATTAAGATAAAGGAACAATTGCAAATAAGGTGACGTTATTAATAAAATAAAGTCATCGCACATTAAAACTTGCAAATGAAACTCCAAAATACTCATGACGCTTGAAATTCTTTTAGGTCTGAGAGGCCAACATTACGATAACCGATAACACTGATATAAATAACAGGTTACATCTAAAATGAGTAATAAAATTTCAGAACCTGCCAGAAATTCTTTTAATAATAACAGAGTACAGTCAATAGACTACTTTCATATTTTTCAAAAGCAGTAAATGCAAACCAAAATATTTCTTACTAATTTACTATGTTAAATAAATTGCTATTTTCCTTTGTTTTAGTTTATTTTACAGTTAAATAATTACTTTAAAAGAATATGTGTGTGTGTGTGTGTGTGTGTGTGTGTGTGTGTGTGTGTGTGTGTGTAAGTGTGCCCCAGGTCCACTATTAAAAATTACCTGAAATACAATATAAATCTATCTTTTGTTAATCTAATTCCTCTTTATTTTCTTTTTACTTCCAAAATAACATAATCCAAATTTGTAAGTAACATTTTTAAACAAAACAGAAAAATTACAAAAAAAAAAAATTATAATTTTTAAATAACAACAGATTAAGATAAAGGAACAATTGCAAATAAGGTGACGTTATTAATAAAATAAAGTCATCGCACATTAAAACTTGCAAATGAAACTCCAAAATACTCATGACGCTTGAAATTCTTTTAGGTCTGAGAGGCCAACATTACGATAACCGATAACACTGATATAAATAACAGGTTACATCTAAAATGAGTAATAAAATTTCAGAACCTGCCAGAAATTCTTTTAATAATAACAGAGTACAGTCAATAGACTACTTTCATATTTTTCAAAAGCAGTAAATGCAAACCAAAATATTTCTTACTAATTTACTATGTTAAATAAATTGCTATTT
This sequence comes from Maratus speciosus, assembly GCA_963932465.1. Classification (NCBI taxonomy): domain Eukaryota; kingdom Metazoa; phylum Arthropoda; class Arachnida; order Araneae; family Salticidae; genus Maratus; species Maratus speciosus. The sequence continues at coordinate 456,389,162 of OZ010786.1, read as the reverse complement.
TCCTTTGTTTAGTTTATTTTACAGTTAAATAATTACTTTAAAAGAATATTTCTTTATAGAGAATAAGCAATTATTAAATATTTTGAAAATTCTGCATTTCAGTAACAGAGTAGATTATGGACCACTGTACTCCAGCAGTGGGTGGTCCACTGTGCCCCATGTTGAAGTTCAATACATTCTCATAAAAATATTATTTAAAGCTTTCTTTTAAGCATATTAAATTTAAAATTAAATGAAAATAGGTATATTACCTTTACAAAAAAAAAAAAAAAATGTTTTATCTTATTTATCTATAACCTTTTATTACTAAATAAATAAAAGTATGATTATCAAAAATTTTACTTATAGAAGCTCAAAACAGCCAGTTGGGATAAAATGGTTCATTCTGAGCTAACTATTTATTCTGAAGGTTATAAGTAATAAATCCAGTGTTGTAATCAATTAGCCTAAAGGAAAAGTAATATATATAATTCTCTCCCCTACATCACGATAAGGCACTCATTGAATATTCGTGTAATTGTAAATAATGCTAAGACGGGAGTAAACTGTACTGCATAAAAAATAATTTCATACAGAGCTTTGCAAATTTTTGCCATCAAACAACTCTACTGACGAATACTGACATAGGGAAGTCATTCTGTCAAATTATTTAGGAATTATGCCGGTTTAAAATTTGGAACTACAAATGATAAATTCATTTTTACTTGTTGCAAAACAGATTGTAATGCATGTAGCTTTTTAAGCTTAACACAAAAACTACTTGGCGGAATATAGTAATGAATTTGAAGCTTCAGGAAAGTTATTTCAGTTAAAAAATTCATAGGTTAAAATTTGCATTACTTTTATTACAATTTATCCATTTATTACAATTTATAAAAAACACAAGAAAGAAAAATCATGCGTTAAGCATAGATTATGAAATACTTTCTAACACTTACTAAATGCTTTAACAAAACTTCGTTATTTAGGGAAATAAGATAACTAAGTAAATATTTTATAAAACACATAAAACGTTTGAAAAACTGCTTTCAGCAGTTACCGTCCATAGACAATTATGTATTCCCATTCTTCTGAACAGCCGTGTATTTGATCTGTAGGTTGATATATATATTAAATAATGGGGAAATTTAGTTTACCAAGAAAACGCATAACAGGTTGAAATTTCTCTTTCAGCAATTTATACTAATAGATGGAAACATACTTAGTGTTGACTCTAAGACACTTTAGCAGGGCGCAGCGCCCGGCGGCCCTTTTTATTTCTATTTTGCGCCCGGCGGCTCTTTTAAATCCTTCCGATGCGCCCGATTGCCTTTTTAACGCTTCCTACACGCCCCGTGCCAATTCAGTTGATCCCGGGAAAATATCGCAAATTTTAGGGACTCTAAACAAACCAGTTCATTTTTTTTTTTTGTGAACAAGGTACAAGTATGCCCTTTTTTTAGAATAGTGTTACCTTTGTGAAAAAATGTACCCTTTTTTAAAATAGTGAACCCATTTTTGAAAAATTCCCGCCCGGCGACCCTTTTTTCCTAGAGTCAACACTAATACTTGAATACTTTTGTACAACCCTGTTTGTTTACATAGTACCTTTATTACACGCCACTATTTAGCTAATATTTAATTCAAACTAAAACACACTTAAAACTACTGAAATCAAATTTCCAGAAATTATCGTCCATAGATGGCCATGTATCCAATTCGTTGTGCGGCCCTCTGTATCGTTTTATCTATATTCTACAAACATTACTTAGTAAACTAAATGCAGTTCAGCCTATAAATGCATAACTCATTTAAAAGCCACCTTTAAGCAATTTACGCTCATACTCAGTAACCCTTACGAATTCTTTTATGTAGCCCTGTATATGAACTATAGCATTTATACACACTATATAGTATGCATAAATATAGTGAAACACAAAAGCGCATATCATAATTAAAAATGCATTTCGTGCAATCATTGCTAATATACAATAATTCGGATACAATATAGTATCTGAAATCTTTTGTGTGTACCTGTAAATACTATGCACTTCGTATTATACATGAAATAACTTATACTAAGGCTCAGCGACGTACATCAATTTTATTCTGTATGAAACAGTTTAGCATAATTCAAATACGCCGCAAACAATCCCCCCCCCCCCCCTATACCATTATGAAACGAAATTCCTTTGTGTGGCCCTGTAAATGAATAATAACTATTCTTTGCACCGCATATTCTACAGAATGCATATTTTAGTAGACGTCATAAATGCATATCAAATTTACTATGTTTGAAAGAGTGTAACACAATTAAAAATCATTTTAAACGATTTTTTTTCAATTGGCCGTAATGTAACGGAATACTTTTGACTGTCCTTGTAAATGAACTAAACATGCTACAAACTTCATTTGAAATAGGGATCGTGCTATGGTAGAGGTCACTAATATCCAAAAATTTCAGAACGATACGAGTATATTTACGAGAGTTAGAGCGCGGACAGACAAACCGAAGTCATAAACACGTTTCAACTTTGTTGGAAAGTGTTAAAAAAGGAACTGTAACCTATTATTTTTTTTAACAGAAATAGATTTTCAGAAGTTTCAATATGCGAATCCAAAATTACAGCTCAGTCCGCCAAGTAATTTTTTTAAAGTAAACTGTTATTAAAAAACTACCCATATTATAATTTGTTTATGCAACGATGAAAAGTTAATTTAACATTAGGGAGTGCCAAACCTGCATAATTTTTAAATTATTTGACCGAAAAAGAGATGCATTTGGCATAACTAAGGCAAACACAAAATTTACCGAAGAATCCAAATACAATTGTTAAAATTAGATTTAGTACTTAATCAAGGTTGGATATTCTATTGGGGCCAGTTTCTACTTCAGTGGTTTTACCCGTGAAAAAACAGTTTTAACCGTCCTGGAGAAAATATGTTTTGACCATCGGTAGTCAAAACTCATTTCGATTGAGAAAAGTTTTTTTTTTTTTTTTTTTTTTTTTTTTTTTTATGGTAATAATTTTTGTACAATGTTTAGTACAACGTTTAGTCACTATAAGTTTACTGACAACAAAGGGTTTGTCAAAATGATTATTTGACAATATTTTAATATCAATTTATGTAAATCAGAGTTATGAGTTAACATATGTTCTCATTTTTTTTTTTTTTTATCGATTTTTTGTTTTTGACGGAAATAAAATCCTTATAGTGTGTACAATTATGGGCAAAAAGTTTTAAAGTGATATCTCAATTATTAAGAAAGATACTAGCAAAAATATGAGCGTGTACACGATCAAAATAGGGTAGGTGGGGGTAAAAATACGCACTTTGCATACATTTTGATTTTTAACGCACACATTGGTCTAAACTTATGTAATGAGTGATTAAAATGTTAGATTAGAACCTTAGGCAAGTGCCACCATCAACCGACATTCTGCCAAATTATAATTCTGTGAGAAATTGCAATTTTTAAAAAACATTGCTCTGCTTATCTTTGCCCCATCGGTTGGGGTAAATGTACGCAGTGGTGGGGCAAAGATAAGCCGTGCATATTTTTGCCCCATTTCCAATAAAATGAATGAGTTATGCAAAAGCATTAATACATTTCACTAGCATTTATAGTTAAACTGAAAATTGTAAGTTAAACCATGGGGGAAAAAAAAAAAAAAAAACAGCGGTCTTTGGAATTGCAAATAGCAGTTAACCTCTAACTACTGTGACAAAAATTGTTGCATAAATACTGTGAGCGGTCTCAAAGACCCCTTTGATCGTAGTATGAATAAAAGGGTTGACTGATTCATAAGATACTGTTTTTGCGCTAAACTTTATGTAAAGACCTATTATAATAAAAATTCTCATTTAGAAGCCTTTAGCGATACTACTAAGTTTCCAAACGAATCAAAATTAAACTAACACCAACAGTTAAATTGAAAATTACATGTTATGCTATGAAAACTGAATACAGCAGCGGTTTGTGAGACCGTTAATAGGAGTTAAGGGTTAAGACTTAAAACAAAATCGTTTCATGAAACAAGAATATTGATTTTTAAAAGTAGGTAGGTAGATAGATACATTCGTTCTATATTGAAAAAAAAAAACTTAACTAGAAAACGGCAAAGTTAGTTAATTAGCTTATATTAGTTCAAGTAGCTATTATATTTTATAGATTATTATATAACTTATAAAAAATATAACTTTCCACAGCGTAATTGTGGAAAGCTTTGCATCTAACTAAAACGATAGGGCGAACGACAGCCCCGAATCTTAAACTTGTGCGTATCTTTGCCCCAAGACGGATGCGTACTTTTACCCCATTCAGCAGTATTTTACTTAATCGGCTACCTACAAGTTTAACCTTTAACTGATGTTACCGGTCTCACATACCGGTACTTTTTTCAATTTTCATAGTTTAACTTGCAAATTTCAGTTTATCTACAAACACTACTGAAATTTTGCTTCGTTTGGAACTTTAGTACTATCACCAGACACTTTTGAATAGGTGCATTTTAATTATAACACTCCTGTAGAAAAAGTTTAGTACAAAAACAATATCCAATGAGTTAATCGCGGCTTTTATTCAACTTTCGATGGAGCGGTCTCACAGGCCGCTTCACACTAGTTATGTGACATCAGTTAAAGGTTAAACACATGCGATCGAGGTAAACATTTAGAAGCTATAGAGCTTCCGCTCTCCACTGAATTTTTGGATTCGTAAAAATTCGAAGTATTATCAGCTAAACAATAAAGTGAAAATTTAAAAATATTACATCAAAATTCGAAAATTTAAACTTACCTCGTTTTCTTGGCACGGAGTGCTACATTTTTCACAAGGTTTGAACACATAACTACTACACTTGACACCAAACTACCACCTAGTGGTCATGATTGTAGAAATGTTTCTTCATATTAAATCAGCCAGTGCGTATCTTTACCCCCACCTACTCTATATTAAATCCCAAATCTTTAAACGCCATTTTCTGGAAACTACATTTTTCAACATGGTCGGCATGATAACTAAACAATTTTTAACATTTTTGGATAAAATTTGAGCTTATCTACGGCATAATGGCCTACGGGCCATCGAGACATTTTTGGAAAGTTTTAATTTTTTATGTATTTGAAATAAGTTTAAAGGTCAAAATTTTACACGAAAAATGAAATTTTTGTTTCAAAATAGCGCAAATTTCTTATTTTTCAAAAATTTAAAAATTTGAGCCCATGGTCCTTAGCTATAACCTTTTTTATAAGAAGAAACTGAGATTATTATTATTATTATTATTATTATTATTTTTTCTACAGGAAGTTAGGATGCTGCCCATCGAGTCCGGATATTTTGGTACAGATCAACGAGGCTGCACGTTTCCGACATAATATGTGACCAAATTTAACAACCAAACATATTTTTAAACACTTGAAGCAATAAAAAACAACGTGGAATTAATAGTTTTAAAATTAAATTTACTCCCTTACAATATATATATATAACCATTAATTAAACATAACCTACCACCATCAAAAACCGTAATATTATGAATTAAAGCTGTAAGTATAAAAAAAGTGCCAAATAATTTATTATAAGGATTATTATGGAAGAAAAAATAAGAAAGTGGACACCGACAAATAGTAGAATAGCTTATATATTGAATTACGTTTTCAAGGACACAGAATTCAATGATATAAGCAATATGGTTGTTTTCTGTGGGAAAAATAAGCTAAAGCTAAAAATTATTTTTCTCTGTGCCCGAACAACCATTATAATCAAGTGAATAGATTAAAAATGAAAACAGAATAGAAACAAATAATATGAAATGGAAAAATCAATAAAACCTGTTTAAATATTTATAGGATAAAAAATAGAAATAATACACAACATACCGATTAATATTTCAGTATTTTTCAATATATCCACTATATATATATATATATATATATGTCAATTGTTCGCCACCGAGAACATATGTAAGCCCTTGACAGAATTTCGACCGCTTTTGAGTGGTTAAAACTAGTTTTGACAAGTCAAAATTACAATCCTAATTGAAATTTTTAAAGTTTGCTTTTTAGCCGATTGTGCGTTTAAGGGAGAATAACCCAAGAATACTACTTTTTACAAGAGCATATCGCTTTTTAGGCTTCTTAAAAGTAAACGCACTTATTATAACTTCTTTTAAAAAGTGCTGCTTGCATATGGGTTGTTCTCTACAATACTTGCAAATTTGGCCAAACAGTCTGAATTGAATGATACATATGTAAATTTTCATAAAAATTAGATAAATGGTAAGAAATCAGTCAATTATTGAAGATTTCAATAGCAGCAGAAATCGTTTTAAAAATTTGACTTAACAATAAAAATAAAATAAAAATTTGTGGAAAAAATAAAATAAAAAATGTGAGGGAATGACAAGTGAGGGAATGATGAAATAAGACATTTTTACTAAGTTGTAGGGAAAAATGCAAAATTATGAAGAAATCCAAACTGTTTCCTTTAAGAGAAACACTTAATATATAATCTATGATAAAATTAAAATTTTTGATATTTGTAAAAAAATGAGTATTCTGTGTGAGGGAATGACTGCTAATAAAAACGCTTCCAGATATATTGACTGAAAATTGTTTTTGAAAAATTAACAAAATCTTACACCACCAATTTATGTTACTGGACTGACAAGTGCTCAAAATGGCTTCTTCTCTGTGAAGGATGCTAGACTGCTACTGCTCTTTAGTGGTAGATATTTGAGATAATAGCAATGTGTGAGGGAATGATGGTCTAACATGGGGAAACACATAATTGATTGAGTAGACTATATAATAATTGTAAAAAATAATATTTTTATTATTTTTTATAATGTACCAAATAAGAACTTTATTTTGCTTAGGGTATTTTTAATTATTTTTATTTCTGGATGGAAAGAAATAGGCAATAAAATAGGGTAGTACAGGTGGGGAAAGGTGAGGGAATGATGTTTGCATGATATATGTTACATTTTTAAGTACTAAATTTATTTATTTTTAAATTTTACTTTCTGTCCCTAATAAACTATGTTTAGATCTTCTAATAAAAATAAAAATAAATAAAAATGTAATGAAATTAAGAGCATTTATGTGACTGGGAAGCACTTTTTGCACTATTGTAGAGAATAAACCATATATCATTATCAAAGCTTTTATCAAAACTACTAGAAGATTCCACTTTTAGGGAAAGTTTAATCACGTTTTTCCTCCCCCCCCCCCCTTCCTCCCTCCCTCCCAGAATACATAATTAAAAAAAGGAGGAAATTTTACGTCTTATTAACATCATAAAATAAAGTTTGTAACATAAAAATACGTGAATTGCTATGTCACAATAATAAAAAGTCACTTATGAAACTAAATAGTAAAATCTAGAAAAAACAATATCATCGAAAAAATACTGTAACTTTGCAACGTGTATAACAATGAGAGATCATGCGACCTTCAAATTAGACGATTTCACTGTATTAGGGCTGGAAGTAGGTCTCGACCTAGATGGCAAACCTACTCTCACAGGCACTGAAACAATTCTACACTGGCCTTTAGGTCAATTCTTGTTACCTGGTCAACCCACGGGTGGCTATTCACTAAAAACAATCTCACTAGAGTATACAATGCGGAAGCAGAGATTCATAGTCAAATTACAGAGGTGAAAGCTTTTCAACTATATTTCATTTAGTGTTATCATTTACCCAAAACCAGCTTAAATGTTTACATGATATATGCCGCAGGAACAAAATGCCTTCAAAATCTAATATATAAAAATAAAAATTTGTCTGTCTGTAATGCTATACAGATCCACAGTTTGGAAGCCAGAATTGTGAAAGGCAGAGTTGTATAATATAGACGCACGCGCGAACGCCGTGCGCGGACAATTTTCCGAAAAATTCGAGACTTTGCGGAAAAAAGTTACGAAAAGAAAAACGTATATTTTGTTTTTGTAATTTTTTTTTAATACCAAAAATTTAAAATATTCCGCAATTTGATATACGATTTATATATTGTTTGTCCACAATTTAAAGTTTAAAGACTCAAAAGATTGTTGTGACTGTGACATCACACACCCTTTTATTTCTATTTTCCGCAGACTAAAACTTGTCGCCGATCGGTTTTCCGTCGGCAGCTGCAGTGACAATTTATCCTGGCAACGGCTGTTAAATCGAATAATTTCGTAGAGTGACTGGTATTTTGTGGGAAGAGATCACAATATTAAGGATTGAGTTGTTTCTAAATGCATTGACAAAATAATCGAAAAGAATTTACCTTCCTATCATTGATTTTTGCTTTATTATCTTTAAATTAAAATAATTATTCTTTAATTAATATTAATTATTTTTTAATTTAAATAATAATTATTTTAAACTATGATTTTTAGTTCATATCGTCAAAATAATGTAACACGTAATTTTATTAAACATTAAATTAATTTGCGAAAATTTTTGACCTAATATTTATGTGCGCGGAAAGTTTTTGTTTTTATACAAGTCTGGTGAAAGGCTACGTACATGTGTATTAAAACACGACCGAGGCAACTAAAGTAATCCGGATTCGGAATAACTTATAGTTCATTTTTAATTAATAAAAAAACACAAATTTAACAGCAATTTCCAATCAAATTTCAACATTTTTCGCTATAGCTGTTGCCAACAATTAAAAATTCACAATAAAATTCTTACCACAACAATTATCTTTCTATTGCAAGACGAATTGCATATTACGTACGCCACGCTGCAATAATAAAAAGCTGTAGCGGGTATTACAATAATTCTTTTACCTCACATGCAAATAATTAGAGATTATTTAAAAGCGCTTAATTATTACAATTTTTTAAAAATAAAGAAACATTTTATCACAAACATCAACAAACCTTTTTATTCTATTTATTCCTTTATTCCAAAGATGTCGTTTTATCGTCTGTTGCCATAGTAACATGATAAATTAAATTTCATAAAAAAAATAAACTAGTTGGATGTGCCAATCCCAAAACTGTCTTCTATCTTATACATCTTAATATTTCAAAACCTAGTTACACATGTTAATACTTCAATATTATTAGTTCAATACTATACCAACTTTGATTTTCATCTTAAATTTCTGCTCAAGTCAATTAAACGGACTAAAAACGAGTTAATCTATATCATGATATTTGTTAAAATTATTAATTTTTCCTTATTCTGTCGTTATCAGATGTTTGCGAATAGCCGGCATAGCAGGAAGCGAGTTCCCGCCGCTGCATGAGCCGCCGATGCACAATAGAACTACGAAAAATCAAGAAAAGTATACAAAAATCGCTAGCACGGAGCCCCTTTACCGCGCAATATTTCCAAATTCAAGGAGAACCTGTGGGCCAAAGCCAAAAACATGCACAAGAGAATTGGTTCAATTGTATGCATAATTTTATACACTTTTCAATTGTACAATAAAGAAAATGGTACAGACATCGTAATTATAGCGCCCCCTTGCAGCGGAATTTTTCCAAATTCAGGGAGGACTTGTTTGCCATAGCCAGAAACATGCACAAAAAATTTGGTTCAATTATATGGATAACTTCATACACTTTTCGATGGTACAATAATGAAAATGGTACAGACATCGCAATTATAGTGCCCCCTTCAGGCAGAATTTTTCCAAATTCAGGGAGGACCTTCGAGACATGACCAAAAATAAACACATAAAATTTGGTTCAATTCTATGCATAACTTCATACACTTTTCGGCGGTACAATATTCAAAATGGCACAAAAATTGTACAAAAATCGCTATTACAGCGCCCTCTACGAGCGATTTTTTTACAAATTAAGAGAGGACCTCCTTGCCATAGCCAAGAACTTAAAAATTTTTTTTGGTTCAATTCTATGCATAACTTCATACACTTTTCAATGGTGCAATATTCAAAATCGCACAAAAATCGCTATTACAGCGCCCCCTAACGGCAAATTTTTTGCAAATTCATGGAGGACCTGCTTGCCATATCCAAAAACTTAAAATAAAAATTTGGTTTAATTCTATGCATAACTTCATACACTTTTGGACTGTACAATATTCAAAATCGCACAAAAATCGCTATTACAGCGCCCCCTACCGGCGATTTTTTTCCAAATTCAGGGAGGACCTGCTTGCCATAGCCAAAAACTTAAAATAAAAATTTGGTTTAATTCTATGCATAACTTCATACACTTTTGGACGGTACAATATTCAAAATCGCAAAAAAATCGCTATTACAGCGCTCCCTACCGGCGAATTTTTTCCAAATTCAGGGAGCACCTGCTTGCCATAGCCAAAAACTTAAACTAAAAATTTGGTTCAATTCTATGCATAACTTCATACACTTTTCGATGGTGCAATATTCAAAATCGCAAAAAATTGTTATATCAGCGCCCCCTACCGGCGAATTTTTTCCAAATTCCGGTAGGACCTGCTTGCCATAGCCAAAAACTTATAATAAAATTTTGGTTTAATTCTATACATAACTTCATACACTTTTTGATCGTACAATGGCGACAGGCAGACGGACACACAGACAGACAGACATTTTCTATAAACATGTTTTTTGGAAATTCTGACCCCTAAAACATGCAAATCCGTCGAAAACCGGAAGTCGAAAAAAATTTCGATTACAATACTTTCTTCTATTGAAGATAGAAGAAAGTAAAAAGGCACAGTAGTACAAAAATATTTTACTAAATCGAATAGTTATTTTTAATTTTGGTTTTAGAATTCATGAATTCCCGTGCATAGAACGGGTTAAACAGCTAGTATTTAATTTAATAAAATAATAAATCCCCTTAAAAGAAAAAGAAGAAAAGATTAACTTGTTACAAAATGCTTTCTGAACACAATTCTTTTGATTATAAATACTCTGGCAGAAAAAAATGAAAGGAATTATGGGTAATTCCACAACATTGTGACCCCTGACCCCCCCCCCCCATAAATACACATACACAATTTTTGATTTTTCTTTTCCATACTTTGTAATGTGTAAACTTATATAAACTAGTAAATCTGCAGATCAGGAGCTTCAACGTCAGCTCTGCAAGTCATTGTTTTTAAACACACTTTGGGAATATTAAATTTCCTGCAAACCGCAATTTAAAGTTTTAAAATTACGTAATTATTTATAAAAATAAAAAAATACGAAGATTTCAGACATTAGGAGCGCTAAATTATAAACGTTGTTACGTAAGGATATTTTGAAGTTTTCATGAGTTACTAATTCTGAAAGTAGATTTTTTCAGGGGGGGGGAGGGGTGGGGGCTCCGCTCCCCTGAACTCCCCCGTGGTCTCGTTAAATTTACATATGTAACTTTCTATTGATTGCGCTAAATATTTTCATTCATATTTTCTAATATGAGGCGGCATTAAGAAGTAAACACTCGTTTAAAAAAAAAAAAAAGAATTTCAGGTAATCTAGGTAATGTTTGGTTTTTAAGAATGAAAATATTTATTTCTCGATACAATGACGTCAATTTCGACAGAGATAATTTTGCTCTCTTTGCTTTTCAGAAGTTTTTTTTTTCCCCTCATTGAAATTTCCGATTAAAAATTAAACATTTCTGTTAGCCGTGTGCAAACGATAAACCGTGAGATATTGGAAACTTATTATATATATATATATATATAAGAATTAATATCATAACACAAGACCCTTTTATTTAAACCTCGAAGCGTATTTGCTTTATTTTTTATATATGAGGTCAAATTCACCTTCTTTTCGTATTTTCGTTTTGTTTCCAATGTGAAGACGTATTCATTTTTCTCTTGCACATGAAATTCTTTCAAATCAAAATTAACTGTTTAGGATAAATTATTATTCAGGGATCTGATTTTCTTGGCAACGGTAAAAAAAAAAAAAAAAAAAAAAAAAAAAAAAAAAAAAAAAGATTGTTAAATTTTATAGCAGAATGTTAATTTATTCCTAATGAAAATAAGGAACTTTTTAATTTTAAAAGAAAAATATTTCAAATAAATAAATAGAACACAGCCTTTCTTTATTTCTGGGGTAAATTCCATCTATATGTAAAGACACAAAGCATTAATTAATCCCTTTTGACGTTGATTTGACTTCAAACAATTTCAGATACACTTTCACATTTACGATATTTTTAGGTGTAGTTCCGTTGCTAGGTAACAGTTAAAAGAAAATTAAAACAATGAAATATGTGCATTTAAAAAAAAGTAAATTTGAAAAAGAAAATATTTTATATTATTGGAACACATATATAAAATCCTTACATAAATCATACACAAAATTTCAAACTAATATGAATAATGTATGGTTCTAATTAGGAAACTTCATCATGCATAATAAACCATCTAAATCCTTCAATCATATGAGCCATTTCCTTTCAACAAATAAAAATGGAAAAATCGTCTGAATTGCTATAGAAAAGCATTACTGAACAAAATAAAATATTCTATATTTTCCGAACGAATGGACCAAATATACAGCTAAATCCGGGTACTTAACCAACATACCCACTTAATTTCAAGGTAATCTGATGCTTTTTGCGGTAGTTATCGCGGAACAGATAGACAGACTAACGGAAACCAAAACTGTTCGTGTCTCTACAGTAAGCCTTTACTGACGTTTCGGCAATAAGAAGTTTAAATGCATTTTCAAAAACATCTATTTTAAAATTCTTTTTAATTAGAAAGGGCCGAAAACTATAATTTTGCACCTGTATAGGTTTATAAAATTCTGCATATATTTTGAAATAATACAGATAAATAAAAATTTTTAAAAGATCTAAAATCTACACGCCTTTTTCAACTATATCCTGTAACTGTCGTGAATTTATTTATACTTAAAAATTGAGTGATTAACCACATTAAACGCACCCCACATTATATCACATCTCCCATGTTCTTATTTAAATTTATTGTTTGCAGAAATGGGATATTCTGCATTTTTGAAAATATGTTAAGCATGGCCAAATAAAGAACTTGAGCAAATTTCATGTTTTGAGCTTTAAATCATTCACCTTAAATGGGTTTGCGCTTGTCCCTATTTTTTGGGAAAATTCTGTCTAATGTAAGAAACCTCACATGAGGTTGTATTGTAAAACAATCTTCAGAGAAGTGTGCATATACAATTTGCACACCTTTAATAAAGGATATTAAACTCATATGATGTACAATAATTGAGGACTAAAAGTGGAAAAAGCTGAAAGTGGAAAAAAATCGATTTTTTTCCCCCTTTTTCCTTGCGAAAAAATGTTTTAAATGGCAAACTTATCAAACAGGAGAGCCCCTGAAATGCCAACTCTAGTAGAAATAGTTCAAAAGAGAGTAGAAAAATGTCGCTGGTTGAATGTGCCACACGCGAAAAAAATCGATTCCCCCCCCCCCCCCTTTTCCTTTCGAAAAAATGTCGTAAATGGTAAGCTTAAACAGGAAAAACCCTGAAATGCGAGAGTAGAAAATGTCGCTGGTTGAATGTGCCACACGGAGTGAAGTGGAGAACGCTGCATATACCAAACGGAGTGAAGTGGGGGATGCTGAAAGTGCCAGTGATACGATGAGCGACGACGACGACTGGTGGCCATTACACAACTTGATCATGCTGTTATTGTTTACATCCATGAGATATTTTTAAGCAAGGTGAAAAATACTAAATAAATAAAAGAAATGTTTACAAATGATAATATTAGGTATTTAAACAGTAAACGAAAGGAAGCTACGTACCCACATTTTAAAGTGTTGAACTAAGAGCCCAAAAAAGTAGGGGTTTTTCCTTTTTTCGCTCTCTTGAAAAGTTTCCTCTGTTGGACTTTCAGCGTTTTCCATTTTTAGTCCTCCATTCGTGTGAGTGAAATACAGCAATGGACGGCAACGCCATTTTCTTTTTTAACATTGAATTGCATACTTCGACTTTGACAAATTTGTTTTTATTTTGCATAACAGAAGATTTTTTTCAAAGAATTTCTGATCTTATATCTAAACATGAACATCAGCAAAAATTTTACTTTACTTTCAACTTTGTGTTAAAGTATCGAACACTTAAATCATCACAAGAACTATTTAATAAGCATTAATAATATTTTTTTTATTGCTTGTAAACCCTCATGAGGCTCGCGTTGTAATTTTTTAATAAATGTGTGATTTTTTTTATTATTATTATTCAGTATTATTGGTTCTTAATGATTTAAGTGCAAAACACTTTTTTCAGTCATTTAAAAATGGTAATTCAAACATACGAGTTGATATTCTATTCTAGTCCAGCTTGAGCTTTCCCAAAGCGCGACGAGCCTATGTCAATAACACAGAGCAACTAAATGAGACAGTTTTAAAATCTCACCGGGTGACCAAAATATAACAACACATTAGGACTAATGTGTAACTAAATATGTGTAATGCTAAACATGACTTTGTACGCCAGCAAATTAATACCGAAATTTCAACAAATGTTGAAGTATAAACAAATGCAGCCGTGACATTAAAAAACTTGCTATGTGTAAAAGCTACATTAAATGTAAATAAAAAAACGCTTACTTGGTTCCATTCGTAGCTATTTTTGCTTCTTTTTTCTATTCATGAATCTCACAAGAGAAAAAAAAAGAAGGTGGTACTCCAGGAACATGCAATTCTTCAAGTGGTACGCGCGGTATAAAAGGGGAATTACTGCTCACTCAGCAACATTAACTAGTCGGATGTACCAATCCCAAAACTTTCTTCTATCTCATACATGTTAATACTTCAAAATTCGCTATCACACTGCCAAAATTAAATGGCAATCTATGCATCTCATGAGGATTCTAACGATATAAAATTCCGTGCATTAGTTCTTGAGATATGACTATCGCTGAAATCGTCTAAATTCAGCAAAATGCTGCCTAGCAGCGCCACCTATTGGCTGATTTATACCAAATCCTAATCAGCAACAATTTATGTCAACGTCTGACTGAATCTGAAGTTTGGAGAAAATCCGTACATTAGTTTTTGAGATAGAGCAATAGCAAAAATCGTGAAAATTTCTGCATAGCAGCGCCACCTATTGGGTGATTAACACCAAAACCTAATTAACAATAACTTGTGTCAACATACAACTAAATCTGAAGTTAGATGAAAATTGATCCATTAGTTCTATTGATAGAGCTATTGAGGCAATCGTGGAAAAGGCAGCAGAGAAGCGCCACCTGTTGGACGATTTACACCAACACCTAATCAGTAGCAAGTCATATCAAGGACTAACTTAATCTGAAGTTTGATGAAAATCCGTGCGTTAGTTCTTAAGATAGAGCTATTGGGGAAATCGTGTAAATCCTGCAAAATTCATCATAACAGCGCCACCTGTTGGGCGATTTACACCAAAACGTAATCATCATCAATTCATATCAAGGACTAACTAAATCTGAAGTTTGATCAAAATCCGTGCATTAGTTCTTGAGATAGAGCTATTGCGAAAATCGTGAAAAATGCAGCATTGCAGCGCCACCTGTTGAGCGATTTACACCAAAAACTAATCAGCATCAATTTGTATTAGGCACTAACTGAATATCAATTATTAAATTCCGTGCATTAGTTCTTGAGATAGAGCGCCCACAAAATTTGTGTCACATACACACAGACAGACAGACAGACTCACAGGGTCACAGACAGACATTTTGTAAAAACATGTTTTTTGGAATCTCTGACCCCTAAAACGTGTAAATCCGTCGAAAACCGGAATTCGAAAATTTTCATGAATCCAATACTTTCTTCTTGTAAAGATAGAAGAAAGTAAAAATTTGTTAAAATTGAAACTTAATAATACTAACAGAAGTTACAGGAAAAACAGCCACCATTAATTCCACACTTTTATGCAAACGCAGATCTCAACATAAAAATTTACAGTGTCTAAATTCTAAATCTAAAAGAAAAAAAAAAACTTAAGTCAAAAGTTATTAACTGTCAAAACCACTAAATTTTGGTAACCGTAATATCAAAAACAGTGTTTTGTAGGAAAGAGCAGCACATTTCTCAATGTTTTTAATCGCTAAATTGGTGGATCTCTTTTTGAACAGCGTAAGCTTTCGAGCGCAACAAGATTCATCGAATCCGATTAACTTAAATTTACAACAGTTTTAGAAACGATTAAGGCCATGATCAAATGACGAAACATCCAAACACGATTACATACATCATTGAGTATTGCGCCCTAGAGGTATCAACCTATAAAGCTAACTTGCTACAAAAGACACAAGAAAGTTCTTATCACTCACACTTTTTAACTTACGGATCTTTATAAAATCAATAAGATAAATTGCTTAACAATAATAAACAGCATGCAGAAAGGTTTTTTTTTTCTCCTTCTTTGAAAAAATCCATTAATATCATCATTATTCACGCATGTAGTTTCTTCAAAACGGTCTAGTTCTTAGAAATGGCAAGAAATCAAAATTTTATGCATCACATTAAAAATAATATTGTCTACAAATATTTTGTATGTTATATATTTAGTATTATTTATATCTTGTTATAAAAGTTTGTTTAGACGGCAATACAGTCGAACTTGTTTATAGTGAGGTCGTATTTAAAGAGAATTCAGCGTTAACGAGCAAATAGAAAGGAAACGATTAATCTTATATAAAAATACATTACGGAAAATCGGTTATAACGACGAAATCCGGATTATAGCGAGGAAAACGTTTGCAAACATAAAAAAAAAAAAATTCAGTTATTTTCACGTTTCCTACGCAAAAGTTTTTAACTCGTGTGCATTTTATACTAATATAATGCAATCGGGTAAAACATCTAGAAAAATAATTACCATTTATACAGTCATTTCTCTAAAATGATTTTGGTTTTTTTGCGAAAACTAATTGTAATAATATCCTTTTTCTGAGTTCATTACAGTAATTAGAAGAGAAAAGCATGATGTTAATGCAATTTCATTATCTGTCAATGGCATTATTGTACAGAAAGTTTAATATATATATGTATATATATATAGGGGAGAGTGGGGAGGAATGGGACACTTTTTACAAAAATAAGAAAATCAACTTTGTTTGACACAAAAATAAAAATTTCGATACATAGAATACAAAATGAAACACTTTCTAATGTCCTTGAACAATACAGAAACATAATTTGCAAAAAAATAAAAAAAAAAAATAAAAAAAAAATAAAGAAATTGTAATTTTCAAAATGTGTCCCATACCTCCCCACGAACAGGGAGGTACGGGACAGCTATAAAACAATGTATGATAAGGCACATATAGTCTAGTGCTGGCTATATATACAGTCTAACAAAGATTGAAGGTTGATAATGTCTGTTCTACAATATCAAATTCCATTACTTTCATCTCTGGAAGGAAAATTTAGGATTGTCAGTCAGAGATGACATTAAAAAGTCATTAGTTTAATTTATTTACATTTTGAAATAAATAAATATATTTATAATGTTATAATTAATATACTACCCTCGAAAAATATTTGCATATGAGCAATTTACATTCATCTTATTAAAAAGAAGGAATTAGACATGTCCCATTCCTCCCTTTGCTGGCATGTCCCATTCCTCCCTTTGCTGGCATGTCCCATTCCTCCCTCTACCATATTTTATGTTAAACTTCTTGTATTTAAAAAAAATGCTGCTTTTAAGCATAGTTTAAATTATGAATAATATACAGTATAATGTTCCATAAATGGGGAAACTATTACATCTACGCATAAACAAGTCATTAATATAAAAAAAAAAAAAAAAAAAACATAAAAAGTATATGAAGCAAATTTACTTGTGATTCTTGAAATAATATTTTACTTTATACAATCGAAAGCTTATGCAGATCAGCTATTTTTTTCAGCTGAAGCTTGGGGTACCATTGCTTCATCTAATGTGTGATTGATGAAATGATTAGAATGATACATAAAGAGAAAAACCTACTGTCCCATTCCACCCCACTCTCTCCTACACACACATATATATATATATATATATACAAATATATACAATACACACTGAAGATATTAGATTTTATATATTTAAAAAAAATTAATAAATAAATGATAAGCATTTTGTTTTTTAATTACTAGTCTTTCATAGAATTATTCCCCATGTACAAATCCAGAATTGAAAAATTGAAAGTTAATGCTAAGCTACCATTAGTAATTTAAAATTTTCCCTTTCTAATTTAGAAATATAAACTGCATATTATCAAAGCAATCATTCTGTAATTTTTAATTAATATGAATTACATATGTTCCTTTATTATTGCAAGAACTCTATTATAATGAGCAAACGTTAGGGCCACTTCGTTCTCGCTAAAATCGAGTTCAACGGTACAAGTTGTTCTATATTAATATTTATATTTCAATAACTAATCCCCAATGTATCAAAACTCATCTGGAAATTTTTGAACAGAGTAAATCACATCCCTTGATCATGTAAGCAAAGTTAGAAGTACCTAGTTAAATTACATCCTCCCAAGAAGGAAAGAGGCAAGATATGTAGACAAATTACTTTATAGAAGAAACGAACCTTATTCTCAAAATTATAATATATATATATATATATATATATATTACCATTAATTAAATATATATATATATATATATCTGGATTAATATAAATCACAATTGTTTTGCTTTGGCCTGTAGTGATTAGGCCTGTAGACATTAGGTAGGTGCCTAAGTCGCGTGTTTTACAGGGAAGCCCCTCTTTCGCCAAATGGCGGATTTCCGCCCTTTTTTTTTAAATCCGCGGATTCTGCTTCATAATTCGCGATATTTGCCACTTTTCCTTTTTTGGGTTTCGTTCATCTGACGAAACCCTATTCGTCTCACTCCTTTGTCTGTCTGTCTGTCCGTCACAGAGCCCGTTCTCAGAAACTACACATGTTAGAGACTTGAAATTTTGGGTACTTATAGCTGAACACCTCACATCAAACAACAAATCATAAAATTTTGAAAAAATCGGTAATTAACCGAATTACGGGCTAATTAACTTCTAAAATTAACCAATCAACCTTTTGAACGCAGCTACGAACGCACCTTCTCCAAATCAGCGGAGTTTCTCCTAAGGGTTTGCCAGTAAAATCAGCGGATGCACGGTAAAATCAGCGGATGCATGGTTACCACGGAGGAAATTAAGCAATAAATGAAGTGGACATTTAAAAAGCGAAATCGCATCTCCCAAAGTATTGGTCCTACAAATTCGTAAAAGGTATAGAAAGACGCTGAAAATTTTCTACTTTATTTTGGTATAAAGTTCAAATTTCTGCGTTGGGTATAACGCAAAAAATCAACTAAAAATCGATCGATAAAAATTTTATTTCTGTATTTGAAAAGAGATTTCATTTCAGCGGAAAGCAGGTGTTGTCATCTTTCAGACGTATCGGCGCTGAAGAAATTTAAGCAGAGGATATTTTAATACGAAATTTAAACTTTTTAAATATTAAATTCACTTTTTTTTACATCCCGACGTAAAAATTTTCGCTGATTTCATACATACCCAGTTCAAACTCCTAGCTTAATCACAAGCTGAGATATTAATTATTTCATTAATTGGGTCATTGCTTTAAAACTTTCCTTTCAACGGGTTTTTTTTTTTTTATCTCAGACATGACGACGCACTTGCGGTTTTTATTTTAATACGAAATTTAAACTTTTTAAATATTAAATTTTTTGATAAAATTTTTTGACATCCGGACGGGAAATCTCTCGCAGATTTCATACATACCCAGTTCAAAGAGCTAGCTTAATTAGAAGCTGAGATATTAATTATTATTTAATTAATTTGTTTCATTTCTATATAATGCATAGATTAAAATGGAGGCACGTGCTTTTTTAACCACGTTTGAAAGGAACATTAAACGAAACCCTTTGTGCGATCTATGATCACACTTACCCACTTGTTTTTATTGTCCATAATTATTCGTTAAATTTGTAGCTCTGGTATTATTCAGATATGTTCTTACAGGTATTATCACTAGATATCGGCATGCGATTTTTCTAAGAATTAGCAGAATTACTCGAATTTTTATTATTTATTTATTGGCAGATTTCTGCAAAATCAATTCATCATACAGTCACGAAAGAAAATCACAAAATTCCTCGATCGGTCGGAAACTTCGTAAAAACGGTCAGAGATATATCCCGCAAATTTCGCCGATCGCTCGCCAAATAAAACCACGATTTTCAACAATCGCTCACAAAACAAACTGCTAATTTCGTCAATCGATCGGAAAGAAAAAAAAAACTAATAAAATTTTAATCGCGAATTCGCCATTTAAGGGTGTATTCGAAAAAAATATTTTTCCACCCTCAACAGCTCGAAATTTTCTGAGACATTTTCAGACTCATTTTTAAAAGTAAAAACATGAAACTTGCTGGGGTGATTTTTGAAGAATTGTATAAGGTGCCGTGTGATTTCATTTTTCGCTCAATTAATTAGAATTTGATTTTCAAGCAATTATTTTCTCAGTATGACCATCTTTTTCATCCCCAGATCTCCCGCTTCCGGAAATTTCTGTTCAAAACGCCGATTTTGACAGCATTTTTTACAATATTTTCTGCATTTATCAAAAAATCGAGAAGCACGGCACATTATGTAGTTTCTAAATAAGAGAATTTCTTAGTTTGATGCGTTTGAGAGCAAAAATGAATTTAAAAATGAATCAGAAAATAAGCAGTTTGGATCGGAATACACCCTTAAATGGCTCACTTTCTCGTATTTAAATAAGTATTTTATTTTAATAGTAGAAATACATCTGTTTTATTACTAGTAAATCTGCAGATCAGGAGCCTCAACGTCAGATCTGCAATTCATTGTTTTTAGACACACTCTAGTAATATTCAATTTCCTACAAACCGCAATTTAAAGTTTTCAAATTACGTAATTATTTATAAGAATAAAAAATACGAAGTCTCTACTACTAACGCTTCTTATTTTCAGACATTAGAAGCGTTAAATTAAAAACGTTGTTATGAAAGGATATTTTGAATTTTCATGAGCTACTAATTCTGGTATTTTTTTAAATAATAAAGTATTCAGGGGGGCGGAGCCCCCCTGAACCCCCCGTGGTCGCATTAATTTACATATGTAACTTTTTATTGATTGCGCTAATGATTATCTTAATTCTTTTTACACTTCCGAGCCTTATTCTTCAATACTGGTGGGCAGAAAAGGATTTACATTGACGCAATTGTATTAAAAGTTTAGGTTTTACGAACGAAAATGGTAATTTCCTTTTAAAGATAAAAAAATTTTCATCCATATTTTCTGAAATGAGGCGGCATTAAGAACTAACACTCGTCAAAAAATATTTTTTCAGACAATCTACCGGGTGTCCCAAAAAGGACTGACTGATTTTAAAATTCAATAACTTCCAAACGGTGACAGATATTTAAAAAATTCTTGCAGGAGGGTTATGCATAAGGTCAAAAGTTTTATTACAGTGATTTTCAATTTTAGTTCGATTTACAAACAATAGATGGCGCTGTAAGCAATAGTCGCTAAATTCAGGCTCGATTTTTGGTACTTCGTGGCCCGGATAATACATTTCCATCTCCTTTTTCTGCATGGAACAAGATAAAGGACCAAAAATCGAGCCTGTATTTAGCGACTATTGCTTACAGCGCCATCTATTGTTTGTAAATCAAACTAAAATTGAAAATCACTGTAATAAAACTTTTGACCTAATGCATAACCCTCCTGCAAGAATTTTTTTAATATCTGTCACCGTTTGCAAGTTATTGAATTTTAAAATCAGTCAGTCCTTTTTGGGACACCCGGTAGTTAATGTTTGGTTTTTAAGAATGAAAATATTTATTTCCCGATATAATGACGTCCTTTTCGACAGCGATAATTTTGACATTTACTATCAATTTGTTTTTCAAAAGTTTTTTTTTCTCATTGAAATTTTCGATTAAAAATTAAACATTTCTGTTAGCTACGTCCAGACGATAAACCGTGATATATTAGTAACATTTTTTTTAATAGTAAGAATTAATATCATAACACAAGCCCCTTTTATTTCAACCTCAAAGCGTATTCGTTTTATTTTTGATATATGAGATCAAATTCACCTTTCCGTTGCTAGGAAACAGTTAAAAGAAAATTAAGACAATGAAATATGTGATTAAAAAGAAGTAAATTAGAAAAAGAAAATATTTTATATTATTGGAACACATATATAAAAACCCTCCATACACCGAATTTAGAAACTCTGACAAATGTATACACAAAATTTCAAGGCAATATGAATAATGTATGGTTCTAATATCCGAAACGTCAGTGAAGGCTTACTGTGGAGACCCGAAAAGTTTTTGGTTTCTGTCTGTTAGTCTGTCTGTCCCGCGATAACTGTCGTAAAAAGCATCCGATTAGCTTGAAATTAAGGAGGCATGTTGGTGAGGTCACCGGATTTAGCTGTATAGTTTTCGGTTAAATTTGGTTCATTCGTTCGGAATATATAGAACATTTTATTTTCCGCCTTAATGCTTTCCTATAGCAATTCAGACGATTTTTCCATTTTTATTTGTTGAAAAGAAATGGCTCATATGATTGAAAGATTTAAATGATAAATTATCGATGATGGAATTTCCTAATTAGAACCATACATTATTCATATTAGTTTGAAATTTTGAGTATACATTTGTCAGAGTTTTTAAATTCGGTGTATATCTTATGGAGGGATTTTATATATGTGTTCCAATAATATAAAATACTTTCTTTTTTTTTTTATTTACTTTTTTTCAATCACATATTTCATTGTCTTAATTTTATTTTAACCGTTTCCTAGCAACGGAAAAGTTAATTTGATCTCATATATCAAAAATAAAACAAATACGCTTTGAGGTTGAAATAAAAGGGGCTTGTGTTATTTAAGTATTGCGCGGCAGCGCAATACTTATTTATTTCCAGTGTCACTTCCCAATGTTAATTTAACATAGAAAAGCCTATGGAGATGATAACTTTTTGCATCTTTTCTTCCCACCTTTTTGTCCCTGATGCCACTCATTTTTAATTCTTTGCTAATTCTAATAATATTATAAATTCAAAGTGCAAAAATATTTGCCTGACGTCAGGGTCAAAACGGATCATAAAATGCCTTTGCATATAGGTGGATTATAATCTAGAGTAGCATGGGCTAATTTGTATTTACATTATAATTCCAAATTTCGCTTTTTTCATTGAGAATCAACGACCATTTTCTAATAAAATTTAACTTTTTTTCCTTCATTGTTGTAAATAATTCAAAAGCCGTAATAATAATTTGCCTATATTTAGTTGAACGATTTTCACGTGAAACATAAAACTGAAGAAACTGAAATAGTTTTTTTTTTTTTTTTTAAGAATTAAAAAGAAGATGAATATGGCGTCATAGTGGAAATAAAAATGATAATTTTCAAGTAGATTTTTTAAAGTTCAGATTGTAATATTTTGACCAAACTACAGCAACCTGCATTACTGCACTGGTGAAACATTTTGAATTATACATAGGTAAATTGCATCACAAATTGTGATGCGATATCGCACAAATCAAAGCCTGATGATGATATACTCTCCATTTATTTTCAAATGTGTTCGTCTGAATTCAGTAGTTATTAAAAAACTTGACATATTAAACAAAAACCTAATTTGCAGAACAAATTAAAAAAACAAAATTTATTTCCTAAATTGTTTAAGCCCGAGAAGGGGCAGATATTAAGATATTTCATTCAATTCGTTCTACATTTAATGTTAAATTTTTGTAACAAATAAGTTAAACCAATTGAACATTAAAAAATAAAAATGAAATTCATACAATATAATACTTTACACATCTATATACTTAGATTCCGTTCAAATGAAATCGAAATAAATCTTAGACTTTTTCCATTTTTAAGTTGTAAATATTTGTACTGCAGATTTTGCATTATGTTTGACGATTGTACATAAGATACATGCAAAATACGAAACTTTAAAAAAGTCTAAGATTTATTTCGATTTCATTTGAACGGAATCTAAGTATATAGGTGTTTAAAGTATTATATTGTATGAATTTAATTTTTATTTTTTAATGTTCAATTGGTTTAACTTATTTGTTACAAAAATTTAACATTAAATGTAGAACGAATTGAATGAAATATCTTAATATCCGCCCCTTCTCGGGCTTAAACAATTTAGGAAATAAATTTTGTTTTTTTAATTTGTTCTGCAAATTAGGTTTTTGTTTAATGATATTAATTCTTATTATTAAAAAAAACGTTACTAAATATCTCACGGTTTATCGTCTGGACGCAGCTAACAGAAATATTTAATTTTTAATCGAAAATTTCAATGAGAAAAAAAAAAACTTTTGAAAAGCAAATTGATAGTAAATGTCAAAATTATGCATCGCAAAATTATCGCTGTCGAAAAGGACGTCATTGTATCGGGAAATAAATATTTTCATTCTTAAAAACTAACATTAACTAGATTGCCTGAAAAAATATTTTTTGACGAGTGTTAGTTCTTAAGGGTGTATTCCGATCCAAACTGCTTATTTTCTGATTCATTTTAAAATTCATTTTTGCTCTCAAACGCATCAAACTTGGAAATTCTCTTATTTAGAAACTATATAATGTGCGGTGCTTCTTAATTTTTTGATAAATGCAGAAAATACTGTAAAAAACGCTGTCAAAGATGGCGTTTTGAACCGAATTTTCCGAAGCAGGCGATCTGGGAATGAAAAAAATGGTCATACTGAGAAAATAATTGTTTAAAAATCAAATTCTAATTAATTGAGCTGAAAATGAAATCACACGGCATGTGAAACATGCCTTCAGAAATCACCCCAGCAAGTTTGATGTTTTTACTTTTAAAAATGAGTCTGAAAATGTCTCAGAAAATTTCAAGCTGTTGAGGGTGGAAAAATATTTTTTCGAATATACCCTTAATGCCGCCTCATTTCAGAAAATATGAATGAAATTTTTTTTTATCTTTAAAAGGAAATTACATTTTCGTTCGTAAAACCTAAACTTTTAATATAATTGCGTCAATGTAAATCCCTTTCTGCCCACCAGTATTGAAGAATAAAGATCGGAAGTGTAAAAAGATTTACCATAATCATTAGCGCAATCAATAAAAAGGTACATATATAAATTAATAAGACCACGGGGGGGGGGGTTCAGGGGGGCGGAGCCCCCCTGAATACTGTATTATTTACAAAAAATACCAGAATTAGTAGCTCATGAAAATTCAAAATATCCTTCCATAACAACGTTTTTAATTTAACGCTTCTAATGTCTGAAAACTTCGTATTTTTTATTCTTATAAATAATTACGTAATTTGAAAACTTTAAATTGCGGTTTGCAGGAAATTGAATATTACTAGAGTGTGTCTAAAAACAATGAATTGCAGATCTGACGTTGAGGCTCCTGATCTGCAGATTTACTAGTTAGGAAATTCCATCATCCATAATTTATCATTTAAATATTTCAATCATATGAGCCATTTCCTTTCAACAAATAAAAATGGAAAAATCGTCTGAATTTGCTATAGGAAAGAATTAAGGCGGAAAATAAAATGTTCTATATATTCCGAACGAATGAACCAAATTTAACCAAAAACTATACAGCTAAATCCGGTGACCTCACCAACATGCATCTTTAATTTCAAGCTAATCGGACGCTTTTTACGACAGTTATCGCGGGACAGACAGACTAACAAACAAACAGACAGACGGAAACCAAAAACTTTTCGGGTCTCCACAGTAAGCCTTCACTGACGTTTCGGAAATCATAAAACTTTATCTTTATCAAAAATAGCCATTTATCTTGAAAAATATAAATATTTTTTGTCGCTTAACCCATTTTAGGCTAATCATAGAAATTTTATAAAATGTGGTATTATTTTCATTGAAATATGCCTAAATTACATTCATTAAGAGAAAAAAAAAAGAAAAAAAAAAGAATGCAATTTAACAAATTACAACGACCATTTGGAAAATGATTTTTTCAAAGATTAAAATTTAAGACATAAAAAATCGCACGGAGTTTATCATACATTGCGTACGCCATGGATTACATTTTTCGCCACTGTAAATTTTTAAATTTCTACGGAGCTGGTCATACATTACGTACGCCGTGGATTAAACATTAATATTCCTGGGCCAATTTTAAATGGAATTTCATTCTTAAACTTCTAAACATCGCACAATATTACTTTTTACACCGTCGTATAGAGAAAAAAAATGTACTTTTAAATGCAATTTGTTTGAAAGCTGTATCTCAATGTGTTTCTGAGTTACCATTTTCCAAATGGTAAAAAAAGAAAAAAAAAAGAAAAAACGCGAATCTTATCCATCGGTAGAAGAAAAAAAAAAATGAGAATTTCGCCAATGGGTAGCGGAAAAAATATCGCTAATATCGTCAATTGGTCGAGGAAAAAATCGCGAGTTTCGTCAAATGATCACAAAATAAAATCGTGAATTTCGTCAATTGCCCGTGAATTAAAACCGCGAATATCATCGATTGCGAAGAAAACGCGAATTCCATCAATCAATCGAAGAAAAATAATTGGGAATTTTGGGAATCGATCGCGGAAAAAAATTGAGAATTTCGTTAATCGGTCGCGTGAAAAATAACGAATTTCGTCAATTAGTCGGAGAAAAAACTTGAATTTCGTTGCGGAAAAACATCGCGAATTTCGTCAAAGAGTCGCGGAAAAAAATGGGAATTTTGTCAAAGGATCGCGAATTTCGTCAAGGATTAGCGATAATAAAATGTAAAAATCGGCGATCGGTGACAAAAATTGCAATTTATTGTTTCCACAGGGATTTAAAAAAAAAGTCCTTAATAAATCCTTTAAAAAAAAACCCTCTTGCCAACAAAAGATGCAAAGTAGCTTATAATGTTCGATCTCTGTCCATCATCCCACACTCATCTCTGAATGTCAGAAATTATTAAATTTGTTTTATTAAAATCTGAAACTTAAAAGAAAAATTATCTTCTCCATATTTCTTTCATATATATATTATTTTCATAGACATATATATATATATATATATAATAAATATATTATGCAAAATGCCCATGTTCAGCATTCAATTTCAGCTTTTTTTTTTTTTTTTTTTTTTTTTCTTTTGGAGGGGGGGTATCTATGGAACAAAACACGATAGAGAATCCTTTATTCATAAAATGTTCAGGCCTTGCATTACAAATATTTATTCCGACAAACTGTACACAATAATGGTGAGTAGATTCTGTGAAATACCCCCCCCCCCCCCCCAAATTTAATATAGAAAAAAAAGTTAATTTATTTGAGTTTTGTGTAAATTTTAAGTTAAAATTTACTGCTTGTTACTTTTAAGTTTTTATGGCAAAGAATATTACTGATAAATTATAACATTTTAATGTATTAAATTTTTAATTAAACGCAATTTTGCATAATAGTTATTATTTCTGAAAAACAATAATCTGGTTTAACTATCTACAAAATCAATATCTATACATTTTTAAACATACCTCAGGAAGAAAGATTAAGACCAAATCACATAACGAACTTTATTATATAACATTTCAGAATGATCAGTTCAACAGAGCAAAACTATTGCTTTAAATATATTTGAGTAGCAGTGTTCTTCGTAAAAGTCTTTATAATTTTACTAATAGTCTGTGATAAGATTTTTTTTTTAAAGATAATTTTTCTTACAGAAAAACAAATATTTGAAGTGTATTTTGATTTTTATAGTGCAAAATAATCTCACGCATTCACAATTTTTTTTTATGTGTACCCTTGTATGATGAAAATCAAAATTATTGTTTTCCTAATATTCCCCACTAGCATGATTACTTTTATACATATTTCATTAACCATTTGGAAAAATGATTATTGTCCTCTGTCAGGGTAGGAAATCAAACGCATATCTGAAGCTTTTTATTGGTTGAATCCGCATTTTATTCGTTTTCTGATTGGTCTATACAGTAATCTGTATTTCCCTTTACTTTCAACAGAGATGGATACTTCTGTCGAAAAAGTAATAAAAACTACAAAAAAAAAAAATTAATAACTCAGAAACAAATTGAGACACAGCTTTCAAACAAATTGCATTTAAAAGTGCATTTTTTTCTCTCTGCTAGGGGGCTCGGCCCCCTACGAACTACGCTCGCCAACCCCCGTCCAGACACCGCAGACTCTAAATGCACGCTAATTTGATCGGCTTTAAAAAGATTTCGAAAGATTGAATTATAATTTAAAAAACAGCGGCGATCTCCCTATAAACGGATATCTATTCATTTCTCTTTGATTGGGGAATTTTAGCGCCAAATCCGCTGCGGTACTACTTGATTATCCCGTCGACCAATTTCGCCAAATTATATAAATCGCCAAATTATACAAATTGACAATTTTTATTTTAAATAACGAAAGAACAAATAAATTAGTACAACATTAATAAAAATACAAATAAAACGTCGAAATAAAAATAACTTGATGACGTAGACACGTGTAACAACATTTCAAAATAAGCTAATATAAAAGGAATTAAGTAAACAGTCTTTGTCTCCTGGTATTTTTTAACAAAGCGAAAGGAAAGTTCTTTTAAATAAGACATTTTAAATTAATCGTTTTTAATCTGACGTAATTTTGACCAAGCTATTCTTTCTTTTTTAAATATTCACGTGAAAATACTTTTGTTAGAAATGAAATATTATTTGCGCTTTCCTAACAAAAATAGTTGAAAAGTATCCTCTCAAAATATTAAATGTATAGCGCAATTTCTAAATTTAAACTGTTTTGCAATATTATTTTGTGTTCATTTTATGTAATAACTGTAATGTGACGTAAATATGACGTAATTTCTCCTATTTAAGACTTCTAACGCATGTTAATGAATTTATTATTTTACAATTTCCTTTCTCTCTTAAAATTCACGTGTAAAAATAGTTTTTATGAAGTAATTTTCAAGAAGTTCCTGCTTTTTATGCGTAATTATTTAATTCTAATTTGAAAGTTTTTTTTCCTGTTTATAATAGTCGCGTGTAAATAAATTTTTAATTTGAAGCAAACATTATTGTTTGCGCTTTTTATACAGTTGGCAACAGGTTAAATTAGTACAATTTTCTGAAATAAGTAAAAAATATCTCTCGAAATGCTGAAAATTTAAATTTAAAATTGAAATAAAACATCAAAAATGAGGCAAATTAAAAAAAGAAATACAGTCTGCACACCGGAACTTCAAACGTATAAAATGATCTAAAAATGATTAAATTCCCATGAATAGTTTTTGCTCCTATAAAACTTTTTTAGTGGAACGATTTTGTCCAACTTTACCATTAAATATCTCTTTAAATAATTCTTCGATTTGAAAACTGTCTGCATCAGCGTGTTTATCAAACATTTCTGTATAATACTACCGATTTTCATATTTTTGTAGGCATTATTTTTCTTAATATTAACGAAGAAAGGCCTCCGATCACAAAAAATTCAAAACCGGCGGCGGTGACAGCGGTAGTTACTTTATTTTAAAATAGAGATATACGACGGTGTAAAAAGTAATATTGTGGGATGTTTAGAAGTTTAAGAATGAAATTTCATTTAAAATTGGTCGTCAGATTTCTTGGAAATCTGACGATGGAAAATCCTTTTCCCGAACAGCCAATGAAATGCTTGGATAATACGTAAGTTTCAGGTGGATAATACGTAAGTTTCAGGAAATCTGACGAGTCGCAGGCGATTTTTGCCGCTTGCAATTTTTACGTGTAATAGCAATATTAATGTTTAATCCATGGCGTACGTAATGTATGATCAGCTCCGTGCGATTTTTTATGTCTTAAATTTTAGTCTTTGAAAAAATCATTTTCCAAATGGTCGTTATAATTTGTACAATTGCTTTATTTATTTATTTATTTTTACTGTATCTTGCTCAACTTTATTTTTTGACAGTATAAATAGTTTAAGGTTTATATTATACTTAATTTATATACAAATTAAAAGATTTTTATGATTAAATTAAATATGCACATTTGATGTAATTAGTCTTTTGTTGTACATGTGTATATATTAAATACATTATTTTTCACTTCGAATTCCTGAGTTTTTTTACCATATACAGGCTATAGTTTTTATGCGTTTCTTTCACAATGTCGGCGCTGAATTTTTTGGGTT
Source organism: Maratus speciosus (assembly GCA_963932465.1). Taxonomy (NCBI): domain Eukaryota; kingdom Metazoa; phylum Arthropoda; class Arachnida; order Araneae; family Salticidae; genus Maratus; species Maratus speciosus. Next base: position 456,359,119 of record OZ010786.1, on the reverse strand, counting down.
CAGGAGCCACTGGCTGCTTCCAGATTTTGGGAATTTGCACCCATAATTGTGAATGAATACAAAGTAACAGAATTCTAAAACTGGGTAGGTAAGATTTAAAAACAAAAATATTGATAAATGTAACCTCGGATTCAATAAACAACTTTAAAAAGGTACTAGGCCATTTGAGCCACACACTCAAACTTCCAGTGACCTCTCTCATCTTCACATTTTTATTTTATGCAATACACAAAGTTCAAGACGAATAGTGGGTGTAACATTTTTTTTTTTTTTTTTTTTACCACGCGGAAAACAAGAGCAGTTTTTTAAGGGGAAAAATACATAATTTGAACGACTCCAAACGTACAGATGAGTCAGCCGACTATTCTTTGTTTTTATTATTTCTTTTTTCAACTCAAAATGTGGGCGATGATAGGCCGGCATAAAAACTCGTAACATACCTTCCCACGGCGAATCCAGTTGTGCTTTTAATGTTACAAATGCTTGCTAATTTTCAGCTTGTTATAGAGGAAATATTCGTTATGCCATACTTATGTAATACTATTCAACTTTTCCCACGCGTCTGTCGCTTACCTTTGTCAGTTATTTTTAACCTCCTTTAATATAAACTAAGTATTCGAATTTTTAAAGAGGAGTAGAGAAAACACAGTTTCGAGCCAGGCGGTGAGGCCTACCAATAAAAAGTATGCGCGGTGAAATTTGTCCAACGGAGAGAAAAAGTGTCCAGATCAGGAGTCAAACCCAGAACCTCTAGCTTAACGTGCTCTATCACAGTGGTACTAACTAAAAGTTCTCTAACAGTAAAAAATTTAGTAGAGAAGTGAGCTCTAAGGCCGCACTTATGTTTCTATAATTAGTACATGCCTAAAAATTATGAACTACTATATATCAGGGCTCGCACCGTTCCTAAAATTTTCGCACTTTGCTACCAGTATTTTAAATTAGAATTCTTCGTGGTAGATACATTTAACATCTATAACAGAATTATAGAATAAAGATTATTGTTTGAATTTAGTGGTAGCAAAGTGCGAAAATTTTAGGAACGCTGCGAGCCCTATATATATATTAATACATAAATATTAATTTTAACCAGCGTTAACAGTGTAATAATATAAACTACGTAGTGAATGCATCTATTATCTAATAAAGGAGGTTTTTGCAAGTGATATGAAACGCTATAGATAGACTTACAGGCAGTTAATTTAAGAAAAAACAAAACAATTATAGAACCTTTATGCATATTTTTATTTTGATAGATTTAAAAAACAATTGCGAAGTCTTTTAGAAATATTTTACAACTATAACAGAATTATAGAATAAAGATTATCGTTTGAATTTAGTGGTAGCAAAGTGCGAAAATTTTAGGAACGCTGCGAGCCCTGTAATATGTATTAATACGCAAATATTAATTTTAACCAGCGTTAACAGTGTAATAATATAAACTACGTGGTGAATGCATCTATTATCTAATAAAGGAGGTTTTTGCAAGTGATATGAAACGCTATAGATAGACTTACAGGCAGTTAATTAAAACAAAAATCAATTACAGAATCTTTATGCCTATTTTTATTTTGATAGATTTAAAAAACAATTGCGAAGTCTTTTAGAAATATTTTACAATATACACATATATCTGCATATATTTTTATATTTTTTAATTATATATCTAACTTGCAGTGTCGCATGAAATGAACTCGACGGCCGCGTAATGAGTACCCACCACTGCTCTATCAATTTAAGTTACTTGGAAGATTCTGGTCTACTTGCTGATCATTTATATACAAATGCAGTAATAACTCGTACATCAGTTATTTTACGGGGATCTGCATGCAAGATATGCTTTTTATTTTTTAAAAGAGAAACGACGATTAAACTAATAGTCCTCTAGCGCTAAAATAAAATTAGCAGTGCCTCCAACCAAAGTAATCGTAAAGAATAAGAGATGGCAGTAAAGTAAAATTACCCCAAAATGCAATCGAATGAATCTGATTTTTTATTTATTTATTTTTTTTTTTTTTTTAATACATATAACGAGAAGAAAATAACTGTTTGTTAAAAAAGAGTTGCAATGTTGCAGTAGTATTTGTTGCAGGAGATTTTGCTTTACAGATAAATAAAAAGAAAAGTTAAACAAGCCTCGCAGTCAATGTCCTATCCTTGTAATCTTGGGTGCCGGCAGAAGGCAGAACGAAATATAGGGAAAAGCAAGATTTTCGATATGCCGGTGAAAACGCAGCCTTGTTTTCTTTTTTAACGGCGGATATACACATAAAATAAGAAAACAAAGCTAGAAATTGACTTCCAAGGCGGATTCAGGTAGAGGGGGGTGAGGCTTAACTAACGAAACTAAGTTAATTTTACTTAATAGCTAAGGATCATTCCATGGTGACTTACGTTACATTTAGAACAATTTACTCCAGTAATTTTAAGTAATAAAAAATATAAAAAAATATTCATAATGTAAAGTTGGCATGTTTTGTTAATTAAACCTATTCAAAGCTCAATTTAGATGAAATTTACCTAATTTTAGAGTTATTTCTTGAATTCTGGCAGTTATAATTACTATGGTAACTGACATTACTCAAAAAGGAACGCTAGTTGACACGAAAATATATATTTTTCAGTCTCATTTTTCAGGGAATTTTCATCCAAATTTACCTTTGGATAGGTTTAATTAACAAATCATTCAACTTTACATTTGAATATTTTTTGGTGTTATATTACTAAAATTAATGCAAACAGACTATTTTTTGCCTGTGTTTTTGTTTTTTACCTGTCTTTTAACTTGTTTTTTAAAAGTTTTTTTATAGTTAAATATTGCAGATATACACCTTTTCTAAGTTATGGTGTTTTTGCATTTTAAAGTAGTGATGAAATATATGATGATATATATATATATTCAAATTTATCAAAGAAAAAGAAAATTTAGTTAATAAAATTTTAACATCGAGGGAGGGGTGATAGTCCTTCCCTGGTAGCGCCCATGCTTCCAATAACTAAACACTGGCTTTTAATGCAGCCACAACCCAAGTAAAATATAAGCAAATTGAAAGGGAAATAAGCAGAACGTTTAATATAAAATACGCTTCAAGCTTTTTTTTTTTTTTTACTTTCTTCTATCTTTACAAGAAGAAAGTACTGGATTCATGAAAATTTTCGACTCTTTTTAGAAAATGTCCGTCTCTGACAAAACTTTTGTGAGCGCTCTATCTCAAAAAATAGTGCTCGGAATTTCACAAAACTTTAGATTCAGTTTAGACCTTGAAACAATTTTTGTTGTAAATCGTCCAACAGGTGGCGCTGCTGTGCTGCAATTTTTCACAATTTCCACAATTGCTCTTATCTCAAGAACTAATGCATGGATTTTCATCAAACTTCGTATCCTGTTCTGTTACGCTTTTACATAAATAGACATTCCAGGGCTTGGGTGTACACTGACAACAAGTGTCGCTCCTTGGGTTGGAAATTTTGGTTGCAGACATCTACGAGGGTGTGGTGCTGAAATTCAATGATTTGTTTGAAAAATGCGATGCTTATATTTCCTTTTTAAATGCACACAATTCAACGAACCTATACCTTTAGAATCCTCATGATGGGCATAGATTGGAATTTAATTTTAGCACTGTAATAGCGAATTCTGAAGTATTAATATGTTTGAGATAGTTTTGGGATTGGGACATCCGACTAGTTATATTATTATTTTTTCTATCTACTTTTAGTCAAAAAAAAAGATTTTTTTCCCCCTTTTCCATACATTTAAATTCCATGACTAATTTTATTTATTTCTTGCTGAATATTTCCTGAAGCTTTAAAAATTATTATAAATAAAGGACTGAATAATGAGTAACTGGATCCAAATGAAAAGGCTGAATTGATATTTCTCGATATTAAAAATATTACCTGGAAATTTTTATTACTCTTTAATACATAAAATCATCATGTAAGCATAATATCGAACTTATGTAAAAAGTGGGTGTTCCAAGGAGTGACATAAAAATACACCATTTAATAAATAATCAAAAAACTCACAAATGATGAGTTTTTTATAAAAGCTGTGTCACTCCATGTCGAATCGACGGCGAAATAATATTTTTGGATCTTGACATATCAGCGTTATTCTTTTTCTTCTTTCTTTCTTTCTTTCTTTTCAGAACTTCAAAAATGACAAAAACTGCCAAATTTCCCATTACTTCCATGCACAAATTTGTTAATATTTGTGTAACTACTATTAAGGCTAGAAAGCTCGTTTATGTCTCTTTTGAAGCCTTTTTATGAGCTTTAACAAATGCAACACAGACTACTTCGGATTATATATATTTTTTGATTAATTAAAAAAATAATTTTTTTCATTAACGCATTCCCGATAATTTTCCAAACAATATATGTTAATCCTTCTACAGATATGCAAAATTGCTAAAGTGGAGAAATGGTCGAATTCTGATAAATTTATTTTTGAATAGCTGCCAACTCTCCCGCTTTTTTATACCACAGAAATTTAATAGAGATGTTTGCCTTAATCGGCAGATTACGGCGATTTAAAAAAGTAGAATTTACTATAAAATTTTTGTGGTACAAAAAAGCGTAAGAGTTGGCAGCTATGCAAATGGTATATATGAGGAATTGAGAGAAAGTTAAACATTATTCATTTTTGTCTATTTTCTTAAATTTACTTCTCTTTTTCCTTCAACTAATTTGAAGAAATTTTAATTTAAGAAATCCTTTTAAAAAACCCTTCTTAAGAAAAAATTTTTAAGGAACCCTTTCATTTCTCCAACTTTGAAGCTCTGCATATATGTACACAATAAACGATGAATTAGCATAGATATTTTTGAAAAAATCGAATGGATGATTTGAAAAATTTAAATTCAAAAACTCTGAAACTTGCCAAATATATATATATATATATATATATATATATAACCCAAAGTAGCTTGTGTTGCATATCATATTAAAGACCATACAAAAAAAGAAAAAAAAAAGGTTTCACTGAGCTTTGAACTGAGACATAAGGGACCTGTCTAGCATCAGTGTTTACAGAATTATATTGGCGAATTAGTGCATGGCAGAAGTGCGAAATTTGGTAGTTTGCCTTTTAACTGCTGAGCCCTCCAAAAAATTTGGATTTTTCGTATTCTCCATGAATACAAACTAAACTATAAACCCAAAAATATTGAAATCCGAGATGTCAAGGTTGATTTGACATAAGAGTGAATGACCCAGCTATATGTACACTTACATTAACTAATAAAAGTACATTTAAATATACAGTAAAGCGCCGATTATTGGAACTCCAATTAACCGAACTTCCAATTATCCGAACAGCCTATTTCTTTCAAAAAAAGAAGGAAAAAAAATTAAACCTAACTTCCAATTATCCAAACAGCCTATTTCTCTCAAAAACATTTTTTACTGGTGATGATATTGTGGATGAGATTTAAGATGAAAAAGAAATTGAAGAAATGAAAACGAATGTTTTGAAAATGACCCAGGTCCATCCCATAACGAAGCCTTTGAATATTTAGAAACAGCTCGAAAGGCAGAACTCTGATCCTATTCAACTAATGTATTTAAGAAGAATTCGAGATGTGGCAGCAATGGAAAGAACATCTTTGTAGCAAGCAACAATTGAAAGCTTTTTTGCTTAAATTATAATCTCTGGAGTTCAGAAAATGATAAAAAGAAAAAAAAAGAAATATTTAAATGATAAAAAAGTAAAAACAGTTTTTAAACACGCTAGCACTAATTGGTGCTGCCAGTCCTAAGCCTGGATAAAGTGTGAAGGTTTTAATATAGTCAGGAACATCCCTTAAATTGTCTGGCCATTTATCCGAACTTTTGCTTATCCGAACTAGGGTCGGTCCCGACTTGTTCGGATAATCGGCGGTCTACTGTATACATATTACACTATTTTTTAATTTATATTCCGCCACCCCCGACACACACTTTTTAGTGTTTCAAATATTTTATTGTTGCAGTTTCACAGCCAGTTGGTCTATTTTAGCGAGCATGATTTGGCGCATAGTTAACTTCAATGTTATTGTAACTCATATAATTGTAACCATAAAAAATATTTGCCGATTCAATTACCTGCGTCTTGCTAACGGAAAAATACCTTAATATTATTCATTCATTTATAATCAAATTTTAAACATATTAAAATGCTATATTGTCATCGAAAACACCTGTGTACACATTTTTCACAATTATAGCATATCAGGAAGCGAGTAAAAAATCTATAGAAAATTGCTATACTGGGTATTTTCTGTCTTGTGAACACATAGTAATCTGAAATATACTGTAAAATTTTCCCATAAACATGTTTGCAATCTTCACATACATGAACCAAATCAAATAAAATAATGTAAAAATATGGGCAAAAGATACCTAATATACAAAAGCATTTTTAATATTTTAATTGATTTAAAAAATAAAGTTAAACAATATGTCCTTTTATTATTATTAATTTTAATAATGCATTTTCCCACATAAATTCAACAAATGTCCCGATTTCGATCATTACAGCGATACTCAAAAATTTATATATAATAAATCATTTGCGGTGACTATTGTCTGAATAACCGAAGAGTTTAGTGCAGTGGTTCCCAACCCTTTTTTGGCCGCGTCCCACCTAAGTATCTCTAAAATCATGATGTACCCCTCCCTTCTGTATCATATAAATATTGTCGCATAAAAAATAAACTTCCATTTTCCCGGGTGGATCCGAAAATAGCATTAACTCTGATAAGTAATTTCACATTTTTTAATTTATCAAAATCATATATTTTTTTAATTACAAGTATGCTTTTAACCTAACTCCATGATGCAGTGATACCATGGATCTTCGCATTTACATCCCCTATAGCAGAAACTGGCCAGCACGGCAGCAGCGCTGCAGATTATTTTACACCTTGCAGATTAATCTGCCAGCTTAAAAATAAATATTGGGCTTAAAAAATTCACTTAAAATTTATTTTGTTTTAAAGAGTTACTGTTTCTTATACATTTTCTTTGTAAAATGCAATTTTTTGCTTTTTTTATGGGTTACTATATAAGCATTTATGATAGTAGCTTGATTCTTCATTGTTGGGTCGCAGATCAATTTCAGATTGCTGCAGATGGGCATAGAAAATTCTGCTACTGGGTTTACATCTACAAAAGTTTTATTGTTTTTTGCCAACTTGCATCAAATTTGTGATAAATAGTCCACATTTTTATTTTCATAAAATTTCTGGAAATCTCTCATATTTTGTATTACATCTGATAAAATTGATACATTTTATAATGGATTTTAGTACTTCATTAAGAATAAGTGATATTTGTTTATCGCCGATACTGTATGGATAACATAATTTCACAAGTAACATTTCCGGATTCGCACTTATATCCATTTTAAGTTTACTACTTTTTTTTCCCCTCTTATAACATACTTCTTTGATAGAGGGCTTTTTTCCCCATTATTTTTATTTGGCCACCATGTTTTCTCGAATTTTAAATTTTAAAATGCATTATGTCATGAATGTCATATTCTGGATGTGGTCTGCACAAGAGTCATAAGAAGTTTACTTTCAACCCTTTACTTCCGTGATGCGCAAGGGTTTCATTAATTTCATAAATGTAGGACCTCATTTAGATCATTCAAAACATTTTAGATTAAACATGTCCAAATAGTCAATTTTAGATATACCCTACAAAATGTCCCTCATGGGGCATATTACACTATGAATAAATGTACAAGGGTTTTTTTTTTTTTTTTTTTGATAAATAGATTTTTTATTTTTTTTATTTTTTTAAAAGGTGTAATTTACAAAAATAATACTAAAACCAGAAAAATTAAAATGATTTTTTAATATATATAAAAGGTGTCAAATTACCCAAAAAATTCACATAATTATTCGGTGTCGGTGTATTTTGAACTTTTAAATGGGATCGTTTCGAAAATTAATTTTTAGACACTACTTTCCTTGGGAAAAAGACAGAAAATTTGTTAATAAGAAATCTGAAATTACCCTCCTGAAAAGTCATAACCCCCCACCCACCCACCCACCAAATGGGGCACACGCCCCACGTTGGGAACCACTGGTTTAGTGTAAGACGCTATGTCACGCTTTGCCCCCCCCCCTCCCCCCCCCCCCAAAAAAAAAAAAAAAAAAAAAAAAAAAAAAAAAAAAAAAAAAAAACGAAGGTTCTATTGAGGTAATAGTCTATCAGTGGGAAAAGCTGAAGTACTAACGCAATCTTGAAGACATGATACTTTTTTTTAATATTTAATAGTTTTTTATTCAATAACTTAAATAATATTAATAATTTTTAAATATTTAAAAATTAAAAGTTTTAAATCAATAAAATTAACTACAAAAAGCTTTCACTTCAGTTTTCTCGAAATTTAATTTTTGTTAAATAACAATCTTCTTTCACTATATTCAATGCTAGCAGTTTTTTAGCAGTTTTTATCGTAAGCTGTGTGTATAACAATGATATTACGAGTTAGAGGTATGCACAGGCCCGGTCTCGGCTAGAAGCCCATTCCTGGCCAGGACCGGGCTGGCAAATGAAGGCAAACCTTTAAAAAGACCTGCAAAATAATGATAATTTTTTAAAGGATCGGGCCGGGCAGACGAAAAAATTAAACGGGCCAGCCGGACCGATACAAAAATTAAGCAGGCCGACAGGCCCCATATAAAAATTTAAACGAGTCCCATAAAATAAGAAATATTTTTCATGGATAGGACTTTCGCGAGAATAAGTACAAATTTGCTGCACGAGCCGATGGTCGTTTGACACCATCAATAAAGAAATATATGTCCAGTGTAAAGATCAGCATCGGACAGTTACGTCGTGTCTGGGTCATTCTCCCAAAAATGTAAATTTTTAATATAAATTTGTCTCGTACAAAAATTTTGTTTTTCAAGACAAATGTTATCATTTTTAGAAACTTCTCATTTACTGCAAGTAAAAATCAGCAATGGTCAAGCTACATTATATATATATATATATATACACTAGGGGGCTCTGCCCCCTACGAGCTACGCTCGTCAACCCCCGTTCAGACACCGCAACTCTAATAGCACGCTAATTTGATCGACTTTAAAAAGATTTCGGAAGATTGAATTATAATTTGAATCTGACAATTATAATCTGACGTAATTTTCACCAAACTTTTCTTTCTCTTTTTAATATTCACGTAAAAATACTTTTGTTACAAATGATATATTATGATCATCTAAAAATATCAAATAAATGTGTCGCGCAATTTTTAAATTTAAACTGTTTTGCAATATTATTTTTTGTTAATTTTACGTAACAAGTATTAATGTGACTTAAATGTGACGTAAATTCTCCTATTTAAGACTTCTAACGCATGTTAATGAATTTATTATTTTACAATATTCTTTCTCTTAAAATTCACGTGTAAATATAGTTTTTATGACGTAATTTTCAATGAGTTCTTGCTTTTATATTTTCTGTTTATGAAAGTCACGTGTAAAATAAATTTTTAATTTGAAGCAAACATTATTGTTTGCGCTGTTTATACAGTTGGCAACAGTTTAAATTAATACAATTTTCTAAAATACGTAAAAAATATCTCTCAAAATGCTGAAAATTTGAATTTAAAATAGAAATAAAACCTCAAAAAATGAGTCAAAATAAAAGAACTAAATGTAGTCTGCACACCGGGAAATTCTGACGCATAAAATGATCTAAAAATGATTAAATTCCTTTGTACAGTTTTTGCTCCTATAAAACTTTTTTAATGGAACGATTTTGTCCAACTTTGGCATTAAATATCTCTTAAAATAATTCTTCGATTTGAAAACTGTCTGCATCAGCGTATTTATCAAACATTTCTCTATAATATTACAGATTTTCATATTTTTGTATGCAACAGTTTTTTTAATATTAACGAAGAAAGGCCATGCTTCAGCATTCAAATTGGATGCCGATCTGCCGGGAATATCTACGCAGATTTTCATTGGTCCATTTCTAAATGAAAACTTTTTGTTATATATAGGAGGATATAAGAGATGCCGCGGGGGACGGAAAAATATAGGTCTTACGCGTCCCGTGGGACGCGTAATTTCGTCAAAAAAACGCGAAAAACGCGCACATTTCATCAAAATATCGCGGAAAAAACGCTATTTTTGTAAAAGGGCCACGAAAAAATAGCGTATTTCGTCAAAGAATCGCGAAAAAATAGCGAATTTCGTCAAAAAATCGCCGATTTTTGTCAAAGGATCGCGAAGTAGCGCAAATTTCATCAAAGTACCGCGGAAAAAAGCGATTTTCGTAAAAGGGCCGCGACAAAATAGCGTATTTCGTCAAAAGATCGCGAAAAAATAGCAAATTTTCGTCAAAAACTCTCGGAAAAAAGCCGATTTTCGTCAAAAGATCGCGAAAAAAGCGCAAATTTCATCAAAATATCGCGATCTTCGCAAAAGGTCCGCGAAAAAGTGGCGTATTTCGTCAAAGGATCGCGAAAAAAGCGCAAATTTCCTCAAAATATCGTAGAAAAAACGCGATTTTCGTAAAAGGTCCGCGAAAAAAAAAGCTAATTTCGTCAAAAAAAAATCGCGAAAAAAAGCCGATTTTCGTCAAAGGATCGCAAAAAATGCACAACTTTCATCAGAATATCGCGGAAAAAAGCGATTTTCGTAAATGGGCCGCTACAAAATAGCGTATTTCGTCAAAATATCGCGAAAAAATAGTGAATATCGTCAAAGAATCTCTCGAAAAAAGCTCACATTTCGTCAAAGTATCGGGGAAAAAACACGATTTTCGTAACAGGCTCGCAAAAAATAGTGAATTTCGTCAAAGGATCGTAGAAAAAACGCGAATTTAGTCAAAGCATCCAAAGCACCAAAAGATGTGCAAACCAAACTTATAAATAGAACATTCATAAGATGGGATTCAATTTTTTTTAATGATAATCTTAAAAATGCAGCATGATTTCAGTGTACTTTGATAATGTATTCAGGAGGTGAACCAGTGAAAAATCCCCCCCTCCCCCCCCCCCCTTCTTACTGTATTGAAATGTCTCCCACTTTCTTAAGATTTAGGATTTGATGCTTATTAATGATTTAGATGTGAATTTTCCATCCAAGAAAAATGTCCGATTCTAACATAGATCTATGCTGACAAATAATTCAATGGGAAGTGTGAAAGCATCCATTCATTCAACAAAAAGTATCCTTTTACTTAACATAAGTATTCTTTTTTTCAGCAAAAATATTTTTTTCAATAAACACGTCTTGCCACATTTTAAAAGAAATTCAAACATTAGTGATACTTGTTAGTGGAACTCGGTATCTTCTACTCTCAAATAAGAAATTTTACAATTAAAATTGTATCTTGCATTTTTACTTATAAAAAAGTAAAGAAAATTTCTCTTAATATTTTTTAAAAATATCTTATTTCAGTGCAAATAATATGGCTTTAATTCATTATTTAATTATTATTAAAACAATAATTAATGCATTTATTTTACCTTTTCCAAATAAACAAGTTTCATTTATTCTTTTAAAATATTAATTATTATTGATGGGGACCAACTTTTGTAAAAAAAAGGACCCAGATTTTTGGAAATCCTGGGTCTCGGGGACCCAGGATTTTTCAAGTACAGTGACATCCCTGTATATTATATATATATATATATATATATATTCTTTAAAAAAGTAATTACCGCTGTCACCGCCGCCGGTTTTGAATTTTTTGTGACTGGAGGTCTTTCTTCGTTAATATTAAGAAAAATAATGCATACAAAAATATGAAAATCGGTAGTATTATACAGAAATGTTTGATAAACACGCTGATGCAGACAGTTTTCAAATCGAAGAATTTAAGAGATATTTTATGCTAAAGTTGGACAAAATCGTTCCACTAAAAAAGTTTTATAGGAGCAAAAACTATTCATGGGAATTTAATCATTTTTAGATCATTTTATGCGTTTGAAGTTCCTGGTGTGCAGACTGTATTTCGTTTTTTAATTTGACTCATTTTTTGAGGTTTTATTTCTATTTTAAATTCAAATTTTCAGCATTTCGAGAGATATTTTTTACTTATTTGAGAAATTGGTATTAATTTAAACTGTTGCCAACTGTATAAAAAGCGCAAATAATAATGTTTGCTTCAAATTAAAAATTTATTTTACACGTGACTATTATTAACAGGAAAAAAAACTTTGAAATTAGGATTAAATAATTACGTATGAAAAGCAGGAACTTATTGAAAATACTTCATAAAAACTATACTTACACGTGAATTTTAAAAGAGAAAGGATATTGTAAAATAATAAATTCATTAACATGCGTTAGAAGTCTTAAATAGGAGAAATTACGTCACATTTACGTCACATTACACTTATTACGTAAAATGAACAAAAAGTAATATTGCAAAACAGTTTAAATTTAAAAATTGCGCGAGACATTATTTTGAGATTATATTTATATTAATAAGATTAATATTAATTTTATTGAACGCGTTTAGACCGCTTTCGAGCGACTATTTAGTAATTTAATAAAAATAAAAAAGATTACAAGCTGAAAATGAAGTGTCATCGACAAAAAATATGATTTGAAAGAGAAAAATCTGTGAAGCAGAAAATAAAGAAATTGGGCACAGATGTCATATTCACCCCATATTGGCGCGATTTTTTTCTGACGCCAATGTCATATACGCAACGGGTACTTAACTGGCGCCAAAGTGCCGTTATTTTGCTTGATGTGGTAACTCGGATTATGTTGTTTATGCTTTCGCCAAATTGGCAACCGAAAAAAAATCGCGCCAATATGGGGCGAATATGACATCTGTGCCAGAAATTGGCTTAAATGGTTTAGTTAAGATTCGTTAACCTTCTGTGTCGTTTCCGTCAACAGAAGGCATTGGTATTTGTGAAATATCAGGGCTTGAAATTCAATTTTTCATAGGAGGGGAGTCTCCCTACCAACATTTATAAATGGAGGGGAGTTGAGCTATTTGGGAGGGAGAAAAAAATATGAAACCCACTGTTATTTTACGAGCTTTTTAAAGATTTGCATTAATTATTTTGTCATGTCTGTATTAATACAAGCATGACAGAATACCATTGAAGCAATTTAAATCAACAACTCAGAAAAATGATGCAAAATGTTTTCTTTTTTTTTTTTTATTTAAAAAGCTAAGAAAGCAGGAGTGATTCGGAGTAAAAAAAAAAAAAAAAATTCTGAAACAGACAGCAAATTTTCTGAAAGGTTACAACAGAGGGGATGAAGGGGGTGGGGAGGGGGGATCACTCTCAGCACTAGCTATGTGTTTTTTCGTGCACCTTTGACGAAATTTCCGTTTTTTGCGATCCTTTGACGAAATTTGCCGTTATTTCGAGATCTTTTGATGAAATTTGTCGTTTTTTCGCGCTCCTTTGACGAAATAAGAGTATTACGCGATTCTTTGACGAAATTCGCGGGGTTTTTTTTTTCGTGATCTCTGGACGAAATTCGCGATTCTTTGACGAAATGCGTGTTTCTTTCGCGATCCTTTGACAAAATGAGCGTTTTTTTACGCGATACTTTGTCGAAATTCGCATTTTTCCGCAATCTTTTGACGAATTGCGCGTTTTTTTCGCGATCCTTTGACAAAATTCGTATTTTTTCGCGATCCTTTGATGAGATTCGCGTTTTTTTCGCGATTCTTTGACGAAATTCGTGGTTTTTTCTCAGCGACCGTTTGACTAAACACTAAATTCGTGTTTATTCCGCGATCAATTGACGAAATTAGCTTTTTTCCGCGATCCTTTGACGAACTTAGTTTTTTCCGCGATTCTTTGACGAAATTAGTTTTTTCCGCGATCCTTTGACGAAACTCGCATTTTTTTCGCGTTCCTTTGCCGAAATTTATGATTTTCTTGCTATCCTTTGATGTAATTTGCGTTTTTTTGCGATCCTTTGGTGAATTTCAAGTTTTTTCCTGCAATCTCACGAAATTCTTTGACAAAATTCTTTCGACGAAATTCTTTCCGCAATCCTTTGACAAAATTTGTGTTTTATTCGCAATCCTTTGCGACGAAATTGACGATTTTTCCTCGAACGATTGACAAAATTGATTTTTTCGGCGATCATTTGTCGAAATTCACGATATTTTTCTGTTGAACTGATGACCGATTTTTCACAATTATCAATCACCCCTGAATTCGGCAATCGGTCGCGGACACTTGTCAACTGATCTCGAGAAAAAAATAATGAAATTTGTCTATCGGTCGCATCGAAAATTCGTGAGTTTCAACGATCTTTCGAGGCAAAAAACGCAAAATGTGTCAATTAGTTGCGCGAAAATATCGGGAAATTTGCAAGGCGTTCGCGGGAGTTAATCGTAATTTCAAAATTTTCAGGAAAAGGGTGAATTTTTTTGGACGGGAGTCTCCCGCCCACGATATTATTTTGGGCGGGATTTCAAAATTTTGGGCGCGAATCCAGCCATCCCGCCCTGAAATTCAAGCCCTGAATATATTTGCATTTCGATGCAGATTTGCTTATTATATTAGCTTATTTTGAAATGTGTAACTGATTTTATTTAATCAAAGACGAAAACAGCCATTGTATCTTTTAACAGCAGCTGATTTTTCCTTAAAATTCCCCAATCGAAGAGAAATGGATAGAAACCCGTTTATAGGGAGATCGCCACTGTTTTTTAAATTATAATTCAATCTTTCAAAATCTGTTTAAAGCCGATCAAATTAGCGTGCTTTTAGAGACTGCGGTGTCTGAATGGGGGTTGGCGAGCGTAGCTCGTAGGGGGCCGAGCTCCCTAGTGTGTGTGTATATATATATATATATATTCCCCAGAATCAGTTTTTTTAATTAACATCATTCACGGAGATGAACTTTATGCTACAGTTATACTTGTGTACAGAGAAAAAGCATAAAAACTATTCTATTAGATATAAAACTAAGGAGCAATTCTATATAAGAATGCATAATGAATTTATTTGGAATGAATATAAAAAAAACACAAAAAATTCATCTCTCATCTGGAGCTTCTTTTCATCACCATAGACATAGTAATCTGAAATATACTGTAAAAAATTTTTCATAAACAAATTTGCAGTTCTTTAAAAAAAAAACTTAATTGTATGTTATGGAAAATTGCAATTTTTTGTAGAAATTTAGTCGGTCCGGGCCTGTTTTCAATGATTTTTGTATGGGTCGGGTCGGGTCGGTTCCGGACCGCAGATACTACGAGTATTGTTGCATTTTTATGACACAATGGTAAAAAATTGTGCCATAATGGTTTCTAGATCAAAATTTGAATCGAGGCTAATCTTCAAAATAAGAAGAAATAACGGGGAGAAATTAAAGTAAACCAGTCTAAGTCTAATGTATTTTTTAAGTTAGTTGAGCACTTATTTTACGTTCACAGGCTTCAGCATATAAAGTTTTATTCTAAGACTTGCCTACGAATTAAAAAACCTTCTCGACTCACAGTTATGTTATTTATGCTACATACTTTTATTCATAATTAAAATATTAAACAATTAAATACATAAGAGGTGGGGAGACCAATATCTTAACCAGAAAACAACTCAAATATTTTTGTAATAAATATTTTTCGTAATTTGACAACGAGCAAAATTATAAACTCTAATGGAAAAACCTGGACAATTGCTCACTTGAGAGTTTAATACGCGCATTTTAACAAAAGCAACATTACAGTTCGGAATAATTGAATGTTGTTTTATTCTTTTTTTGTTTCAAGGTAAAACACATTGTTTAATTCATGACTCACAAGGTTAGAAAAGAAAAAAAAAATAGAGGAAATATTTTTCTCCTTCATTCCTCTCCCCCCCCCCTTTTTTTTTGGCTTATTTATTATATTATGTTATGTTTAACCGCTTTAGTATTCTACACAGCTTTTAAAAAATCGAAGATTTAGAAAGAATGTTCATTTATTTGCAAGTCGCGCAGAAAGTTAGATTAAAATATGCATACAAATAGGGAATGATACAGTTTTTTTGAGTAATTATGATTTAAACTTGAAACAAAGGTCAGTTAACAGAGGGGAAAAAAGCGCTAAAATTTCACGCGCAAGTAAGTCTTTTAAGAAAGAAAAAGACGCATAATAAAATGAAAATAATTTAAATTTATATACATATTTTTATTATTGTATTTAAAAGTAAAAAATAACTTTATAAAAAATCTGAAGGTCAAAATAAAGTAGATAACAATACACCAAGCAATTTTGAATTTTAATTGCATTTATAATATATTAAAATTTTTAATTAATGTTTAGGAATTTTCTTTTTCATTATTTTCATTGTAAATTTATTTCCCTGCTATATTGCTTTCAGTTCGTCACACTTTCTACTTTCTCCTTAGTTCTGCACATTTATTTATACTATTACTACAAAAACAAATAAAAGTTTTTTGTTGAGCCGCTTGGTAATGGATTTAAAAAAAAAAAAAAAAAAAAAAAATGTTTGAAAACTACTTAACCCTTCGGGTCCGATATTATTTTCAAGTTTGAGAATAAAATTACTTTTACTTTAATAATGTTAATCGTAGCTATCTAAATAGATGTTTGTCTTATCTTTTTTTTGTACTATTCAA
Organism: Maratus speciosus; assembly: GCA_963932465.1. NCBI lineage: Eukaryota > Metazoa > Arthropoda > Arachnida > Araneae > Salticidae > Maratus > Maratus speciosus. The sequence goes on along the minus strand of OZ010786.1, from coordinate 456,342,548 downwards.
TTCATATTTATATGATAATACAGGTTAAGGAAAAGTTTTTGGAGACGTTTGGGAAATATCGTATTAGAACAGGGTTTAACAGATATTACAACTTTCTAATGTTTTTTGCGTTTTATAACACGTGATTCGTTCAGAAAAGTAACCTATATTTTAAATTTAGAGTTAAATACATGTATAAAATAAAGGAATCGCCAACAGTGCAAAGAGAATTAAGCAAACTTTTATTATTATTGTTATTAATAAATGAATGCATAACATAAATGAAGTCATAATAAGAAGTACATAGCCATATACTAACATTATTATATGTAGATAGTAACAAAAGTAATTGTTAAGACAAAATAATACTCGATGAAAAGACATGTACTATTAATAGGACGCCAGACCCGAAAGGGTTAAAAATTCCTAATTGCTTTTTGAACATATAATCAAAATTCAATTAATATTAACCTACTAATGGATTAAGTTCTGAAAATATTAAAATATTGTTATTATCATCGGGTACAGGGGTTTAATTTCTAACTAAAAAAGTACCAGAGCTCGAATTTCTGGCTAAAAAAGTACTGCAGCTCGAATATTCTGCGGTAATAACAACCGTAGTATATTCTCACCCCCCCCCCATCCCCGTCCCCTCCAACCGCTTATTTATATTTCATACATTTACAGTAGAGTCCCGATTATCTGAGTCCCGCTTAACCGAATTTCCGCTATAACAGAGTTATTTTCTTCTGATGGACTGGTGGCTTCCATTACTATGAAACAGCCATTATAAATTAAGTGTTCGGTGAAGATGAAAGAGCAGCCGTAAAAAGTTAGAACTCTGATTTTCTGGCCAGAATGGGGAAAAAATTGCCCCCCCCCCAAGTTCTAACTTTTTACGACTGCTCTTTCATTTTCACTTAACACTTCATTTATAATGGCTGTTTCATAATAATGGAAGCCATCAATCCATCAGAAGAAAATGATCCATTCCAAAGATTACAGGTTCGATTGAAAAAAACCATTTAATACTTTGAGCAGAAAGAAGAGGCTACACCTGCAATTTTCATGACACTAATAGAATCACATAGCTGCCAATTTGTACGGTTTTGTTACCTCTAAAATTTTACAACAAAATTTTTGCCCTATTTAATCCCTGACAATTGTTAGATTTCGGCGATTGAATTAGGCAAAATTTACTGGTAAGTTTTAGAGGTAAGAAAAAAATCTTAGAAATTGGTAGCTATGCAACAGCGTAATATTGCAGAAAAAGAAAAAAAAACTTCAGCAAAATTGACATGCAACAAACAAAAAACTATCAAGGGTTTTTTCAAATAAACAATTTCATTCCCCATTTTTCTTAAAAGTTACGGAAATGTACATCAAAGAAATGTTACTAGTACCATAAAAATGAATGAATTACGTGACAATTTACAATTCATCTCTTTATAGTTGGTGACGATTTGTGTAAATCCGGCTTATCCGAGTTTTTTGCTTATCCGAGGTGAACTTGGTCCATATTAACTCGGATAATCGGGACTCTACTGTGTTTGCAAAATTTAAAGCAATTTCGTCTTCAACTAAAGAAAAATTTTAATATGTTTTGACTATAACATTACATATCTATATGTAAATACGATCTAATAAGTGAACTGAGCATTAATATCATAACTGAAAACATTAATATCAGGAATGAGGAAATTTTCAGAAAAATCCTACTCGCCAAGGACTTCCCTGTATGAAGTTGTAAAACACAACACATATCGCTGTTACGGTGGACTTTGGTGCACAGTATTTATAATCTTCGGTGAGTTACGACTAATATTTAAAAATTCACTAAAAATAAAGAAATACAGGAGATATACTCCTGCGAGGTTCGGCGCAATTAAAGCACCACGTGGAGCAAAAAAGTTGATCAGTAAAAATATTTCACGAACACAAAGCAGCGCGCAAAAATAACACGACCATAAGTAAAAACGCCGGATGCGGTTGCAATTAATTCTGGCATTCCTCGTTGCCGTTCGGAAACCACAGGTACGAAAAACAAACAAACATTGAGCCTATACTTGTGAGTGCTAGAGAGAAGTATGGCCCTCCGTATGCGACACGGTTCGTCAGATATGCAAGCAATTTGGTAGGAAAGAATGCAAATCATTGGAGATTGGAAGGGAGGAAAAATATAACTTAGGCTTTTGTTTATCGGAAGTGTTGTTCCGCTGGGTTCAGGAGAGCAGTATTTATGAGCACCGGTAAATTCCGATCAATATTCAAATATTACTAAGACAAAGAAGGCAAATTAAGCACTGATCGGGAATAGACAAATTAGCATAATTTTTATAACTCTAGAACATCAGGAAGAGAGTGAAAAATCGATTGCAACAGCGGTTCCGAAACTATGGGTCGCAGTGGTTCGCGGGTGATGTTTTAGTGGGTCTTGGAAAAATCGTCAAATCCGCCCAGGTCTTCAAAAATGTATAATTTACTTTACATGCTGTAATGTAATAAATATGTTACAACATTAAAGCAAAGTATCCTGAAAAGGTATACATAAATAACCTTGTGAAAGGACAGTGTTTTGTTAAACTCTGTGAAAAGCAATTTGAGGGTAAAATTTTAAAAATTTCAATCTCGACTCAGACTCTGTCGTTGGTGCAAAAAATGCCGTAAACATCTACATTATTAAAACTCAAAACTAATTTTTTTTTTTTTTAAACCAAAACAATAATAGAAATACTGATTTTGTATAAGAATATTTCAATTGAATGTTTTGACATGTAATTAACAATTTTTAAAAAAATGATTTTTTTTTTTTTTTACAGTGATTAAGAAGACATGTGTACTAAGAAAACTATGTGATTATTTTCCGTAGAAAAATAAAAAGAAGAGAAGGGGAAATATTCATAAAAGAACTATACAAAAGTTATCTCTACTTAATTAAAAAACAATATTTTTTTTTAATCGAACTTATCCACTGGGTTATAAAATTAATCTTTACAAAGATTAAACAAATTAAGTTAAAAAAAAAGTTTGTAAAAATAAAGTGTAATGTAAAAAAAAAAAAAGAACAAAAGTAACATTCTTCTTCAGTTCAAAATGAGAAACAGGACTGTTCGGTGGAGGAGAGAAGGGCAACAAAAATAGCAATACACAAACTTACCACAGACGAAGAAACCATTCAACATTTAAGCTTGAGTTTCAAAAAACAAATTATAAATTATAACTTTTTAAAAAAGAGAAACTAAAATATAGATATAAATAAGAAAAGAATTATTACAAACAGGACGAAAATAAAAATGCCAAACAAATATGGCGCATGGAATGAACAAAAATCATTTTTTTTTTTTTTTTTTTTTTTTACTTTAAACGGAAGTTGTAGTTAAATTAAAACTTCAATTATTAATTAAATAAATAAAATTATCACTAAGGAAAACGGCAACAGCAAATGACATATACAGAGTGTCCACTCGGCACTCACAGTCCAATGGCTAATTCCTAAACCGTTAGGCATAGACATAGCCAATCACAAAAATGTTTTAAATAAGGTAAAGAAGTACTTTAAAAGCGATTTGGGTAAAAAAAAAAAAAAACATTTCTTTAAAAATTACGAAATTTAAATTTTTATAACAAAAAAAAAAGTCCCTTCTTCTACGACTAAAACTGATCTAGTAATAGTTGTTTAAAGTTGAAGCATCTTTTTTTATGCGAAATAGAGGTCGTTCACAAATTTACTAGAAATATAAATAATCGTCAGATATAAAAAAAAAAAAAAAAAATAGTTGAGAAAACTCATCTGTGTTCGGATGCAGAAAATTGGCATACGTCAGGCAATTCAAAGTTTTAGAGCGCTGTCAATTTTAGTGTTAGATGAATAGTTTTTTAACTTTACTTGCTAGTGTAATCGGGAAATTTTTACTAAATATCACTTATAGGAGTGGGGGACCGTATAAAAATTTTAATTTCGTAACTTTTTAAGAAAAGTTTTTATTGATCAAAACAACTTAAAATAATTTTTCATTTAAAACATTTTTGTATTTGGAGCTATATGTCTATGACTAAGAGTTTAGAAATTAGCCATAGGACACCGTTGAGAGTGGACACCCTGTAAAATTGATCAGTAAATATGGATGACCCTATATTGAAGTCTGACTGTGACTGGACTGCACATACGCCACTTCAAAATAAAATACAGGATATTCCACAAAGATTGGAACGCGCTTTAATTGTTTACTTGCTGGCGATACATAAGCAATGTAAATTGCAAAAATGTTCAAAATGAGGCAAGATTATGTTTTCATGAAATAGTCCCGCCATTAACTTTCAAAAAGTTAATGGTGGAAATTTGTTGCATGTATAATGTACTATTGTTAATATGGAACTACACTGCTGCGTACAATTTTGCTACTTTTTTCTTTTACATAAAATATCTACCACCCAGGGTTGGCACGGTTTAAACCAAGTGGTTTTAACCATGGTTTAAACCACGGTTTAAACCAATTGGTTTTTTTGTCAAAAAAACCATTTGGTTTTTTTAGAAAAAATCTAATATAATATTTTCTCTTTTTCGCAATTTAATTGTTTTAAATTATTGATAGAAGTAATTTCTACTTTTAACACTTCATCTCAGCAGTCAACATGAGACATAATGAACCTAGGTCATATTTCTATGCATGTAGAATGAAAATTAGCATGTGCTGATGAACATATCTGGTACCCTAAAGATTTTTTCTTAAAACATGTGAAATTAGAAAAGATAAAATAGATAAATAATATTTTAATTAATTGTTCAACTACTTTTCAGCAGCGAAAATACGCTTGAAATTATGGAATATTAAAGCAGTGAATTATCACTTTGCTCACAAGACGTAAACTGACATAGTGAAAAATGTCCAAGCCGGGAATCGAAACCAGGCCCCTGGAATAGCGCTCCAGTGCTCTACCACTAAGCCACGAGGACGGATGCCCAGCTTGGCATCTCTCACACATAAATATATATATAAATATATTAATAAACTATATTAATTAAAATAGTATATTCACCGATGCTGGGTTTATTTGTGTCTCATGTTTCGCCGCATGATTGTGTGTTCATGAAGACCTTTCCATCTAGTAGCTGCGGTTGCAGCCTTACTGACATATATGTGTGAGAGATGCCAAGCTGGGCATCCGTCCTCGTGGCTTAGTGGTAGAGCACTGGAGCGCTATTCCAGGGGCCCAGGTTCGATTCCCGGCTTGGACATTTTTCACTATGTCAGTTTACGTCTTGTTAGCAAAGTGATAATTCACTGCTTTAATATTAGATAAATAATATTCAATATTTAGCATAGAATATTTTCATTTAAAAAATGCAGATTATTTACAGCAATTAATAACAAAATACAATGATCTTTAAGATTTTGGTTAAGTTGTAAAAGAAAATTTTATGGATTGGGAAAGATCATCCTTAAAGAATTTAAAAGAGTAACTTAAGATATCAAATTGAATAACACAGCTTGCAAAAATTGAATGCTAGTTATAGCATTTCCATAATACCAATCTATCTTTTCTGTTAGCTGCTGAATCTAATGGCCAAAAATGTTGACTTGGACACTTGAAGTTATCACTGAGAAAACAAAATAACCAGAAGTATTTGGATATTAAAAAAATAATAATAACAACCATAGAATAATATATTATATTCATGAAATTGCATTAAATGTTTATTGATTGATTATTATATTATTAATCAAAGGATTCTTCATTACGATTTTAAAAGGTATCAATGTTTTACTGTGTAGAGCAGTTTACTTTGAACATAAGACATAGCTGTTACTAATAATGTTTAAATTAGAAATGATTTCAATTTTCTATAATTGACTGTAATTATTTAATTTAAATATTTTCAAAAGTTATATTACTTATATAATATCCAAAAATGTTTTTTTTATCAACAGATATGCATCTGTATGCAATAGGAAATTATATTTTAAAAAACCCGGTTTAAACCAAAAAAACCTGGTTTAAACCAAATAAACCGGTTTTTTTGGTTTTTTACAAAAAAACCCGGTTTTTTTCCAACCCTGCTACCACCCACAAGCATTTCTGCACAGTAATTTTTGTTTTATGACATGTTTATCGCAGAATGTCTGCCATTATATAAAACAAAAATTACTATACAGAAATTCTGGTAGGCTGGCAGGTATTTTGAATAAAAAAAGGGACAGCCATAACTCATGAGTTTCTGTTAGCATATAAGATTCAACAGAAATCACTCATAAATTTAAACAGTATTGAAATCATCTTATCTCTCGCCTATGCACAGTGTATACCAAAAAGCTATATCATATCACAAGAATACTTGAATTGTAAAGAAGAGAAGAGATGTAAAAATGAAGGCTATTGTAAGGAAGAGAAGAGATATAAAATGAAGGCGTATTTTAAATCGCACAATTAGATCAACGGCAGTTTTTCTACTACGGTAGACAGACATTGAATTATTTTTTAATCACTAGTAATTATAAACTGGCAGAAAAATATTTCTTCATCCCTGTCACTGACCTTGTAGCTGACACAGTAGGAAACTAAAAACTTGTTTTTGACAAAAATCCATTAGTATCGTTCTTTTATCATTTTTCAAAATCACCATAATTACCGGTTGTTTTTCACCAGACATTTTCACTTTCATTTCACATGCTACTGCATTATTACGTTGTCAAAACATTCTAAAGAAAATTACTCTTTACTGTTTCTTTTTACTCCCTTGTTCCCCCCCTTAATAGGTCAACATATAATTTAAAGTTCAGCTGTCAAACTTTAATCTTAGAAATTTCTAGAAAAATTCGAAAACAGACAGAATTCAGAAACTAAGCAATTGTTTGCAATTTCAATATTTTAAAGTTTTTAGCATAAAAAATTTTATGAGACTTTTTTTTTTTTTTAAATTTACATAATTTCCACAAGATATTTTCTCAAAAACATCTTTTTCGCTAATGACTTGAATATAAAGCACTTGAATTTCACTTTCTGCTAACATGAATATTTCTAAAAGTTCGTTTCATGAACATTGTAAACATTTTATGAAAATTATAGACCAGCCGTTATAAATAAACAAATTTTAATATTAATACATACGAAATCGAACACATACTTTTCATAACCAATATTTTTTGAGCAAATAAGATTCGATTGTTATAGTTGCAAATTCTCGCATTAGTTTTCTAAAAAAAATTCCTGACAGCAAGCTTTTTTTCAAAACAAAATTCAAACTCATGTCAATTCCTAAACCGATATTTTCTTATGGATAACCGAGCAGTTACTTCTGCAATATCTCCTTTCAGAAACATTTTTTGAAATCCATAACCGTATAATATTTTCTATTATATTGCCATAATTTTTATCAACCGTTTGGAAAAAGATCGTCGACTAATCATTTTTATATAGTTAATCAATCAGTAGTTAGCACGAAATAGCATTCTTAAATTTACGATAAAGAGTATTTAAGAACAACATACGTAGTAAATAACGTCTAATAGAGACAACCTCCGAGTCTGAGAAAACTCGGTTACATTACTGGATAAAACAGCGGGACGATTGTTTACATAATTACTTTAATATAGATTATTAACATTAACAATAATAACATTAACATAATTAATTAACATGTGACTTTTGTAAAATATTCATGACCTACGTAATGTATAGAATTTTTGGAGAAATTATACTAAGAGCCAATAATGGATAAATTGAGGTCAGAACAAAATTCGGGAAATGATGTTCCAGAACCTTTACTTTTTGTTCATCTCCTGTACAAATAAAAATGAAAACAAAAGTCACCTCATAAGTTGGTTTTTCGAAAAGGTCGTAAATATCACAATTTAAGTTAAAAACTCTTCATTCTCGTCGCAGAATTTTACAGTTTCAGAAACCACATAATTTGATCTGAACAAAAATACCTAAAATAAATACCTAAAACATATTAAATCTGAATGTTAGTATGAGATTCCTTAATATCAGTTTACTTCTTTCCAAATTTCAATCCGATCATTATTATTACCTGGAATAAACTAGCATTAATTTAATTACATTTATCTATGAAGATTACCTTAATTTTATTGTCAATTTGTATATTATAATTATGTCAATAAATAAATAAATAAAACATTATTTTTTTTTTAATTTGTAAACTAATGTTTTTTGTTTGTTTGTTTGTTTTACTGGAAATGTTTATTCTGACTATCTAGTTAAAATTTTAAATTCCATCAAAAATCGTATCAAACGTTTATAAATGAAATGTCTAAGTTTTTTTATGATTCTCGAAGAATAAATTCCGTCACATTTGATGGCATGTATACCGACGACAGATAAGTGTATCTTTTATGGTTATCGATGCAACTGGATTTTCCCTTGAATTAATGCGGTGTAGATATAGTTACTGATAAAATGAAAAAAGATAAAAGCGATTTGCAAGACAAATTAGGCAAATGAACATGTGATTTGCAAGGCAAATGAACATGTATCTTTCCATACAATAAACAAGAACGAAAAACCATGCATGAAGCACAGAATATGAAATACTTTCCAACACTAACACAATAGTATTAAGAAATTTAATTTTTTCATATAGTGAAATGAGAGATTTAAACAAGCAATTTAAATAAAATGCACCGCAAATCGTTTTCCCCCACAGATCATAATGTAAAAGAATTCTTTTATGTGTCCTTGTAAACGAACTATAACTGCTATACGTGTCACTTTCAATAGCGAACATTCTGTATTAATATATAAAAATTACATTATATTGTAAACCTCATTAATATGTAAAAATTACGCGTCAATCCGCGTATATTTACGCGAGTTAGAGCACGGGCATTCATACAGACTGCTAGACAGACAAATTCATAAACACTTTGCAACTATGTTAGAAAGTGTTAAAACCTTAAATAAGCACAACGAATACATAAACAGAAATGTATTTTTGCTTGAACACTATTGTATGAGTGAACATAAAAGGAAATGTATATACATGAAAGTTGGTAATAATCTAAAACAATGCAACCAATGTTGAATATAATATGCTTTCATTTAAATTTTTATAACAGATACATGTGGACCGGCAAAGAGAGACAGGGGAGGTCCCATCCCCCCCCCCCCCCCCCAAATTGTATTTTAACTTTGTCTCGGATGATAGTAATATTTATTCTTCAAAAGTGACTTAAAATAATTAAACACTAAGAGAATGAGAAGCTAAGCATTTTTCTATCTTACATTCGCCATTTAAAAAAATTGCGACCGAGCAAGAAAGATTTTGTTTCATCAGAGCCCGACCCGATACCAGCAAAAAGTTAACATTTTAAAACTGTTTCGAGATTAATTTTCTCATTTAAAAGTCTTTTTTTACATAGAAATAAATATTAATCCTAAATACTCCCCTGTGACAAGGTTTCGTGATTTCCATGTCTGAAAATCTGCTTGAAATGAGAATTTTGTTATTTAAACTCAACCACTGTCAGAAATCTGCAAAAGTCACAATTCAAATTCTTTTAAAACATCATTTTACAACTATGGCAGAGAGGCACGGGTTCTGATTTCCGGTCATTCTGGAATATGACTTCAATCAGGAAGTGCGAATAGTAGACACGGGAAATGCCACGGCTTCTTTGTGCTATTAACACTTACCATGAAAAGGATTTAGAATCAAATAGAATATTTCTTCTTATATTCCATCAAAAACAACTCAATTTATTTTCAGACTGACTTTTAAAGGATTGTAAAACACTAAAAATCTTAGATTAGATTCTTGTTTCTCAAATAGCAAGCTTTTTTTTCTTTCGCCCCCACCCCCCAAATTGTGAATAAATAAAATTTTTACTTAGAGCCTGAGCCCGAAGACTGGTATAAAAATCGAGCACGAGCACGGCCCGACCCGATTGTTAACCCCTTCAAGGCCGGTGGTTCATTTTTAGACCACCTAATTTTAATTCCTTAATGCCACATTTGCACCAGAATATTGGAAGGAATATTTTCTTTTTATTAAGTACGTGAACAAAAGCTTTTGCTTACTTTTGAATAAATTTGTTTGTAAACTCGGGTGTCGTTCACTCATTTCATCATTTTACAAATAGAAGTACGTTGCCCCTGAAAGGGTTAATTAATGAGCAATATTAATCTATAAAACATCCTAAATGTTTTGTCAAAAGTTCTTTTCTATATGTAGTCTAATTTGCGTTACAGTGGTATTTTTTTCCCAATCTCCAACCAAACATTTTTTCCAATAAGACATCGTTTTAAATTAAATTTCTACGGTATATTTTTATGTTTGAAAAGATAAAAAGGTTTTTCATTGAGAAAAAAATTTCGACTGTTTTAAGAGAATCTCCCGATTTTTATCTTGAGCTTTGAAATTATGTTTTATCCTTATTATACAGTTAATATATGTTAGATTTGCTGTATTACTACTGTAAATTTACTATTTAAATTATTTTTATTATTTTAATAATTTTTTTACACCATTAGTGCGTTGAGGACCACCAAACATAGCAAACATGTTTTCGTACCGAGATTTATAAAAAAAAAAAAAAGGGGGGGGGGGGGTTGAGTAAGCTACAATGATAATGATGAGTTACCATTCAAGCATTAACTTTATGCAAATAAAACTGTGTGTTATAAATACCAGAAAGTTTAATACAGATAACAGTAATACGAATAATCCTAAAATAAAACACCACTTGTTTCGATAAGGGTTTTATCAATTCTTGTAAATACTATAAGCAATATAGCATAATGAAACATTTGAAGGGTTCAGTTCCAAATAAAGCAAATAAAATAGAGGCATTTTAAAGTATATCAGGAATATAAATAAATAAACCAAAGCATCCTTCAAAATAACTCAACTTAAATAAGCTAGTAATGCAATCTCAATCACACCAAAACATAAAGATGAAAGTTATTATTTCAAATATTTAATAAATAGACAAAAAAGGGCTTTATTGATAAGACATCGATAACAGGATAACAAAACGGTGATAAGATTTTGATAACAGGATAACAATAAGGCAATAACACCTTTCTAACAGGAAAATCACTATTTTTAAAAAGTAAAACAGTTGTGATTGTTTATTAATATTCGAATGATTAACTAATAGGATTATACATTGCCCCAGCTATAAACAATGACTTTGCTATAGATATATAGACTGGAAAAATCGAATGTTTCCAAATTGCTGATAAATAGCTGTTATATTAAAAAGTATGGAGTTAGAAATGAAACAATTATTCAACATCCACAACATAATAAAATGTTAATAACAGGGGTCGATGCAGGGATTTTCTCTTGGGGCCCATTTTGTGAAATATAGAAGTTATTTTTGTGAAATTTACTATATTTTTGTGAAAAGTTACATTTTGAAACGAAAGCCGAAATCAAGTTATCGAAATTTGCACCAAGCATTTATTAATAATAACTTCTTTAAGTCCTTCTGTTAAATTTTTCATTTCTGGTGAACTTGTGCTCTGTAAATTACACATTTAAAAACTTAACAATATAAAAATAATTAATGAAGATTATTTTTTTATGAAACAGAATTTTGTGAAGGGGCCTGTTTTATTAAATAGATTTTTGATCGACCCCTGAATAATTAAAATATTAAGAGGACAAGGGACCTACAAACTTTTTTTTTTTTTTTTTTTTTTTTTTTAATTGCACTTGAAGTACTATTCAAGGACCACAATATATGAATTATGACATATTTATCACACAAGAAATAATAATAATAATTTTTAAAAAAGGAGAAAAATGAGGAATTTTCCTGAATGTTTTATGCATTATGAAGAACTTTTCAAAATGTCCCATGCACATTCCATATCTATTAAAACACCCGATATATATATATATATATATATATATATATATATATATATATATATATTTTTTTTTTTTTTTTTTTTTTTTTAAATGACTGTTTGGTTTACATATACAAATAAAACTGTGCATTGATTTTTGAAACGAAATATAATTGGAAAAGTTAAAAGGTAGTTAAATGCAGAGATATGATGCAAAAATGTTGAAAATTTCATAAAATTTACAATTTTTTTTTTTTAACCTTTATATTCAAATATATAAAATTCAATGTACAGTTTTATTTGTTTATGAAAACCAAAATTGCCATAAAAAAATAGGGTTATTTTAATCGATATGGAATGAGCATGGAGCATTTTGAAAAGTTCTTCATAACGCTTAAAATATTTAGGAAAATTCCTTATTTTTCTCCAAAAGTTTTTTTTTTCTTTTCTTGAAAATTTTCCTTTAGCAATTTCTGTCAGTAAACTGAAATGTACTCGAGATCTTTTATGCAGCCCTGTATCTCATCTATAACATTTATAAACATCAAGAAACAAAAGTACCACAACTGAAAACGCACTTCCAGTAGATATTGTTCATAAGACAGTAACGTAACCGAATTCTTTGGTCTGTCCCCGTAAATGAACGATGAATGATATGCACACCCCATTCTATAGTAAGCATCTTGTAGTGCCCCTCAGTGATGTATATCAATTTCAATATGTTACAAATACATCATTGAAATACACAGCAGACTATTATTTCCTCTAGGCCGTAATGCAACAGAATGTCCCTGTAAACGAACTACAAATGCCTCACAACTTATTTTAAATATGAAAAATGCCATAGTAAACATCAATAACATATATCAACTGCATGGAAATCCGAATATATTCACGCTCTTAGAGCACAGACAAAGGGTGGATTAATTAAGAAGCTTACAAATGTGAATCAGCAAACTAGGGGTAATTTTTTCAATTAAAAATTCAAGAGCTAAGGATGATCTAAAGGTCATATGTTGTAGTTTACAAATCAACTAACATTAAAATAACAATATTCTGATTGCTTACCAACTTATTCATAAATAGGAAGGAAGATAGTAAATAACACTCACCTAAAAAAGAAAGAAAAGAATTAGTCAAGTTATACTTTAAAAAATACATTTATAAAGATATAATAATTTATAATCTAAGAGGAATTTTAAAATCATTCAATAATACATGCTAACATCTGTTTATGTTTTATTGGTTTATCATTTATTTGCGGTCATTCCATGTCAAATCAACTAATGAAATAATATTCTTGGACCATGACATAAAACAGTCACGGGCCTGGCCAGAAACTCGTTTCTGGGACCAATAGGCTCGGGCCGGTACAGGTCTTACTATTTTTCGGTAGACTCGGGCCGGGACAGAATTCCAGGTCAAGACGGGCCTGGACAGAATTCTTCACCCAAGACCGCAATGGGCTGAAATTTTATTTATTTATTTATTTTTGTAAAAAGTAATGGTGGTGATGTATATTTGCTCAACGAAATCAACAGAAATTTAATTTGGTTTAATAAATTACAGATAAATATTTTTTTAAATCTTTATTTTTCTTTTTTAGGGCTTTAAAATTATGATTTTCTATCAACATATTTATCTTTCATTCTAAACTAGATTGTTTTTCTGACTAAAACTACATTTGAATGCAAAGCCCTTTTTTATGGAGAGTTTATGTACGTTATTCTTTACGTTAGAGGTCTGCACGGGCCGACATTTCCAGGCCCGGCCCGATACAAAAATTAAAAGTTCGGCCCGAGCCCGGCCCGGCCTGTAGAAAAAATATTAACCCGGCCCGGCTCGATAAAAAAATTAAAAGTTCGGCCTGACCCCGGCCCGGCCCGAGTGAACTTCTACAAAACATTGATTTTTACGTCAAATTGGTTAAAAATTTGTCTAAGTTCTGACCAAAAATATTTATCTTAATTTTTTTTTTTTTTTTTTTTTTTTTTTTTTTTCATGTTTCTAATCTTTATTTTTATAGAAGTGCAGCAGGCTGCGATATTTATTTTTTTAATGAATCTCTATTTCTTGTATGTAAATGTTTCAGTTATCATTAATATTGTTAATCCATATTCCATGTATAGAAGTGTTAAAAATCGGAAAAAAGCTATACAGTAAAATCTTCTAAGATGGAATTGCATAGAAAAGAAAAGAAAAAATACGTTATAGACAAGTTCCCTTTTTAGCAAGTGTAAATGTATTATATATTCTTTTCTTACTTATTAGTATATTTATTTTGCATGGATCAACACGTTTTTCAGTTTAAAACAGGGTTCCGTCATAGGCAGGTTCCTTTTCACACATTTTACTGTAGTTTAACTTAGTTATATTTTAATATGCGTCGAAATCTACTATTCTTTAAAAATAATAAATGTTAATGTTTAAGTGTAGAATAATGGCGATACAAAAATGTATGCATTTTTTGCAAAAACTTTCGGGCCAGGCTTAATTTAACTGACCTTTAAGTGGACCAGGCCACGCTGAAACAATGATTTTCATGCGGGCTGGCTCAAAACTAGGACTGAAAATTTTGGGCCATGAAGACTAGGAATGAAACCAGGCCCGGCTCTGTACAGAAAAATTAAGTTAGGCCCGGCCCGAGTGCCGTGAATGAAAATCGGCCCGAGCCCGACCCGTGCATATCTCTACTTTACGTAGGCATTAATATTATTGTTATTCCGTATTCCATGGATTACGGACATATAATCTGAAGGTAAAACCTATGCATAAAAGTATGTGCTTTTTGAAGAATTTTAATCGTAAAAGGACAATGTTGTTTCAGAAATATTGGCGTGTATCGTAGAAATTGAGTCGACTCGATTTTTAGATTTTATAGCGGGCTGGGCTGGGCTGGTCTGGGCTAGGGACGAACTTTTGAAATTATATCGTTCCGAGCCAATAAGGTTTTTATACGAACTGGGCCGGTCCCTGGCATAGAAATTTCAATTCGTCAGATCTCTATCTTGACATCTCAGATTTCAATAATTTTGGGGTTATAGTTTGTACTCAAGAGTATAAGAAAAATCCAATTTTATTTTGTTTTAGCTGGGCAGTTTCGAATCATTCGATATTAATTAATAATTCGTCATTTCTTATTATTTTTTTCTACATATCTTCTGTTCTTTTAGGAAGGTTTTTAAAAGCCTAATCTTTCGTAATGGTGTCACCTGCCAATTGGCGTTTTCTTCCTTTATTGTCTGAAGTTTCATTTACGTTTAAAGACTCTGGTTGGTGAATCCGATTACAGAAGATTAACTGGAATTTGTAATTAGCGATTACTATATTTATTGGGGGTTTTATTATGAAGCAAAAGAACAAAATTGTGTATTATATATTTTTCCTCTTCTATTATTGTAGCATCACCAAAAAAGCAATACTCGCAATGTAAGGCAAAAAGCTTTCTAATTCCAATGGATGGAACAATAAATATTTGTCAATTTATCAGTTAGTCTATATAAGAAAAATTAAATAAAATTCTGATTAGATAAAATTTCAATCATTATTAAGCAATTTCGGCTGGCGCACAGCTCTATCAGCTAAATTTAGTGACAAATTAACGATTATTTTCATTATCGAGATAACTTAGGTAAGAGATTGAAGAATAATTTAACTTTACATGCAAAGGGAATAGTAAGCTTATTTATATATCCGTGTTATTATGGCCATTAGAAAAATGCAAACAAAATCTTCGGTACAAGAATTCATCAAATAGATTATTACGAAAAATTTTGCATAAATAACGCAATTTATAATCGTTGACCCGATTACAGCAAATTAGGAAGATTTTATTGGATGCAAACTGGAGGTTTATTTTATTTTATTTATTTATTTTTTTTTTTATCATAATCTGTCATCGAGATTGTTTTAAAGTTAACGGTTACATGATTGCAACTGGTTTACAAAATAAATAAAAAAGCAGTGAAAATGACCTTTTTTTTTATTCAAACAATTCAGTTTTGAAAATCCACGTTCTTTATGTTCCATTTTCCTTTTAAATATGGGAGTGCTTTGGGTGCAAATAACTTGTTATACTTTTGACTGTACTTATCTGCTGGAATCCAAAGACGGAAAACTGTAGTAGACCTGCCGGGAGAAGATGTATATTGCGAAATATAACATAATATAAAGTGAAGTTATATTCATGCTCCTAGAATCACACATATCGAGAAGCTGAGAAGTCCGGAGTTCAAGAACTAAGAAATGAAAATCAATTACCTGAAAATTATTTCAATTCAAAGGTCAATCTCTGCAATCATTGTTCTCTATTTTAGTAGTGTGGTGCAGAGAATATTTTAATTCCTGTTGTCATAACTGCCTTATTTCCCTAACAAATTCTACTATAAATGATCCACTAAAAGAGTTGCTTCTTAATAGCCAAATTCTGTAGAACGCATAAGGTAATACAACAGTGCAATGGCATTCGCATTATTTTCAGCAGTGGGGAAGGCCATTCCAGGTGAAGCTCCATGTAGCTTTAAAATACAAGGTCAAATTCATGATTTCGTTTGATTCAAGATTCCTTTGGAAAAATAGACCAGCGCAGCTGGCATAGCCTGCTAGTTTCTGACTTAAAAAAAAAAAAAAAAAAAAAATGTTTAGGAGACTGGGTGGCGGATAACCAAGGGTGGCGGTTGATAGAGGGGCGGGAAATCGGAAGTTTACTGTATATCCGATATTTTCAAAGTAGTCAGATAATAAATATTTCAAACGTAATATAAATTAGAAATTAAAACATACCGCACGCACTTAATATGGAAACTTAATAAAGCAATATTCTAATTTTTTTTTTACTCTTTCCTTTCTTTCTTTTTTTTTTTTTTTTTTTTTCTTTCTTTCTCTTTTCTTTAACTTACAACAAAATTGAAAACACTAACAATTTTCTTTATAAATTCATCAAAAAACAAACTCTAGGATTCAGAATAAAGATAAATTTATGTTTTGCACAACAAATTTTAAATACAAAATATATGTTTTATATATTATTCAAAAATTTGGACATAAATAACTTGTATGCTTTTTTATTCCTTAACATGTTGTGCAGTTTAAAATGAACAAACCAAAAAAGAATTCCTTTCTAACGAAGCTCTAAATAACTGATTATCTAAATTAGGGATTGACCGAATACCGAATAGTCGATTCGGTATTCGGTGATTCGGCATGTAAACCGAATATTCGGCTTCGGCCGAATACTTTTAAGTATTCGGCCGAATAATTGCGGATAAGTATTTTCTTAGAAGTAGAAGAATTCTCTTTTACTTAGAAGTAGAATAGGCTAAATGACGAGTTTCAACATTATGTGCATGAGTTCAAAGTTCAGCTGCACTACCAAAAACAAGTCAAAGGCCATTTTTAATTACAAAAAACTTTTTTTTTTCTTTCCTAAAATAGTCTATATAGGGATGAAATCAGAACAACTGTCTACGATAGAGGAAAAAAAAGTAAGGAATATGGGCATCTTTCCCTTACCATTTAATTTTAATTATTTCTACATTAGTTTTTTCAATTTAAATTTATTTAATGTGTATTCTCTTTAATATACACCTCAAATAAGTATACCAGAGTTCATCTCTGTATAACTAAGGTTTATATTAAAGAAAATACATGCATCAAATAAGTATACTCCTATGCCTATCCTATAGCTTTTATAACCATTAAATTAAAATCGCTCAAATTTATCTTCATCTCCACAATGATAAATATTAATCAAAATATAAATATGTATCAATAATTTCACAGAAAATAGTTAAATGTACAGATTGATATGATACCTTTTTATTTGAGAACATTCCAATTCAATATGTATATAATTAGACAATCAGTAAATCAGCTTAATGACAACATTGTTTCTTTTTATTTGAATGAACTTTTGTTTTTCTGAGAATCCTTATCCTTAATAATAACCTGTATAATTTAATACTTTCATTGGGTTAATTTGGATATTGGCTAGTGATAAAATAATAAAAAATAAGTGATCGGTTAATGAATTTGTGAGTTGAAAGAAGTCATTAAATTTTTTTGTGTAATTAGTTTTAAGAATAAAAATGTAACTAAATTAAATTATTAAGAATTTAATTTTAATTAAAGTTTATTAAAAAAGCTAATATATGCAAAAATGTGTATTAAAAATTTTTAAGTATTCGGTTGCCGAATACCGAATATTCGGTGTACACTTTGACCGAAGCTTCGGTATTCGGTATTCGGCAAAATTGCTGATTCGGTCAATCCCTAATCTAAATTAGACCGTTTGTCTTCAAATGACTATTCTCAGTTAACAATGTCCCACATAATTATTGGCTTTTCATTTAAAAATTTGCTTCAGTAAAGCTTGGAAAATATATTTTTCTTCTTCTTCGGCTAAAAAAGTCACTGCAAGAGACAAAAGTTCTGTTTCTACAAAACGACTCAGCCAATAATAACAGCTGAAAAATTCATTTACACTTCTTTGACTGAAAATGTCAAAAATATGCATAATATTTTGTAAATAAATATAAAATGGATGAAAATAATATCAAACTTCTTGATGTTTAGAAAATAAATATCAACTACATATGGGAACGTCCATTGTTACTCTTGTGAGTGACCATTTGAGCAAATTTTCATAAATGCTTCCAATTATTTTATTACAAAATATAATTAAGATAAAAATTGATATAACCAGTAACCAGTTCAGATTCAACAGTTAAATGCTTTTGTACCCCAGTTACACAAAATATATCTAATTTGTAATAAAAAGCCTTTTGCTTGTCTACATAATGAATCAAAGTTTTGTTACTCGTGACCAGAATGTCAAGAGTAACAAAATTTTGATTTAATATATAGACAAGTAAAATGCTTTTTGTTACGAATTAGATATATGTTACGTGAGTGGAACACAGTGGTATTTAGCGGGTTATATCAATTTTTATCTTAATTATATTTTTAAATAAAATAATTGGAATTATTTATAAAAATTTGCTCTAATGGTCACAAGAGTCACGAATGCACGTTTCCACTTAATATATAAAACTGAAAATTTGTCTGTCTGTCTGTAATGCTATACAAATCCACAGTTTGGAAGTCAGGATTGTGAAATGTTACGTACATGTGTATTAAAACATGGCCGAGACAAAGTAATCCGGAATCGAAATAACTTATAGTTAGTTTTTAATTAATAAAAAACCACAAATTTAACAGCAATTTCCAATCAAATTGAAACATTTTTCGTTATAACTGTTGCCAACCATTAAAAATACACAATAAAATTCTCACCACAACAATTATTTTTCTATTGCCAGATTTCCACGAGAAAAAAATGAAATAAATGGTTTGACGAATTTAAAATACAGGAAACGTCATAACTTTTCTACTGCAAGATAAAGTGAATGTTACATCATAATTTCTGTTTTATGATTTCCATGTGAAAAATTATAATTATTTAATTTGATGAATAAAAAAATGGAATATTACGTCAGATTGGAAATATAAAGGACGTGGTGAATATATAACGTCATACAAGTGAGAGAAAATGTATTGAAGCATGATAAAAACTCGATTATGGAAATATTGGCGTATTTTAACATTGCTGCTCCAATGATGAGTGGAAATAAGTTCATTTATAGCTGTATTATTTTGCGTCTGGAAATAAGTTCATTTATAGCTGTATTATTTTGCGTCTGTTATATAAATTTATACATTTTTATATTGGGTTTTCATTTGATTCATGTGTACAACACTTCGACTTATTATTTTTTTATGTTGTATGTTAAATTTTGAAATTGGTTTTTCAAAACAAACATTCTTAAAATTCCGGGCAACGCCGGGTATTTTAGCTAGTACCATGATATAAACTTCTTAAAGTTTGAACGATCGATTCTAAATCAACCTGTAGAATAATGTTTTCAATTACCGAAAATCCAAGTGTACAGCTTAGTCGAGAATACATTATATTCGCTTATAAACTTTTTCCTTGTAAACTAGAACACACAGGGTCACATAAACGGACATAAAAACACTAAAGAATGTAGATGCAAGTATTATGAATTTTGAAACTGAGTAACGGTAATAGAGCCTCATCCGAAATCAATATCTATTAGATAAGCTAATGTATGAAATAGGGTGATAAATTTGGAACATTCACTCACACAGAATATTAAAATGACGCAGAAGGTGTAGATTTACTCCTTTTTTCCCCTTACCTACGATGCAGGATTTAAATTTAGGTTATCGAGAATTATGATGTAATTGAGGAAGTTTTCTGTCACGGCAACTAAAATTAATTCGAAAGGTAATGAGTGAATTTTCCCTGAACATGTATTCCATGCATAATCCTTGCGCGAATTCTCTCTGCAATAACTGTTTGCGGGCAACAAAACTGCATCGTAATATGCATGACATCCGTATGATATGTCTATTTTAATTATTTAATCTCTCAATGTCCATGTTAAAGATTCACGTAATTTCATCTTCCAGGAAATTTCTGGAAAATTTTAATGATATACGGTTCATTTACATGCTTTTTTAAAGATTAATGCAGTAAATAAAGTAAAGTGCGTTAACTTTAAATACTTAACATATTCAATATAGAATTGGAAAAGCTGTTTCATTCAGGGGAGGGGGCGGGGAGAAAAGAAATATGCATCACGCATAGATTATGAAACACTTTTCAACATTCCAAGATTTTTATTTATTTATTATTTTAAGTGTGAGAGAGAGGAGAGTGTAAAAGAAAATATTTTAATCTCACATCCCGTAGTATACTAAAACTGATTTCAACTGGCAAACACATAAACACAAACTGAAAACGCACAATTACCGACTACAAATGGTAAGGTATCCAATTTTTTTACTTGGTATACTGTAGAAGGGGGGAAAATTCCTCAGTAATTCGTTGTAGATAATATTAAATTTAAATGCTACTGCAATTTAGTATATTTCATTGATTGGTATCTTTAAGGACCTTGAAATGCTTTGCGCACATTGCAAAAACCATCAATGGGTCCGGTGAACTTTCTGTATATAAAATTTCAAAGTAAAAGCTAGATGTAACGAATATTCGGTCACTATTCGGTATTCGGCTCTTTTGCCGAATATTCGGTAAGGCAAATACTGAAACGTAGTAGGCCGAATATAAATGGCCAAAATTGTTAATTTATGCAATGCTTTTTATCAAATCCAAATTGGGTATTTTCTGATGCATTCATAAAACCCTTTTCATTCGTTACACACAAAATTTTCAGCTATTCTGATTCAGATACTAAAAAATCGAATAGAATTTTCTATTATTATTAGCATGAAGGTGCTTGAAATATTACAAAGATACATCCAGCTGTTAAAATTTGTATACATACAAATAACAACAACAATAACACAAAACAAGTAAGAAAAATCATGCGTACAGCATAATTATGAAACACTTCCCAACACTCCCTGAAAGCTTTAACGAAACTTCTTACATAGGGAAATAAGGTAAATAAGATAACTAAGTAAATATTTAAAAATCTGATTTCAGTAGTTACCGCCCATAGCCAAATATGTATTCCAATTCTTTTGAACAGCCCTGTATTCGATCTGTATGTTGATATATATACTATATAATGGGAAAATTTAGTTTAGCAAGAAAATCAATAACAGGTTGAAATTCATTTTTCAGCAATTTATACTAATAGATGGAAACGAATACTTTTTGTACAGCCCTGTAGTTTATCTAGTACCTTTATTACATGCCACTATTTAGCTAAAATTTAATTCAGACTAAAACACGCTTAAAACTACTGAAATTACATTTCCAGAAATTATCACCCATAGACGGCCATGTATCCAACTCTTTGCGTGGCCCTGTATATCATTTTATCTATATTCTACAAATATTTCTTAGTACACTAAATTCATTTCAGCGTAAAAATGCATAACTCCTTTAAAACCCACCTTTAAGCAATTTATGCTCATACTCAGTAACCTTTACGAATTAATTTCTGTAACTCTGTATATGAACTATATAGCATTTATACGCACTTTATAGTATGCATAAATACAGTGAACAAGTAGGTAAGTGTGATCACAGATCGCACAGAGGGTTTCGTTTAATATTTTCAAAACACTTTATCCTTTTGAAAAATCTGTTAGTTCCACATTTCGCAACCAGGGGCTCACTCTATTCTAAACAAACCTCTATCCGAACGAAACTCCGTTTTATATACTATCCGTAGATATATTAGTCCAGGGGATTGGGCCGATAGCACCCGAGATAAGTAGGCGCCCCTGGCGGTAAAAAGTGGAACTATAATATATAAGGTTATGGTGCATAATATGAAAGAATGGTCAAAGGGGTGTCGGCAAAAGTTGGAAAAGTGCTCCCCGGGTGAAAAGGGCGGAGGTTGGAAAAATTGCTTAAAATACACAAGTTAGAGCCCGAAGGAGTAAATAATATAAGACTTCTTGAAAATTTTATGATTAGCCGTGTGGTCCGAGGTATTCAGCAATACGTATGCAAAAATTCATGTCTCCAACTTAATTAGGGGCTCTCTTAGATAGAATTGCTTAAAATACATATGTGGTAGCTCAAAGGGTGAAACGTAAGACTTTTTCAAAATTTTATGATTTGTCCCTTGGCCTCAGGTGTTCTCCTATAAGTATGCAAAATTTCAAATCTCCAATTTAATAAGGGGCTCAGTTAGAAAGAATTGCTTAAAATACGCATGTGGGAGCCCAAAGGGTTAAATGTACGGCTTTTTCAAAAATTTATGATTTGTCGTATGATATGTGGTGTTCAGCTATAAGTACGCAAAATTTCACGCCTCCAACCTAAATAGGAGCTCACTTAGAAAGAATTGTTTAAAATACACATGTGGGAGCCCAAAGGGTTAAATGTACGATATTTTCTAAATTTTATGATTTGTCGTTTGATGTGTGGTGTTCAGCTATAAGTATGTAAAATTTCACGCCTCCAACGTAATTAGGGGCTCACTTAGAAAGGATTGTTTAAAATACACATGTGGGAACCCAAAGGATTAAATGTACGACTTTTTCAAAATTTTATGATTTGTCGTATGATGTGTGGTGTTCAGCTATAAGTATGCAAAATTTCAAGTCTCCAACATGTATAGTTTCTGAGAACGGGCTCTGTGACAGACGGACAGACAAACAGACAGACAGAGGAGCGAAATGAATAGGGTTTCGTGTTTCGGATGAACGAAACCCTAAACAAGTGGGTAAGTGTGATCACAGATCGCACAGAGGGTTTCGTTTAATATTTCTTTCAAAAAACTATCCTTTTGCAAAATCTGTTAGCTCCACAATTCGCAACTAGGGAGTGCACTCTATTCTAAACAAACGTCTGCCCGACAAAACTCCGTTTTAGAACCTATTCGCACTTATATTAGTCGAGGAAATTGGACCCATAAAACTTAAAATAGGAAAGCCTTCCTGGCCAAGTGGAAATAAAATATGAAAGGCTATTGTGCATAAAATGAAAGAGTGGCCGAAGGGTCGTCAAATGATATATCAGATGAGGAGTTTGGGGGAAAATTGACCACCCCCCCCCCTCCGTCCCGGAGCTTTCAAGTGAAACTAGCTCGCTGTAGCTTAATTAGCGGCTAAGTTAGAAAAAAATGCTTAAAAAACACAAGTTAAAGACCAGAGGAGTCAATAATATGACTTTTTGAAAATTTTATCATTTGCCGTGTGATCACAAATGTTCAGCTATAAGCATGCAAAATTTCATATCCCCAGCTTAATTAGGGCTCAATTAGAAATAATTGCTTATAATACAGAAGTTGAAGTCCAAAGGGTTAATTATAAGACTTTGCGTTCAGCTATAAGTATGCAAAATTTCATGTCTCCAATTTAATTAGGGGCTCAGTTAGAAAGAATTGATTAAAAAACACAAGCTGGAGTCCAAAGGGTTAAATATAAAACTTTTTCGAAAAAAAAATATTTGTCGTGTGATCTCAGGTGTTCTGCAATAAGTATGCAAAATTTCATGTCTCCAACTTAATTATGGGTCTCATTTAGAAAGAATTGCTTAAAATATATATGTGGGAGCTCAAAGGGTTAAATGTAAGACTTTTTCAAGATTTTATAATTTGTCGCCTGGCCTCAGGTGTTCTGCTTATAAGTATGCAAAATTTCAAATCTCCAATTTAATTATGGGCTCAGTTAGAAAGAATTGCTTAAAATACACAAGCTGGAGTCCAAAGGGTTAAATATGAAACTTTTTTCGAAATTTATTATCTGTCCTGTGATCTGAAGTTTTCTGCTACAAGTATGAAAAATTTCAAGTCTCCAATACAATTAGGGGCTCTGTTAAAAAGAATTGATTAAAACACACAAGCTGGAGTCCAAAGGGTTAAATATAAAACTTTTTCGAAATTTATTATTTGGCGTGTGATCTGAGGCGTTCAGCTATAAGTATGCAAAATGTTAAGACCCCAATTCACTTAGGGACTCTGTTAAAATGAATTGCTTAAAATACACAAGCTGGACTCCAAAGGGTTAAACATAAAACTTTTTCGAAATTTATTATTTGTCGTGTGATCTGAGGTGTTTAGCTATCAGAATACAAAATTGCATGCCTTCAATTTGATTAGGAATTCTGTTATAAAGTATTGCTGAAAATACACAAATTGG
Organism: Maratus speciosus; assembly: GCA_963932465.1. Lineage (NCBI taxonomy): Eukaryota > Metazoa > Arthropoda > Arachnida > Araneae > Salticidae > Maratus > Maratus speciosus. The sequence goes on along the minus strand of OZ010786.1, from coordinate 456,318,107 downwards.
AACCCAAAGGGTTAAATAACACTTTTTCAAAGTTTTATGATTTGTTGTGTGGGCTCATGTGTTTAACTATAACAATTTAAAATTCCATGTCTCTAACTTAATTAGGGGCTCTGTTAGAAAAAATTGCTTAAAATACACAAGTTGGAGCCCAAAGGGTTAAATATAAAACTTTTTTCAAAATTTTATGATTTGTCTTGTTGTCTCAGATATTCAGCTATAAGTATGCGGAATTTCATGGCTCCAACCTTATTAGGGGCTGACTTAGAAAGAATTGTTTGAAATACACATGTGGGAGCCCAAAGGGTTAAATTTAAGACTTTTTTTAAAATTTTAGGATTTGTCGTTTCATGTGACGTGTTCAGCTATAAGTACCCAAAATTTCAAATCTCCAACATGTATAGTTTCTTAGAACGGGGTCTGTGACGGACAGACAGACAAAGGAGTGAGACGAATAGGGTTTCGTCAGATGAACGAAACCCTAAAAAGCGCATATCATGTAGAGCCGTACCGAGTACTCGGTAAATACTCTGTACTCGGCCTACTCGGCCAATTTGCCGAGTACTCGGTACTCGGCGAAATTTTGACCGAGTACTCGGCGAAATTTTGACCGAGTACTCGGCCAATACCGAGTAATTGTTAAGAATTTCATTTTTTAAGCATATGAATTTAAAACTGATCTGTAAAAAGTTATTCGAATATCAATGTATAATATATACAATAATTCATAAAACTATTTACTCGGTATTTAACAATATGTCTACAAAATATAGAAAAAGTTAAGAACAAAAACCCTCATAAAATAATTCCAGATTAAAATTTAGTTTCACATTTATACAAATAAAAATAAGTTCTTTTTAAATATATAGGAAAACAGAAAAGACATTTTGGATAAAGAAACTGAAAATACAATAAATGTAACAAGTGGGTAACTGTGATCACAGATCGCACAGAGGGTTTCGTTTAATATTCCTTTAAAACACTTTATCCTTTTGCGAAATCTGTTAATTCCACATTTCGCAACCAGGGAGCGCACTCTATTCTACACAAACCTCTATCCAAAGGAAACTCCGTTTTACAACCTATCCGTAGATATATTAGTCGAGGGGATCGGGTCTATAGCACCCGAGATAGGTAGGCGCCCAGGAAATTGCACGGAACATTCTTTTATAAGCCTTTTATTATGTGTTATGAACTATGTCAAAGTTTCCAGCAGATCGACTTGTTAGATTTCATAATTTTAACAAAATTGCGTTATGTTAGTTGCAAATTCCACCACCAGGGAGCGCACACTATTCATAACAAAAGTGTATCAGATCGAAACTCTGTTAAACAACCTATCAGTGGATGTGTTACTCGAGTTGGTGGCGGCCTTAAGCGAGAAATTAAGAAATTTGCTGAAAATACTATTTGGAAATAGTGGTAAATAAAATTTTGACATTTTTATATTTCATAAGCAGCACGTGTCTGAGTATATCATAGCGCTCAAAAAACGACATCTAAAAAGGTCGTAAACGCTAATTTTTAAAAAAGAAATCCAGCACCCCTCCCCTGCCCTCCCTTCACAGGAAATTGCATGCACCATTATTTTATAAGCTTTTTATTATGTGTCATGAAGTATCTTAAAGTTGCAAACGGATCGCCTTGTTATATTTCCTAATTTTAACAAAATCGCGTTACGTTAGTTCTGCATTCCACCACCAGGGAGCGCACTCTATTCTTAACAAAAGCATATCTGAACGAAACTCCTTTGCGCAATCTCTCCGTAGATACATGGTCGGGAGGTTGGCGGTGCAGTCTTACCCAACAATTTAAAACATTTTCTGCGATAACAAACGCTAAGATTTAATAAATAAATCTAGTCCCCCCACCCCCCCCTCCACTCCTCGAAATATCACACTCCATTCTTTTTTACACTTTTTCTTATGTGTTATAAAGTATCTTAAAGCTTCGAACACATCGAGTGGCGGTCTTGAACAATAATTTAAGATATTTCCTGAAATTGCTATTCCGAAATAGTGGGATGAACACTTATAAACCTTTTCACTTCTTCAAACACTTATAAAACTTTTCATATTGAATAATTAATACTTATCTCATAGCGCGCCGTCGAAACACACCACGCAAATTGTTAGATTTCCTAATTTAAATGAAATCTCCGTTAAAAAAGCACATGCCTCCATCTTAATCTGGCATTTGATGGAAATAAAAGGAATTAATAAAATAATAATTAATATCTCAGCTCGTAATGAAGCAATCTCTTTGAACCGGGTATGTATGAAATCTGCGAGAAATTTCCAGCCCGGATGTCAAAAAATTTAATCGAAAAATTTAATATTTAAAAAGTTTAAATTTCGTATTAGACTTTCCTCCCCTTAAATTTCTCCCATTAGTTAAGCCAATTGAAGATTAAAAAGTAAAAATAAAATTCATACAATATGATACTTAAAACAGTCCTAAAAAAAATAGATTCCGTTCAAATGAAATCGAAATAAATCTTAGACTTTTTTTTTTAAGTTTTGTATTTTGCATGCATCTTATCATTTTATGCACAATATTCATAAACATAATACAAAATCTGCAATACAAATATTTTCAATTAAAAATGGAAGAAGTCTAAGATTTATTTCGATTTCATTTGAACGGAATCTAATTTTTTAGGACTGTTTTAAGTATCATATTGTATGAATTTTATTTTTATTTTTTAATCTTCAATTGGCTTAACTAATTTGTTACAAAAATTTAACATTAAATGTAGAACTAATTGAATGAAATAACTTAATATCTGTCCCTTCTCGGGCTTAAACAATGTAGGAAATAATTTTTTTTTTTAAATTTGTTCTTCAAATTATGTTTTTGTTTAATTTATATATATGTACGCACATATGTACACCTAAGCTCACATTATGTGCACATCGGTGTTTTTTTATTCTTATTACACAATACACCTAAGCTCACATTATGTGCACATCGGTGTTTTTTTATTCTTATTACACAACTACTCGGTACTCGCCCGAGTAGTCAGTGGCCGAGTACTCGGTACTCGGCCAAAGTACTACTCGGTACACCACTAATATCATGTATAAAAATGCATTTCGTGCAATCATTACTAATATACAGTAATTCGGATACAATATAGTATCTGAAATCTTTTCAAATACACCGCAAACAATTTCCCCTATAACATTATGAACGGAATTATTTTGTGTGGCCCTGTAAATGAACAATAACTATTCTTTGCACCGCATATTCAACAGAATGCATATTTTAGTGGGCTTCATAAATGAATATCAATTTTACTGTGTTCGAAAGAGTGTAACACCATTAAAAATCATTTCAAACGATTTTTCCCCATTGGCCGTAATGTAACGGAAAACTTTTGACTGTCCCTGTAAATGAACTAAACATGCTACAAACTTCATTTGAAATAGGGAGCGTGCTATGGTAGAGGTCACTAACATCCAAAAATTTCAGAACGATCCGAGCATATTTACGAAAGTTAAAGCGTGGACAGACGGCCAGACAAACCGAAGTCATAAAAACTTTTCAACTTTGTTGGAAAGTATTAAAAACAATTGTGATTTGTGTTCACATAAATAAAAATTAATATTTTAAAAATGTGTTACTATTCGGCCTAAAATATAGTCGAACATTCGGTATTCGACCAAATCACTATTCGTTACATCCCTGCTATATGTATGATCTTTTAGGCGTTATGCACGTGAAAAGTAACACAGAAATGAAAAGTTAAAATAATCAACGTCGCTTATCACTTCACTATTATGTTTTATCCAATTTTTGAGGGAATTCCCTTTCAAACAAAACATGAATAATCTCGTCATATGACGGTTCATTATAAATCAGTTATGTTGGCATTATAAAAATAAAGAAATAAACTGAGCCGAAGTGATCAGTGGTAAAGCCTAAATTAGATCCCTCCCCCCAAACCCAACCAAAAAAGTAGATACGTAGAAAAACAATCCAATTTCGAGGTCTGCAGTGTCCCGATCTTTTACAGATTTAATTTTAGCTATTTCGTCCAACTTTCTGAAAAACACTTTACAGGGGTTTGTTCAGACTTTTTTTCTCAGGGTCCTGTTTTTGTGAAATTGTGAACAGCTTTTTTACATTTGTGAAAAATCTAGTCCTAATTTTGTGAATTAAAATTCATGTTTTTTTTGTATGTTTTTAAGACGATACATGAATGTAAAATACATATATTTTCTTTTTATATGTTAAAAGTGACAGGCCAGATTTCACTTTTAAATGATTAAATTTGTGAAAGGTGTGTTTCAGCTGAAAAATTTTGAAAAAAGGCCTATTTTTAAGAGAAAGAATTTGTGAAGTGTTCTGTTTTGATTTGAAAAATTTTGTGAAGGGTCTTGTTTTGATGTGAAAATTTTTGTGAAGCGTCCTGTTTTGAAATGAAAAATTTCGTGAAGGGTCCTTTAAAGGACCTAATTTCTTCCTAAACAGATCCCTGCTTTGTAAAATTAAATGATAACACTGAGATATTTATAGACGCATAAGTCAGATGATATTTCGATTAATTAAAACAATCTAGAAAACTAATAATATTTTGAAAGTAATTAAAAAGTGTAGAACAATTAGAAAACTAAACTACTCAAAATTTATCTCCCAGGTAAATATTTTAGTGTCTGTAATTCATGGAAATTTTGTTCTTATATTATAATTTGTGTGCAACATTTGTAATTAAAAATTAAATGATACAGATGTCTTACAATTTCAGGAATTAAAAACGCTAGCGATGGCAAAACATTAAAAATATAAGAAATGTTCGTAGTTAAAACGATTAAGATATTTACAGTATAAACCTGATTTAATTATACTCAATTTAACGATAAATTATAATGGCCCGGATTCATCTTAATTTATTTCTATGTTTTATGAACCTCTAAAGATATTGCCAATAAAATGATTTTTCAAAGTAAAAGATGGGTGACGTATAGGGATCCACCGAATAGTTTGGCCGAATACCGAATATTCGGCTTACAGGCGAACTGAATACCGAATATTCGGCCAGCCGAATAGTAACTGTTAGGCCGAATACCGAATATTCGGCTTGTGGAATACTTTTATATTTCAAAGTTTAATGGCATTAAAATTTTAAATTTAAATTTTAAAACAATTTTACATAATATTTAAAACAGAAATTTTTATTTTGATTAACAAAAGCTTTTTTCAAGTAAACTTAATGCTGAAAAAAAATCTGCTTCGAGTTATCAGGGATGCCGCGGACGCGCTATAGCGCGTAAATTACGCGAAAAATCGGATACGGGACGCAAAAAAATAGCTCTTACGCGTCCCGTGGGACGCGTAATTTCGTGAAAAAATCGCGGAAAACAGACGATTTTCGTCAAAGAATCGCGAAAAAAGCGTAAATCTCATCAAAATATCGCGCAAAAGCAGCGATTTTCGTAAAAGGGCCGCGAAAAAATAGCGTATTTCGTCAAAGCATCGCGAAATAAAAAGCGAATTTCGTCAAAAAATCGCGGAAATAAGCGCAAATTTCATGAAAATATCGCTGAAATAAGCGCAAATTTCATCAAAATATTGCGAAAAACGCGTTTTCGTAAAAGGGCCGCGACAAATTAGCATATTTCGTTAAAAGATCGCGAAAAAATTGCGAATTTCGTCAAAAAATCGCGAAAAAAAGCCGAATTTTGTCAAAGGATCGCGAAAAAAGCGCAAATTTCATCAAAAAATCGCGGATTAAAGCCGATTTTCGTCGAAGGATCACGAAAAAATAGTTGTTTTACATCAAAGGATCCCCCCAAAATAGCAAATGTCGTCAAAAAATAACATAAAAAAGCCGATTTTCGTCAAAGGATCGCGAAAAAAGCACAAATTTCGTGAAAATATAGCGGAAAAAACTATATTTTCGTAAAAGGGCTGAGACAAAATAGTGTATTTCGACAAAAGATTGCGAAAAAATAGCAAATTTCGTCAAAAAATCGCGGAATAAAGCCGAATTTTGTCAAAGTATCGCGGAAAAAAACACGATTTTCGTGACAGACTCGCGAAAAAATAGCGAATTTCAACAAAAGGATAGCGGAAAAACGCGAATTTCGTCAAAGTAACGCGGAAAAAACGTGAATTTAGTCAAAGCACCAAAAAAGATGTGCAAACTAAACTTATAGGTAGAAAATTCATAAAATGGGATTTAATTTCTTTTTTATGAGATTCTTAAAAATACAGCATGATTTCAGTGTACTTTGATAATATTTATATTCATTAGGTGGACCAGTAAAAATCACCCCCCCCCCCCCCCCCCTCGTTCTTACTGCATTGAAATGTCTCCCGCCTTCAGAACATTTAAGATTTGATGCTTATTAGTGATTTAGATATAAATTTCCCTTCCAAGGAAAATGTCTGATTCCAACACAGATCTATGCTGACAAATAATTCAATGGGAAGTATAATAATGAAAGCACCCATTCATTCAACGAAAAGTACACCTTTACTTAACATAAGTGTTCTTTTTTTCAGCAAAAATATCTTTTTCAATAAACCCACCTTGCCTCTTTTTAAAAGAATGCGAACATTAGTGATACTTGTTAGTGGAACTTGGTATCTTCTACTCTCAAATAAACATTATTTTACAATTAAAATTGTATCTTGCATTTTTACTTTTAAAAAAGTAAAGAAAATTTCTCTTAATATTTTTTAAAAATATCTTATTTGAGTGCAAATAATGCTGGTTTTAATTCATTATTTAATTATTGTTAAAACAATAATTAATGCATTTCATTTATCTTAATAAACAACTTTCATTTATTCCTTTAAAATATAAATTATTATTGATGGGGACCCGCTTTTGTAAAAAAGGGACCCAGATTTTTGGAAATCCTGGGTCCCGGGGACCCAGGTTTTTTCAAGTACAGCGGCATCACTGGTTATTTAAGAAGAGGATAGTTACAAAACTTTTTTGATTAATAAAACTTTAAATTTCATGGCTTCTTCTGTGAATTAAAACAAATGAATAAAATTTTCTTAAATTCTAAAACAAACATTTTAAAATCAAAGAGAAATTGTGAAAAAATTGGAAGAAAAAATGTACAGATCCTATATTATTTGACTGTCAGGAAGAGACTGAAGTAAAAGTAAATAAATAATACAATCTATTCAAATTTTATATGGTGGCAACTCAGCAAGAATAACTGTTCTACTCCCTTTGATTAAGCAAGGGAGTTTTTAAATGCATCCTAGATCGGTGTCTGGGGTGGGTGATCATTTTCAGAGATGGTAAACGTTGTTCTTAAAATCTTAGCAAGAAACAGATTATTTACTGGACAATGTTCAGGAACTTGCATTTGTACATAATTAATTCCTATGAAAATCCTCGTGATTGGTTGTTTTAAATAATACTTAATAAACAGCAAATAAATAATGTAAAAATATTCTCTTTTATTACCGGACTGCCAAGAAGGGTTATGTGTTTCACGCGTATCTGGGTATGTGGATTTCTTTATACCCTCGAAACATCCCAACGGCTGGATGGATTTTAATGAATGATGTCTCTATCGATTCGTCTTAACCATCCGATGTTTATAGGCTAAGTTTTGTTTTTATAAATTCAAAATGGCGGTAGAGACGAAAAAAAATTTACGCACCCTATTGAGTGGCATATCATTGGATAGGTCTTTCAAAATGAAGATGATGTTTCTTTGACTATTTTACTGTCAGAAGCTCCGTTTAAATATTACACAACCTGAAAGTTGCCTAGGAAGGATCTCTAGCTTTACTCCAACTCAAACCATCGTAGACATCTATATTCAATAGGCCTCATCAAAACAGTGTTTATAGATAGGAACTAACAAACACAACTTAAAAGTCATCAATACAAGTAAATAAAAAAATAGGTAAGTAATATAAAAAATAGTTTCACGTTGTTGATAAATAATTAATTAGTTCGCTTTTTACGAAGTCGGTTTTTTTTTTTTTTTTTTTTTTTTAAATTTAATTTTTACTTGTTTAAATATGATTCTGTTTCTAATTAGTCTGAATATCTTTATAAGTTAACTGTTAAATGTAGAAGTTGTATAAAGTTTTGAAAAATATGTTTTAAAAGTTTTCTTTAAGTAATTGGTTTGGCCGAATATTTCGATATTCGGCATACCGAATAGTTTGATATGCGTCCAAACCGAATATTGGGTAACATGGCCGAATACCGAATATTCGGTGCATTCCTAGTGACGTATAAGACAGGAGACATTTCGATTAAATAATACAATCTAGAAAACTAATAATATTTTGAAAGTAATTAAAAAGTGTAGAATAATTAGAAAACTAAACTACCCAAAATTTATTTTTAACGATTTTTCTCAAAATATATTTATAACTACTATATTTTATTATATAATAGAATAGAATTTATAAAATATAACTATGCTATAAAATATATAACTACTCAAAATATATTTAATGCACTAAAAGGCAGTGGCATAGCGTCAGGGGACGCTGAATCAGTGGTGCCAGTTCGCTACTTTTTAAAATTCAGATTGGTTGATTGTGAGAAATTTTTTGAAGTAGAAATATTAGCCTTATTTAATGACAGAACAAATAATCGAAAATAAGGAGACTCAAACTATTTTTAAAAAGTTGTGGCAATTAAGCAATGTGGATTATTTAAAATGTAGCGTACTGGCAATACTTAGCTAGATCACTTTACTACCAGTATTATTATATACTATACTTGGAGCTTATTTAATCGTATAACGTTCAATTATTAAATAAGGCCAAATTTAGTATAACTATACTAGTAGTAAAATGATCCAGCGCCCCCTGACGCTACGCCAGTGCTAAAAGGATATACATAGTAATTAACCCCTTCGGGACGGGAGCCCTTTACGAAATTTTTAATCTTTTGTCACCGTTTTTTAAAAACAGAAATTTGTGCCTTGTTGAATTGAGAAAATGCGCTGATTAAATAAGGCAAAATTTGCAGTAAAATTTTACTGGTGAGGAAAAGCAAGGATTCTGAGCGCTTCATGCGGCACGTACGTGCCGCTCGTCCCCAAGGGCTTAAATACCACTGGTTAATAAAATTTTCAAAATTTAATAAACATTATGCAGTTTTGGTATATCTTATCAGGGATCTGTTTAGGGATAAATTGGGTCCTTTAAAAGATCCTTGACAAATTTTCTCATCTCAAAGCAGGACCCTTCACAAAACTTTTTACCTTAAAATAGGTCCCTTCAAAAAATTCGTTGTCTTAAAAATAGGTCTTTCACAAAAAATGTTCTCACAGCTGAACATTTCAAAATTTAATCACTTAAAAGTAAAGTCTGACTTGTCCCTTTTACATATATAAAAAAAAAATTATATGTATTTTACATACATTACATATATCTTCTTAAAAAAGTATAAATAAATGTATAACGATCATTTCAAATTCACAAAATTATAACTAGTTTTCTCACAAATGTAAAAAGTTTTTCACAATTTCACAAAAATAGAACCCTGGGATAAAAATCAGGTCAGATCCCTGCTGGTGCGTTCCTCGATTTAAGTATAAACCCGATTTAACGATAGTTTTCAAGAAGATCTTTTGCAATCGTAAACTCGGGGATCAGCAGTATTTTAAAAAGTGGCTAAAAATCGCAAATCCATGCGGGAGGTTGTTACCCAAATAAAATGATCAGAAATTAAAGGAAAACCACGAGATGAAATATTCGCCAAGTCAATCTAAACTGCAAATATCAAATTTAAAAACTGTATTGGAATAATATAAGTTGAATTTCGTGTGCTGCTGAGCTTCGAGTAAACAAACCGTTCTAATAACCTAAAAAGAGGGACACTCACTTCAATTATTACACTTGTTTGTTTTGTACTGAAAACAACATTGCAACATTATCAATGTGTTAGCCAATTTCTTCGAGGTTAAATCGGCAAAGGGGAAAAAAAAAATCTTTTTTTTATTAGTCGAAGATACTTTAAACCTTAATTTTTATAAATGAGAACGTGTTCGCGAATTCTTCCTCCTTTAAAAAAGGATGCTTTAACCCTGGCATGGCACCAGCATTATGCACGGGCATTCCGCCTTCTTTTGAAGTAAGCAGTTAAAATAGAATTACGGGTATATTAAACTTCTCAACTCATCTTCTTTCGGCATACCTCATTAGCATTCATTTTGCAATAAAACAAAATATGCAGAGAAAATTATGCTGGCGCTGCAGCTATACAATTATTATAACAAATATCAAATGATTCCCCATGCACGCACATACACACACACAAAAAAAAAAAAACACAATTAAAATAAAACTAAATTTTATTAACAAAATTTTTGTTTCTCGTTTTGTACACTTGTTTGTTACAATAATGAAAAGTAGCTAGTGACCGATGAGTTGCCACAATTGGTAATTGAAACAAGAACTTTACATGTTAAGAATGACAGGGCTGCGGAGTCGGGCGGGGGGACTCCGGGTATTTTAACAGATCCGACTCCGACTCTTTCACTCAAAAATGGTCCTGACTCCGACAACGCAGCCCTGCTTGTAAAATGGACGACTTCGTCTCCGACTCTATGAATTTTAACAGAACCGACTCAGACTCTTTCGCTCAAAAATGGGCCCGACTCCGACTCCGCAGCCCTGAAGAATGGTTCATCATTTATAGCAGGATTGCCCAACGCGGTGTCCGCAGGTGCCATGGCGCCCTTTTAAGGTTTTCTTGGCGCCCTATATACTGTTTACTGTTGCTAGCTTTTCTTTAAAATAAAATCCTGTTTTAAGGGTTGCTTTCTTATAAATCAATATCATTTTCCTATTTTGTTATTTTTTTTTAATTATAGACGCGATTAAGGGTCCTTTCCTTACAATTTTTTTAAGATAGGTTTCCTCTCAGAATAACGTACCTTTAAGTTTAGAAAGACTAGGGGGCTCTGCCCCCTACGAGCTACGCTCGTCAGCCCCCGTTCAGACACCGCAGACTCTAACAGCATGCTAATTTGATCGGCTTTAAAATATAGGTGTAAACTGGCGGTCGCCACTCGCCACGTGGCGATTAAAGTTGTAAAAGTGGCGATTAAAAAATCGGCCATCGATCGCCAGCCTAGTCGACACTCGCCAAGTGGCGATAAAAAATCTGTTATTGATCTCCAAGTGAAATATAGCTTTTTTCATAGAAATTATGCATCTCTACTTTGGTTACATCTAATTAGCAAACTGGTTAATTCTTTTTCTTACCGGATGCAAGCAGATTACAACGATTTAGCTGTATTTTCAATATTTCAGCTTTTCGCCATTGCTGTTCAGTTTGATTATTTTTTCAAGAAATACAGTTTTATTCTGCAAAATATATTAATCAGCTTTGATTCCACATGCATTTCAAATAATTTATTCCTTTTTTTTTTTTCACCGAATGCAAGTGGATTTTAAGGACATTGCAGTATTTTCAATATTTCGACTTCGGTCACATGCTCACCAGTTAGATTATTTTTCTTCAAGAGATACCGTTTAATCCTGCGGAATACACTCATTAGCTTCGATTTCAACTGTATGTAATGTGTGTAGTATGTTAATAACACATTTACTTATTAAATAAAATCCAAATAACATTTTATTGTGCTTTATTTGATTTTTTTTTTTTTTTTTTTTTTTTTTTTTTTTGTTGTATACACCTAACTGTTGGAATTTTGATTTAATTATTTTTTATATAAAGAAAGTAATAGTAATTTAAATTGATAATAGTGTTTATGAACATATAAAAATAATCTAAAAATATATTCTAAAAAATTAATGTAACAGATTCAGTGGTTTTAAAGTAATTTTCTTGAATTTTGACTGCTTCCCTATTCTTATCATGCATAGTTGGCTGGTATGAACCTCTGACTTATAGAAAAATATGTCTATATACAGCGATTATAGTTCATGTAGACGTCAAGAAAGTTTGAAACATTATAGTGGCCACTAACTTTAAAAAGTGGCCACTAATGAAACTGAGTCTACCGGCCACTGGCTACTAACTCAATTTCCCAGTTTTCACCTATACTTTAAAAAGATTTCGGAAGATTGAATTATAATTTGAATCTGACGTAATTTTCACCAAACTTTTCTTTCTCTTTTCAATGCTCACGTAAAAATATTTTTGTTAGAAATGAAATATTATGATCATCTTAAAATATCAAATAAATGTCTCGCGCAATTTTTAAATTTAAACTGTTTTGCAATATTATTTTTTGTTCATTTTACATAATATGTGTAATGTGACGTAAATTCTCCTATTTAAGACTTCTAACGCATGTTAATGAATTTATTATTTTACAATATTCTTTCTCTTTTAAAATTCACGTGTAAATATAGTTTTAATGACGTAATTTTCAATGAGTTCCTGCTTTTTATATTTTCTGTTTATCATAGTGTAAAATAAATTTTTTATTTGAAGCAAACATTATTGTTTGCGCTGTTTATACAATTGGCAACAGTTTAAATTAATACAATTTTCTAAAATATGTAAAAAATATCTCTCGAAATGCTGAAAATTTGAATTTAAAATAGAAATAAAACCTCAAAAAAATGAGTCAAATTAAAAAACTAAATGCAGTCTGCACACCGGGAAATTCTGACGCATAAAATGATTAAATTCATATGTACAGTTTTTGCTCCTATAACACTTTTTTAATGGAACGATTTTGTCCAACTTTGGCATTAAATATCTCTTAAAATAATTCTTCGATTTGAAAACTGTCATCAGCGTATTTATCAAACATTTCTCTATAATAGTACCGATTTTCATATTTTTGTATGCAACAGTTTTTTTTTTTTTTTTTTTTTTTTTTTTTTAATATTAACGAAGAAAGGCCATGCTTAAGCATTTAAATTGGATGCCGATCAGCCAGGAATATCTAGGCAGATTTTCATTGATCCATTTCAAAATCAAAATTTTTTTTTAATATATAGGAGGATGTGTGTTTTGTATTTTCCTGTAAATTATTTTTACATTATTTCTTGAATTGTAGGATCCTTATGGCTATGCATAAGTCGCAGTGTTGCCAAGTTACCACGATTTTTTATTCAAATATCTACCATTATTTCCGTATATGAATCTTAACTGTTTAATTTCAGGCATTCCATGATTAAATAGAGCAAAAATTACTATTCAAAAATAGTGGTAGATATTTTGGATTAAAAAACGAAATAAAAGAGTAACACTGATAAGAAGGGTGTATATCGCTACCACTACTTAAAGTGAGATAATATTGTTGTATGTTTTGAGTTACGTGAATAATGGCGCCCTTCATTATGTGCCACCTGCTAAGGTGCGCCCCTGCTTACTGAAAGGTTGGACACCCCTGATTTATATTATATTTTTTCACTCTTTTTACGAGCTACAAAAGTAGGACCACGGATAATACGAGCTATGCACCCATTCGTTTCAGTGTGATTTTCCACGAAAAGAAGGGTAAAATTAGGAAAGAATTTCTTTTATTTCGAACACTGTCCTCTCTGAGGATACTATTTCTGTATTACAACTATCTGTCAAAATTTACTAAATTCTCAGTTTTACCAGACAGAATTTGCACCTTCAAGGATATCCCCCATTTAAAAAAATGCAAAGGATTGTCTTGTGTTCTTGAAAGAATGGAGAGATAAGGATGTTTCAAATATTGCATTCCATTAAGATTTACAACTGAGCCGCGGAAAGGAAGGATCATAAAAGAAAAGTTTTGCTTATTTCTTTCTTTAAATACCGTTTCTGGGCCATATTAACCTGCCTTTTCACGTCTCTTATTGCACTGTTAAAATGAAAAGGATATGGGAAATCAAAAGCTTGAAAATTGCAGGTTACTACAGTGACATTAGTGGAATTTTTACGGGGAAAAGGGAAGTGTTCAGTTGCATTTCTATACGTCATTCAGGTCCTTTGGAATTATTCGTCCTTTAGAGCCAGCTATTCACTTCAGCATTGTCAATTTGTCAAAAGAAAATACCAGCCTAATGAAAAGGACACCGTAAAGGTAAGAGTGAATATTTATGATATTAAGTTTATTTCAGCATTGAGATAATTAGAGCAACAGTTATAATTATTTTGATAATGTGTGTGTTTTTAAGATATTCATTATCTTCACAGATATTATGAGTACCGGTTAATACAACGACTTTTGGCTGTTTTTCTGACTTTGTTAACGAATAAGGATTCGGCTAAGAACTGTTTTATTGGATTCCAGTCTCTCGCTAATAAAGCGCATCCGCGTTGCATTCAAATTGGACGGGAAATCGCATTCCAGCAAACGAATATCTTTGCAAACTACGGTGTTAAGAAAAAAAAAAAAATCATGATTTTTAGAAAAAAAGATCTAGAAAGAAAAAGGGGCACGGTACTAATCCCCAAAAAGGGTTCTAGTTCAGTAAAAAAGGGCATTATTTCATGGGGAAATGAGTTTAGTAATGATATAAAAGTATATCATTTTTTAATATGATAAATAAAGTGACATTAACTTTTACTGAATTACAAACTGAAAAATACAATTAAATTACAACATGACTTAATTATCTCCTGTATTTTTCTAAAAAAAATAAAGTTATATAATTTTTGCAAGGTCTTGATCACATAGATTTAGAAATACTTTGGTATGGGGGAGGTTTTTACAAGAAAACTGTGGGTACAACTAAAGGTGAATACCGCTATTTTTTTAAATACCGCTATTTTCACTCTGCTTAAAGCAGGGTGCATTTTGCCAATTTTAAAGAGAGAAGGGTGCTGCGACTTTAAAAAAGGCCTGGAGGAGACAGTAAGTAATTACAGAATTAATAAAAAACTACGAATAAGTATAATTTCATTAGTTTGTAGCACAAATAACAAAACAAATATCCTTTGCAGCTCGTTTTGTATTAGAAAAATTACTGTTAATCGCCTAAATCTAAAAGTTACACACATGTATGCGTATGCTTACCAAATAATTTATGAAAACGAGTTACACCCAGTGATACACTACACACATCAGAGTAAATATAAGAATAGCCAGTTACAGTGTTGATAAAAATCACGATTTAAAAATAAATAAATTAAATAAAAAAATTTTAAAAAATCCGATTTATTTGATTTAAATTGGATTTTTTTAAAATTTAAATCAGATTTTTTAAAATTAATATTACTTGTGTACTTATTTATGTACGCGGATGTATTTATTTATTTTTTCTGTATAGATTTACACATTTCTAGTATTAATTTCCTTACATCTCCTAGATAAGAATTCAACATATTTTAAATAAAAATTAAAAATTGTTGCAAACAAGTTTAAAAGATTCACTTAAAACTTAAACTTTTATTATTCTACTATTAACTTTAAATTGTTATACATATCTATGCATGTTCTGTGTATAACTTTCTAGTTAATTTAAAGTTATTTATTTTTCATTAATGTATTACTCCAATAATATATATAATATATAAACACTTAATAAATGCAACAAAAAATTTTAAATGTTACATGTGTATTCCATTGCTGATTCAGATTCACTAATGTTACCTTTATCACATAGACTGCAAGTTAGTGATGGGCGATTTCGATTTTTTAATCGATACTATGGCCAACTCGATTTAATCGATACTGTGAATTTTTTAATCGATGTCTCTAAGACAAAATAAGGTAATATCATTTTCATTTTCCTTCAAAAATTGAAGATAAAGTAATTGGATGTACCAATCCCAAAACTTTCATCTGCCTCATAAATGTAAAAAATTCAAAATTCGCTATCACAGTGTCAAATTTAAAAGATAACCTATGCGCATCATGAGGATTCAAAAAGCATAGGTTCGTTGAAGTATGTGCATTTTAAAAGAAAATATAACCATTGCATTTTCCTAAGAAATCATTGAATTTCGGCCCACACCCTCTTAGGCTAATGTCAGACGAACGTCTTTTTGCACGCTTTTTTCGCTCTTACGCCATCTCTACACCTTCGCTAGCATGTGTAGGGACGGTGTAAGAGCGAAAAAAAAAGCGTGCAAAAAGACGTTCGTCTGATATTAGCCTAGATGTCCGCAACGGAAAATCCCAATTCAAAGAGCATAAAAGCGACAGCTGTTGGGCAGTATACATCCAAGCCTAATAAGGATCTATTTATCTGAAAGTGTAACAGAATATGAAGTTGATTAAATTCCGTGCATTAGTTTTGAGATATGGCTATCACGAATATCATGCAAAAAAACAGTATAACAGCGCAGCCTGTTACATGATTAACACGAAAAACTCAGGAACAACTTATGTCAATGACACATAATATTAAGTTTGATGAAATTCCGGTCATTACTTCTTGAGATATTATCGCTAATATCGTGTAAATTCTGTAAAACGGTGTTAAATTCAGGGGCTGGTACGGGTGGACAAACCCCACCCGGAACATTGAAATGTCCCTCATGAAGATTTGAGATTTTATGCTTAATGGACAAAAGTCCAATCCCCCCCCCCCCCACCCCCCCGAAACTCTAGAATGTCCCTCTCCAGAACCATAGAAATCGCTCCCGGAGAAAAATGTCTGAATTCAACACTGCTAAAAAAAAAAAAAAAAGCAGCATGGCAGCACAACCTGTTATATCATTTACACGAAAACCTAATCATGAACAACTTATGACAGAATATTAAGTTTGATGAAATTCCGTTCATTAGTTCTTGAGATATGATCCCTAAAATCGTTTAAATCCAGAAAAACGTGTTGAATTCCGGAGGTAGCCGGGAGGGACATGCCCCCCCCCCCCCCCCGTGCAACATTCAAATGTCCTCCCAGAAAGTTTGAGATTTTATTCTTAATGTACAAAAGTGCAATCCCCTTCCTCTCTGGATCCGCAGAAATCCCTCCCGAAGAAAATTGTCTAAATTCAACACTGCTGATAAAATCTGCATAACAACGCCCCCTGTTGGGCGATTTACACCGAAATATAATATGCAACAATTTATGCCAACGTCTAACTGAATGTGAAGTTTGGTGAAAATCCGTGCATTAGTTCTTGAGATAGAGCTACTGCGAAAATCGGGGAAAATGCAGCATAGCACCACCTGCCGGTAGATTTACATCAAAACAGTGATGCCGCTGTACTTGAGAAAACCTGGGTCCTCGGGACCCAGGATTTCCAAAAATCTGGGTCCCTTTTTTACAAAAGCGGGTCCCCATCAATAATAATTTATATTTTAAAGGAATAAATGAAACTTGTTTATTTGGAAAAGATAAATGAAATGCATTAATTATTGTTTTAATAATAATTAAATAATGAATTAAAACCAGTGTTATTTACACTCAAATAAGATATTTTTAAAAAGTATTAAGAGAAATTTTCTTTACTTTTTTAAAAGTAAAAATGCAAAATACAATTTTAATTGTAAAATAATGTTTATTTGAGAGTAGAAGATACCAAGTTCCACTAACAAGTATCACTAATGTTCGCATTTCTTTTAAAAAGGGGCAAAGACAGGTTTATTGAAAAAGATATTTTTGCTGAAAAAAAGAATACTTATGTTAAGTAAAGGTGTACTTTTTGTTGAATGAATAGGTGCTTTCATTATACTTCCCATTGAATTATTTGTCAGCATAGATCTGTGTTGGAATCAGATATTTTTCTTGGAAGGGAAATTTACATCTGAATCATTAATAAACATCAAATCCTAAATGTTCTGAAGGTGGGAGACATTTCAATGCAGTAACAAGAAGGGGGGGGGGGGGGATTTTTCACTGGTCCACCTACTGAATAGATTATCAAAGTACACTGAAATCATTCTGTATTTTTAAGAATCTCATAAAAAAATTAAATCCCATTTTATGAATTTTCTACCTATAAGTTTAGTTTGCACATCTTTTTTGGTGCTTTGACTAAATTCACGTTTTTTCCACGTTATTTTGACAAAATTCGCGTTTTTTCCGCGATCCTTTTGTCGAAATTCGGTATTTTTCCGCGAGCCTGTCACGAAAATAGTGTTTTTTCCGCGATACTTTGACAAAATTCCGCTTTATTACGCGATTTTTTGACGAAATTCGCTATTTGTTCGCGATCTTTTGACGAAACACTGTTTTGTCTCAGCCCTTTTACAGAAATAGCGTTTTTTTTTCGCGATATTTTGATGAAATTTGTGTTTTTTTCTCGATCCTTTGACGAAAATCGTTTTTTTACGCTATTTTTTGACGACATTCGCTATTTTTGGGGGATCCTTAGACGAAATACACATTTTTTCCGCAATATTTTGATGAAATTTGCGCATTTTTCGCGATCTTTTAACGAAATACGCTAATTTGTCGAGGCCCTTTTACGAAAATCACTTTTTTCGCTATATTTTTATGAAATTTGCGCTTATTTCCGCGATATTTTGATGAGATTTTAGCTTATTTCTGCGATATTTTGATGAGATTTTAGCTTATGTCTGCGATATTTTGATGAGATTTTAGCTTATTTCTGCGATATTTTGATGAGATTTTAGCTTATTTCTGCGATATTTTGATGAAATTTGAGCTTATGTCCGCGATCCTTTGACGAAATACGCTATTTGTCGCGGCACTTTTACAAAAATCGCGTTTTTTCGCAATATTTTGATGAAATTTGCGCTTAATTCCGCGATTTTTTGACGAAAATCGCTGTTTTTGCGCGATATTTTGATGAGATTTGCGCTTTTTTCGCGATTCTTTGACGAAAATCGCCTTTTTTCCGCGATTTTTTTGACGAAATTACGCGTCCCACGGGACGCGTAAGAGCTATTTTTTTGCGTCCCGTCTCCGATTTTTCGCGTAATTTACGCGCTATAGCGCGTCCGCGGCATCCCTGATCAAAAAGTAATCAGCACCAATTTATATGAAAGTCTAATTGAATCTAAAGTTTCAACAGATTTCATGCATTAGTTCTTGAAATAGACCGCCCACAATTTTTTTGTCAGAGACAAATAGACAGACTGACAGACAGACAATGTATAAAAATAGTCAAATCGTATTCCAGAAAAGATCTTCTAAAACTATAAATCCTTGGAAAACCGGAAGTCGAAATTTTTCACGAATCCAACGATTTCTTTTTCTAAAGACCAAAGAAAGCAAGAAAAAATGAACGCATCGATTCTGCTCGTAAATTAAGATCAGAAATGGCGAATCGATTCAGTTCAGATTCTATGCTGATGTCGATCTTTAGATACGGGCAGAATCGCTATTTTTTGATTTATTTCAATTCTTTAGATTCGGGCGAATCGATTCAGTTCAGATTTGATGCCGATTTTTAGATGCGGGTGAAATTGTATTTTTTGATTTACTTCAATTCAAATCGCATCGCGCATGATCCACGATTCGGGTTGAATATATTCCTCAATTTTAATGTTTTAGTGGCAGAATTGCTGTAAAATTTTGTATTAGAGCTTTTTTTTTCTTTCGAGGTTCAGTGTTGAATGGCGGGTTGATTTCTTGACTGTTCCGGTCGGGATGGGGGGGGGGGGGAGATTTTAGAGTTCCGTAATGGGGGATGCACATTTGTCCATTAAAAAGCATAAAATCTCAAAACTTTCGGGAGGGACATTCCAGTGTTCCCCCGGGTCACCCCCTGAATTCAATACTAGGTTAAATCGTTATACTTTTGTTTAGAAGCCTAGTTATTCGGGTTACTAGTTTATCATGTTGTATTTTTCAAGTTCGTCCTTTCTAATCCTCCCCCCCCGCCCCACCTCTTCCTCGCCAATCTTAATTTACAGGGCCGTTCAAAATATGCATGCTATTTTAAAAATGCCCAATTCTCGTTCTATTTTATTATAAATCCACATTTTGAAACCTTGACCAAAAATACATTTGAGGTCTCCCCTCCCACCGTTTGAGACTTGCCTGTACCCCGGGGGGCATATTTATTGTTTCTTCCAAACAATCTCGTGTAACATATTGTTGGAAAGCTTTTAATGTCCTCTTTTATTTTCTGTCCCTCCCCCCCACCCTAGTTACACGCTCTTGGCACTTTTTAGCTCACAGGCTATCAAAGCCTGAGATGTAATGTGCCCGTCGGTTTTGAATGTATGTATGTATGTACGTAGATAACTCTTGATAGAAATATCCGATTTGCTTCAATTTTTTTCTATTATCATTCTGCTAAGGCGCTTCCGTGATTAGTTTTGGGGGTTAATTGGTTAAGTATAAAGGGGCTAATCCCCCCTTAACTTAGATAAATGTGTTTTTCATGCAGAATTAGCAGATTTTCTTCAAATTTTGGTATACCGGTTAATTTTGATAACGAGTTTCTCTGATTATATTTGAAGGTTCATTGTTATAGTTTAAAGGGGGGGAGGGGATAATACCCCCCTATTTTAGATAGATGGGTTTTGCTGTCCGATTTACTTCAAATTTGGTATACAGTTTATTCTGATAAGGCGCTTCCCTAATTAGATTTGGAAGTTCATTGGTTAAATATAAAGGGGGCAACGGGGACTAATACCCCTTAATTCAGATAAATGTGTTTTTCCATCCGATTTGCTTCAAATTTGATATTATCTCGATAAGGCGCTTCCCTGATGACATTTGGAGGGTCACTGGTTAAGTATAAAGAGGGGAAACGGGGAGGGCAATTCCCCCCCGCCCTTTAGTTTATTTTTCGAGGGGCATTATTTTTTGAAATAAGAGCATAATATACAGTTAATGTGAATAGCCTGTGAGCTCAATGCCATCAGTTTAACTGGGCACTTTTTTTTTAGCTCACATCCTATCAAAGCCTGAGAGCTAATGTGCCCGCAGTTTCTGTATGTATGTATGTACGTACATACATAACGCGGTAACTCTCGATAGAAATATGAGATTTGCTTCAAATTTTTTTTTCTAGGTTCATTCTCATAAGGAGCTTCCCTGATTAGTTTTGGGGGTTCTTGGTTAAGCATAAAGGAGGGGGGGGTACGAGGGCTATTACCCCCCTACATAGATAAATGGGTTTTTCATGCAGAATTATGAGATGTGCTTCAATTTTGATATACCGGTTAATTCTGATAAGACGCTTCCCTGATTAAATTTGGAGGTTCATTGTTTAAGTATAAAGGGAGGAACAGGGGCTAACCCCCCCCCCCCCCCCTTTAATTTAGATATATGGGTTTTTCTATCTGATTTGCTTCAAATTTGGTAACCAGTTTATTCTGATAAAGCGCTTCCCTGGTGAGATTTGTAGGCTTATTGTTTAAGTATAGAGAAGGAACAGGGTGGGGGGAGGCTGATTACTCCTTAATTTATTTTTCGAAAGGCATTCTTTGAAGTAACAATATAAAATACAATTAGTATGAATAGACTGTGAGCTCAATGCCATCAGTTTAACTTGGTACTTTTCTTTTTTATTTATTATTGTTTCAATGAGTGCACTCTGCAATCTGCATGTCAGCGAATGAGTCAATAACTGTTTATAGTTTTTAGATTACTGCTGGAGAAAAAAAAAAACACACAATCAAGGAATATACTTTTATTTATTTGTTTGTTAACCAGAGAAAAGTATGTTATTTCATTGTTAATGGCTCTATGATGAGAACATTTTTTTTTTTTCTTAACAGCTGAAAATTTGGTAAACATTAAAAAGAAAGATATTTATAAACTGTAAATGAGATAAGGAGATATATATTTTAAAAAGGGGAAGAAATTTTAGTTAAATATATTATTAAAAGGAGAATTTTGATTATTAATTGGGGTATTAATTAGTATGTGATGATTGGTTAATTACATTCATCACAGCTATTTTAAAAGAAGATTTGCAATATTTGCATTTCCCCCGCGCTTATAGAAGACCCTAAAAAGACTGAAAAACCATTTAACTTTTTAAATAAATTTAGAGCCTTCAAAATTTCGCTCATTTTTAAGAAGAATGACGTTTATAGGAAGTAAGTCCCCATCTGCTTGGTTGAAGGAAATAAGAGTTACAGTAGAAAGTACATCTTTTCCGGATGAAAAAAAAAATCTTTTTTTTAAGCTGACCGAGATTTTTTTTTAAGATAAATTTAAATATAACAAATTATTATCAAAATTACATCTTAAAAATAATAATTTTAAAAGTTAAAAAAACTTATTATTTGACTCAAAGGTCTGTAGTAGCTTACTTCTGGGCCGCTAACATTGTCTAGGGCCCCCATAAATGGAGGTGAGGGGTGAGAGGTAGTCGTTACGGCCGTGTTGATTCGCTGCGTTTTGGAATTACTATTTTTCAGCTTATCTGTGTGAATCTGTGAACATCGAAATATCGATTCAAGTATCGATTCTAGAATTTGGGAATCGATTCTTATTGCGATCGATTCTGTTTTATACGATGTCGATTTTAATCGATTCTCAAATTTTCCAGAATCGCCCATCACTACTGCAAGTTCCTTTGTGTTTTTACATTCTTGCCATAATCCCCATCATTTTATCACTACACTATTTACATATTGCTATTACAGCTTTTCCAAAAATGTTATTTTTTTCTGTAAAATAAAGCCACATTGGATCTTTCTTTCTGCGAACCATTTTTCTTATGTATCAAATCAACAAATCCAAAAGTTCTCTGTAACTGTACCTAGTATTAGTAAAAGACATTATTGTTTCAACTTGTGAGTGATTCACACTATAACCAGGGTTCTCGCTGGCTTTTGATCAACATTAGCGATTTTTCGAATTAGTAATGAAAAATAGTAGCCAAATGAAAGAAAGGTGTTAGCAAAATAGATTCGGTGCGAGATACTAAAAAATCTGTGTTTAACCCCTTATTATCCTTTTTTTTTTTTTTCAATACAATCTAAAATAACCTAATTTTTTTTTACTTTTTATAAAATAAAAATCCGACTATCCACTACAGAAGATGTTAAAAATAGTGCATTCTATCCGTCTCCTAAATGTGTAAATGTTTCAGACATTCTTTTAGCAGTCTAAATAAAAATTCAAAACAACTATCTTTGATTTAACGTCGTGAATGTGAAAATATACGCTAAAAATTGCTATGAGATTTCGACTCTAACCTGCAGAAAAAATTGACAGTCCAATAATACTTTGCATATAACTAATAAATAGTATGGCAAACGGCGCATACCAGCAAATATTTTCTCTATTTGGCGCTTGAAGCGAGTACATAATTTTGTCTATGTGTTTACTGTCGCGACGCCGGCGTATGTATCGTGATTAACAGACAATAGAGAAATACCCATCGCACAATCCTTTCTGTGTCTTTGGCTGTTACTAAACTGAATTGGTGTTGAGTCAGTATCTCTATAAATAATGTAAATGGCACGGTGGAATTGAACATAAAAAGCAACATCAATCGTTCAGTAACGTGGATAAAGAATCTCGATTACTGTACTGTCGCCACACACACACAAAGAACAGAAATTGAGCACTCATAATTTGGCGAGACTGATTGGTCCTTTACTCGCCAAATGAAGCATTTTGTAGCGATTTGGCGCAATGGCGAGCGGCAGTGAGAATCCTGACTATAACTATACTAATCTAATGATTGACAAAACAGTTACCAGATGAAAAATAATCACATAACTGAAAGCCTAAAACTATCAATTGCCAGTGTTATCTTGCCTTCAGCCGTTGACAATTACAACAATCAAATCATGCTTGCTGGACAGTAGGAATGACTGCTTAGCTTATAAATAACAGAGATTTGTTTAAAAAAAAAAATTAGGCCCTTTAAAGAGCCTTTCACAATTTTTTAAATATTTAGACAGAACCCTTCGCGTAAATTTTCATCTTAAACAGGACCCTTCACAAAGTTCTTTGTCTTCAAAATACACCTTTCCCTAAAGTTTCTGCTGCCAAACTTAAACATTCACAAATTATTTCAAAATAAAATTTAACCTGCCACCTGCCACAAGACAGTTGAAGTCAACAAAGTACCTATTACATACTTTTTTTTAATTATTATTATTATTATAAATAAACGATCTTGTTAAAAACATAAACAAGAACCTATATATAATGATATATTCAAATTCACAAAATTGTGATTAGATTTTTGAATAAAAAAAATTCACAAAAACAGAACACATAAATCTTGGACAGACCCATGAATAAGGTACAGTAATATTCCTTATATTTTTAATTGCAGTAAGCAATGAATTCTAGGAAAAGAAAGGAAAAAGGGATTAGGCACAGCTATTAAAATATATATTTTCAGTTAGAAGAAAGATGAAATTGGAATTGTATAATTCTGTGTTAGACAAATAGTCGAAATATTTATTATGTTATAGTCCGAGTATTGATCATATTATTTGACCGATATTTAAATCACCAACATATAGGACAGTAATTTGCAGGTCTAAGCAACTAAGCATAAAACAAACTCGTGAATTGTGTATAATCTGCTTCAGAGAAAGTAACTCTACACCAGCCATACTCAATCTGCGGCCCGCGGGAGGCCGACTACCCGAGACACATAATCATTAGTCCATGTTTATAAATTGAGACGTGCATAAAAGTACAAAATCTATTTTTAATGTATTTAGAAACCATCTAAAATGCCGTTTTCTTCGTTAAATGTTATTTTTACATATAGTCCTATTTTAGATACAATGCTGTATACATTTATTAATATTCAACATTAATCAATAATTATTCCAAATTAATTACATCTTCGCTTTATATTTCTACAATAAAAAAAAATAAAACTGCTTTATTTGAGAAAATCTGCTGCTTTTTCTCCTTTAGAACTTGGAAATTCTACATTTTTATATTACGTTATATACTTACTAATACAGTAGAGCGCCGATAATCCGAACAAGTCGGGGCCGACCCTAATTCGGATAAGCAAAAGTTCGGATAAATGGACAGACAATTTAAGGGATGTTTCTGACTATACTAAAATCTTCACACGTTATCTATTCTTAGGATTGGCAGCACAAATTAGTGCTGGCATGTTTAAAAATTGTTTATTTTTTTGTCTTTTTAATTTTTTTTTTTTTTTTTACACATTTTTATCATTTTTTTTTCTTCTCTTTTTATCATTTTCTGAACTCCAGATATTATAATTTAAGCAAAAAAGCTTTTGATTGTTGCTTGCTTCAAAGAAGACATTCTTTTCATTGCTGCCCTATCTCAAATTCTTCTTAAATACGTTAGCTGAATAGGATCAACGTTCTTCTGCCGTTCGAGCCATTTCATAGCTGTTTCCAAACATTCAAAGGCTTCGTTATTGGGTTATTTTTACCTGGGTTATTTTTAGAGCATTCGTTTTTATTTTCTTCAATTTATTTTTCATCATGAATCTCATCCACAATCCCATCATCATTTAAAATCTGATATCCAGGGTCATGTACTTCACTATTTAATTCACTCGTTCATTTCATTTTCTTCGGAGCTTAGGATTTTTCCCAACTCCTTTGTTGTTTTAAATTCCTCATTTTCTCACCCACTACCAGTTTTTTATTTATTTAAAATTTTATTCTATGCGAATGGATAATTGGGAGTTCGGTTAAAAAAAATTGGGAGAAATAGGCTGTTCGGATAATTGGAAGTTCGGTTAATTGGAGTTCTGATAATCGGCGCTCTAGTGTACTGCTTTTTATAGTTGAACATTGTCGCGAAAAAAATGTCCCCAAAAATATTTTACATTATTACGTATTTTCGAACAGCAAGATTCGCGGGATAATTTTACAACATTTGCAACAGAAATCTACCACGAAGTTTATTGTTTGGAAATAGTGTAAAAGTTTTTGCCAACATTTCTTCCGCAACCAACGTTCAATTCTCCTGATAATATTAACTTTGTATATTTCTTTGTTATGCTACTTTTGTTATCTTACAATTTTTTTAAGTGTGTTGCGGCCCAACTAATCTCGTAAACATATGTTTGCGGCCCGCGAGAAAAAAAGGTTGAGTATGGCTGCTCTACACTGAAAGTACTATTATATTAAATATATTATTTTAAATAGATTTAACATCTATTTAACATTAGCTTAAGCATTTAACTTGCAAAAATGAAGTGTTCATTTAAAAAAAGAAAACAATTTAAAAATGAGAGAGCATTTATCAGTATTTTTGGGGAATGCACTATGGATTGATAATATTTTAAATTACATTTACTTTAATAAAATAATAGTATTTTGAAATTATAAAAGTTTTATTAATGTTATTAAAAAATAATTTTTAATCTGAAATGAATGATGACTTTTCTTATAACATAAATGATGAATTTAATTCTTATTTAACCTGTAAATATCAATGTCAAAAAAACTGATTTAAATTAGTGATGCAACGAATAGTGGTTTGGCCGAATAACCGAATACCGAATATTCGGCCAAGTTACAGCCGAATATTCGGCCTATTCGGCCGCCGAATAATGAACTTATTTTTGCCTAAAAACAAAATATAGTATCCACTATATGCACAATTCTTGTATATTTCAAAATTAAAAATTGTATTTTTTTCTTTTA